>CM057386.1:50140219-51340219 GCA_030015415.1 Cynopterus sphinx | reverse complement strand
CACTCAGTAAATGGGCAACAGGATTGGCTGCCTATGAAATCTCTGAGCTCATATGATTTCCATTCCCCTATTCTCTATGTTGCCACTCTGACCTCTTCGCTATTCCTTGCTATACACGACAGGTATGCTTTCACATCTGGGGCTTGGCACTCAGCCTGAAAATGCTCTTCCCCACATAACCAAATGACTCAGCCTTCCAGAGTTAACCTCAGCACAGCCTTTTTTAATGCTGCATCACCCATTAGGTGTACAAATTGGTAGTTACAAAATAGTCACAGGGATGCAAAGCAATAACTATCTAGTGCCAGGTGAGCACAAGACTAATCAAGGTAATCACTTCATCCATCAATTATGTAAATGTCTAACCACTATGCTGTACACCTGAAATTAATATAAAATGCTGAATGTTAACTCTAATTGAAAATAAATAAATTGATTAATTAAGTGAGCTGCGTCACCCCATCTCACATTCTCCATCTCCATTGCCCTCTTCTACTTTGTCCCCATGATACATACTAACTTCTTACAGGCTATGATTTAATAATTACAGTCATTATATTTGTTCTTCCATTATGATGTATGCTCCACAACAGTGCGTCTTTTTCTGTTTTAGTCATTGTTATATCCCCATCACCCAGATTAGTGCCTGATTAGGCTTACACAGGAGCTGAAGCCATGGAGAGGCCTTGCCATCCTTTTGACTCATCTCATTCTTTTTGTTACATGAATGCAATCATTTTGTAGTTCTCCCCTTAATACCTTAACTGGATCTACACAATATTTTTCTGATCTTCATATGTTACCCCGGATGCTCTGAGTTAATAGTTTGTATTTTTATTAGCTAAGTCTAAGAATATTTATACCATACTCTTTACTTTCTGCTTTCTGCCATCCAAATATGCTTGAATCTTTATCCAACAGCATATAAATCGTAAAAATTCAGGCAACATGTTGAGCCTCTTCAAACCTCAATTTCTTAAACTTTTAAACTACCATAGTAGCAATGTTTCAGAATTATTTTTTTTTTTGAGATATAGGTAAGAAGATGTAGAGAGAACCACATTGAAAAGTGTTACAAAAGATATTATTATTTAGTGAAATTGTATTTTTTCCTGGGATATGCCAATTGGTATAAAGAGCAAAGAGAAAAATCAATAAGGACCACAGTTAGCTATGTACTATTAATATTTCAGCTATGCTGGTTTTGTTTTTTTTTTACCTAAAAAGAGAATAAGACTCGTAACAGCCAAATATGTTAAACTCATAAAAGAATTTTTAAAAGTTGAAGCCTCTTGAAGCAATAGGCATCTTTCTTAAATATTGATGACTATTTAATCATGAGTCACCACAACTTAAAATTCACTAGGTATTTTACCTCAATGAAAATAAAGTTTGATCATGGTAAAACCAAACTGTGTGACTTACAGAATTATATTGCCAGTTTTTGTTATTGGTGGTAGTGGTGGTGATGGTGTGTGTGTATGTGTGTGTGTGTGTGTGTGTGTGTGTGTAAAATATCTCCAAGGCAAATGTGATTTATGTAAGAATTAAAAAGATATCACTTTGTAAAAGCCAAGTTGTATAAACAAGTAAATTACTAAATTTATGATGGCATCTGAATACCATGGAAAGGGAAAAACTGACTTTGCATTTTTTTTTTCAAAAAAATGTATTTTTTAAAACGTTTTCATTAACGGTATTTTCTTTAGTTTCCTGATTTGCTAGAATTTAGCTATTCTATATAAATAAATTTTCCAGATAAAGAATAAGCATCATTTTAAGAATTATAGCTATTGAAAAAGAAACTCAAAAACTTACAAAAATAGCTTTGAAAATATATTACATATTTTCATGAATTTTCATCAGAATAAAATGAAAATATGTATGTATGTATGTGTATATATATATATATATATATATATATATATATATAATTATCATCAATAAAAGTAGATTTGGTTTGTGACACATACTATTTATTCTCTCCGAATTTTAGTTTTCTTTTTGATAAAGAGAGACGATTTCTAGCTTTTAAGATTTACATTGGCTTAAATATGACATGATGAGTGCGTGTGTATGTAGGCTGGTTGCCACCATGCTAAATGTTGATTAATCTACCTGTTTCTCAAATACAACCCTGTCAATAACTTATTTCTATTTGCCAGCATTCCAAACTTCAAATCCATACCAAATCCAGTTTCTGTTTTCATATGCAAAATTTTTAAAAGTGCAGCTTACTGTTTTATATATTGGCTTACTGATAATTCTAAGTCAGAAACATCTAGAGTATTTGACTAAATACATAGACTTTGGAGATCATCTCCCTGGGATGACTGACGTAATTGTTTCACAACAAACTCTACTCTGAACAACTAGAAAATGTGAATAAAATATAAATAAATAATGACCAAATCCTTGGTTTTAGGTAATAGAGAACAATAAAGGCTGAAGAATTTATAAGATCAAAACTTTGTCCACTAACAAAAGAGCATAAGGTACAGATTCAGTCTGCTGGGGTTAGAGTTCCAGCTATACTAGTTTTTTAATTGTGACTTTGGGTAAGTTTTTAACTGCGTACTCTTCTGTTTCTTCATATTTTATTGAGAATAGTAATAGTACCCACTTTGGTTTTTATTTATGTGGGGGGGGGGTGGAGGAGGGAGGAGAACTAGTGAAGTAGTACATATAAAGTGCTTAAAAAGAGAATGTCACACATTATACAACCAAAAGAGTTGGCATCATCATCGTTATAATTGTTATATGAGGTATTTGTGGTGAATATACTCTAAGATGACTCCAAATTATCCCTTTCTCCTCCTGATATTAACACCTGTGGATAACCCTCTTCCACTGAGTGTAGCTGGAGTTTACATGCTTCTAACCTACAGAATATGGCCAAAAAAAAAAAAAAAAGTGACGGAATGTCATTTCTGTGATTGTTACATAAAACTGTTACTTTCATTATGTTAGCAGAATGTCATTATTGACTTCTTGCCTTGCTGGCTTTGATAAAGCAAGCTACCACATGGAGAGGTACAATAGCAAGGAACAGAGGGCAACCTCCATCCAACAACTAGCAAGATACTAAAGCCCTCAAACATCCACAGAAAATTAAACCTTGCCAATACCCTTATAAGCTTAGAAGCAGATGCTTCTTCAGTTTAGCCTCATATAGGACCCATCCATGTCCTTGTGGGAGACATTAAAGCAGAGGACCCAGTTAAACCCATGCCTGGATTCCTGACCCATATTAACTGCAATATAATAAATGTGTGCCAGTGTAAGCCTCTAGGTTTATGTTGATATTACTAAGTAGTAATTGATAACCAATACCATTTATGACAAAGTCTGTCTCCAAGCTTCTCTTGGGAATTAAAGTGCATGAGATTTGAAATAAGTATTTTCATTAAAATTTAAAGGGACTCATTCTTAATTCTGAATTTGTGACTGTATTTTAAATGGTTTAACTGGCCTAATAGTTTTCACCAGGATAAAATGGGGCATCATTGTTCCAAAGATGTGAGCACAAAGAGCCATAAACGAAAACACTTTGGTTGAAAATACTTTGTGCCTGCTTATATTCCAGCAATATAACTGTTAAATGAGTTAATTTCCACGGGTTGCAAGTCAACTTCCAGAAAGAAAGAGCTTAAATGGGACCACACAAAACAAACTAGTAATGTAACAACTTTTCCCCTTTTTCTTTTGTTGATCTGTGCTCCTTGACTGATAAATGACACTGGCTCTTTGAGGCTTTATTTTGAAGATCATAAACTAATCAAATTGAGCAGGCAAAGATTACAAATGAACCAAACCAATAGTAAGCGGTGGCATGTAGTGAATACTGGTGAATTAGAAATGCAAGCTATATCTAAAAACATTAAATTTTGATACTTTGTTATAAGTAGCATAAGGGCAAACTAAATATATCTGTGGATACGTACAGGGTGCCATTTTGTGGTCTCTGCTTTGGTGTAAGAGAAATATTGATATCACAGACATTATGAGTTAGTAAACCAAGATGGTCTTAGAGTCAAGAAAGTTTTTTGGTTCATGCTTCTTAACATAGAAGGATCTCTTTAAAATGTCTATATACATACAGAAGGCTAGCTGCAATAGGACATTAATGTCAAATACAGGGAGTAGATAGGCTCTTCTACAAATTTTATTATTTACACTTCAAAGATATAACAGAGAGCGTGGTAAGTTGATTTTGGAAACCAAGTCATCTTCTCTCTACATATGATACTTTCTTCGATATTTCCAGTCAGTTTGCCACTAGTTCTGATATACCCCCAGACTGTTTTAGGTACTTTTACACTTGTTTGCAGGTTGCACTGTGTTTGCTTTCACTTGTGTTTCTGACACCATACTGTGAGCTTCTTGCAGAACCATCATTTCACTGTTTCTAAAACATTGACACCATCACAGGGCCCATCACAGATGAGAGATATATCAGTAGAATAGATAAATGAGCAATAAACAAAAATAGCTCTCCAGGACTAAGACCTCTGTGTGTAAAATGAGGGTACATGTATATAGAGTGATCAGTAAGTTTAACACCAACTATGACAATTGATACTTTAAAATTACATATCTGCTGAGATTGTTTCAATTCAATTCAATCATGATTTAGTCAAATTTAATTGTAATAGATATCAACTTAAATTATATGTATTTTTAAATATAAAGTAGAATATTAACCTAAGAACAGACAAGATACTTTTGTAAGTTACAAATTAAATAAGCATTGGAGCTAAATTTTTTTTTTTAATTTTCATTTAAGGTTTTGTTTCCCCCATTAATTAATTGGAAACATTTGATTCTCAAATTATTTTCAAGATACTAAAAGCTAGATTTCTATTTTCTTCTGATTTTTTTAAGCCATTTATTTTTTCAGCTGTTGTCTTTTTTATTTAGTTTTGTTTTGGATTTCTTGCAGATCTTTTACCACTGTAGGATACTTTTAACTTTATATAGAGAATTTACCAGATCAATCTCAAATGGAGAAACTAAACAACCAATGATCCTTGAAAAAAGATTGCATGGACTATTTAAGAAGGCCTTTCCTTTCTATATCTCAGGATTCTTGTACATCACACAAAAAGCTTGGCTCCTCAGGCTAAGATAAATCCTCACATTTTAACATAGCACTACTGCAGACCATCTAATTGCTGAAGGAGTCTGGCAGGAAAAGTGAGGGAAGGAGGGCATATGCAGAGTGGCTAACAAACTTGTGGTTCTGTGCAGCTATACATCATACTTTCGGTCCTAATTCTCTCCTGGGAAACAATGCTTTCTAGTGAGAAGAAGAAAATCTCAAGCTAAAGAAAGACTACTTTCTAAAATATTAAAATATCCTGCTCCTGAGACAGATAGTGTGGTTAAACTCAACTCTAGTAACTAAAGTTTATAGAAATAGGAAGTATTGATTTGTATTTAAAATGGGGGAAATGAATTCTGATGCCTTCTTATCTAAATAAATATTTTATTTGCTATTGTAGGAAATTTGGGGAAAATGTATCAGCATAATTTAGAATTCAGGAAGTCTAGTTCTTTTATTTTCACATATTAATGGTAGTCATATTTCCATTTTTAAAATATCTATTAAGCATCTACTTTGCATGAAGAATTTTAATATTTGCTGGGTTATAGTAAGAACAAGGAACATAAGACTCCTGCCTTCAGAAGCTTGCTATTTGGGATAAAAACAAACAGGCGGGTATTTTGTAGATTAGTAAATTCTAGATTTTAGCCAATTGTAGGTTTTTAACTTTGGCAAGAGAATTTCTGTGGAATAATGGGTTGGAAGTCAGATGACAATGGGAAAATAATTGAATAGTGGTATAACAGTAGAGATCAAAAGTGCATAATTTTGAGGGATGGAATTAGGGAAAATGTTAAATCTTTCTTCCTGTTGTTGATGTTCTTCATCAAAGAGGAACTGGAAATGATGACATAGTGGAAGTTATAGCATGTAGTTAAAAATTCACAAAGTGAGATCTTGAGTATTTTAAGGTGGATTAAGAAAAGATAGGCTACATATTTAGGAGGACTGGCCCTAGAGCAAAGGAGAAGGTTCTTTTCCAATATAACTGAATAAAATAATGGGTACATATGGCCATTGTTTTAAAAGTTTAAGGACAGGAAGTATATGACTTACTTAATAACTTTTATTTCTTGTGATGAATGAATTGAATGTGTCTTCTGATGATGAAATATGAGGAAATGGTATTGATTTGGTTGACATTTTGGAGAAAGTATGAAAGTTGTAAAAGAGTCACATTGCAGAGATAAATGACTGGAAAAACAAAAGTGGACAGTGTGCTAGACAAGGCTGAAAAACCAGATGATGACTCTCTAGACTATATAAGAACCGATCTATAAAGCTGTATGATTTTTGTTTAGCACATTTCAACATTCAATATTTCACAGAAGGCAAATAGTTAGATTAGTTCATGTTTGAGATTTTCCTATTTAAGTAGAAAAGAAAATGGAACAAAAATGTTGAAATTATAAGAGAAGAGTTTAAATGAGGAGTTACAGAATCTAAGCTACAGAGAGAAAGAAGTGAGGTCAGAACGAAGCAGAAGGTTAAAATAGATCATTTTGAGACTAGATATTCAAGAGAAGGTACAGTGGGCATAAAAATCAAAAGATTGTGGTAAAATGTCAAGTACCTGAATTTAATATTTCAGATTAAATGTCTAAATTGAACCAGTGTGATGGTAATATGTGTGGCAAAGTAGAGAGTTGTAAGTAAGAACCATAGTTTTTAGATAATGAAAGTGAGGGAGCAAGAAGATGACAGTGAGCAAGAATGACAAATACAACAGAATAGCATCTGCCTAGAACTAGCAGGGGTTTTAACAGGCAGGTAGGAGAGTAATATTTTTATTATCAAAGAGAAAGAAGAGGTCTCCAGTCTCTCTTCCTTAGCAAGGAGTTCACAGATCTTAGAGAATAAGTAGTCTTCACTTCATTTGCTGCCTTACTATCATTAAGATATAGAAGCTCCATAACTCAAATGAGATAACATAAGTGAAAGATGTAATATGATAAACAAGATATTTCATGAAACTTCTACACAGTTCTGAGACAGAGTTTAATCTTTTTACATGCACTGAATTCACTGGAAAGTAAGAGACATCCCCAAGAGCCATAGTAAAAAGGAATTGGGGTACCAATGAGCATAAAAGCCAAGGCAACCGCTGATAAGACATTTTTAATCTTAGTGAAAACTCAGCCTTGAGTTTTGAATGCATCGTAGAAGGCAAGATCTTAGGCTTGTATGATGTAGAGATTTGGAGTTATAGTGCTGAAATAATGTTGGGACTTGTCAAATTTTATAACTTCAATTCAATAATAGAGTAGAAAAATTCATGTATTACCAGAAGAAGATGAGGAAGAAAACTATTTCAACATGACCTGTTGGAGGAACAGAAGTGAGGAAGCTCCCAGGAGAAACTATAAACATCGCCCTAGCCTTATGTGGGTTTGCACTTGAGAGTTATCTAAGATGGATATTGTCACAAGGCCTCAGGGAAAAGCAAATGAAATTCTCTTAGGAAGATGTAGCCTCAACCCAAAATAAAAGGATTCTCGCAGAAAACCAGTGAAAGGCATAAGAGTAATTCAGGACTTTCATTTGACTCAATTTTAGCCAAAAAATTTCTCTTTGTTATTAAGTTTTCTCTTTCCTAGTGGCTATAACTTATTGGATGCAACTTTTCCTCCCTCTGTGCTAATTATTTTTTAAAAGAAAGCTCAGGGAAACAAATTTTCTTTCCATCTCAAGTGGACAGAAAGCTTAGTGGCTCTCTCAGGTCCCTTTCTAATTAAAACCACCTCACCACCCCATCTACATTCCCACCATGAAATGGATAACACTCCAGAGTTGTGCTAGTTTCACAGACGGCCCTCCGGACACAAGACACAGGGGTCCTCTGTCCTCACATCCCTAATCTACTTGGAAGGCAGGTATGTCATTAATTTCTGCTGGGAATTTGTGCCGGAGGAGGCCCATTGCACCTTTTACACCTTTGCTCTGTTTGCTCACTCTGTAATTTGTTGTATATTCTTTCTGTGTAGAGAACAAGACCTTGAACTTTGATACACAGTGGAAACAAACTTTTAAAATTTAAATATCTTTCTCTAAGAAACTATTGTGTCCCCCATGGGTTTCAAACATCTCTTTCAAAAAAAAAAATCCACATCACTTCTTTTTCTCTAATTTTATGCAATAAAAACCATACCCTAAAGGGCCACAGACACAAGAAGCCATCACTGTTTAGAATGGGGGCAGGTCACATGTAAGGGAGTCAGAGATTTAAGAAATAATAAACCATGCCTGCTAATGTTTTCCCCAACGCTCTTGTGATATAAACATAAACTAAATATTTATCAATTTGTTTAGTTTTATGTCCCTTTTACAGTCTATGGCAAACCTTTTGACTTGCTGAGAATATGGATATATACAAGTTTTTTGTGGAGTAAAGTTGGTGAGAGGGTAAGACTGGCTGGAAGAAGGGCCAACCGTTAAGCTCCCACACAGCTGGTTATCTATCCACACACCTACCAAAATAACTACAAATTTTTGAAGAATCCGAGGTGATATGAATAATGATAAAGAGAAATGAGAAACCCTGCAATGTTGCAATCCAACAAAAACTGTTTCTTTCTGAAAAATGTATAAAAGTAACAATCTATTATTTCTTTGAATGATTGAAGGATATTTTTCCTGATTATTATTTATGGAAGCTAAAGACACAGAGATCTTCCCACCACTCCCCACAGACACACCACCATACAAAAACAGTTACAGTTTGGGCTAGGTGGGCTTGAATCCTTCCTTTTCACAAGCAAAACTCAACTAGTGTTCATAGGCTTGGACTTGACTTTTGAGAACTAAAAGGACAAGGTATTCTCTCTAAACCTGTTTCCTCACTTTTAAAATTATAACATTTACACATACCTTCCTGGAGTGTTGGGTGTTATTTAAAGAAGGTATGCTGATATAAAATGGATGGTGTCTAATAGCTAATTTTTTTTTCCTGTGACAACAAAAAATCTTTTGGTGGCGAATGGACAAAAAACCAGGTTCAAATTTGCTTAAGTAAAAATGGTTACTTTGGGATTCGAATACAGCTTCAAAAGATCAGGTTTCACTTTCTCTCCACCTGTCAGAACATTAGTGTATAAACTGAACTCATTCTCAAACAGGCTCTTTCTTGAGGTCTCAAAATCACTGCCTACAGCATCCATCGCTACAGTCTTCCAGGCTCATCTCTGATAAGAAGAGAAACTAAGAAAGAATCAAATGAAATCTCTGGCCTAACTCTCACTGGGCAGGATTGGGCTGTATGCACATCTCTAAAGGAATCATTACAGCCAGTATATGGAGGAGAATGATAGCTTAAGCCAATCATGGCTCTCCTGGAGGTAACGGGGAGTTACAGCCAACCAAACCCTAGTGGCTTAAAATTGGAGAAAGGATAGTTTTCTCAGTAAATTCAGAGAACTGTTTCCAGTGGAAAAGTGAAAAGCTATAAAGTCCACTATTGGTCACCCACTTTCATCTCCTCCCTTTGCATAGATTCTATGTGGAGAATTTGCATAGAAATTGCATACCATTGCAGAAGCTCCTAAATGTGAGGGATAATTATTTTCTAAACTATGTATCCTAAAGAGGTGGTAAAAGCCTCCTTTTGTGGAAATCTTTAAATCTGAAAACAAACAAAAACAAGAAATGTCTGCTATTTAATATCTATTTTCCTCTTCTTCCTTGAAACATAAACCTAGTGTTCTCAGCTAAAAGAATTAATGTCCCATCCTTTTAGCCAAGTATGGTCAGGTAACACCTGACTAATGATATTTAAGTGGAGCATTTTATAGAATTTCAATAAAGACTTTTTTTATGCTCCCCACACCTACCCATTAACTCTTCTTGTTGGCTCAAATGCAGCTGTGACTCTCAAGCTCCAGTGACAATTTTAAACCTAAATATGAGGTGATATTTAGGATGGAAGCTACAGAGAAAATAATGAAGCAATGTGTAGGAAGTAATGAGTATCTGGTTATCATAAAGCCATCATACCTGCCTTATCTATCTACTTCTTAACCTGAGCTTCTTTCATGCAAGGAAGAAATTTATGTGTAGGTTAAACCACTGTTATTTTAATGTTTTCTGGTGTATGTACCAAATCTAATCCAAATATATTCATGTTTATAAGTTAACATTCATGTCTCCAGAGGCCACAAGTTTGTTCATGTGATTTCTGGAGACCTCGTGTAAGATGAAATTGCCATCATTTTATGTCAAGATCCTCAAATTTGCAATTTTCTATATTCTTTAAACTCTAAATCAATTGGTATTCCAATTGTCTGGATAAAATAAGAGCCAGGTCATTTCCCAGGAAATATAAATGATGCTTACAAGCCTGAAAACTCACCTGCTCCAGAAACCTTCTCTGTAGGCACTATAACCTTTTGAAAATATCACTCTTTTTGCTACCTCTTTTAAATCTGGGACATTATCTCCAAAAGGCTCCAATTACAAAAATACATGTAAAATGAAAAAAAAAAAGTGAAGCTTATTTAGATGTCTTCTAGCTCTCTCATTTTTGCATTCCTTGCTTTTATAAGGCTGCCTTGAATGTCTTTTTATAGCTGTGCTCACTTAAAACTATGAGCCCCAACTAGGGTGGCTGGTTATAACAATAAATACACAATAGTCTAAAACCTTTGAAAACTGACTCTAAATAACTGGTAATAAAATTTGGGAAAGGGAAGTTCTGGGTGTCTGCCTCACAAAGAGGTGGTGATATTCATGATAGGAAAGAACAAGTTTCTTAGAACAGATAAAAAAAGTCTCCCATAAAAGAAAAGAAATATTAGTTTAGATTTTGAAGAATGATCTATTTGAAAGTTTTGTTAATATAATTATACATGGGGAGGAAAGAAGGAATTGTGAGAAATATATAGAGCCAAAGGTAGACATGAGAAAGAATGAAACTAAGAAAAGAGACCTCAGTCCAAAGGGGTGTGGCTAAGGACAAAAAACAATCCTTGAGCTGAGTATCTTTGATAACATCCAGCGAGACAGAATAAATAGGCTCAAAAATTATTAGAAGAAATATTCTCAGAGACGGTGTATTCATTTTCCATTGTAGCATTAATAAATTGCCATAAACTTAGCATTTAAACACTACCTATTTAATAATCTTATAGATCAGAAATCGGGCATGGGTGTCACTAAAATAAGTGTTGGCAATATTGTATTCCTTCCTAAAGGCTCTTGGCAAAAAAATCTATTTTAAAATTCATTTAGGTTTTGGTCAGGATGTATTTCTGTGGTTATGTGGTTATTAGGACTTAGGAACCTTTCTGGCTGTCAGTAAGGCCATCCTTATTTCCTAGGAGCCTGTCCCAGTCCTTGCAGGTGGGCTCCTACATTTCTGAGCCCAAAAGGGTGCCTAGATCTTCTCATGATTGGAATTTCTCTGATTTCCCTTCTAAGAAAAGCATCTCTCTTGTCTCTTCTGTGGGATGTCTCTGATCATGAAGAAAGTTTTCTGCTGTTAAGGACTGTGCAATTAGATTAAGCTCAGCCAGATAATCTATATCCATAATATTAATTACATCTGCAAAATGATTTTTCTGTGTAATACAACATGTTCATAGGTTCCTGAAATTAAAGTGTGAACATCTTTGGGAGACCATTCTGTTTACCATAGTGTTAACATATAAAAGAGCCAGTAGGTATAGAGGGAAAAAGTAAGGATTCACACAATTTTCATAATTTTTTCCTGTTACTATCCTGACTAGATCTACCACGTAATGGAATTTATAGGAGCAAATGGCTATTCTGCCACTTACTGTCATTCTCTTGAACTAATGATAATGCATTCTGGGATTAGTAAAAAAGAGACTAATCTGTTTCAAGTTAAGGAGAATTTATTTTAGGTACAGAATCCCTAGGTCCACCACTAATGGTACAATTTCAGTAAATCACACAATAATCCCAAAGGGTTTGGATTTCGGCCTAATAAGAGTAGAAATGCTTACTCTTAAAGGGCCCAAGTGGTTCATTGACTCTTTCAACAAGTATCTGTTGACATCTGAGAACCGTTTTTTATTTGTTACCATTTGTGAAATAAGGCTATGTTTATAATGCTAGGTTCCTTTATTTGTAGTAGGAAACATCTTAGAACTGGGTCAAGAGTTTAAGACAAAGGGAAAGATTGGACTTTAAGGTCAAACAAACCCAGTTTCAAATTCTAGCTAAACCATCTCCTAGCTGTGTTATTTCGAATAAGTCTTAGCAGCCTCACATTCTTTTTGAGTACTAGAATGCAAACTATATAAAAGCAATGAATTTAATCTGTTTGTCCATTGCTCTATCCTTAGTCTCTCAAACATAACTCACATAGTATATGCACAAAATAAACTAATATTTGACTAAATAATAAAGAACTTTTCTAAGGTATAGAAATAACATAAAGCACTGCCATAGAATAAGTACAAAAAAGTATTTTTATAACTTTAATTATTCACATTATTTTATTTAGTATTTGCACAGAAAAATGAAGGACAAGTAATAAATAATGATATATAATCATTTTAGTTAAATAAATCACCATGTACATTTAATGGCAACTTATTATTTTAAAAGTACTATTACAAACAATAATTACTTTAGAGAAGTTAATGACTATTCTATAGGTGAAAACAATCGTTTTTATAGATAAGAAGGAACACAAAGTTTGGATAGAGGTCTCTTGTTGAATCCAAATTCCACTATATGGTTTATAGATAAGCCACTTAACTACTCTGCACATACAATGTCGGAGAAAAGATTATAATGAGGAAGTTTCAGGACAGATAAAAAATATTCTTGTAGCAAGATGAGAAATCCTAAGCAAAAATAATGTTGTTCTATTAGTAAAGGGAAACTATAAATTAATAAGAATGCATTTATAGATATTTTCATGTAGTAAGTGTTTAACTTTTTTGGTGAGCAGATTGATGGATAAATTCACATTTTGATTTTCCAAAAAGAAAAGATTAATATCTATTCTTTTTCACATTTTGTAGTGGTAAGATATTATGCAGGTATGTAGTTATATCTCAACTATATACAGAGGGCAATGTACAGAATTTAGAGTGCCCAAAAGGCAATGTGTATAATGTGTCAAATTGGAAATTCCAAAGATATATAATGATTATTTAATATTGTGCCTTAGATAAAGAAGGAAAAATATGCACAAGATGATTCTAGAACTCAGGCTGTGACATACCAAGTAAAACCAATAGAACCCAAATCTCTTTCAGAATAAATACTACTTATTCTACTTTTCTATATTTACATAAGGCCTAATTACTCACACAAGCTACGATACTGGAGTGTTTGGTCTCAAAAGACCCAAGTAATTAATATTTACCAAGGAATCCTTGGAGTACATCACCACTTGTAAATCACCCTTTCTTTTTATTTTCTCTCCCCCATTTAAATGTAAGCTTCATGATTGCCACTTTTTTTTTCTTTTCAAGGACTATCTTTTTGAAGGTTTGGTGCAGTAGACAGCCTTATAAAATAAAAATTATGTCTCTCTCTAGAGCAAATGTCAGGCATATTTGTTGTCTACTAGACAATATTTGGGACTCCTAATATCAGGTTTCCTTTCTTATAACATAATCCACTGTATGTGTAGGTATCACCAAGATCTCTTTACACCATATTATAGAATTGAGCTCCAGAAAGTGGTGCAAAAAAGCTAATACTCTGGTGACTGCTAGTGTTATGACTAGTAAACTATCCCTTGAGTTTGACCTGGTGGTCTCATGTCCTCTGCCAGCAGCCATGACACTATGGCAGACTAATTCATTAGCTTGCAAGTATAATAAAATCCCAGACCCTTTACAGCTTTTGGCTTTCTTTGTATTCAGTTTATATACCCTGCATGTAGCACCACATCTTGTACACAGTATATTCTTGATAAATATTTGCTGAATAAAATAAAAGAATACAATTGATTTTGTGACAGAATTTTTCAGACATATATCTTTGACAGTATAAAGATTCTATCCAAAAACAAGGTGCTTTTTAATAACCAACATTTATTGAATGCTTAATATAGAGAAGACAGTGCTTTAAGTATTTTACGGGTATTGACTGACTACTCATCACAACCCTATGAAGTAGGTACTACTTTTATTACGATTTTACAGATAAGACAGCTGAGCAGTTAAATAACCTGCTCAAAGTTCACTATTACTGAGAGAAGCTAACATTTGAAACTGGGCAGTATATGTTCTCAAACACTATCCTATGCCATTTCCATTTGGCTGTTTTGAAACAATTTTGAAGACATTTATTAGTAATACTATTTCTGGAATAAACCAGGACTTAAGGTATATTTAGATAAGGCCTAAGCATTGTCATTTCACATTATTTTTAGCATAAATATGTTGTTTGACTCTCCCCACAAAATATTTTTCACATTCAATTACAATTCTCTTGCAGGTCAAATCTAAATCTTTAAGATGTCACAGCCATTCCCAACACCCCTCGAACCAGTTGTTTCATAACTGATCTGTGGGGTGGTTGTTAATTTTACGCCCTAGCACTAATAGTATAAGAGATCCCAAAATACCTTTTAGGTATTTAGAACTTTCAGTCCTACTGTATTTAGGCTGCTGATTTTTTATTAAATAAATCACCATGAGACACTAGTGTTCTCTTTCAATTATCCAACAAAGATACGCATTCAGTCACAGGGGTACAAAATGTAAAAAGTCCCTGTATGGAGATGACTGGGATTATAAATATGGATGGTATAAGACAAGAAGAGGAATTTTATAAAAACTAGTTCAGGTGTCCAAAATCAAACTTAAAATTTCTTAATCTCAAGAAATTCTTATTGCTCTGCTAGTTTATTATCGATTTCTTAACTAAGCTTTGCTCTACTAGACCTTTTTCTTAATCAGGAGTATGCTTTCTCTTGTCCTGAAAAACTCAATGAAAAACAAGAAAATGCAGGCAGTTTAATTAACTCAGAAATTAAATCAATGGACAAAAGGAGTACTTTACCAAAAAAGTTGAAACTTAAAAAAAGAACCAAATAGAAATTCTGGAGCTGAAGAACTCATTATAAGACATGAAGAATGAAATAGTGAGCTTAGGATATATAGCTGACCAGATGGAGGAAATAATTAGTAATATCAAAGATAGAAATCTAGAAATGACATAGATAGAAGAAGAGAGGGACTTAAGAGTAACAAAAATAAAAAAATGAAAGAACTCTTTGAGAACTGACTCCATCAGAAAGAGCAATATGAGAATAATAGGTATACCAGAAAGAGAAGAAGGGAAGAAGGGAACAGAGAGCCTATTCAAACAAATAGTCAATGAGAACTTCCCAAACCTATGGAAAGAGCTGGATATTCAAATCTGAAAAGCAAACAGAACATCTAAGTATCTTAATCCAACTGTCAAAAATTAGTAACAAAGAAAGAATTCTAAAGGCAGCTAGGAAAAAGATGATAACCTATAAAGGAAATCTCATTAGATTATCATTGTATTTTTAAGCAGAAACACTACAATCGAGGAGAGAATTGAATCAAATATTCGAACCATTAAAAGAGAGAAATCACCAACCTGGTAAGGATAACACACACACAAAAAGAAAACTGTAGACCAGTATATCTGATGAATACAGATGTAAAATACAAAAGAGTGTAAACTGAATACAGTAATAAATTTTAAAAATTATACATCACAATCAAATTGGATTCATTGCAAGGGCACAAGGATGGTTCAGCATACACAAATCAGTCAATGTGATTTACCACATTAATAAAATAAAGGACGAAGTCATATGATCATATCAATAGATACAGAAAAAGCATTTGACAAAATACAACATTCATTTATGAATAAACACTCAGTAAAATGGGTATATAAAAAAAGTATCATAGCATAATAATGGCCATATATGATAAACCCTCAGCTAATATTATATTCAATGATGAAAAACTGAAAGGTTTTCCTCTAAGATCAGGAACAAGATGAGGATACTCACTCTCATCACTGTTACACAGCATAGTACTGGAATTCCTAGCCAGAGCAATCAGGCAAGAAAAAGAAATTAAAAGTATCCAAAATGTGGTTGAAGAAGTAAAATTGTTACTTTGCAGACATCATTATTTACACAGAAAACCCTAAACACTTACCAAAAAGACTATTCAGAACAATAAACAAATAAGTAAAGTTTCAGGATACAAAAATCAATATATAAACATCCATAGTGTTCCTATACACTAACAAAGAAATATCACAAAAAAAACAATTCCTTTTGCAACTGCAACAAAAAGAATAAAATATCTAGAAATAAACTTAACAAAGGATGTGAAAGACCTATACACTGAAAACTACAAGATATTTTTTTAAAAATAAAGACACAAAGAAATGGAAAGATATTTCACATTCATGGATTGGAAAATTCGACATAGTTAAAATGGTTTTATTATCCAAAGTAAAATACAGATCTAATGCAATCCCCATCAAAATATCAAAGGCATTTTTTAAAGAAATAGAATAAAAAATTATTAGGTTTGTATTAAATCACAAAAGACCCCAAATCAATTGAAAGCCAAAGTAATCCTGAGAAAAAAGAGAAAGGTTAGAGGTATTATACTGCCTGACTTCAAAATATGCTGCAAAGTGACAATAATCAAAAGAGTATGATATTGGCAGAAAAACAGAAAGACCAATGGAACAGAACTGAGAGCCCAGAAATAAATTCACAGCTACATAGGCAAATAATTTTCAACAAAAGTGCCAAAAACAAAGAGTGAAAGCCTCTTAGATAAATGATGCTGGGAAAATTGAAAAGTCACATGCAAAAGAATGAAACTAGACTGCTATTTGTCATCATGCATAAAAATTAACTCAAAATGGACCTAAGACCTGACACAACTAAATACATAGAAGAAAACATAGATACTAAACTTATGAACCTTGACTTTACAGAATTTACAAATTTGACCTCAAAGACAAGGAAAGTAAAAGCAAAAATAAATGATTGGGACTATATCAAATTAAAAGCTTCTGTGCAGCAAAAGAAACCATCAACAAGACAAAGAGGCAATCAAATGGGAGAAGATATTTGCAAACAATGCCTCTGATAAGAAGCTAATATCCAAAATAAACAAAAATTTCATACAACTCAACAACAACAACAACAACAACAACAAAAATTCAATTCAAAAATAGGCAGAGGACCTGAACAGACACTTCTCCCAAGAAGACATACAAATGTCCAACCCACATATGAAAAGATGCTCAACTTTACTAGCTATTAGGGAAATGTAAATCAAAACCACAGTGAGATACCATCTCATGCCTGTTAGAATGACTATCATCAACAATACAAGTTGAGTGTCAGAGAGGTTGTGCAAAAAAAAGAACCTTCATACACTGCTGGTGGGAATATAAATTGGTCTAGCCACTATGGAAAACAGCATGGAGATTCCTCGAAATATTAAGAATAGAATTACCATAAGAACCATCAATTCCTCTTCTGGTATTTATGCAACAAATTTGAAAACATTTAATCATAAAGATACATGTACTCCTATGTTCACTGCAGCATTATTCATGGTGGCCAAGACATGGAAATAGCCAAAGTGTCCTTTAATAGTTTATTGGATTAAAAAGATGTGGTATGTATATACAATGGAATATTATTAAGCCATAAGATAAAGTACTGCACTTTGAGACAACATGAATGGATACTGAGAATATGATATTAAGCAAAACAAATCAGATGGGAAAAGTCAAGAATCATAAGATTTCACTTATATATGGAATATAAAACTGAAAGCAATAAATGAACAAACAAGACAAACAAACAAAAACTCATAGACATGGACAACTGCATTCTGGTTACCAGAGGGAAAGTGGGATGGAGAGAGAGGTAGATGAGGGTAAAGGGGATCAAATATATGGTAACAAAAGGAGATTTCATAATGCAACATATAGATCATATATTATAAAATTGCATACACTTAAAATCTACATAATTTCATTAATCAATGTCACCATAATAAATTGAATAAAATTTTAAAAGAAGGATCTATGTCATAATGTAAAGGATACATGCTGTATGTATTAGTTGCTATTATTATCTTGTTTTCTTTCTTACATCCTAAATAATTCATTTTTATCAAGAGATAATTTTGTGGTTGAAAGTTTTAAAATATGTTTTTCATAAATATGAAATGAATATATCTATGTACTCTCAAACAGGAGATAAAGTTGGTTACTGCTGACTTTTTGGCTTATCTTGATCTGGCCTATCTTTACCCCATTCATTGTTCACCACACTGCCTTTCCTTTCTGCAACCGTCCATCAAAACCTTATCCTTCCTACCCCAGAACACTGGTCAACGCTTGCTTCATGGGCATGTGATCTGTTTGGCATAGGTCCCTGTGATCACAAGCCCTAACCTTCATTTGGTTAGGTCTATTATTAAAAAGACAAGAGATAAATGTTAAAATATGGAGGAAAGGAAACCCTTGTACACTGTTGGTGGGAATGTAAACTGCTACAGACACTATGGAAGATCGTAGAGAGGTTCCTAAAGAAATTAAATAGAGAACTACAATATTATCCAGCAATCTCACTTCTGCATATATGTTTAAAGGGGAAAAAAAGATCATTATGTGAAAGAGACATCTGTACTCCCATGTTTATTACAGCATTATTCCAATAGTCAAAAATAGCCAAAGTATAGAAACAGCCTATACATATATATGTATATGTATATATGTGTGTGTGTATATATATACGCACACACACACATATACATATATATATAATTCTTCCATTTGCAAAAATATTAATGAACCTAGAGGATGTTTTGCTAAATGAAATAAGCCAGAGAAAAAAAAATACCGTATAATATCACTTACATATGGAAGCGAAAGAAAGAAAGAAAGAAAGAAAGAAAGAAAGAAAGAAAGAAAGAAAGAAAGAAAGAAAGAAAGAAAGAAAGAAAGAAAGAAAGAAGAGTAGAAAAGCGTTTACCAGGGATGGAGAATGGGACAAAAGCAAGAGATTGGTAGCATGGTGACTGTAGTTGATAATACTGCATTGCATAATGGAAATTTTCTATGACGATAGAACTTAAATGTTCTCATACATACATTAAAAAAAGGTAAATATGTGAGGTGATGGATGTCTTAACTCAATGGAAATAATCCTCTCACAATCTATACGTATATCAAATCATAACATTATACACTTTATGTATCTTATAATTTTATTTGTCAATTATTCCTCAATAAAGCTAAAAGACTTCTATAACAATCTTGACATTTTTAATAATTTAACAAGAGACCCTACATTTTCTTTTTGCAATACGCCCACATACTATGTAATCAGTCCTGTTTCTGTGTTTCTGGACTACTATTAAATATATCTTGCTGTTTTTCTTTTTTCTCTCCTTGTAGGTGGACCCTGTCATTCTCATAATTACTTTCTACTTTAAGACTCAGAGTATTTATTACCTCCTGTAAGAGGTCTTTCTATACCTTAAAAATATGATTGGAGGCAACTGTCCTATTATTATATCTGAGCTTAGTCTGCATAGATTTTATCCTAAAATACTGCAAATCCTCATTACTTATTTATCCTCTTTCTCTTAGACTGTATTTTCTTGGCGGGCATGGATCCAGAATGTATGCATATTTATACTCTTGCTATACAGGGAATTACCTCATATAAAGGAGAAAATCAATAAACACTGATTAAACGATATTGAATTAAATTCCCTGGTAAACCATGAACTTAGGAGGTTTTAAAGATCAAGATCAAAAAGTATGATTCCTTAACTTGTTTTATTTCTGATTCTTGCCAATTTATTTTACCATATGATGGCAACAGAAAATTCTTGGAACATGTAATACTCATTGCAAAGTCCATTAAGAGCAATACAAAAGAAAATTTTGCTAGAACATGTAACAGACTACAAAAAGAAGATAGAGCATTCCACAAAGAAGTAGAGTATTTTATTTTTACCAGAAATTTAGACAACTCTAAGAAAAATACAGGTCCTCTCTCTTTAACTATATGTAGAGCAATGGAACATAAGTTCCAGGCAAAGGCTTCCCAGAGCAGGAAGAAAAATGAGAGGAAATTGTGAACATGATAGAACAAGTCATCAAAAGATTAGAACATTCACAATTTGGCAAGAATTCATAGGATGGCATGCTTCATTAATTCTGAAGATTTTGCCCCTTGACAACTATATTTGGAAACCCTATGAAATCCCTGAGGCCTGAGAATTCAGGATGAGAATCACTGAAAGTAAACTAAACAACAGTTAGAATTTGTCCTTTTATTTATATTTTGTCCTAGTGTTGTGGATAGAATACAAAGGTAAATGTACAAAAGAAAATTAATTATATCTACCATTTACCATGATCACTTTTTTATTTTCAAGAAGCACAGAAATTTATATTATAGAGTTTAATGCAATAGCAAAAGCAAATAAGACCTAAGTCAGGAGCTATTAGGTTCTAGATCTGGCTTTTCCAACAACTTTCTATGTGTTATTTGGCAAGTAATTTTAATGGTCTGTGTTCTGGTTTCTTTATTTGAAAAAAAAATTATGACTCATGTGAACAATTGAATTCTGTATAAAGATTTCCACCAAGCTGAAAGCTTATTTTCAATAAGGAAATGTAGTTTTGAAAGAGTCATAGTTTTTTAAGTTGGCACAGAAGCAGTGGCAGCCAAAATCTATCCAAGAAATGTACATGATTTCTCCTTTAATATCTGACGTTGTTGCATAATGATAAAAACCAATGAATGACAGCTTGTTTTGATCCCTTGGCTAAATAGCTGGTTTCTTCAGTTCTTTCCCTAGGTTGGATGATAACCCTAAGATCAGCTTTAATTTTTAAAAATGATTAATATACATTAATTGTAGTATTTGCATGGTGTGTTCCCAGGTCCACAGCATCAGAAACTTCTGGATTTTTTTTTAAATGCACACCTCTGAACTCCAACCCTTTTTTACTGAGTAAATCTCCAAATGCAGGTCCAGGAATTATTACATTATTGCTAACTTCGATAGATTTCTTTCTACACTGAAATCTTAGTTTTACATGTACCAAAATATGTAATATTTTTCTCACTAGAAATCACTGTTTCTGAAGTACACCGAACTTGAGAAAATGTCAGGACAGGATGTGTAAGAAGAGGATAATAATTTACTCTAGAACTGAATGTAGAAGATCATTGTCTCATGTCTCAAAGGTCATGCCAAGGACCTTCCATAAGTACTAAACTTTTTAAGTTTGTTTGGGAGAGTGTCTGAGAAGACTGTGAGGCACTCATTCCCTTTCATGTCTGTAGGCTAATGCTCCTAGCCCAGTGTAACCCCAAGAAAGAATAAAGAGACAATGGCTGGATGAAATAGAATCATTGTGATGATTTTAAAAGTAAAATACTATAGATAGAATTCATTATTGATTCACGTTTTAAAAACTTTCAAGTTTTTTTACAATGGCCATTAAATTGTACTGAACAAAACTCACTTATGAAAGTGATGGTCAATAATAAAAACTGATTTAAGTTTTGTTGATATGTGAAGGCCCTGGCCATGAGTGAGAATTCATGGATTCTGACCCGACATGTCTCACTGAACCTTCCTGAATTTCAATCTTTCCTTGTAAAATGAATGTCTTGACTTCAGTGATCTCAGTTTAATGAAAATATTTTGCTTGTATCTTTCTGCTCCTTGCCCAGCTTCCTCCTGAACAATCATCCATGTAACAGATGAATCAAAGGAAGGTGAGCATCCGTGAAGACACAAATAAACACATTTAAAAAGTACAAATTGGATGCAGAATAGAATATTTACTCAGTTGCAAAATACCTTCCCACAAAATACCTATTGATTAGAGAAGAAAAATGAATAACTTTACATGGGTGAAGGCTGGCAGACACCTTTTTAAGGAAATAATCAAAGTGAACATCATCAATAATGAGACAAATTGAAATGTGTGTGCCTGAGAGGAAGGAAGGGAACACAGCATCAGTCTTATGATAGGCCTGTCAAAGATGTATAATTTGAATCTAATCATGAAGAAACACCAGACAAACAAATTGAGGGGTACTGTACAAAATTACTGTCTTATAATGTTCAAAAGTGTCAACATCAATAAAAGCACCAGTACTGTTCTGTGGACTGTTAGAAACTGGGCCACACAGCAGGAGGTGAACTGCAGGCCAGTGACCAAAGCTCCATCTGTATTTGCAGCCACTTCCAGCACTAGCATCACTGCCTCAGCTCCACTTCAGATCATCAGACATTAGATTCTCATAGGAGCACCAGTTCCTGGTGCAAACAGGTTTGGGATTGCTGGTCTAAAAAACACTAAACACAATGCATGATCTTGAGCTGTTTCTTTTGCTATAAAATATATGATTAAGACAATGGATAAAACTTGAATGAATCTAAAGTTTAGACGGTAGTACTTTCTTATATATTAAAAAAAAAAAAAAAAAAACCTAGCTTTCATCAAGTGAAACAAACTCCCCTCCAAATAAATATTATTGTCTGAGTCGCTCTACTCTCCTGACTATTAATGTTTTTTTTTAATCAATTAATAGGTTATTTTACCCATTCTTAATTCTGAATTATATAAATGTTAACATGTCTTAGCACAATGTCTGGAATGTTAGCTGTGTATAAGCATTTTGCATTAGTACATGTTAAAAGATATTAAAAGGAACTCCATCAGAGTTAGAATAACTCAGAGCAATAGGTGTTAGATAATCACACATCCTAGAGACTATACGTGCAAAACTTGCTAAAGAGTAGCCCAAAACCATTTTGTAGAACTATAGTCACTGCATCCAGTGTAGTTAGTGTAGGAAATAGGAAGGCTTCGGAGAAGTGTTTAGGTAGAAAACAATTTCTAAAAGAGATCTTTCTGAGTGTTGGGGATTGGCTTCCTCAGTGCAGGTCAGGTTGGGAGCTTCAGTGGAAAGGATGGCTTTAGATTGAAGAAAAAATAAAGCTTGACTTTGGCAGGTGCGGGGAGGGGGGCGGTGGATTGTTAATCACTTAAAATGGCACTGTTTTTAAATCATAGTGAGGGGAAAAGCTATGATCCCTACTTATGACATCCAGATCAGGACAAAGAAACTTGTCCCATTTGAAAAATAGTGATATCAGAGAAGTTAAAAGCTACTTTCTACTTTCACCTCAATCAACCAGTACAATAAACTGGTTCTATTAAATAAATAACTAATTAGTTAAAACACCTGCCATGTGGATGACATCATAACATACCTCATATTGGGCCTCAGGCTGTACAACAATAACAAAAATAATATTAACATTTCTGAGAGAAAAACTAGAACTCTTAGGTATGTTCAGCTAGTTTGTATAAATTAAAATGGAAATTATCTATTGAATATATTTTCATATATTAATAACTCTTTATTTCATGAGTTATTATTTATAAGGTCAGTGACACAAGACAGGATCACAGCACCTTTGAACCCTGAAGATATTGTAGAGATAATAATCTCATCTTAATGGAATAGAATTCAGAGATAATGTTTTTTACCCAAAAGCAATGGTCAGTTTCTGATAGTGACCTTGTTGGAAGTATGTGTGCTTGAAGAATTTCAACTTTTATGAGAAAAAGAAACCAACGGGCCAAGTTTGTGGGTAAACTTAAAGAGTCTTTATGTTATTCATGTGCATGAAAATGAAAATAGAAAACATCAATCCTAACTTACAAATCATACATTAGTACTACTAATTATAATTGACTTCCAGTAAATACTATTAATTTCTTAGGTTGATAGAAAATGTTTAGGCTCTGTTTTAGATTGTTTTAATGACAGGCTTATACATCTGTTTTGCATTTTGCAGTCAGTATGTATATCCAGGGGTAATTTTTCCTCCACTGTTTTTACAACACCTTTTGGCAACTTTTAAACAATTATAAGGCTTCCATTGTGATTTCAGATATATGAGTAATGTATGCACTTAACTAGAAATAACACTGGATCCATGAGATTTTTCCTATTGAGTTTACTAGAGTTATGTTTCCTCAAAACCATTCTCTGATATCAAAAATTGAAGAGCTTGAGCTTCAACTGTAACAGTTTCAGTCTGGCACTTATGAGGATACAGAAGACCATTTTCATCAGATATCAACAGCTCCTCCTTACCCACTGGCAGCATATGATGATTTAGAATGGTAAATCCTAGCTTTATTGTTGCAATTTCTTTACACCTCAATAAAACACTCTAAGAAAACCTGTAATTCTAATTTCTCATTTTCTTTACTTCTATTTTTATATCCTCAACACTCAATTTTATTTAAAAAAATCATCTCCGACATGAGGGATTCAAGATTGATGTAGGCATAAAACAAAATATCAGTCTTGAAGAATAGGCATATAAAAAACTAAATTGTTGTGTCCCAGATTGGGGAGGGATGACCTTGTGTCCAAAGAATCCTAACACTAAATGACATGCCTACCTGATTAGCCCTTCTATGAAGCTTCAAGCATGAATGTTCTGAAATGCACTGAAGAAAAAAAATACTGCATTACATATTGCTCCAGAGGGGAAGGGAGGGAATTTAAATTTTTCCTCAACCAATCCATAGTGCTTATTTTTACAAGGATTTATATTAATTCAAGCTCTGTTCTTTAGGTAGGAGAAAGAGATTACATATAATTTTAACAACATATTTATAGATGAAAATAACTACTATCAAAATATTGGAGATAGACCTTTTCTTTGCCTATAAAATTTTAAAATGTTGAAAAGGATATTAATAAACATAAATGGATAATACATTCAAATTTGTGTCACAACTACTTCTAAATGTTAAATAAACCTAAAGTACGCCACCGTCATTAAGATCAGGTTCATATGTTTGGGATCTTGTCTACCTAAAATGTATAAATTAGGCTTATACACTTTTTAAGTGTATGTACCAATATTATCATTTTTCAGAGAAACTTTGAGTTAATTATTAATAACATTCTTCTTTTAAAGAAGATAAAACTGGGGCCCAAAGATACTCAGCAATTTTCCAGAGATCACACAGCTACTAAGTCAAAGAGCGAGGTTACAAATTGGGCAGCCTGGTTTCAGTTTTTATCAGTCATATTCCGCATGTCCCCTAATCACACATATAATCATTGCCCCAACTCTCTTATATAAGCATCCTGAAGAACGTGGAGTTTTACCTGAGCTTGTTAATAGTATTTTTTATTCTTTTAAAAATGTATTCCAACTGAGACTAGAGCAATTTTTTTATAAATTAATATATATCTTGTGCTTCCAAAATTATGCTGGAGAAGAAATTACAAAATTTCCTGATCTGGAGTATCTAACTAAGACTGATAAAATAATTCAAAATATTTAAATAACTACATAAACTTGCAGAAATAAAGGAAATCATCTAAAGTCAGGCACAATCACAGAGCAAAGACAATGAATTCAAGCTAAAACTGGAACTGAATGTTAATCTGGGGGCTTACATTGATCCCATGTTACCTAGAGCTTTAAGAGTCAAGAGTTAAACAAATCACATACACAATGGCTGCAACAGAAGACACACCAAAGAGGCAAATAGTAAGATTACTGAGGTATCACGTTTAACCTGGTTTTGGTACTAAGTGTAGTCTTTTTTAAAGTAAGATCTTCATTGAGACTGTGTGATCAAAGACTAGACTTGAAGTGTTTTGTGGTCTGAATCTACTATATTTATTTACTTCAAAATATATAACTCAAGGTTTCAATTTATATTGAACCAATATTTATTTTTTAGCCATGCCTTAAAAGAAGCAATTCAAAATTATTCTTGGAAAAATACTTACCCAACACATAACATCAACAAACATGAGCTTTCAACAAAATCTATGCCAAACATAAAATAGAACAAGCTACCACAGGTAGAATTAACAGGAACTACAACAGAATTATAAATATTATTCTAATAGGAGTAAAATATGATATAGAATAGTGCAAAATGAAAATATTTAAATTAATTTATGACAATTATTTTAATAAACGTGCCAGATAATACAAAATACTGTGACTTTAACAAGACCTCCTTCCCTCAATCTCATTCTTTCTCTCTCTTCCTCTCTCTCAATTTCTCTCTCTCTACATACACATACACACACTCACACACAAACACACATGCTTTATGGCTAATGAGATATATAGAGAGCTTTGTGTTCTACTTCCATCATTGAAGAGCGGAGATAGGCTTTTTCACCCCTTTCTTCCTTCTGGCTGAAATGAGAATATGACAGCATGAGCTTAAGCATCTTTCTTGAGCTATGGTGTAGAAACAGTGTCCTGAGGATGACAGAGTAACAAGACAGAAGGCATTTGGTTTCCTCACAACATGGAGCCTCATAACAGCCCTAGGTTGCCTCCTTTCTTATTTTATTTTTATGGGTTGTGATCTGCCTTGGGGATGAGGCCTGCATGGGCCCAAGAAGTGGACTTAAGGCCATTTGGACAGGAAATACCATAGTCCCAAAGACCCAGAGCATAAGCTAGAAATGAGCAGGTCTCCAGGTGGACATATCCCCTTTCCTAGAGGAAAAACACTAATAGAAGAATTTCAGAGCAGACCCTCTAAAGAAGGGGGTCCCAGGGTAAAAAATTTGATACCTGGTATTATAGAGGTTCTGAGAGCCCTAACAGAGTTGTTATGAGTGATAAATGAGACGATGTAGGGCAAGTACATAGCTCAATACCCAATACAGAGTTAATGCTCAATGCCAATAACAATTGATAACAATTGGGTGCCATGCATTGTTTGAGAATAGACCTCTAGACTGACTACTGAATATCATTCTTAAGTCCCTTCTCCTTTCTCCTCTTCTTCTAGTGCTTCTTGCTGCAGTTTTCCTCCTATCAACATTGCTGTTGTTGTTTGAGCCTAGGAGAGATTCATTTCAGCCTCTGCTGAACATAATTTCTCATAGAGCAACGTGGTACTGGAACTGCAATAAATGTTCACCTGCAAGAAATATTTACCCTACTCCAGACTGAAGCTACTCTGTGCTAAGGCTCACATGGCAGAGTCCCACCAGCTCTTCAAAACAATAGATGAACATAAATTCTCTATTCAGCTCTAGGCTTCTAGGAATGATTAAATACAGTTAAACATGAAGACTAACAATGGAAAAAATCTATGAGCCTTGGTCCTACAAATTCAATCAGGGACAAATCCTCAGGCTGAACCCTTAAATCAAACTGAAGTCTTTGAAATTGAAGTTTGTGAAGAATAGTTCTTTTCAGTCACCTTTAAATTCAGTCGGCCAGCAAATTAAATTATCAGTTTGCAAAGTGCTCCAATAAACAGAATCTAAAATACTAACACTTTTATATTTCCTTAGCAATTTACAGCACAGCACACTTATAATCATCTCTTGCGGCCAACAAAGGTTTTATAAGTTCTGACTAGTACCTTCATGCGACAATAACTCACTAAAATTATTTGTATCACTTGTAGTGTTTTTGCAAGGATTTATAGATGTGACAAAAGAGTTCTCTTTATAGAATTTTCCATCAACAAATATTTCTCAGTCCTCTCACAGAAATAATATTGTAGCCAGGAGCTAATTTCATCCATCTTTTGGGAAACAATCAATTCTTATCTTTATAATCTTTACAATTAGTGTAATATTGACCAAAGTTGGAAGAAATACTCAAGGACTCACATTTATGGTGAAATTTAAAATTTACAAAGGTCATGATTTCTTCTCTTGTGTTTTTGACAGTCTCTTTGTGTTCACGGGAAATATTATAAATCCTCTAAAGCTAGAGCTCCAGAGGGTGATTTCTTGCCTTGGATGGATGATTAAAGCTACAGTGATACACTGGGAACAATCGTCTTCCAGAGTATTGGAATGTTAGAACTGGATCTCTCATACAGTAGTTTTCAACCCTCATGGCCTATTAGAACCATCTCAAGAGTTTTAAAATTTACAGATGTCCAGGAGCACTTAGACCAGTTAAATTAAAATACCTGGGGATGAAGACTAAACATTGGTTTATGTTTAAAGTCTCCCCATGTGATTCTAATGTGCAGCCAGGTTAATATTTAATTGTCTTTTAGCCAAACTCCTCAATTTATAGAAAAGGAGGTCTAGTAATTCTAGGGAAAGTAGTTGATAACAGGTTCATTCTCTTTTTTTGTGTGTATCTTTTACCTACTGTATCTGTGCACAGAAATTAAAAGCTCTCAATTGGTTCAATACATGTGTATCCTGAAGTAGCAACTTTTCAAAGCTTCTTGACTATATAAACCATTTCATATTTTGATTGAGCATGAGGGCAGATTTATGAGAATCACATTACAAGTCAGCATGCATAAATTTAGAACATTAGGACATGTCTGCATTAAATAGAAGGTTATTTTAGGGAAGCCTCCACGATCCTTTCCAGTCTCATGGTCCTTATTTAATTTTCATTTTAAGATTCATCTCCTTTTAGAGTTGGCTGATGGAGAAAACAGTTCAGCGGTGAGAGAAACTGCATTCTTGAATCTTGGAATAGATTCAGCCCTTGTTCATCTTATAAATTAACATATATGTATGGTGTGTGCTTTTGGTGGACAAATCATAACACTCTTAGATGTAATCTCTACACTAAAGAACATATATCACTGAGAATGTAAAACGAATGAAGGTAAGTTAACTGGACTATTTCAAACTTATTGCTGATGTTTTAAAGTAGTATATGGTGATTGAGTTGATTGATTATGACTATTGTTTTTCCAATAGTCCAATGTTTAATAATTTAGATATTTTAAGAAACATAAGTTGTGTTGTAACATTAGACTTTTCACTCTTCAACCCAAAAGATTTAACTTCCAATTCCTGTTGATCATTAGCCTGCTTTCTAGATGATCCTATCTGGACATAATGGAATGAGCTATCAAAGCAAATTCCTGGATTCCGCTTCATATCTCTTCTCCTGTTAGGTTATCATAGTCTCAAATTCTGAAAATTAAGAAAAACTTGGCTTAAATGGATTTTCTTTCTGAGAAGGAGAATAGATTCCCCAAAGAGAACCTCCTTATTTGCACTAGGGTGCTGTCAAAGAGACCAATCACTGTTTCAGGGCCAGTAGTCTACAAGTGACCTTCCTACATTTGCGATAGGACACACACAGTATGTATCAAGTAGGGATCCTCTAAGAACATACATGCTGTTGCAGAAAGTGTGTCACCATGACCATTTTACAAAAGAATGTTTCATATGGAAGTTTGTACATGATGATTCTGTAACAGTTATGCCAAGATCTGCACAGGAATTATCATAGTGACTATTGAAGCATGTCCCAGATAGACTTGAAGCAGGCCTTTCTGGGGTGGTGAAGGCAAAAGGGAATATACTGTGAGAAACTGATCCTGAGAAACTGACCTTTGATTTGCCCTAACACGCATTGGTTTATAAACAAATACTTGAACCTTATGGGCAGGTAGATGTCTTCACAGTTTCCATAATCATTAGGAGGAGCCACCAGGGTAGAATATTCAGAACATATAACAAAACGGAGTTTCTCCGACCTAGAGAGCCTCACCCCAAAAAGACTGAGAGGCGTCTTTGAAAACAATTGATATCTAGAGATATATCTAGAAGAAAACATTCTACGGAGTCCGACTTACAGCAATGTTCAGACAAGCATCTGTATATCCTGCATTTACATTGGTTGCCTCTCTGTGTTAAGGACTTTCTTTCAACAGCTACTACCCTTTTGAAAATTGTGAGACACATAAACAAATTGCAGAGGAGTTAATTGACTTCGGAAACTAATTTTCTTTCTTGAAAATTACATGAATTACTGTGTATTAGTTTGTTATTCAGCAACCATTTATTAAGACCCAGCATTATAATACTGACATTTATACTAGAGTTGTATGTTACATAACTTTGCTTGATTAAACTTTCTTCCTAAAACATTTTTCCCTCCATTTTGTTAGTTACTCAAAAAGCCTCTAGCTACTACAGGAAATAATTCAATTTCTACTAGGAATTCCATACCAAGTTGTATCGGTCAACATTTCTAATTGTGAGTTCCACCATTAAACTTTATGATCATGTTTCCTCATTAATTCAACTTGCTTTCTTGATTCTCTATTCATATATTTGTCATTGCTCTTCTTGAAATTTTATGCCTTTTTCTGTCTACTGTCTAATAATCTCTTTACCCCTCAGTACCAGGTTTGATGTCCATCTTTTCTGTGTAGTTTGTTCTACTATTTGAGCAATCAAAATTTCTTCTTTAACATCCTATAGTATATATTATCTATATTACTATTTGACCTTATTAGAATTTAATTGTGAAATCACTACTTAAGTGCAAAGCATTCTACCATGTGATGATGTTAATTTTGTGACCCAGACTTTAAGTGCTATAGAAGTGTCGAAAAGAAGATCAATGAAAGAGGTTTATGTTCCCATCAATTTCAAGCACAGATTAAAGCAGATGTTTCTAGATGTAAAATCCAGGACTTCTTTGAACTTGTAAATTGTGCCAACTTCTGGATAAAAAAGGACATTTTTTTTTTTGTTTTTTTTTGCACAAAGCACAGAAGTGATGAGTTTCTGGGATTTCTAACTCCCCCTTAATAGAGGCAGAAATAAAAGGCAGCAGCTGTTTATCATGCTTTGAGACTGCAGATTTCATCATTTCAATGTTGAATTGATTAATTCAAAACCATGCGTTGAGTATGTTTTCTGAAAATTGATGAATATACAAATAGAATTTTGGAGGAGGTTATAGTTCTCAGAGTAATTGAAAAGTAATTTTATTGTCTATCAATATATAGTTATCTAAAAAGTCTTGCACAGAAATAAATATTTAAGACATTACCAGTGTCTGAGGGTATCATAGGAGTTGACCTACCTCCCCTTAACCTTAGCTTTTCAAATTCTAATGTGCATACAAATCACCTGAGGATCATGATACAAATGCAGATTCTAACTGAGAAGTCCTGAGACAGGGCCTGAATTTTGCATTTCCAGTAATTACACCTTGAGTAATAAGTCCCTAAATCACCTTTCTCCTACTGACCTGAGGCACATTTTCTCACCATCTCACTAACCCGAAAGCACCTACAACAGTAGCTAGAAAGGTGCTGCAAAATACCAAGGTCAAGGAGGTGTATTTTTATTGTAAAAAAATCACTTTCAATGCATTTTTTTAAAAATCAGTTTTATGGATGGTGGTTAGGTATCGCTAAATAATTTAATCCATTTTATTTATTTTTTCAATATTTATTGAGTGTTGTCTATGTGTAAGACGTAAAAAATAAAAAAGCAAACAGACCTGTTCATGGTTATGATGTTAGCTTATTTTACCTGCTAGATTATAACTCAAGAATTCACAGCATTGTAGAAGTAGGTGAAGATCAGGATATCAAAAATTGCTTAATCTAATGAGTAACATACTTCATTTATATCATTTGTGGAAAAAAATTGAGTTGCTAGTGACAGAGATAATACCTGCCCTTCTCCCTCAAAGGAAAAAAAAAAAAAAAAGCTTGGAAAAGAAAATGAAGGGGTGTTGGTAGTAATTGCAATTGTAATGAGAAATGTTTTGTTATAATATTTAATCAGAAAAATCCTGGAATGCAAAGCTCACGCCTCACCCCTCAAATTTTTCTTTTTTGCTGCAAAATGTTATTATTGCTCCTTCATTCACTCATTTGTTCCCTGGTTCCAGCAACACTTACAAAACAACAGATATTTTTCTGCATCCTGGAAAGATCATGGTGAATGAGACAATTTTACTGAGTATATGGAAATTATGTAACACTGAGATTGAAAATACAAAATAAGTAAACAAATAAATACACAAGAAAAATATCTGACAGTGGTCAATATTTTTAACAAGTAAAATGATATTAAGTGACAATGGCAGTGAAGGAGGTTGTGTCAGAGGACATCTGCCTACTGTCTTCAGTACAGACCTTCAACAGGGTACCTTGCTCTCTAACCAAGAATTCCTTGCCCCCCGAAGGCATTTCCCCCACTTTCTTATCAAGTAAATAGACACTTATAGCAACATGCTCTAATAGCCTGAAAAATAGTTACACAGCATTTTCTCCTTCCCCTAATATCTCACCAAATCTATAATTTAAGGTGATTGTTTTTGTGTGATACAGTTAAATACAAAATCTTACAAAAACATAAATAAGAGAATATCAGAATTTCTTAAAAGAATCAAACTGGGATTGTGAAGACAGGGCGCTGACTTTGGAGTGAGACCAATGAAGAGGCTTTCCACAGGCAAGATGATAGAAGCATTCCAGATATCAGAAAGTTGTGGACAAAGGCCTCGATGGGGAAGGATATTAGCATTTGGTGGATATCCTACTGTGTTGCACCTGGCATTATATATGGTTAATCTAGGAACCTATCTTCTATATATAACAATGACGTTCACAGAGAGAATGAGATCTAAGATTCAAATTTGGAACATATCATATTGGTAAATATCCAGATAATAGGAATATATTATGAAAGATGGGAAGAATCACAAGCATGAGTGCAGGCCTTTGGGTCCTCAGAGATTTCTGACTAGTACAAAATGCTGTCTATGAAAATGTGCTCAGTTATATCACATGTTATGCATATTCCTACTGTCTTGTTTCTGGAGAGCCATTTCAGACTTCCTATAAGATTTCCTTTAGAAATCTAGCTCTCACTTTGGTCTCTACTCTTCCTTGCTATGTCATACCGGTGGCTCGGTACTTGATCTTGGTAATTTAGCTAACTCTCTATACCACATGCCATTTTTAGGTATCTGAATATTCTACTCTCTGCCTGCCCCATTACCATTCTTATCCATGACTGTCCTTTGATCACTAAAAGTGATTCACATTGCAATAAAACTGAAGATCGAATGGTAAATTAGAGACTGGATGCATGTGAATTGACATTTGTCTAAAGTAAATATTTAGTGTTAAATCTCTCTATATAACTTTCTTACTCTCTTAAGCATAAGTCAGAAAATCAAAAAGCATTTATATTTGAACTTTCCATTCACAAAAAGCATTTGAGTATATTTCTAAAATTTGATTTAAATTTATGTATTTCTGATAAAATGATGGATGAATTACATATATTCACTTCATTAAGATAACTGTTCATATATTTCAAATTCATACATAAACATTCAGAAACTGAAGCCCTGTAATTAAATAAGATTTTCTCATAGATAACATTTACTAACTTGCTTTAGTTTTTTATTATTATTATTCAGAAGTAATGGTCCATGCCACAGGCTCAAAGCTATTATTTTTCCATTTAAAGTTCTCATTTGTTTGAATATTATTTGTGTACAGCTGGAAAAGTACCCAGAACTTGTAACTCCTGTAAATAATTCAGAGATTGAGCTCTTTTTCTATTTAGAAGGTCATTCCTTTGTTCAGTTTTAAATTAATTGATACGCAAATGTGTTTTATATAATCTAAAGTAAATATGACTCTAGCATGAACAATAATAGTGCCTGAAATAATAATACCTGCCCTACTTATCTCAGAGTCAAATATATTCATCTCTTTGCAATTTAACAATTATGTATTGAGTGCTGATTATATACCAGGCCCCGTGATAGAATGATTTTTCTCACAGCACTATAAACTCGAGTGATTTTTTTATAAAATAATCGAAATTCTATAGTAATTATTTAGCCAATATTCTAACTTTCAATGCAACTTTTCAAGGTAGATATTATTCTAGTTTCACCAACTACGAAAAAGAAACTCAGAAAAGTTAGGATACTTGCCTGTATTCATAGAGCTTATAAATATCAGAACATCTCTTTGGTTGTTTTGAATTCAAGTTTTTCTCTTTCTAAGAGCCCCCTACTCTTTCCTCTTCACTTTGATATGTGTGACCTTTTCTGCATCAATAGCAGAAGCATTGTGATTATAATATCTAACTGCCTTCTGCGCTGAACCTTGTGGTTTTGTACTTGGTCTTGACAATTATCTTAATAAAATTGGAAAAGTGTAATTACTGCACTTGATATAAGCCTCATCATCATACTTACTTTGTTGAATATTAATAAATACTACTGCCTTCTGCCAGCCTATTGCTTCTTGAAGCTAAGGACCGTGTTTTACTTATTTTTGTATCCTTTTGCATAACATGATGCTGGCTCACAATATGTGCTTTGTATGCTGAATTAAAATGAATGTTTCTGAAACTATTTCATCCTCTACATTCATAATAATAATGCAAAGTTAAAATAAAATTTTATATTATATTCAATGTTTTTCCATTTAAGAAATCTGTATTTTGTCTGAAATAGATTTCCATCAAAAGAGTTAAAATAAAATTAAGACCTTTGTGTTTGATGGAATCAGCCTCGGATATGATAATATTGATGGAGCTTTGAAAACTGTGGAGTATTGCAAATATAAAGCACTATTATTATTATTATTATCTCTGAAAGATATAATACAATCCTATCAAAGATCATTTTACTTTGTTTTAGACATTGCATCATTTGTGTCACATATTTTCTATATTAGGTTATCTTATGTTGTACATTGAAGATAGCTTTTAAATTATTAACCTCAGAACAATCTGGTGCAATAACAAGTCTTTCATGAAGCAGTTAAATTTAAGCTAACCAAAATGCAGAAATGACAGTAACCAAATGAAGAAAGGCAAAATTTAATTATGCCATAAATTATAAACAGGTAGGTGTATTGCTTTCCTCTTCCAGACTCATGCTGATTCTACTTGCAATTTGCCTCCTTCATACTTCTGAAAATTGTTTATCTCCTTTGTAGAATTCTGTAGTACTTTTTTCCCAACAACCAACCATCTCAGAGACAGAAAAGTTATAGCTTCTTCACACCATTAAACATTTCATTTCTTTCTCATTAGTAAAATTAAGCCCACTGTATCAATCTACATTCTTAGTTGCAAGCAAGAGAAAACAATTACAGTTGATATAAATAGAGGAGAAATTTGTTTAAAGTGTATTAGGTAGCTCATATATTACCCAGAAGTGTGGACCATATCTGGGTATATTTAGATAGCAATAATGCTTAAAATTATGCTGTAGAGTTCACCTCAAGAGAAGAGAACTCTGTAGCTAAATGCCTCCACTTGCATAATTAAATGCCACTAGCATGGGACACAGTATATTGCTGCAAGCACTGTTGCTACCACTGGCCCCACAACTCAAGTTTTCCTCTCTGCCAGAATATTCTTTTCTGACTCTACCTCCTTGAGGGTGTACTACTGAGTCAAATCTGGTAGGTTCATCTGATTGGCAGAGCCTTAAGTCATGTATCTATATCAAAGAAAGCCAAGAAAGCAAGCATCTAGCTTTTATACTAGAGAGTATGTCTCTCATCAAGACCCACTGGGGCTCGAACACTGGCCTGCCATAAAAAAAGGCAAAAGTGTACTATGACTATAGGAACAACTTCTTTCATTTCACAGTAATTAATAGGCATTTGAGTTCACAAATAAGTAATCTCTAACAAGGAGATTATGATCTAAAATACTAAACATTTATCACAATTAACATAAATCAATGTGTAATACTTTTTGTAGAATGCTATGTTAGTACTATTCCAGAAATTTTTTTTTTTTATCATCACACTTTGTTAACAATCTTTATATGTTAAAAAGATTTTGGATCAAATGTTAAACAGTTTGAGAAATGCTAGATTAAAAAAGTTTCTTTCCTGAAAATCATTGTACATCTTTAATATACCTATGTGCGGTAGTGTTTGAGTGTGACAGAAAGCTACACTGTGTAAAATTTTTCAAAGCTGCTAGACTTCAGATTCCCTTTATTCTCTTTTCTCCTTCTCTCTCACTTTCTTCTTTCCCTTCATTTTTTCTTTTTTTCTCTATTATTTTATTTCCTTCTTTCTTGCCTCTCTTTTTTTAATATAATAGCCCCTTCTGATTTGCAAGTGACCTTTGAAAAATGTTATTACTACATTAGGTAACTGCAATTTAGCTATTGCTTTCTGTAAGAATAAATGACCCTATATAAACAAATCTGTCTTAGTGTTGTCTGTCTTATAATCAACTTCTAAATTTTATTGTTTGTCGAGAAAACTATGGAGGCATGTGATGTCAATCTTCATCGCAATGTCAGTTTCAGAGTTGTGCAAGTTTAATCCACATGTAACTGCCAGTTTTGTAGATTGTCAGAAACTAGCTAATATATATTCATCCTAATGCTATTATTATTATGAACAAAAATAATTATTTGTATTTGTATTCATAATTTGTATTTATAGTTGTCAAGGAACAACATGACATTTGAGGCCTACTCATTTAAACCTAAAGTATTTTATTCTTTTGATAGGATCAGTCTGGAAGAAAGATCAACTTGGTGAGGTTAAATGTCATGTTTTGGAATGAGACAGACCAGTTTCACTGCTTAACCTTCCCATCTAGTAGTTTATCTACTATAAGAGAGGAATGTCTATTCCCAAATGCCTGTGAAAAGGAGAATGATAATTCCTAGAGTAGTTTTCATCTCTTATCCATCATTGAAACCTTGTGGGGATTTTCCTTATTCTTTTCATTTTTGTTTATTTGTTAAAACTTCAATAAATAGTACCTCCTACGAGATTCTTATTCAGTTGGTCAGAGGTATCTCTGTTTTGGTTTGTCTTAAAATTTCATCAGGTGATTGTAATGTACCATCAACAATGAGAACCACTGTCTTGGTAAAATCTGGAGCCCACTGTCTTCTCTCTGTGGCAAACCCCTTTCCAAGTCTACTTTTCCCTGTTCAAAGTATGGTCACAAGATAGACCACTTAAAATTTATACATCTTAGTACAGCACAGATTTAACTTCATTGAATTTTATATTAATATTCATGTATTTGTGTCTTAAGGATATTAAGGAAAGTGGACAACAGCACTCTATTGTCATTTATTGGTCTGTCTATTCTTATTATCAGCAGAGCACCCTATTGATTTCTATGAAATTTTAATGTTTTCATATCATGGCATTATTTCATTAACGTTATTAATTACAAATGACATTTCCTATTCCTGTTCATTTATTTTCCCTAGTGGTCTTTTTGCTAAATAATAAATTTCCATTTACATTTTAATATAATAACAATACAGTCATTAAATATTAAAAAATAATTTGTATATATAAAATATTATATATAGTGTCTTTCCTGTAACTCATGTCTTTTTTATACCCTTTGACAGTATTTTGTTGTGTTTTTCTTTCCATAAATATTTTCTTTCTTCATATTTTTTCTTAGACTTATCCTAGCTATTGCTACTATAAATATTGTTTTAATTGCATTTTCCAAAGGTCTATTACTGATTTAAAATAGCCATCAATATTTTTATTTTTATTAAGTGTTCAAATGTATTTAAAAATTATATTTAATTCTAATTGTAAATCAGTTATTGTTTTTGCTTTGAGGTAGAAAAATTTTGCTCCTAGCAAATAAGGGTTATGTTGTCTGTTCCTTTCAAATACTTACATATTTTTTATTAAATATAATGGAGTGACATTGGTTAATAAAATTATACAGTTTTCAAGTATACAATTCAATAATATATTATCCATATATTACCTTATGATGTATTATTGAGCACACATGCATTATATATTTTTGCAATTGTCTGAATGACAGAAACTATAGAGAAATATTTTTAAATAATGTTGTATAAATATTTTTATTCTCTTCTTAACATTTTTGGAAATGCCTGTACTGTTTCATTATTCAATATAAAGTTTTCTGTGTTTTTTAATAAGTAAGCTAGTATCATACTATGAGTTTCATCAACAATGTTTGTCCATATCTCACTATGTAAGTTTCTTGCATTTTCAATTTATATCTGCTATAAATCAATCATGCAAAGATTTGGCACTTTGTCTAACACTCAGGTATTGCCTTTTGTAGTCCACACATCCTTCCTGCATCCTTCTCAACATTATCGGCATAATTTTCTTTGGCTTATAGCAATATATGTTTGTATAGTTCATTATTAGCATTGCTCAGTTAAAATTTTATTCCATAATCTATTGCTTCTATTTTCAGGCCATATTGGTTTGTCCAATTTAGTTATATTTTTCTACATAAGAAATGAGGGCTTAAGAGTTAATAGGTAAGATTCAGGATTTAAGGTCTGAACTATCAAGGTCTCAGATTCTGTTTTTGTATGATATCCAGGCATGAATAATAAAACCCAACTGAGTTTATTAGCATATGCTGATAATCATTTATGTTAGGTGATAAGTTCAGAAAAATTTATTTATTATACTCATTGCTTTTATATAAATTTGAATTTTTGTTTTCAATTATTTTTTTTTTAAAGTAAGAGATTCTGTTATCCAGTTTGGAAAGATATTGAGGAAAAGTAATATTGTTAAAGGGCTTCTTAGGTTCTGTTGGCAAATGTCTTTCTATTTTTCTAATGTCCTAGGAAAAGCTCAATGTTTGTCTTTCTCATTGCTCCTGGAAAATCAATAATTAACTGACACCCACTTTTGATTACCTAAGTAAGTGTCCATTCAACTTATTTCTCAAAGAATACATGTTAAATTATTTCTTCCAAAGACAATAAAATATTTTAAGTTCCTTAGCCTATTTATTCCCTAACCTCACTTCTTTTTTCTCCAAATTAAAAAAATCCATTAGGATTGCATTACATGCTGTAAATGTAACTATCATTAAAATTTTGATAATTCAACTTTCTTTTTGAACATTTTTTAAATATGTACTTTTTAATATGTTATTATTTTTTTTTTGTATAAAGTTTTAACACAGAATTTGGAACATCAGAGACACTCAACAGTGACTTGAGAATGTTCAGTAGGTTTACTGTCCTAAAGACTATAAAATACTAATAGTTCCATGGTCTGTATCAAAGTGCTCATATAAACATAAATTACTATTTATAGTTTAATAGTACATTACCAAATGAACAGCACTAAAAATTTAAATGTGCTTTTCGAGGTTTACATTTTGGAAAATGTAATCCATATCAGATGTTTGTTAAGGATTCTTGTTTACAATGTGTAAATGTTCAATTAAGTTATCTAAAACTATCACCCTTATAGCACCAAATATCTAGATACTTGGCAACACTGGAAATGTTCAAAATATGTAGACAAAAAAATATTTGTAAAGGAAAAAATAATGTGAAATATTAATTGTACATGAACACAGTTGTGATAGTGCTGTTAAAAGAAAACATAATGATAAGTTTCGTCAAAATAATTTTAAGATTATGGGTACATAAAGTCATTCTAAATAAATATATGGTCAAGTACTCTTTAAAAAATTGTGCAATATAGGGTTTTTTAATTTGAAATGTAGACCTAACTGTTAAAATGAAACAGAAAAAATAACTTTCCATATGAATAAATTATATGAGATTATTCATGAAATCAGTGTAAAGATTTTTCTCAAGTGTTAATATAGTGATTCAGTAAACTGGTTTGCCTGTTTTCCTGATGTTTTCTTTATTAACATCTTGATTTCTAACATTGACAAACAATATATAACTGAAAAAAAAAATCCAAGAACTGTTTGTCAAAGCTTATAAAATAGCCTTTAGCATTGTCAAAAATTAGGAAAAATTTCAAGTTACAACTAGCTAGCTGGCCATGCTGGTAAGATTTAATTACAGTATTCTTTACCTAGAAATAAGTATTAACAAATTCCCTTCATTTAAGAATAAAGTGCACAGAAACCAATGGAGAGAGTGTGAGTTCTAATAACACACTCCATGTAGATGATTCCTTTTATTTCCAGAGGTCTCTCTCTCAGAAAAAGCCCCTCATGATTTTTGATCAGAGAAGTATAGAAGTAACTGTAAGTAATCTAAATTATAAGGATACAAACTAGCACTAGGTTTCTAAATCTCTATCAAAATTATCTGATCCAGCATTTTAAAAATAGTAATGCCCCATAATCCCTTCCCAATACCTTCTGATTTAGCAAATTTAGGATGGGATTTAGGAATCTTTACAATCAGTCCAGATAGCAAAATGGTTAAATTTGGTTATCTGTAGAGAGAAATGATTTAGAAAGTTTAGAATGTTTATAAAAGGAAGCTCCAACCCAGGTTCAAAGCAGCATTATTCAAAATGGCCCCCAAAATGGAAGCAACTCATATTACTATTGCTGGATACATGCATAAACTAAATGCAATATGTACAAACTATAAGGAATATTATTTATTCTTATAAAGAAAAAAATTCTTACACATGCTACAACACGAAGGAACTTTGAGAACACTATATAATAAGAAATAGGCCAGTCACAGAAAAAGACAAATCCTGTATGATTTCACCTATACAAGATATCTAGAGTAGTCAAATTGATAGAAAGGAAAAGTAAAATAGTGGTTACCAGGGCCTGCATGGTAGGTGGATATGGGGCGTTGTTTAATCAATACAGAATTTAAGTTTTATAAGATGAAAAGTTCTGGAGACTGGTTTCTGAATATTTTGAGTATACTTAATGCTACTAAACTATAAATTAAAAAATGGTTAAGATGGTAATTTTTATGTTACATGTTTTTTGCCACAATTAAACATTTTTTAAAAAGGAACTCCAATGGTAAAAATATAATTTTCTGATTCACACTTTTGCTATAGAACAGCACTGTGAAAATATAATATACTCTATGTAGTAACCAATTGGTATCAAAGCCAAGTTGAAAGAAAAAAAATTGTTTTTCAAATTGTGGATTTGACCTATCTCTCTCCCAGCAGCAGACATCAAGAGAGTTGTTCCATCTGCAAGGCTCATCCATCAATGAGGAGATCTGAGAGCAGGTCAGTTTAATAAGATTCAGGATCAAACTTGGCATAATTAGAGGGAAATTCCATGATCTGAATGATCAAAAAGATTGTCAGAGTGTACACAACATTGGAGTATAAAAGTGCATGAAAAATATTGTTTATTATTAATTTTATTCAACATTTCATTTTATAGATCGCTTTGCTTAAGTTTAAAAAAAATAGGTAAAGTTCTGAACCTAAATATTGACTGCCTCTCAAGATTCGGCAGCATTTACTGAAAAAGCTCCATCCTGTAATTTATCAGCATCTCTCTGGAAGCTCCCAGCATATTTATAGCTTGATGATTCATAGTTGCTAGCTTAGAGTCTGTGCTGGGTAGTCAGTTTATTTATTGGTCTATGTCACACTATCCCAGATGAACTAAACCAAGTTAATAGCATAGGAAACAAAATGAGAGAAAAGCAATCCCTGGAAACTCATCAAATCTAATTCTGGGCATTACGTGATCATGGAAATTGCTATCTTGATGATTGAAAAATTTACATCTCAAATAAAAATATTAAATTATTTCAACTATAAAACAAATAGATCTAAGTCACATGAGTGTGAACGTTGGATGTGTATGCATGGATGTACTTGTGCAATTAATCATAAAAAAAGCACTTTTTTCATAACATTACATGGATTGTAGATTTTAATTAATTTAGATTATTTACTTATACAGATAAATTGAGATGAATACATTTTCAGAAAGTTTTTTTATTCTCAGAACTCCAAGAAAATAAAATAAAAATGAAAAATTACTCTTAATTTTTTCAGTCTGAATTTTTCAGAATACTATTAATTCAATTTAATAAACCTTAATTTGCTGATATATAAAGTACTGATTATGTAAATTAGTAATGTTAAGTTCCTGCCCCCATGGATTTTGCAATTTATCAGCACAAAAAGAGAAATAACAATCTGTGAATCTGGCTGTACATTTAAATTGCTTGAAAGCTTTAAAAAAGAAATTGTGACTGCCTAATTCCCTGTCCTAGAAATTTTCATTTAATTTATTTGACTTTGGGCCTAGTACTGGTTTTTTAAAAAAACTTACCTACATAATGCAAATACGCAGAATAAATAAGCAGTTCTTAACAAAACTTGGTTCAGAATAGGATGCTTCCAGATGAATGTGATTGGTTAAATACAATCAGCTCTGGCCCTTTCTTCATAATATTTTTCTAAAGAGACAGAAAAAAATATATTTTACAAATTACAATATTGGATGAAAAAATACTATGGGAAGACCAGACTTCTAGAAAGCAAATAGAATCATTTTGTTGGAGATAATAGAATAGAGGGAATCACAGCCCAAAATAAAGCAGAGAGAATCAGAATTAGAGCAGTTTTTGCTGGGTTTTCTCAGAAAAGCTCTCAGGTTGAAGTCAAGAGATAGCTGGAATATGATGTAAAGATAACATTTATTTTACTCAGTACATCCAAACAGCATGACACTTGTGTCTGTACTTCCCTATAGGGAGAAGATGAAGTCTTTCAGATAAAACATAAGGAAGAATTCAGAAGTGCTCCTCCTGAAAATTTTAGCTCCTGATACTAAAAATTACACACAACAGGATTTCATTTTACTCTGTACCTCCTCATTACATGCAAATGTAAGTAAACAAATAAAGAAACAAACAAATGACCAATAGCTCAATATGAGTGACATAAACTAAAATATTCCACATACAAAGGAAATCCCCTCTCAATTTTGGTAAATATAGAATACTCCATACTGTCTACTCATGCAACCTACACGGAAGCAAAGCTGTTGGCATGAATAATCCTTACATTACGTGACCACAGTTAATTATTACACTGAAGGAGAGCTATTGCATTGTTGGGAAAGAAAACTGATCTACAAAATCACAAAGACCCCAGCAAGTACTCATCAACTTTGTCTTTAATCCATAACTATGAATGGACAGCTAAAGATCATCGTACACAGAGAAAAAACTGGTTATAAAAAAGGACTAAAATGAATAAATCAAACAAATGGTCTTAAAAGAAACAATTTATTTAGGAAATAATTTTTTAAGTTTAAAAAAAAATTTGGTATTCTTGGGATTATTTAAAAACAAATTAAAATGCATAAAAATGTCCCATGAGAAAAAGAGCATCAGCCATATTGAGAGGGCACCATCAGGCCACAGCTGAACCAGAGCCACTGCCCTGATGCTGGAGATGCAACGAAATGAGAGAGAAGAAATGGAGAAAAAAATCAAAAAATATTACTGTATGTTTCATATATTAAAAGCAGTATTCTCATTTTTGAGACCATAATAAGCTTTAATCAAAATTATTGGCTAATATTGATAAATATCACTGAAATTTTCTATTCCTATATATCTGGAGGTCTTCACTCAGCATTATCTCTTTGCCATAGCAAATCCTAAGGGTTACCTTATACCCACCATTTGAGGCCTTGAATTCCTGCAGAGATGATATTGCTATCTATTCCTTTTGTCTTAAAAAACGATCTTGTTTTCTTTTGCACCACCTACCTGCTTTTCCTTTTATTTTACCAGGTATTCCTTCTTAGTCTTTTTTTCTATAACATTTTCTGTGTCAACAAAATGTTGGAGTGCGATAAAGCAGGGGTCCATAACCCTTGGGCCATAGACAGATACTGGTCCATAGCCTGCTAGGAACCAGGTCACACAGCAAAGGTGAGTGTCAGGCAAGCAAGCGAAGCTTCATCTGTATTTGCAGCTGCTCCCAGCACTAGCGTCACCACCTCAGCTCCACCTCAGATCAAGCATTAGGTTTTCATAGGAGCACCTGTCCTTGGTGCCAAAAAGGTTGGGGACCGCTGCTATAGAGCCCTAAGATTTGTTGCCTTTATAGACCTACTATTCTTCAGTGACTTCATCCTGCCCCATGGCCTTCCATACTGTTTAAATGTTGGTGATTATTAAGTAAATATTTCCTGTCCTGACCAAGTTCCAGCATTCCAGACACTAATAGCCAACTTGTATTATTACTATTCCACGTGGTACCTTATAAGTATTTCAAGCATAAGATGGCCAAAATAGAACTCTGATTCCCTCTTATTCAAATCTTTCTTCTCCTCAGTCTGGCCCTTCTCTACAAAGCGTACCACAATCCCCTATTTGCTTAAGCTAAAATCTAAAAATATCCCTAAACCTCCCTTCAATTTCCATCAATGCCTTATCAGTTAACAAGTTAAGACTACATTTGTAGTATAACCAGAGTACTATCTATTGGCAGATCCTCCTCAAAGTTTCTTTATCTGGTTTCCTTGCCTCCATTTCTGTGCTTCTAAAATCTTTCTCTTCAGGACAGCCAAGTAATTCTGTAAAATATAAATTAGATCATATAGCTCCTATGCCTACATTATGCCTAGGCATTATTTTCCACTGCATTTAATGTATATCAAATAAGATATATTTGGTTTTATATTTGCCTACTGACTTTTCCCATATGACCAATAAGCTTTAGCTTTCCATTCACAGTCATAAACTAAAGGCCACATTATTAAATTGTAGCAGTCATGTCATTTTTTAATGATTTTGTAGGTCAGTTTCCTCTACAGAAATTTTCCATTACATTTAAATAAAATGATTATAGAGCATATAGGTATAACAAACCAACACATCATGCACCTTAAATATAATTAAAAATAAATAAACATAAAAACTACTAAATTGTAAATTTTATGTGAGTAAATTCTATTTTAATAAAGAAACATGTGTATTATGTCTCAATCAAGCTGTTACTTTAAAAAAAGTGAAGGTGAAAAATAAACACATATTAATATACATATATACATATATGCATACAACCAAAACTCCTTACCCTGGTTTACAATGCCCTGTATTATCTGACCATCACCTATGTATTGGAACTCATTTCATGCCGCTCAGCTTATGGTACAGACACAGTAGCCTTTGTTTAGAATTTACCAAGCTCTTTCCAACCCTAAAACTTTTGTGCTAGCTGTTTCTTATGCTTAAAATATCTCCCTTATTGTCTCATGGCTGTCCCCCTCTGGTCATTTATATCACAATTTAAACTTTTGCATTCTCCTTGGAAATGCATTTTATAACTAGTTAATTTTAAATGTCACCCAGTTATTATATTATCAGAGTTTAATTCTTATTTGAGAACATGTATTTTCTAATTTTTCTTCTTTTTGTATGTATTTATGTGTATGTATTTCTGTATTGTATCCCTTCTTGTATCCATGATAATTACATTCCAAAACAGGTGATAGGTTAGAGGTAGGGATACAGAAAACAAGCTATTTAAAATAAGAAAAAAAATCAGCCATATAGATTGTCATCTTTCATCAGTTTTATAAAACTCTCAGCCATTATTCCATCAAATGTTTCTTTAACTCCACCTCCTTCCCCACTCTTCCTCTAGAACTACAATTAATGTATACTTTATAACTCTATTTACTGTAATTATTACATTTTTTCTGTATTTTTAATTTTTATATATATTTTATACTACCCTCTGGAATTATTTTCAACTGTCTTCTATTTAATTTATTTTACTTTCAAATTAGTTTAATGCAGTACTAAACCCAGTTATGTTTTTATTTTTACTTATTGTATAATCACTTCTAAAAGCCCTACTTCATGCTTTTAAAATATATGCTTTTCTACATGTTTATTGCTCTTGTACCCTGCAGACATTTTCGATATTCTTTATGTATTTAGATGTAGTAAAATAAGTTATTTTATGAGTCTAGTAATTCCAATATTTGAAGATTTCTCATCTGTTTCTACTGTCTGTTGTTTATACTAGTTTTTGATCTTTGTTTCCTTGTGTTTTTGATCATCTATTACTGTGTATTGGTCATTGCCCGTAAAAAAAAAAACAATGTGAAGATTTCCTGAGGCATGAGATAAATTGCCTTTATTCAGAGACAATTGATATTTATTTCTGTCAGGTACTTACTTAGGACCACTACCAGTGTGGGACAATTTGAAACTGAATCTTGAGGATGTGAATTGGACTGCAAATCCAAGTAGCATCAGCCAATCGATAAATCTCAGAGTAAAATTATCCATCTGTTTTTTGCCCTTCCTCTGCTCAGAGCCAGAGAAACTCTTCGGGAAATTCCCTGGATGTGTTGAGAAAAGTTGTGATTTTACTTTTGTTTGATCTTTACCAAAAAGAAGTTCCTTAGTCAATTTGGGCAACTACAACAAAAATCCCTTAAAATGAATGGCGTAAGCAGCAAACACTTATGTCTCACTGTTCTGGAGGCTTGAAAGTCAAAGAAGTTGCTGGTAGATTCAGTGTCTGGTGAGAGCTCCTTTCCTGGTTGACTGAGAGCTGTCTTTTCTCTACATCTCCACATGTTGAAAGGAGGCAAGCAAGCTCTCCTGGTAATTTTTATAAGGACCCCTAATCCCATTCATGACAGCCTCACCTTCATGACTTAATCACTTCCTAAAGGCCCCACCTCCTAATACCATCATGTTGAGGCTTATGTTTCCACATATGAATTTTGGAGGACACAGACATATAGTTTATAGAAGCAAGTAGATACTCAGAGACCAAGTTCAATGTTGAAACAAAGAGTCTAGTAAATTCAGTCAAGGCTTGACCTTTGATATTTGTTTCCATTTTTAAAAATATATAACTTAGTCCCATAATTTAGTTTCCTCACTGGGCAAAACTGACATAAGATGTTCAGCTATACCATTGCGCTTTTGTTCTCTCTTAGGATTTGGCCTGGTTATTCCCTACTAACTTGTCAATTTTTATAACATAACTTTTAAGATTATTTTCTAGCATCTTGTTGGTTCTCAATGGAATGATTTTCCTGAAAAAATATATTCTACTATAACTGAATATATGCAACTATATTGATCATAACTTTGGCCCACACTATATCCTTGATTAATATTTGTTGCATGAATAAAAAAATAAAAAATAGTGAAGTCCTGCTAGGCAATATGAAGAAGTTTGGAATTTATGTTAAGGATGACATGAAGTCATATAAATTGATTTACTTGATTTATTTTGTTTTTAATATAGGCCATGACATTCACATTTCCCTAACACAATGAGAAAAATGGGTTGCAATGAAGCTAGTGTTAATGTGAGAGACCAGTAACCTGGATTAGAGCAATGAAAATGGAAGAATGTAAGTAGACAGAACTTAGAGATAGTTTGAACAGAAAACTGAAGAACTTGATTTATTAGGTATAGAAGGTGAGCAAGAAGAATGAATCAAGACCATCTCCCAAGTTTGTGCTTCAGCATCATGGTAAATGATATTGTCCTCAGAACTGGGAAACTGGAAAGAGGAATAGGTTTGTCAGGTAATTAATTCAATTCTAAAGCACTGACGCTGATTTCCTTGATGTAGTTAGTGGAAAGCATAAGAAAGATCTGGAGATGTGATTAATTTGGCTTAAGTTCAGGAGTTCAAAAGATTTCATCTGATTTATACATCTAAGTATTAGAACCTCTTGAAATTATCAAAATATAGATGAATTAACAGGAAACAAAAATAATTTAATAAATATAATGTTAGATTTATACTTTAAAGTCTTTGGGTTTATTAGTTTTTCTATTTTTGTCAAGTTTCATTTTAGAACAAACCAATATGAGAGGAAAACAAATACTCTAAAGTTTATGGCACTCAAAATGTAGAAAAGAAACCAAATATGTATAAAGTTGAATTCAATCATATTTACATTTTTAAAAAGATCATTGCAATTTAATTTCATGCTTTATTATGATTTTCTTTATAAAATATGGGCATACATAATGTCATTTATTTATTCCCAGGTGTGATATGTGTGCGTGTGTATAGATTAGTAATATATACTTATATAAAAACTAAAATTCTTGCACTGTAGACCAAGTTGGTGACTCAATGATTCACTTTACAAAACTTGTAGTCACACATTGGACACCCCTACCTCCTATAATGACTTTTTATTTGAATGTTCGCATAACACTGTGCAAGGCATATGTGTGCACTCTTGTGTACATTCAGATCTTTACTATAATACAACTTTGTGTCTTCTATAAGTAGGTCTTCAGCAGTCCTCTGATTGCCTTCAGGACTACATTTTTCTATTTGTAAATTGAGGACATAGAATTAAATGATCTCTAATGTTTATTCTAGCTTTAAGATTAATATTTCTATGATAGAATGGCTGTAATTCGAAGCAGTACCCAACTTTTTTTTTTTTTTAGAACTTTTTATTTTTATTTTTTATTCGGCAAGATTGCACTATTTTTACTACCGAAACAAGATACTGTCCACATGTCTTAGGACAAATAACCTCAAAGAGAAATATAAGTGGTTCCCTATTGCTACAAAATAAAACCCAGTTTTTTTGCATGTGTATGGAGACTTAAGGTACCCTGGATTCTAACTCTCCAGATTTATCCCTCACTGTTCCTTGCTATACAGTTTCTGTATGGAAATACTGAATAGCATACTGATTCCTCCTTCTTTCTCTTTGTCCGTGCTGATTTTTGCTTTTCTTTGCCAACCTAATTCCTCTTTATCTTTTCAAATCAGCAGAGGCATCAGGTCATTCTTCACTCTAACTCGAAGCCTGGCTTGGTGCTCCCTCTCTGGGTTGGCGCTATCATAGCAGTTAATAATACGCTGAAAACATCTCTATCTGTAATCACCCTCAGCACAGGCCTGTAAGCTCCCTGATGACAGAGATTGCTATTGTTTATCTTGATATCCCATAAATATGTAGTTGTTGAAGTGTTAAAAGAAAGTTAAGTCCGACTTTCTTTTAAATGATTAGTATTTGTATTTTTTACCTTACATCTGTTTTACATCAGTATAAGCCTTACTGTTTTACTCATACTTTTTAAATTACTTTATATTGAAATATCAGATTTCTTCTAACAATAGAACTTTAATGTAGTAATTTTACTATTCTCTTAAACATGATTTTTTTTATATGATGGTCAATAACATTTTATGAAAAACTTATATATATTCAATTTTACAATTAGTTGATACCGATGGAGTAGGATGACAGGATTTAAAGGTCTTTTTTAGAAATTTACTATCCTGGAAAATTATACAGGTGAATTTATTCTATATATTGAGATATCACTATTTGTGCCATTTTTAATATAAGATGAATAAAAATTATAAGCAGGCTTGGTAGTTACTTTATTATAAATAATTTAATAATCAATATAACACCTATAATTTATTAAATATTTAATTTTTTCCACCTGCTGTTCTAAGAGCTTTAAACATATCTCAATCGATAGTCACAACATTTCTGTAGGTGGGTGCTAATGTCCCTATTTTATAAATGTGCTTACAGAAGAAGCTAAATAGAGCATACTTCTCCAGGTATTTTTCATCTAGACCCATCGGAGTGAATTAAATTAACTGTTAATCAACTGAAGAATAATAATGGCATTAGACACAAATAGTAAAGGACCATCATGCTAGGTGCTGTGGGGGAAACATAGAGATTAAGACATAGGTTCTAATCTTGAAGCATTTGCTTTACTACAGAATAAACAAGATATAAAAGTATGCGGTTTAATAAATTCTTCTAATTTTTTTCAATGCTCAAAAATTTAAGTTACATCTAATTCATTGTTTCTTTTGGTACATTTTCAAGAATAAACAAGAGAAATAATGAAAGTGTAATTAATTCACATAGTAGTACTTGCTTGTGAAAAAAAATATTTTGGCATCTTCAGAAATGCTAGTGACAAATACTTGATAAGATAAATACTAAATAACAATATTGCTGGCCTCTGGCCACTCCAAATATAATAAAAATGCTATATAATAATTTGATAAATGTTGCAGGTGAACCTGAATTAAACTTCCTCAAGGATTATCAAAATCGTAAAGATTGTTGTTAAAAGAACAGTATTTTTTGAACATACACTTTGGTAGTCCTAGTTATTCATAGCACATACCATTCAAATTAATTGATTTGATCTAAACCATCTGCTGTCTAATTGCCTCTTAGCCAGTGGGATTTATGTAAGTAAATGAATATCAGGGATAGAAAGAATACTAATGTAAATTTGTTTCATTAAAAATGTCTCCTTCTCATCCACAAAACCTAGATATATTAAAACTTAGGCAAAGAGAAAAGAGCCTATTTTTTATGACTTCCACTTCTTACATGGATAGAGCAACCTAGACTAGATTTGTCCTCCTGCCCCCAAAATAAAAAAAAAAAAATTTTTTTTAATTAAATTTTTTAAAAAGAACAAAATACATAAAACATGGTTTTCCAAACATTTTATATCAGCAACAAAAAAGCTATAACTGAGAGAGAGGAAATAAACAAAGTGAACCCTCTGATTGTTTGCAGGACTTTCCATGTCACGGCACAAGAGAAGAAAACCAGATAGATAGAGCCCATGGTTTGAGGAGATATAGTGGGAGAATGGGAAGGCCAAGGTTAATAGAATCTGGAGTGCAGAGTAATGAAGAGGAAAATCTTGCACAGAGAAAATCTCCAGAGGTCTTAAAGGGTTCCCCTTTAATACTAATTAGTACATGCACAAGAGATAACATCTTGAGACTGGGGAAAGAAATATATGAAAAGATTAAAAGCAATAATTCTTTGAGTTCCAATAGGTGTGAAAAAACAAATGCCCATTCCCATCAACTAGAGTGGAAATTCTAATAATGCACAGGGTATCAAATAGATCACTCAGAAAATTTTTGCCTCAATTGTAGGGTAAATTAGCCACAGACTAGATTCTACCTAGATTTTGTCTAACAAGATTTAAAGGCAATATGTAAGGAATGTTAAAGGAATTACTTCAGGGAGGAGGAATATAACACCAGGTAGAAATAGGGTTCTGGATGTGGTTCTATAATGTAGCGGTTAGCATGTCTGCTTTACACCTAGAAGGTCTTGGGTTCATGCCCCAGTGGAGCCCCCACCAATGGTCTATGGCTATACCACTCTGAACAAAGCTGATGTCTGATTTCAGAAGCTAGCAGGGTCAGGCCTGGTTAGTACTTGGATGAGAGACCACCCAGGAAGATTAGGTGCTGTAAGCATAAATAATAATAAACAAGTCTTTTTTTAAAAAAAGAAATAGAATTCTATAGAAAGGGATGATTTTCTTTTAATTATAGTTCAAGTTTGTTTGCTTTGCATACTTCGGGGTTTTTCTTTAGAGATGGACATCACAAACCTTACTAGGTGCCAGGTTTTTGTTTTTGTTTTTGACTTCCTATAAATATTTCTTAGCTTTGTTGTGGAATACTATTAGTTTTTTGGAAACAGATACTTTCAGGTCTTTCCTTTAGCATATACTAAACACCCATAGAAAAAGCAATAACACAAAATTCATCCTAAGAAAATTTCTCCACTGGTGTTTCAAATCATGCTAATTCATCTCTATTGTGATGAGTTGCATCATGGAGTAGTTTAACAGATATCTGTTTGAAATTATTTGATGCCATTAGACAGCCATTATGGCTTTGTTAAATCATACCCACTAGGATCTTGCAATTTAACAATTTCTAACTATTCTTTTCAAAATTAGAAAGCAAATTTTGTGAACTAGTGACGGAATCCTTGAACCTCTTCATGGATTATACTCTACTAGAGGTCCTTGCATAAAGACTTTAGTCATGAAGAATAAAGATAATATCCAAAAAATATTAAATAAAAATTTGGTATTGAAGTATACAATACTTGTTTGGGGTATGGACATGTTTCAAACTATAAAACATAATCATCAGATCTCCTTCATCAGTAAGGGTATTGAAATATGACAAAAGAGGTTAGTATACTTTAATACATATTGAACTATGTCTGAGATGGCTAGGTTATTGAAAGATGACTTTGATTAATGTATCCAAGGCTACAATTGCTTTGAGACGAAAAGGATAATTCTTGGCTACTGGCTGGCCCAAGATTCAGCTGTAATAGACAATGGGTCACTGGGGTGTGTCGTGTTGCTGAGTTTGTAGCTCTATAGTGTAACCTAATATTTTCATGTACATAAAAAGAAAGTCTTATGAAATTCTAAAAGAATCAGTCTAGACTGTATGTGCTGATTTCACAATTTTATAGCATGTCTTAACATTTGCATAGTTATAAAGTTTATGATATTATGAGAATTAATCTATATTATTTTATTCTTCCCTAATTATTTTTTTATCTAATCATTGTTGTGAAACTTTTGCACATTTGAATTCTTTGATAATAGGTAATTCTTGAATACCACATAGTATAAGTATTATAATATCTAGATTAGCTGTATATAATAAGAGTATATTAAAGGACTTGTAAAAATTCTTCCAACATATATTTCAACTGGAATTTTAATGTCCAAAGTATGTCACCACATATAAATATTATAAGAATTACATCAGAGAATAAAGGAGTTTCCTCTGATATTGTTCACAAACTAATATTTATAGGATGAGAAACTGAGAGTGACTAAGTGTTGTTATACATTTTCAATATTTTGAGTGTTTTCTATTTATTTTAAATTCTCATTTCATATTTTTAATATTTTTCTATATTTCTGGAATAATCAGACAATTTTACTTTATCTGGAAGGTCATAATTTAGTTTTAATTTCTAGCTGGTTTATATTTTAAGTCTCTTTGAAGAGTTCAACCACATTTGGAGATTTTATAAGTTGGCTATTTGTCTTTTCAATTTATATTTCCTACTTTTCTTCTTTTAGTTCTGTAAAAATTTACAAATAGAGGACAAGAATCCCTCTATATGGCTCTTGACTACTCTAGAATACTGTTTGAAAATGTTCTAAAGTCTTTTTTTTCTTTTTACACATTTGAAAAAGTCTTCTGAAGTGTTTCTGAAAATGGCATTACATTGAGGATTTTGCATTTTTTTTCTTTTTTTAATTAAATTTTTCGAGGTTACATTGGTTAATAAAATTATATAGGTTTCAAGTGTACAATTCAATAATACAACATCTTTATATCACATTGTATGTTCACCAACCAAAATTAAATCTCCTTTTGTGCTGGCTGGAAAATTATTGCTTGGCTATTGCTCATGGGAACACAGGCTATCACCCATGGGAACATAACATTCTAACAATAAGCTTTCTTCTTCTGTACCCCCACTTGCACAACTGACCTATGGGTTGACAGGTAGTAAATAGAAGAAAAATAGACCTTTTTATTCAGACAGAATGAAGAATGGAATTTAGGGCTTAAAAACCCTGTACCTCTACACAGGCTGCTTAATTTAGGGTCTGCATACCCCTGGCAGACCCAGCTGGCTGAATAAAGAGTGTGTTTCCTATAACTCACTGAGTTCTGGTAGTCCGTGTGTCTATCACAGGCTGTCAGCTACAAACTTTATCACCATATCTTTGACCTCCTTTACCCTTTTTTACCTCCTCTTTTTCCCCATTTCCCTCTGGTAACCGCTGAACTGTTGTCTGTGTCTATAAGTTATTGTTTGTTTGTCTTGTTTATTTGTTGCTTTAAGTTTTATATCCCACATATGAGTGCAATCATATGGTTCTCAACTTCTGTCTAACTTATTTAGCATGATAATCTCAAGATCCATTCATGTTGTTGCAAATGGCAGTATTTAATCTTTTCTTATGGCTGAGTAATAATCCATTGTGCGTGTGTCTGTGTATACATATATATGTATGTATGTGTATGTATAGCCAATATATCTTTATCCAATCATCTATTGAAAGACACTTCTGTTGTTTTCATGTCTTGGCCACTGTGAATAATACTGCAATGAACATCAGAGTGCATATATCTTTACAGATAAATGTTTTTATATTTGGGGGGGGGTGGTAAATATCCTGAAAAGGAATATGGTAGTTCTATTCTTAATTTTTTGAGGAATAGTCATATTGTTTTCCATAGCTACTTTACCAATTTACATTCCTGCCAACAGTGTATGAGGGTTCCTTTTTCCCTCACAATCTCTCCAACACTTATTACTTATCCTGTTGATGATAGTCTTTCTAAAATGTGTGAGGGATATCTCATTGTGGTTTAGATTTTCATTTCCCTAATCGCTAGATTTAAAGATTTAGCAATGATCTATTGAAAATGAAAAAGAGAGATAAAATAAAACTGAGAGCATCAATAACCTGTGCAATAAAATAAAATTATCTAGTATACATAAAAGATGTGTTCCAAAAGTGATGGGTCAGGAGAAACACAAACAAAAAAGAATTGAAGAAAAAGAGGCTAAAATGTTCTCAAAGTTTAATAAAACAACAATAGTTCAATATCTAGAATAAAAACAAACTACAAAAATAAAGCACAAACACATCAAAATAAAATTGCTAAAAAATAATAAGAAAATCAACAGTAAAAAAGAAAAAAGACAAATTACATAACAAAAGCAAAGATAAAAATGATAGCGTATTGCCCATCAGAATTATGAAAGCCAGAAGTTAATAAAATAACATCTTAAAAGTGATAAAGAATATATATATGATATATATATATATATATATGTTTGTGTGTGTGTGTGTGTGTGTGTGTGTATAAATTTACAGCTTAAAACTCTATATCCAGTGTATATTTCAAAAACAAACTCAAGGAAAAATAAATGTGAACATGGTGAACCATATATATATACAAACTGAATTTGTAGGTTGTAAACTTTACTACAAGGAACACACAGTCCCACATACATTCATACTTGAATTCTATAAATTGCTTAACAAAGAAATTATACTATTTCTACACAATTTCTCCATAAAACAGGTTAACATTACCCTGATACCAAAAGCCAAAAAATGAGCTTCAAGAAAATCAAACTTGGAATTACTATACCTATGAATATACAAATTTCTTAACAAATATTAGCAAATATGGTGCATCATAACTGAGTTAGTTTTATAGTAAGAATACAGAATTGTTTCAGTATTTATATATCAACCTATGTAATTTACTCTAGTAATACACTTTTTAAAAAACTATGATTATCACAAAAAATACAGAAAAAGCCTTTTAGAGAAGTCATTAGCCATTACAACTAAAAAAAAAGTCTCAACAAATTCATAATAGAAGGGAAACTTCTCAACTTGATAAAATGAATCTATAATGAACTGTTGGTTAAAAGAACACAATAAAAAACTGAATACTTTTACTCTAATATCAGCAAGAAGGAAATAATTCCCACTTTTATCATTACCAGCCCATTCAATAAATCAAAAAAAATAAATAAATAGAGATTAGAAAGAAGGAATTAAAACTGTCTTTAATAAGATACCACTACAAACCACGTAGAATAGCTGTAATTCAAGACTGACCATGCCAATGCTGACAACTGGTTAGTGAGAATGTAAAATGACAACAATTTTTAGAAGCCATTTAACTGTTTCTTATAAGTTCAAATACCATATGGTTCAGCAATTCTATTCCTAGATATCTGCCCAAGAGAAATGAAAACATATGCCCACACAGTAATGTGTACCCAAATGTTTATAGCTTCTTTATTTCCCATAGCCAAAATCTGGGACAACCCAAATAGCCATCAATAGTTGAATGAATAAACACATTGGTATATCATACAACAGAAGGCTAACCAGTAATAAAAATAAATGAAGTACAATACAACTTCAAAATATGGAAGATCTCACAGATATGTTCAGAGAAAGAAGTTAGACACAGAAAAGTTAATACTCTTGAGTTATTAATATAAAACTCTAGAAAGACAATTATAATTTACTTTGACAATAACCAGATCAATGGTTATCTGTGGCTGAGGCTGGGGAGACAGGCTTGACTATAAAGGATCAAAAGAACTTTTTTGAGTGATAACAATGTTGTCTTGATAATGGTAAAAATTAACTAGCAATATAGATTTCTCAAAAATTATCAAAATAGAGACGTGTTTTCAGTAAATTATAAAGGGATAACATTTTAACAAAAAAGTTAATTCGAAGTTTATATCTGTTACAGGAAATTCAGAGTTTACAAAGTAAGAAGCATGAATGTATATACTTTCATTCTGTATCTCAGAACACATACTGATCAGTATATAAAAATACTGTTTATTTATGTTTTAATAGTTCAGTTTAATATATTGGGATGTCACGACATAATTGAGAAATTCCTAGGCAAAGACTGAAGCTCCTTGAATTATATTCCAGTTCTGCCTACTACTGGATATATGATCATGACCAAAGCCACTGAACCTCTCTATGTCTCAGTTTTCATATTTAATAATAGGTATAAAACAAATCCAGTAGAGCATTGTAGTATTCAAATGGCCTCACAATTTTGAAATCCCTTTACCAAAGCATTAAAGTACTATACAAGATAGACTTATTGCTATGTTATGAATATTATTTAATAGACACTGGCTTTGCTATAATTTGTGCAGGAAGTCCATGTTACTGTAATAAGAGAGTTGATTTATACTATAAGATCATCCAAAATTCAGAGAATATTTAACCTTAATATTAGCTCATATGCACTTTAGTGAGAGTGATGAGAGATTATAAAAACACAAATTAAATTATGACAATTAAGCTGAAGGGGTTCAGAGCAGGCCTCTGCAAGATGTGCTACCTTGCATGTGTATTATTTTGAGTCAAAGGCAACTGAGACACTGCAAACTCATGAGAAAATTTTACCTCTCCCTTGAAGAATTTTAAATTGAAGTCTTGCTCATAATAAAATGTATTAATAGAAATAACTGTTTATGACCTATCTATATGGCAGGGCAAACTTCTAATTGATGATTTCTGCTCTAATCATCTTGCAAATGACCACCCACCCCACTGAAAGCCCAAGGTATCTTACCTTATCTTTAGCTCAAGATGTATGTATACCTCATTTTACATTCTATGTCAGAACCTTTCACATATCTAGGATCTCTGACTCTCTTGTGTATGTGAGGTTCCCATATCTACATATGTACTTAAATTGGGGTGTTTTTTCTTGTCAATTTATCATGTCAGTTTGATTATTAGACCAATCAGAAAGGTTAAAGAAATTTTCTTCCTCCCCACATAGTTATCAAAAAATATAACATAATATGATCATTCAATAAAAAGAAAACATATACCAATTGTTTTATTCTAGATGAGAGATTTTTTTCCTACTAATATACATGAGTTTAATACCTTTCATTGTAAGTAAAGTGGGTTGTTTTTATTTCAATATATGTTTATAAATAAATCTATCTAAAACAAGTAGCTAAGTGCTTCAATGAGGATCTCTTTTTCACTTTATTTTTATAATTTATTTGCTTATGTATACTTAAATATACATTTTACTATATGCTAAATAATTTTTATGTGTATTTTACATTAAAAGGAATAATCAACCATAGCAAACTTACTACAGAAAGCAGAGAAACTATATAAATAATGAACTGTGACCATAAATAATTTTATGGCAAAACAATCTACTCTCTTGTTGCAAGATAACCTAGGTTACTTCTTTAGGATGATGAAATAAAATAAAATAAAAACTTATTCTTATAGAAATTTAATGTATGAAATGGAGGACAAAGAGACTTCATTTAATAAATATGTTCAGCTGTAGAGAAAATGGGTCATAGTAACACTGAAAAAAGACTGAAAAGTCAAAGAGGAACAGAGCTATTTAGCTAAGTAAAATGGCATGTAAAAAATTAGCAAATGGAAGACTTCTACAAGAATTTTTAACAGCTTCCTGGAATGTGATTAACTAGATAATGGAGTAATGCCCCTAGAGAAATTCTAAATGCAGTGTTACATAGGAAATGTAAAACCTAGTTTGAACACATAATTAGATGCAATGAATTGGACGAATTCCATGGTCATTGGCAAGAACTTAGATTTCTGAAAGCTCTCTGATGTCAAAAACTTTTCAGGGAATCCAAGTGCATGCTTGCTTGGTCAGTAGATAGATCAACATTTACTCTTGGAATATATATTAATATAAATGTATTATTTTCCTTTTAGAAAGCATCATCTTTTTCCAATGTTGTGTTTTCATTAAAGAGGAGTGACTCTTACCTTCTCCAGCACAAATGAATGTTTAGTTTTCCCCATGGCTAAATAAGTTTTTTTTTTACTATTATTTCAAGTTGTTCTCATCTGTTTGAATCCTGAAATTGTTTTAAAAGATGGGCTGTTACTATAAACGATTTCAGTTAAAGAGCAACTTCCAAGACTAAACTTCCAAACTAAACTTTAAAGACTGACTTTCTTTTAAAATTCTGAGGCCAATAAAGTTATCATATTAATGCAATAAAGTTATCATTTTAAATTGCAATGAATGAGACTAAACCAATCTGAACTTAAAACACCTAATATTTCCTAATATTATTAGGACTTCAAGTTTCCAAATTATAGAAGAGAAATAAGATTTTTTAACCTATGAAAGTTGAATTATCTCTCTGATCTTGCATTTTTCTCCCATAGATATTCTTTTTTTAATCTATTCAATTATATGGGAATTTCCAAATTTAGACTAATGAAATTACATACCTTACCATTTCACAGAAAGACCTAACAACCAACTTTAGAGGACTTTACAAGAAAAAGCTCAAATTACACAAGATAAATTGACATAAAAATAACATAAAAATCTAATTTATGACTGCTAAATGGATGGTACAAATAATAAATGTTTTCTTATTTATTATTTATAGAGAAAATAGAGAGCAGTAAGACTGTTCAAAGGAAGCTTTATTGGAAAGGTGAGATTTCTTTTTTTTTACTCTTCAAATACTTTCAAGTAACTTTTGTATGCCAAGGTAAGAGTATTTCTAGAGCTGCAAAGATAAATCGTCATATACCCTGTAGTTTATAGTCTAAGACTGAAACACACCTACAAATTGATAATTGCAATATTAATTTAAACTTAAATAAGAGAGATGATGAAGACAACACAGTGTAATGAATGGTTAAAGCAAAATAATAACATAGGGGCAGGAGACAGACATTTATTGAATACTGTGTACTAGAAAGATGCTTCATTTTACATATCAGATATTATGACACTTAAAAACATTTAATATTCTTAATTTTGAGATGAAGAGCTTAAGGTACGGAATAATTTAAGTGATTTTCTCTGAGAAAATGACAGGGTTAAAATTTCAATTCAAGCTTGACAGCTCCAAAACCTTTCTCCCCAAAGATATAAGTGCTTAAGAAGTTTGCAATCCTAAATACATTCTTCATGACATATAAGCTTGTCTTAACTTTTCATGGGTAACTATCTAACATCATGAAAGAGTATATTTCTCTGAGCATATTTAAGGTCTCTCTTTATACATATATCTCCACAAATTTTCTTTATATATGAGGTATAAAGAGAGAAGAATAAACTTTATTACAATACTTTCAACAATTTTTGGCACTGGCCTCCATTCTGAAAATTTTAAACAGGTTATTTTGGGGAAAGGAAGAGTAAGCTTTGAAAAAGGAGAGATGGAGATGACCCTTGTGCTACACACACACACACACACACACACACACACACACACACACACACAATCTTTGCTCCAATAAATGTCTCTATGACAAGAAAAACAGGATTTTTCGTTTCAGCTCCTCAGATGTTTGTTCACACAAAATGGAACAGAAAAATTAAACTGGGAAGGGAGACATTACTTAAAATAACCACAATAAGGTAAAGAGATGGAATGCAGCTCCGTGAAGCAAAAACTGGATGAATTTTTAAGCACTTCAGTGAGCTAATGGAAAACAACTAGAAGATGTAAGAAAGGAGGTTGATCAATGCGATTAAGCTACTGTGTTTGCAGATTGTTCCTTATGAAAGTTAGGCTCCAACCCTCTCTCAGAAACTGGGAGATAGGGACAATGTGTTTCCTGATAATTAAATTTTCCAAGTCCTTTCAAAAGACATTCCTAGGTTATAAAACTGGCAGGAGGCTGGGAAAAGATTTACATCTCAAAGGGGCAGAGAAATAATTTATGATGATAAGTTTTCTAACGTATATATTCTAAGGAAAGGAAGGTCAGTGGTCTATAGTCTATGGTCTGTAATCTATAGTCTATGGTCAGTGGTCTGTGAAGAAAACAAACAAATTTCAGTCAATTGGAGGGGCATTGGAAGCCCAGCTTGGAGATAGATGTATCTCCGAGCTGGGATATGTCATTTATGCAGCTGCACCTAGAAAGGGATCCTAGGTAACTCATATAAAAGTATACAAGCTAAAAGATGAATCTTGTGCCCCCAAAAGAACTTTAAACTGTGTAATGGTTTGGGACACACCCCTCAGCTTTATTTCTCCTTCCAGACAAGCTAAACCAAAAGTAATTAAGATGATGTCCTGAATGGAAAAAAAAAAAAAAATCTCTACCCAGCTTTATCCAAGCTTAAAAGAAAGTCCCAAAGCATTAATTTTGCAATATGCAGAGAATACTGGTTTCAGCAATCTTATATGCTTTGTTAAAACTAATTTACAACCTTCAAATTACATCTTATATAGGCCATGCCCCTTTAGGCCTTTTTGTTGTACCTAAGATTCTGTAAAACAGAATCCCCTCACAGAGGAGTTGTCAGACTCACAGCTTCTAAAAATTTGCCCTAGGGAGTCACACAGTGGTTCTGAAAAACGCTGTCTATGAGTTTTAACATTTCTGAAATGCTTTCCTTGTAAATCACACAGACCATTTTCTAGGGAGTAGAAATTTATTGCTAGACCTCTGGCATACACAGAAAAAAATAGAAGACAAAAACCCAGGCACTTTGCCATCTAAAATTATCCATAAATCTAAGTCCAAAAAAAAATTTTTTTTTAATTTGGCCAAGCTCTATATAGCATGCCTCAATCATATGACAATAATTTTCTGACTAGTTAAGAAAATGTCTGAGCTCCTTACTCTGAATCCTTCCTAATATTTGAATTTTATAATTAAGGATTCACAAACTTTGGTTGAGGCTCTAATCCCAGTAAAAATAAAAATGTTTCAAGTGAAAGTTAAAATTTATAATTATTTTGTTGACCTTTCAGTGTATCGAAAGCACAGAGTCTGTATAATGATTTTTGAAGAGGAAAGCCCCAAATGACACATGATGGACATTAACTAATGTTAGATATACAACTTCATTGTTTTAATCAGCTCACTTTTGGATATCATTTATTACAATAGCATAACATAGCCTGTGCTGGCAGGTATAGACATTAATTTTAAAACATATTGGAAAACTAAACCTCAAAAACTAGATGAAATGAAAACAGTTTAAAGCATGTAATAGAAAATAATCTATAGATTCATACACAATACTTAAAATTTGGTCCTCGGACTAATAAAATTGATAAGACACTGGTGACAGTGATTGAGAAGAGGAGAGTGAAATAATCAATACAATGAATAAAAAAATGGAACATCACAGCAACCTATAAATATTTCAAAAATAAGGGTGATATAATATGTATATGCACATTTACTTTATGGCAAAATAACATTGAAAGTTGATAGAGAAAGAAAAATTCCCTTGATGAATAGTGCCGAGTCAATTGGATATTGTAGATTGGAAGAAAACCACTACAAAATCTTAACTTCCATCAAGAAGTGGAGTCTGTCTCCACCCCAATCCCTCATCTCCCTTGACCTGTGACCTCTAATCTGGTTTAGCCATGTTGCCTTACTAGGCCAGTGAGACCACAAGAAATATGAAACAGTTTGAAAAGCATTTGCTGACCTTGGGAACTCTTTGACCATCATGGGCTAGCCTGCTGGATAAAGGAAAACAAGTGACCCAGATCAGTCAACCATCAGAACTCAATCACACACACGTCATCAGGAGTCAGTCAATATGTCTGATGATGGTTCCCCTCATAAGAGACAAGTATAAGATTTTACTTGAAAAATTAACTTTATTTCATGGCTGGTATTGATGGATTTGGGGAAATTTTCCCTTTTTTATGATGGCCATCCATTTTATGTCATACTGTCAGACAAAAAAAGTTTGCTTAATTTTTTTCTGAGTGAATAGGGATTTAAACACTGTTCAGTGCTGCCTACTCACATTTTCCTATTTAAAATTTAAATATTCTCTTTTCATTCTCACTCTCCTTAGTGTCCCTGATATCTTACTTATCTTCTCACTCTGAGAGACTGGTATGCCACTCATACATAAATATTATTTTCTTAGTTTTTTTCAAGACCACGCAGATCATACCTAAGGAATGTCTCTTTCCTTGACAATAATAGATGTAGTGTGAAGATAAGCATAAATTATCAACTAGAAAAAAATAAATATATTTGGGGTTTCTGAGTTGATGGAGAAAAAGGTAAATTAATAGCAAAGCAGCAAAGATTATTAGATATTACAATTGACTTTGGTGAGAACTTATTGATTGTTTTTTGAAATGAGTTACATTCCAGGTTGTCAAGAATTCTAGAAACCTGTCCTGGGGCTACATGTGAGTATGTATGTCTGTAGCTTCTCATTGTGCAACAAAACCAATTGGGAGATCTTCATAGTCTATATAACTAAATGACAAACCTTAAAAGGTACCTAATCATTTTTACCAATTACAAAAAATAGAAAAAAAATAGCAAGGAAAGTTGATTATAACTATGCTGAATATCCAGAATTACCTGAATGCAAGGAATGGATGGGTCCTGAAAATCTTATGCTTTTTATTTTCAAATCATCCATAAATACTGCTATCAAAAAATAAATAAAGTCTCCCCTGAGGGCAATTCTAAAATTCATCATATAGAAAATCTATCACAAATAATCAGTATTTTAATTAGCTACTTATTGCTTTACATTGTACTAAGTATTGTGAAAGATCAAAACAAAAGACAACTTCAGATATAATTCAGGGTGCTGTGATCTAAAAAAAGTAGACAAATTTCAAAATTCAAAAAATGACCATCAAAGGGATTCATGTCTGTGTTTTCTGAGAATCAGTTTGGAAAACTGAACATGAACCTGGAGAAAAAAGAATTCAACATTGCTGGCAAAGTTACTTTCTTAATATATTTTAAAGATTTTCTTAGAGACAAATATTTGTTTCCTGGAGGTCTTAGATGAAATTGGCATTGCTAAGTACTCTTAATAGAAAGTTCAGTGCTATTTTGAAAAGAACTCTATTGAAGGTTTTTGTAAGTGCTGAATGAGATGCCTTAACAAATACTGAATTCTCCATTAGCAAAACTATTCACGTATTAGCTTGATAAACATTTAGCTGGGCTAATTTTTAAGATTCTTTACAATACTGAGAGTATCTAGAAACTGAAACATCTTTCTTGAGTACCTTTTACTCCTGCAGCCAAGACAGTTGAGTAGAACAAAATATTAAAAATACATATTAAAGATAAAAAAAAACTGAAGAAAAATGTACTGTTAAATTGAGTTATGGAAAGAAGCTAGTCAACCAAGGGGCACTGCTATAAGCATGTATACCATTTGTGGAGATCTCTACAAACCACTAAGAGGAAGATAGGCTGTGAAGGGGCACATGGCTTAAGCAATTTGGGTCGGGTGATGTGAAAACAGTGAGGGTGGGGATATCAAGAATTATTGGAGGAAGCAGGAGAATGAGGCCTTGAGGGGTATGTAAAATCAGGTCAAGGGGAAGGAAAGACATTTTAGATAAAAGTTTAATTTCAAAAAGGACTCCTCCTTTGAATAAATTTTCTTTATTTTGCTAAAATACAGAAAGCATTTTTCTGCTTCTTGATGTTTTGATACATCGTTGTGTTGGCATGCATCCAGGAAAATCACAGTGTTGATAAAATAGGCTGAGCCTGGGCCAAAATTCAGGCCCACATAGCCCACTGATGCTGTATTAGGAAAAACTCTTGCCCAGTGAAGGCGGGGTAATTATACAGGGCAGGTGAGCTGCTTAAAGAGAGAGCAATGTCTCATAACTTAAAAGATTCACCTGATCTGTACCCCTGTGGTACAGTAACATATTCATTCTTCACTGCTTTAAGAATATAACAAGCCATGGGAACAGAGACAGGAAAAAAACAGGAGAGTACGAGTAGATAACACAATGATGTCAGGCATATTCTGATATTCAAGAGATAAAGAGATGGACCTCAAACAAGTTTCAACTTCCATAGTTAGTGCCAATGAATATTTCGGAAAAGATGTTTAGCCTGAACCAAAATCTTGTCACACTGCAGTCCACTAACACTGTAGCTAGTTTGTTATACCTGAGTCGAAAACCTGAATTCGTTCCATCATAATTGATATATTAAAAAACAATTTGAGCACAAGTCATATTTGCATTTGCTTAGGTGTAATTTCACCTATGGAAAATACCAGGTGAAGGCACAAAACTTCACCTCGCTGAACTAAGCCACGCAATACACAAAATGCAGGCCCCTGAAACATCGACCTCAGCTCATTGCCATGTTACATGTTATGAGCCACATTTATGCACATCTGGTATACAACTTTCTATCCAATTTCAAGATAGTTCTCTTTCTATCACTTCACAATAACAAAAGCTGCAATCCTTTTGATGCCCACTCCACAAGAACACTTAAAGCTTTTTTTCAAGGAAAAGTGCCATATTTATCATATTGTTTATGCATTCCTTAACCGTTTAACATGTGTAAAACTGTGCCACTCTTATAATTGGACTCTTGCTTTTTTTGTCTAATGTGTCACTGACTAAAGTTTTGAATGTTGTCTAGTCCCATTTGTCTCATAAGTTCTGTGGCTTTTCTGTGTTAATTTGTATAACATGACAATTTTTAGCAATACATATGTTATCTAAGAGGAGAACTGACTGTACCGTGAAATTTTTTTGTCCTGCAGTAGAGGTAATATTATATGGATTACCAACAACCAAGTGTCACTGATCTAAAGTACACTGGACACTGATCTAAACTAGCTGCAGATATCTGATGGCCACCTTACAGTGGACAAAAAAAATGGTCAGAGTACATAAAGCCTCCAAGAAAAGAGAAGAGGAAGAAGAAAGGGAAGGAAATAAAAAAGGAAAGAAGGGAGGGAGAAAGGGAGGGAGGAAGGAAGGAAGGAAGGAAGAAAGGAAGGAAGAGAGGGGAAGAGGGAGGAAGAAAGAAAAGACAAATACATTGATCATAATTTCCCCCCACAGCAATCTCTGTAATGCTGTTAGATAACAACCTCTTTGAATAAAGTTTGTTCTCTCCTACCAGTCCATCTCCATCATCCCCCATCAAAACAACATTCTATTTCAGAGATAAAGGTACTACATGACTCATTTGTTCTCTCCTCCCCACCTTAGCCTGAACCCAGAAGAAGGGCTACTTAAGTTTGTTCTTGATTATTCAGAAATTGTACCTAAAAAGCAACTAAGGTAGATCCACTTTTTCTTACATCTGGACTTGGGGGATCTTTATACGTTTAAAGCGGATAACTGGTTGAGCTTCCAATCAGATTCATTTAGGAAAGCTCTCAGCATCCCAGTTACATATTCAGATATAATTGAACCTAATTTTTTATAGATTGCATATTTGTGAATTTGTCTGCTGGCTGAAATTTATTTGAAATTCCAAAATTAATACTTGCAGTGATCTCGAAGTTGACATACACAGAGCTGTGAAAAATTTGAGTCACTCAACAGGTATATTCCCCATTGAAGTCGAACAACATGGCACTCTGCTTTCTTCTCTCAGCTCTCATACTGTAAACGAATGCCTTTTTCATGGTCTATTAATACCAAAGTTTCTGCATTTTTGTACCTTTTTTGGTGGTTTAACATGGCCCTGAAATGTAGTGAAGTGCTGCCTAGTGTTTTTAAGCTCAAGAAGGCTAGAATGTGCCTTACAGCCTGACTTATTTTATATAAGTTTCAGTTAAGCATAGTATACTATTGTATACTATACTATAATAGTATACTATAATAGTATAATAGTATACTATAGTATACTATTGGCCATGGTATAATGAACCAACAATATATATAAAAGTGTCTTTAAACAGAAACACATATAGAACAAGGTTATATATTGATTGGTTGACAAAAAAAATGTGATCAGAGGCATATAGGAACCTCTCTGGACACTTGTATTTCTCCAAGGAGCAGCAGTTGGGCACTCTCTAATTTAGGGTGCACAGCAATTGTATAGAACGTGACTACCAGGAATAATGACAATTCTCTGTACTATAAATATGTTGTTGTAATTGTCTCATGCATTGGTATTTCTGCATTTCCTTGTCTTTTCTAGAGATTATATAAAGGATCTATGTTAAGACAGTTAAGACTTATAACTCAGATGCTTCAGAAGGACCATGTTGGGTAGTGGTTAATGTTAATAAAAATTGATAACTAAATTGAGGCTTATTCAATGATTAAGGCATAAAGGGGACCTTGCATTAAGTCTTCTGCTTTACGACTTGGTCATTGAACTACCTACCTGGGTTTCTTTTTTTTTTTTTTTCTTTTCCTTTACTTATTTTTCTCTTCTTGTAGACATGTGGCTTTTGTTAATAAAAATAGTTCATTTGGAATGCAAATAGAATAGGAATGTGGTAAAGGGACATATTTTGAAAGCTGTCATTAGAATTCATCATAATGAAATGTTTAAGAATGCTCAGCTTGCCATATGACTATATTAAGAGAGTGTGACAGAGGTAGACCCAAAAGCATGTTCACATACCTGAACTCAAGTAACCAATCATTTTCTCAATGATGTCTTGCTACCTCATTTTCACACACATATATACTCATAAATGAATATTTCATTGAATTTGGTATATTAAATTTTAATTCTCAAAACTAAAATACCTCAGATTATTTCTAAATTACCATCCTCATTTTTCAGATAAAAATTGTTTCAGTTTATAAAGTCACTTGTAAATGAGATGAGATTAAGTTACAGATGAATGGCATTTTAACTCATTTTTTCTCCTCATCTCTGTTTAGCCTTTTATGAGTATCTGTAAATTAATGTTAATTAATACATATTAATTAAAAGCAATAAGAATAACAACATTTTTCATGCATTTAAAATTAGAAAATCTTCCCAAAACCTCACTGGTATGCTATAGATTGCATTTTCAAAGAACATTATTTTCTTTACTAAGAAGTGATTTTCAGTGGGTATATTCTTCCACATAGAACAAGAAATTATAGCATTAAATATGACTTTCTGGAACTCAACCTCATGGAATTAGATATAATGAAAGCATCTGGCAATAAGGTAGTTTACAAAATGGCTCCTCTGTGCTGAAACAAACAAAAAAATTATATTTTGTCCTGTTAAGACTGTTTATGGACTCTTAAATAGGTAGTCCTTGAGTTTACAAAAGCACAAGTAAATAGAATGTTGACTGTGGAGTGTGCTAAAATGTAAGAAGTTTACATGAGAATTCTTAAATACATTGGAAATTGTTTTATTATTTTAATTTTAGTTCTAATGGAAAAGCACCATTGGTCTGCCAATACTAGACTGAGAAGGAACCATGAAGAGAGCTAGTATGTTGTTGCCCAATGGTGCTAAAATGCAGAGTGTATATGGCACCCCATGACAATGACAATATTATAATTTTCTTTGATTTTATCATAATTCCAGAAGTTTGTTTGCTTGCTTCTAAATAGTCTAAAAGTACAAAATTTTAATCACGTAAAAGCCTTTTTCTAGGATTGTGAATTGTGAAAATAATTGATAATGAATGCAAGAAAAGCTGAGCTACTAAGTCTAAAAATAGTCTTTAACTCAGAGAGTTGTTATAAGGATTATATGAATTAATTGTAAAGTATTATAAGAGCTTTTGGAATATGAAAAGTACTACGTATATGTTTCATTAATTAGTTATGATGCTGATATTTTACATGTATATCCTCATGATAAGCATCTAAATATTTTAAAACAATAACAATACCATGAGAAAAAAATCTATAAACAAATAGTTATGCTTATACTTCTATTACTTATTAAAATGTACATAGATGAAAAAACAAACTACATAATACTTAAATAACACACTTAAAAACTTTGTTAAATGTATATATGGATAAATATCTACCTTCCTTAAAGAACCTTCTTATTGTTTTTGAGTACAAATGGACGGTCTCAGAAATTAACTTTGTAACACGCCACAAAGCAAATCTTCATGAATTTCAAAGGAAATAATGTATTAAGTATGTTCTCAATAAATTTAGAAATAAATAAAAAAAGAATAGACAAAAATATGTATATCTAAAAATTTAGAAAAAAAACAAATCATAAAAACAACTACAATTCTGTTATAGAAAAAATAATAAATTAGAAAGCATAATGTAATTATGAGAGTTAATGAGAGTTAACCATTTGTTTCAAAAGTCATGATAAGTAGCTAAAATGATGTTTAAAGGACAAGTTCTTTTAATATAGTTAGATGGAAGCAAGTAGAATAGAAAACATCACGTAAAACTAGAATCTATGCAAAAATATAGCAATGGTAGAAATTTAAAAATTAAAAACAAATAAGAGTACAAAAAATAAACATAACAAATGAGAATGCAGAAAGAAATAACAGAAATAGTATAAATATAGAAATTTTAAACATCAACAGAGTTGAAAACTTTAGTGGTTGATGAAACCTCACCCTCAGAAAAACAGTGAAAAAAGCAGCAGTTGCTAATGACTTTATAAAGACAAAACTTTTCTACTTTACTCAGTATTAAAAATAATAACATAACAAGTAGTATATATCATATAGAGGAGACATGCTGTGACATGGCTTATCATTGGCGATGCTGATGTTGATAACTTAGTTAAGGTAGTATCTTCCAGTTTTCTCCAGGGTAAAGTTAACATATGTATTTTTTCCTCTCCATACTCCATACCCTTGGGTAGCAGTTACTAACTCCAGCCCACACTTGAGAGAGGTAGAGGGAGAGGTGTAGATCTATTTCACCTCCTGGCAAGGGCACTATCTAACTTATATTATTTGACATTCTTCTATGAGGAAGGTATGTCCCTACCCGCATTTACTTGTTTATGCAATCATTTAAACTAGTATGAATTCATCCATATTCATTTTTACTCTGGGTTATAATCTATGCCGCATGATTTATTTTGTTGTTCAATTTGCTCCAGCTTTGACCACTGGAAGTTTTTTTCAGGTTGACTCTTGTGTTTCCTTAGCATGCCCCTTCATCTTTTGAGCACTTTCTTGCTTTCTGGTATAATGAGATGCTCTAGACTCATGTAGTATTTTCTCTGCTCCAGCCCTGAAATCAGCCATTTTTTTCAAGAAGCCTGAGAATTTTAAAGAATGTTATTTAGAAATAACGGTCTCGACGCCAAGTGTGCTTGTTATTACTTAGATGTCACTGCTCCAGGCTTTCTTAGAAGACAGAACTAGAAAAATTGTTAAGGTGTTTTCCAAGAAACAGTCTATTCTTAAAGAAATTAAAACTCAATGGCATTTTCTATCTTGTTAAATTTACAGGTTTTTGTCCTTTACAAGTTTTGGACATTGATAGTTTTTGCCAAAGCAGATCATCCGTAAGTATTTCTACATTCATCCAAGCATGGAGCAGTCAAAGAGAATTTCAGCTAAAAGGAGGCATAGGTTAGGGTGACTGACAGAGTTCTCTCAGGGTGAGCTGGACTGTAAATAGAGAGGCACCCTTTCCCAGATTGGCTTTTACATCCCTCTGTTACAGTTTTCTAAATGCTGAGATATTAACAAAAAGAACTGATCTCATAAGAAAGGTCTAATTTTTAACAAATTCTTATGGTAGCAAGCACTAGTACTCTTTGATTTTATCAGGTGAATTAGGGGAGGGCCTCAAAAGAGTGCTTAAGTTCCTAACAGGGCACATGCTAATGTGTGTGTGTGTGTGTCTTTTCTGGGGTTTTTTTTGTTTTTGTTTTTTTTGGTGGTGGAGGAGGGGGCGGTCCAAAGAATGTTTGAAATATCTAAAGAATTGTAAATTGAATTAAAGGTAATTAAAATAAATGTTTATATCCTGGTTATTTAACTATTTAAATATAGCTTTTTAGATAGATGATAATTACATAAAAATATATCCTGAAACTAAACAACAGGAAAATATATCAGTCTTAAAACTGGAGCATTAGTGACTGATCAGGAATATTATCAGAAATTAGGAAAAGAAAATGAGGTCAGGAAGGAAGGGTTTACTCAAAGAAAATTTGCCTATTTGAAAATTTGCTTGGGATTACTCCTTTCTGCCAGAAAAAGAGGGTATATATCTATTTTTCTCCCTATACCTCTTTTTTTTTTCTGAAATGTATTGCCTCCCACATCAAGGACTGTGAACCTAATCTAAGATACTAATATTAAAACTTAACTCCAGTGTGGTGTAAATGGATATTGGAAAGCTAATTAGAAAATCTTAGAATCGTTCTTAATATGGTTTTGAAACTACGACTTCAAAATCCAACAACAAAATTATAAGCTTTAGAAAAAAAGTTACTAGTATGAAATAAAATATGTGCACTGTAACAATTTTAACAAATTTTGAGAAAATGCCTTTAAAGAATATATTAATAAGTTTAAATCATGACTCACATAATTATAAAATGAACACATTCAAAGATTTTATTTAATTCACTAAATAATCAGTAGACCTCTAAAATATAATGAATGATAAGTTCAAAGGACACACATTTATGGTCAATCAAAAAATGAATTAACAAAAGATGCAAAACCACAGAGATATAATCAGTTGCATCTCCTTCAGAGACAAATTTATATTCCAGTGGACAAGAAACATTTCACTATTATAAATCTACTATGATAGAGTTATAAAGTAGTCAAAGACAAAGAAAGGAGATAAATGGAAGGGTTTGCTAAACAGGTGTCAAATGACAATACTAAAACAATTTAGTAACAGTTTAAAGTTTTTTATTCAAGAAAAAACAATATATGTATTATGAGGGTGCCATGCTTCACAAGAAGTGAAGCACTCTTCCTGATGGATTTTGGGCAAGAGAAAGTATACAGACCATTAGGAGGGAGAAGGAAGAAACAGACCATGATTAGCTAGGAGGTTGGGGGTTTTCCTATAAGGCTAGCCAGTCCTACTGTCTAGGGAAGAGGATTATAATTGGTGTATGTTGGGTCTCCTTGACAGGCTAACTCAGATTTAGATTTGTGATGTGAGCAGGGTAACTGAGAGAACCTCAGTTTTGTGATCCTGATATATGACTTAACTTCATCACAAAACACCATGTAATCTTTTTTTTAACACATTTGTTTTTTCGTAGTTTTATCCAACAATGAGAAAACAGCATATAGTTTTATATAATCATATTAACCAATCTCTCCTCTTTTTCTCATCTTTCCTCCTTCATCTAGATATCAGTAGAAAGAGATGTAGTACTAGTATAACTAATTATAATGAGGCCAAGAGAGAGCAAGGTAAATATCACTGCCATGGGAACTTCAGGTTTACACTTAACAGCATGATGATTAATTTTTGTGCCATTAAATATTGTTTTACAGCAATCTTTTCTATCAATGCACAATATTTTATTTCACCATGTGGATTTAATATAATCATTGAATGTTCTGGCTGCTTAAAAATATTTGCTATTATAAATTTAACATTACAATAACAGCCTTATCTATAAACTCTTTGCAGCTCTTACTACATCTCTAGGGCAGGGCTATTCTACATGTTAAATTCTTGAATCAAAATAAAAGAATGTATATTTTAGATTTGGACAAAATGACCTCCAAATAGTTTACTTTCATGACCATTGCTTACAAGGGTGTGTGCTTCCCTTAACATCACTAACAGTAAGGAACTTTTCAATTTGATAGGTGTAAACAATATCTCATTATTTTTTAAATTTAAATTTATTTCATTTAGTGGAAAAATAATGATGTTTATTGGTCATTTATATTTTGTATTTTATTATGGCTCATGATTTTTTGCCTATGTCTTTATTACTAACAGTATTATTAATTTCTGTGTTATTTCCTTACTGATTACAAAATTTCTATATTTAATAATATCTCTATGAAAATGTATATACATACCTCAAAAACACTTATACATCTTTTATTTTTGTATTTGAACCTTTTTTCTTTATTTTTATTCTCTAAGTTAAATAATCTACATTATCTTCATTTATATCTTATATCTTCTCAAATTTACATATGTAATACAGATTGAGGGATCAATCAAAATTGCGAAATGTAGCAATAGTCAATTAAGATAACAAGCCGAAATGGAAGTAACAAGCTTTAATCATTTACTGTAATAGTCATAAGCAAGAGGTGGAATAACAGAAAGTGTTGGCTCTCTTACAGTTCATTTTCCCCCCATGAAAAAGGAAGGCCTCTGCCAAAGGCCACCCTAAAAAGGCCTTTGAATAGAAGCACCTGGACTATGAAAGCAGTTACACATAGAGATTAGCAAGCCAGAAGCTTCTGAGTCCTTGTCTGCACCTCCCTTCAGAGACTGTAGTGCACTGGCTATGCACCAAGTCTGGTGCTGGGAGGGCAACTCTCCCCCAGAAGGCCCACAGGGTAAATCCTTTGTAATTGCTAATGGTTTGTTCTGAAAACTCATACATGGAATTCTGGCCAGGAGCTGAGCTCCTCAGAATCTAACTTGTCTCCACAAATAACATATAATTCATCCCTGAAATTTTTATTTAATAGTATAGCCTTTAATTATTGCTAATGTCTACTTTTATATTAAGTATTTATTTAGTTTTACACTTGGTATCTTTCCCAATAATCTGTTTTGTTTTTCCAACAGTGTCACACTGCTTTAATTATTATAGATTATGTCATTTGTATTATTGGATGGTACAATTTCCCCTTCAGTTTTTCTTTACAAAATTTTTCTGTATTTTCATCTCTTTATTCTTACAATTAAACTTTAGTTTCATTATGCTCATTAAAAGTAATATTTGGTATGGAACAGAATCACATTAAAACAAAATTAGTTTGTAAAGAATATACAATTTAGTTTTATTTCTGGTAGATGGTATATATCTTCATTTATTTACGTTTCATTTCCATCACTAAGAATTTTTTTTATTATTTTATTATTAGTTTCAAGTATATAGTAGATCTCTAGACATTCTTATAGTTTATAATACAATCTTCCTAATTGCTTTTTCTCTCCACTGGCTCTCCACCAAGCCATTACATTAATGCAAACTGCATTCCCTATGCCATGCTCCCCATCCCCATTATCATCTACCAACTACTAATCTGTACTTCTTTAACCCTTCACCCCATTCTCCCAGCCCTGCAAATCCTCTTCCCTCTGGCCCTCACCAGATTGTCCTCTATATTTCTAAGTCTGTTTTTGATTAGTTTGTTCTTTTGTTCCTTAGATACTGCATATAAGTGAAATCAAATGGTATTTATCTTTCTGTGTCTGACTTATTTCACTCAGAATAATAAACTCTAGGTCCATCCGTGTCATTGCAAATGATAGGATTTTATTTTTTGTAATGGCTGAGTAATATTCCATAGTATATGTGAACCATAACTTCTTTATCCAATCATCTACTGATGGGCATTTAGGTTGCTTCCATATCTTAACTATTCAAAATTCTATTGCCATGAACATACGCATTCATAGATCTTTATGGATTTTGTTTTGGTTTTCTTTGGATAAATATCAACAAGTGCAATTGCTGTGTCAAAGGTAGATTTATTTTTAATTTTTTGAGAAAACTCCAGACTGTTTTCCATAGTGGCTGTACCCATTTGCAATTCCACCAACAGTGTATGAGAGTTCCCTTTCCTCCACAGCCTCGCCAATACTTGTTCTTTAATTTATTGATGATAGCCATTCTGATGGGTATGAGGTGATTATCTCATTGTGATTTTAATTTGCATTCTCTGATGATTAGAAATCTTGAGCAGCTTTTCATATGTCTATTGGCTATCAGTATTTCCTCTTTGGAGAAATACCTTTTCACATCTTCTGCCTATTTTTTAATTGGATTGTTTGTTTTCTTGTTGTTGAGTGGTATGAGTTCCTTATAGATTTTGGATATTATCAGATGTATCATAAGCGAATATCTTCTCCCATTTAGTCAGTTGTCTTTTTGTTTTGTTGATGGTTTCCTTTGCTATACAGATTCATTTTAGTTTGATGTAGTCCCATCTGTTTAACTTTCCTTTTGTTTCCCTTGTCCAAAGAGATATATCTGAAAAGAAATTACTGTTAGCAATATCAGAGAATATACTGACTATGTTGTCTTCTACAGGTTTTATGGTTTTTGGTCTTACATTTAAGTCTTTAATCCATTTTGAGTTTATTCTTATATATGATATAAGTCCATCATAAGGTTTTAAAGTCCCATAATATATGACCTATATGTTTATTATTGCATTTTCCTAAATATTTTTAAATGTGTTGAAATTGGAAAAAGTATCATTTTCCCATTTGTTTCCCTTTGAATATTTTTATTCTAAGTTTGAAAGATTTTAAAATGGAAAAAAAATTACAAAATGTCCTCTCTTGTCTACTCTTTTAAGTTATCTCAACCTTACACTGTCTTTGCTCTGTTTCACTAATTTATTAGTTGTAGAATACTGATAAGAATGCAAATACACAGACACAGGACACACACACATAAACACACAAACACACAAACACAAATTAATTGCATCTGGTAGAATACAACTTATTATGCCCTGTGGACAGACTAGTTTTGTATTCATTTGTAAATTCATTCCAACATTCCTTATTAGTTATAATGTGCATTTCTTTAAATTCTCGTTTTAATCTATTGCTGATTCCCTCGTTGACTTAAATAGTCTTTGATATATGTTTATATTCATAGAATACTCACGATTTTACTTTAAAAAATTCTTAAACAAAGCAATGTACACTAATTTAATTAAATATTATTAAAGGCTGAGTAACAAATATGGCAAACATCACAACCAGCTCTCCTTGTGTTTCCTCTCATTTCTTAAAAAACAACACTCCTTTATTACAAAACTAAACACATCTTTAACATTTGATCTAGCAGTTGTGTTCTTTGATATTTACTTAAAGAAACTGAAAACTTCTGTCCATAAAAATCCTGCACGTGGATATTTATAGAAAATTTAATTAATCACAATAATCAAAACTTGAAAGAGACCAATATGTTCTTCAGTAGGTGAATGAATAAATTATGGTATATCCAAACAATGGAACATTAATCAATACTAAAAGGAAATAAACTATTAAGCCATGAGAAGATGTGAAGGAAACTTAAATGCATATTACAAAGTAAAAAAAGTCAATTTGAAAAGGCTCCATACTGCACGATTTCAGCCATATGATCTTCTGAAAAGGCAGAACTATGGATACAGTAAAAAGATCTGTAGCTGCCAAGAGTTACAGAGAAAGATGGGATAAATAGACAAAGCACAGATGACTTTTAGAAAAGTGAAAATATTCTTTATGATATCATAATATTGGATACATATCATTATATATCTGTTCAAACCCATAGAATGTATAACACCAAGAGTGAACCCTAATGTAAACTATGAACTAGGTGATTGTGACATGTCAGTGTAAGTTCATCAGTTATAACACTAGTAGGGGATGTTGATATTGCCCCCATACCTGGGGCCATGGTGCAGAGGACATATAGGAAATCTCTGTACCTTCCTCTCAAGGTTGTTTTGAACCTAAAATATCTCCAAAAATAGATAAAGTCTTATAAAAAATCCATATTGATCTACCCCCCCCCAAACCAATGCTCCTACCTACTTTCAGTAGTCACCATATTTGTAAATAATTTACTTCCACTATTACAATTCTTAAAAATGTTTTTTAGGTACATTGACCTCTTATGGTGATGAGAATACAGTTTTCTAACATAAATTATGCCCTTATCCCCAAAATCACCTGGCCTTTAGTCTAATTTCTTATGTACTATTCTCCTTACTCTTTTTAAAGGCTCATGCCTCATTCAACAGTTTCTAAATGAAATACCACCTCTACAAGGAGGCCCTCCTGGCTGAAATGTCTACCTCTGTTACTTTCTCTCTCAGTTGTTTCTAAATTCACTACCACCCTTTTAAAATACTTATAATTGGCATCATGTTGTCAGTTTACAACAATTGTTAAAATTGTTTTGTTGTTGTTGCCATTGTTGCCATTTGTCCCACTACTAGTTTGTAAACTTGTGAAAGCAAGCACCATTCAAATTATTGAATAATTCCTTACATAGAGTAAATCAAAAGAGTGAGAAACAGCCCTTGCCCTCAAGTTTATTGTCTAATAGAAGATAGAAGCACATAAAATCCCTGTAAGTTATATATTTCAATTGTTCAGAATTTCACAAGTTTTTCCAGAGTCCAGGAATCATTAGCCATCAAGTATATGAAAAGCATTTCTAGTGAAACTAAACTTTGTGGTAAGCATCCACAAGAAAAGTTTTATTTAGCACCTACCAGGAGTAAGGTACTTTAGTGGGCAGCGAAGCTACAGAAGTCCTAGTGGTATATTAAGAAAAACTAAGGAACATACATAATGCTTAAAAATAAAAAGTATACCAATGTGAGGCAGCCTTACTGCCAGGGACCAAGAGAGGCACTCTGACAGGGAAAAATATGATGTTTCATAGAGTAAAACTATGCTTAAGTTGGCACCTTTAAATTATGATATAGGTAAATGGGGAGAGCAGAAAGGACATCTTAGAATATATCCAGCATTTTTAGTCCACAATGAATGTATGGTTTCTCTACAGCTGAAGTGAAAACATAGAAGAGCCTCTTGCTGGAAGCTCCATCCAGCCTAATTGAATTACAAGACTTTACCTGTGTGACTGTCCTTTCTACTAAGTCCCCTGTGTCCTTAAGCCTGTGAAGATCATAAAACTGTTACTTTACTTAAGTTATAACACATACTCTATATAAAAAATAGCTCAAACTTAATGTGAGCATTCCCAATAGGGCTATTTCAATCTCAAATTATATTTGATCCAAGGAAAGCACACAATAAATCACAATGAAGAGGGAGGAAAATGCATCAATGAGTAAAAATAGCACTGACTATCTTCCAAGTATACACAATTAGGGAGAATTCTGGAGTTATGAATGACTGTTTTATAGAACATGTGGGGACAATTTAGTCTATCTTCATTAGCTCTACACTGCAAATCAACTTTTCTAAAAAAGAGCTTTTAAATCATTTCCTTTATTGCTGCAATGTTAGGGTCACTGAGGCCCGGGGCTCTTCACTTCAATTATAGAGAATCCTTTGACCCCTTGGTTTTCTGCTTTGGTCACTGAAAATTACTGGAGGCAGAAGGCAGGCTTTATTATTTCCTCTTTCCTCAAAGGCCAAGAATGGTAATTTAATTCAATTAATAAATAGTACAGGTTTCTTACTTGCAATAAAAAATTTTAATCAAGTTCATTTAAAACTCTTATAGATGTCTCAAATTCCCTCTGAAGCTACAAGCATGCTCTTATCCAGCCTTCTCTTCTCTTTTTCCAGTTGCCCATGCAGAGCACTGAAAATTATTACTTATTCCTTCCTCTTGCTTCCTTTTCAGGACATCCAAATACAAATGTTCTTCAGGTCCTGACTACTCTCCCTCTTCAGTATCTCTGGGCACTACCTCTTTCTTTCAAATTATTCCTGGGTTACTACAATAATTGTAACAAACTGCTTCTAGCCACTTGCCCTACCTCTAACTGTGCCTCCAAAAATCCTCACTCTATTCAGTTGTTGGATAGAGCATCTAAGATTCACTTTTCCATCATCCTTCCCTATTGTAGCACAAGGTCCTGATGGGGAATCGTGTTTATTAACATGGTTTCACAATGCCCCAAACATGTATATTAACTATGTGAACAAATAGAAAACATTTTCTTCAAAACTACTATTGTTTATATCATTTTTATCCAAAATTCTCCCTTTTGAATCCCATCCAAATTAAACATCTAAACAAAAAAGTTGTTAATATTTACAGCATACATAACTTAAAAAATGCATTTGATTCAGTCCTTTCTACTTTTTAATGCCTAAAAATAAAAGGAAAAATTCAAAATAATGAATCAAATCCTATCTATACTGATATTAAGAAAGTTTAAAATTTCATATGATAACTCCCAATAAAAAGAGCCAAATTATAATTTTAAAATATTTGTTTCAATCAAACCACCTTTGGCAGAAATAAGTCACCTTTGAGGCCCTTAGGCTTAATTAAATGTTTTCAGAATTAACTGGGGCGAAATCATTTATACTCCAATAGTATCAAATAAAGACATTGTTGGGGATGTGGGTAAATTGTCTGAAAATAATGATCAAACCTGCTTCCATGGTAAGTCAGCACTCAAAGAAAATAAACTAAGTTGTGTTGCCAAATGACAGTGTTTTTCTGGTATACAAAATAAGATGGCTGAGATCTAGAAATAGATATATTTTAAAAGTACAGAACACAGAAAACTATGCAGGTCTAAATGTAAATTAAAGTGCCAGATAAATTATTGAGCCAATGGGAATCACCTTAACTCATCCTCTCACATGAAGATGAAGAAACAAATTGATTCATAAAAAGCACATCCCACAAAACAAAGTGAGTCCCAATCTGAAAAAAGCCTGTCCCAACTAGGAGTTTCATAGTAAATCCTAAGAAGAAAATCTCCCATAAAACAAGATAGTAGAAAGAAAATTTTAACATAACTTTATAGACAAAAAAATAGGTATATTGTGAATAATGTCATTCCTAAAGTTGACCTAATAAGAGTAATTCTCAAAATTTATGTTGCATCTGAATTACTAAGAGATTTCATTTAAAAAAGTAGAGGTATAGCCTGATAAGACGTATATAATCAGAATTTATGGTAGTGTCACTTGGGTATTATGTTGTTAATCCTGAGATCCACTGATCTACAAGTACATATTCAAAAAAATATTATACAAAAAGAATGGACCTTGTAACCAAATGTCCACACACAAAAAAAAAAAAATCAACCATGTATTAAGCCTAGTAAATAATCACAAAAAAACTCAATGAAAAGTGAAAGTACTTAACATGATATTATTTGACCAGAAAGCAATATAATCTTAGAAATAGATAACAAAAGGTTCACAAATAAGAAAAAAAAAAGAAAGAAACTACAATGAAATGTAATGCATGATTCTGAATTAGATTCTAGACAAAGAAAAGCAAAATTATTATAAAGGACATTATTTGGTCAATAGGCAAAATTAGAATATGAACTGTGGATAAGATAGTACTTGTCTATAACATTTTTGAGGAGATTGGCATTATTTGAACTGTGGTAACAGAAATTTCTGCATATCAGAACTGCATAAATTGAGATCTATCATCTATCTATCATCCATCTATCATCCATCTGTCCGTCCATCATCTCCGTCATTACACATATTAACTAAATTTTCTGATTTAATAACCAAATATTAATCATGATTGTTTTCACTAAGGGGATGCCTACAATATTTTCATTGCTTTTCAAGACAGAGATAGCTCCCACCCACACACACACACAAAAAAAAAATAAGAGGGAAACACTATTTCACTCTCCACAAGACAACTCTACTTTCTAGTAAAACCAATTTTTTCCCATAAATAACATATGCTTTCAAATACTAACAGAAAAAAATATAATCTATAGATTGGAGTTTGCCTAAAGTTTCATTGACAAATATTATTGAAACCAGAGTATATAAGCAGCTAATTTGTTACGACGATTTTTAAAGAAATTTTCACTTAAGAAACAGAACTTTGTAAAGTGCCTTCTACCTTAGATTTGGTTTCTGAGCTGTTTAGGTTATGAATAATCATGTTAGACAAGGCCAAAAATAAAATTACTTCATAAAGACCAAAGTTTACTGCATGTCTTGCATTGCTTTCCTTCAGATCAGAGTCAGCTTTCTGCATTTTTTGGCAATTGCATAATCTTGTATCACCAATTACTTGGCAATTGCATCTAAGAACAACTGTACTGAGCTCAATATACCTTGAGGAAGCTCTGCAATATTTTGTCAAATTTTTAATTTTATATTCTCTCTGGGTCTTAGAGTTTTGCCCTTTTGAGGTCAAGTCTGTTATAGCAGCACCCCTGGGACCTGCCCAAAGTTCCCATGACAGGCAAACTATTCATCCTCATTCACAGGGACAGAATGTCTTTGCAAAAAATTTCATCAGCCTAATGGAAACTGCTCACAGGGCATCAGTAATCTATCTTCCTGAACCACCACCGAAAAAAGCTACTGTGCTTATAAATCCCAATTGTGGTAAAAGGTGACACGAGATTTGCTTTTCAACGTCCTATCTTCACAAAATAAGCTTTACTTTTAAATAGTCTTTTAAAATTAAACGAAACAAAATAAAACTCTTGCCTTTTAATGGGGTTTGCATATTTTGTTACCTAGAACAAATAACACATTAGCAAGTTGACACATTAGCAGAAAATATCTTATACACAAAATGCTTTGCCACCCGTTGTGAAGGAAGTGACTGGGGTCATGAATTCATTCAACAAATCTTTTAAATGTCTGTTATGTGAATACCTGAGAAGATAATATCAGAGGAGGAAATGAAAATGAAATTTATCCTTGAAAAAAAGTGTAGGCCTTGGCTCTTAACCATTTCTATCAATAGTCAGGTCAATTATTACAAAGATTCTGCAAATGAAAACACAGAGCAAACATTGTTCACATACTGAATAAATGTGTTACATTCCAATGCACTATTTTATCATGTGTATATTTTTCACTGAAAGTAACTAAATACAAACTGCTTTAAAATATTACACAGTGCATATTAATTAGTTCCTCACTATATGATTGCTGACTCATTGGTCATCAAGATTACAATTACAATTACAAGACATTTAGAAATGAAAGTTATATGAAAAAAGGGTCATAATTAATGAGCATGAGCTATGTCTGAGGAATATAAGGCTAATATTCAAAAATGTTTTCAAAAATATGGGTACATATGTAACTAAAGTTAGCAAAGTGGGGTGAGAGCAAGAAAAATGCAATATTGCAATAAAATCTTCAATTATTTCATAGTTACCTATGAGATTAAAGATGATAAGAAAGCACTTATTAAATGGAAAGAGCTCCAATTAAGCCTCTTGTAAGATATCCTCTTATTGGATTTAGTAATACATCTCACCTGATCAGAGGTGTAGAAAATGGAGCCTTGGAAGTTTCTAGTAACTTCTTCAAATAAAATACAAGCAAAATCATATTTTAACATTTGTAAATATTTAATAAAATGCAAACTTCTCCTTGGCAAGTCTTTTAATAACCTATAAATGTTAATTTGTTTAACAGCCTGAAGAAAATAATAGCATATGGTATATACCAAAATTAGATACATGCTCTAACTATGTGGCTTTTACTTTACATTAGATTAGAGGAATCTGTTTTAGGAAAGTAAGACACTTTGGAATTCTGTTGACTTAGTCCCTCTTGATATGAGCTTTGCTTGTACAATCTTTATAAGAGAAAACTTCATCCTGTTTTGAGTGACCAGGATCCAATTTCTAAGACAGAGGTGTCACTGCATCCTCACAAACATGTAATTGTTTTTCTGGCACACAGAATAGCTCAGATAAACTGAAAAGTAAAATTATAATTATAAAAAATGAGATGCGGAATATAGAGGCCACACATTAAATTTTCAATTTAATCAATCTCATGGGTCATTTAATATCACTTGAAATGAAAACTTCAAGTAGAAGGCAACACAAATGTTCCTTTTTTTTTTTTTTTAGTTTTGATTCTTCTTCTTAAAGCTTTAAAAATAATTCTTGTTACATTTTAAATAGCGACTGTTATAATAAATGACCAGACATTGAAATTAGGACTAAGCCTACAATTACTTCCATTATTTTACAGACTTTTTTTGTGACATTACTTAACTTTGGAAAAACTAGAATTTCTGGCACGTGCTACCCGGATGGAAGAACTTTTTAACAAGTAATATGAATGATATTTCTAAGTCTTTAATGATATTTTTTTATAATATCTTTTTATTTTTCATGGTTTCCTCTTCTTTTTTGACTTCACTAACCATTATAAATACAGTAAATTTATAATATTTTTAGATTGTTCCATTTTATTTCATTTTAGAATATCAATTTTATTTTTTATAGCAGCTGCTACCACTTCTTTATAATAATTCATTTTCTAATGCAACTTGTGTTTTGATTTATAACTCTAATTTTCACTTTTTTCCTTTATAAAAGATAAGTGAGCCCTGGTTTGTGAATATTTTCTTGAAAAGCATTTTGAATTATTTTTTTAGGGCTTCAGGAAATTTACAAGAGCTAGATATGTTTGTATAATTTATTGTCACCTTGAAATTAACATTCCATTTAAGTAATGTAAATTTAAAACCAATATGCTTGTGTAGTACTGGCTTGTGTTTATCAGTTTTTTTCAAAAATATTTTTTCTACCTAATAGCTGGAGGAGACTGAACTAAGTCTTGAATAGTGGGTAAAGTTCTCTGAGACTATGAGCAGTTTTTCTGATCATGTATTCAGACTAAATAGTCCTTTGTAGTCCTAACTTTAAAGAGATTATCTTAAATCTAAGTATGTACTTTGGATGCAAGATTATCCCTGATTTCAATCCAAGACTGAAAATCAAGCTTCATTGTCTGGGAAAAATCACAATAGCAAATGCCTGGTCTGTGAAACATCTTCATCTATGTCTCACCAAAGGACAACAAACTTCCTAGTCTGCTCAAATCTTTTTCTGCCTGCTTAGAAAACAGTGAGGGACCCAGTGGGACTAGATAAACCAAGCAGACCAAAATAATATCTCAAAGGTGCCAAAAATTTAACTGTCATTGCAACTATAGCTCACAAAATCAGACCAGTCACTTCATAATAATTCTAAACAGGGTGAAATAAAACATTCCAATCAGACCAAGGGTTTCCTAAACATAACAGTAAAAATGTCCATGATACAATAAAAATTACTCATCGTACCAAGAAACAAAATCACAACGTGAATGTCAAAGATAATCAACAGAGGCCGACAATGAGATCTATCAAATATTGAATGTACCAGGCAAGGATTTTAAAGCAGCCACTATACAAATGTTTCAATAAGCAATTAAAAGTCCCCTTAAAACAAAAAATAAAAAATACCAGTAAATAGACAGAAATTATTAAAGAGAAAAAATGGAAAATATAGGACTGAATATACCATAATGAGAAAAAAAAATTTTGCTGGATAGTTACAATGGAGAAGAGGTAGCCAAGGAGATTGTCAGAGGAACTGAGGACAGATTAATAGAATTTACCCAAATAAAATAAACAAACAGACTGAAAAAAAATTAACAAGACCTCAGTTTCCATCGACTGGGACATTTACCAAATATTCCATATTCATATACTCAAAGCCCCAGAAGGGGAGGAGAAAGAGCACTGCTTCAAAAACGGGCCCCGGTACACAGAGGGCAAGGAGAGATGGAAGAGGCAGACCACTCCGTATAGGTAGGTGGCAGGTTTAATAAGCAAAGAAACTTAATTATGAGCTTTGTCTTAGCCACAAGACAGGTAGATCTCCACACATACCCACCAGAATCTTAAAAGTTTATATAGAGGCTTTAAATTGGTTCAGTCAGGTTTTCTGTCCAGATGGTCTCAACAGCACAATGCTTTCTCAAGGCCATGTCCTTAAAAAATATGAGCAAAAAATATATTCCACGGACAGGGGAGAGAATAAGAAGCCTCCAATTGCCAAGGTCCAGCTAGGGGGTCAACTTGTGGTCACATCTTCTCAATGACCGCCCCAAACACTCCACCCCTTGTGACTGTCTCTTACAATCTTACATGCCCCCCTTCTTCTGTAATGTACCCTGAGCAGCCAGCAAGGAGGTGGCATGGAGGTGGCTCATTCTGTGGCAATCTGGCTGCACTGGGGGCAGATACCAAAGCAGCAATTCAGGCAAATACAAGAAAAATACACTTAAAATAATGAATCCCAAAATAAATGACAACTTTTTTTTTTCCATTAAGAGCTCCATAATCCTAACCACTGGTTTATTAACTCCTCTAGGCTGAGTGTCAGATCACTTAGGGCATTCAACTGAATCCTTATGCAATTTAATAAAGATGATATATTAGCAGACTCATCAAATGTTAATACACAACATTCTGTTTGGATAAAGGCATAGGTGTTTCACTGAGAGACTGTAATAGTATCTCAGGCTATCCTATTTTGTAGAACAGCTTTTCTCATTAGAGACATTTTAGTGTTTGGTGAAGACAGGCTTTGCCAGCTATCATTTAAGGCCTGCTGGGTGAATTGAGCAAGGGCTTCTGTGTGTGCTATGTATGTCCTCCAGTCCAATAGAGGAAACAAAAATAGCAGCAAATTACAGTACTAGTGGTAAACAAAATGTGCCTACCTGGCCTTCAGGAGGGGAAGACTGGCAGCTTTAAAACTGGACCAGGTCATGCATACCATACGCGTTGGCTGGGAGAGGCAGCACTGTCAGGCACAAGGAGATGGACCGGACAACTTCTCCCCCACTCTCTCAATGGGGGGAACTCCAGTCCGAGTACAGTGCGCTTCACTATGTCCAGCTTGCATTAGGACAATGGGATCCCAGCAGAGACTGAGTATTTCCCCTTCACCCATCCTGACAGGACGTCCCACTGTAAATTCCAGTAGATAATGCCTTTCTCAGGCATAGTGGGATGCGGTATTCTCAGCAGCATAGCATGTTGATCCTCTGTAAGAGTTGGGACATTGGCTTTTTTTCATGACCACCATACCCACCCCTGGACAGGAAGGGAAGTTCTTACCATGTATTTGGTATCTTTGCAGGGATCTCCAGTCTGGCACGCGGGGCAATGGAGCCGACTGGTCATTCCAATGTATTAAAGCCAGGGATGATACTTTAGTCCACCCAGCCAAGGTGTTTTTACACGTTAGGAGTTGAATCTGCTGCTTTAGTATTTCATTATTTCTTTCGACTAACCCTGCTGCTTGTGAGTTAAACAGGAAATGAAGCCTACATTCAGTGTCATGTACTTTTGCCCAGTTTTGATTACTTTGACTCTTAAAATGTGATTCCTGATCACTGTCTACTTAACACACATATCCATACATGGTACTTAGCATTTTAGTCCTCTAATGGTGGCAGTGTGGTTTGCATGGTGACAGAGTAAAATTTGGGTTAAGCCAGACCAATAAACAGTGTCTACACAAACCAAGGCATATAAAGAACCCTCACTCCGAAGAAGGAAGCCAATATAATAAATTTTCTAATCTTTCACTGATTAGGAATGCTGATGGATGGCCCCAGGCATCTTTGGTATTGTCCTTGGGAGTTGTTTAAAATACACAGGACGGGATGTTACTACATTAATCAGGTCATTATATTTCAAAGGCATTCTGGCATCCCTGGCAATGTGCCATGCCACCTGGATACTGTGGTGGCAATTCTTCCTATGCCTCAGTCTGGTATATCTACTGAAAGGTGAGTTGTGAGGATTCCTACTGGGGCTTGAGCATCAGTTTCCTGATTGCCAGGGGTTGTCAGTGCCTTATGAACCAGGACTTGGAAGATAGTGAGGACTGCCTCAGGTTCTCGCAGACCACTCAAACATCTTTCCTGATTAACTGCCTTTCGGCTTCTCTTTGCCTAGGTCACTGAGTTAATCCCTTTAGAGCAGCCCAACTGTCAATATAAATGGTTAAAGCCAGGATTCATAAGCGATCATCAGCCAAACCGCTGTGAGTTCAGCCCACTGGTTACAGATTCTTGCTGTTTCTAGACATCTATGTATCAGATATCAATGGAAATGTCCCTCGACACCTGCTCTACAGACCACCACAGGAATAGGAGTGGGAACATCTGGAGGATCTAGGTACTCTGGGAGTCCTAGTAGTACCTATATTTCTAGAGAATGGGCTGGGAGACAGGGTGCTCTTCTGCTGCAGATAGGCATGCCACTTAGTCAAAGTGGGGGTTTGAGACTTAAGTGGGTTGATAGAACATATTCTCAGTTCACCCCTTGATAGAAAGGAAACGTCTTCCTGTAATATGCTATTCCTTTGTGAGAAGCTCTACCTTTAGGATCACTGTATACACTGCTAGGAGCTGCTCTTCTATGGGGGTACATCATGTTTCTGCCCCCTTTCAGGGCTGGAACCAAATTCCTAAAGGTACTCTCTCCTTCTGTTGTCTCTACCTCAGTGCTCAATCCATACCTTCTGGAATCACAGACATTTCTAACTCAAATGATAGCTCTGCTTGAGAGATATCTACAGCTTTAATTTACTTCACTAGTATTTTTGTCTTTAAAAGGCTCTTGCTGCTCTGATTCCTAGTCTCACATGTGCCCCTTTTCCACCAGGTACTATAAGGGGTGGAGGCAAAGTGCCAGGTGAGGAATAAAAGCCCTCCGAGACGCCAACATCCCTGCAAAGACTTGTGCCTCTTTCATGTTCTTAGGAATTAGATAGGATTGCACCTTGTCAATCACAGCTTCTGTGACAAGATGCATCCTACTTAAACATATGACTCCTAAAGGCTTTGCAGTAGTGCCTGAGCCTTGGATTTTCTGTGAATTCACTGCCCATCCTGTCCCTTGCAGATGTTTCTGCAAAGTCTGCAGAGTGCCCTGTTGTAGAGGGAAGTGTTCACATGTAAACAAGATATCATCAACGTGGAACACCCATTTTACCAATATGGGGCAGGATAACAGAGACAGATATCAGATTACCATCCCATGACATATGAGGTTGTGTAGGTAGCCTTGGGGAAGCACTTTTGCAAGAACACTTATATTAATAACATATATTCATACAACTATAGCTTAAAGAAAGTTTTGCAGTAAATAATCCTAATTAGCTTAAAATCTTTTTTTTATAAGAAGAGAAAACAAATCTTTGGAGATGTTTCAGGGGCCCTCTTTAAAATTCAAAGTGAGTTTGAGGTCAAAAAGACTTCATTTGCAATTTGATTTTTGAGAATTTTATCAAAAATATCAAAATTTTTAAAACACTTCATTAAACAGGATCATAGGTCACTGTGAAACAATACTTAGTTATCCATTTAACCTAAATGAAAAAGATTTTGAAGGTAAATACAAAGTTACATAGTTGTGAAAAAATTTAGCTCCTTTAATAGAGAAGATTCAGTTTTTTTTAAGTAATCAGAGATTGATAAGGAAAATATAAAGCACAGGAAATTATTCTGATAAAACAAAATCTTTCTTTTGAGGCAGATTATTTAAAAGCTACATATAAATGTTTCACAATTTTATCAAGAACAGACCAATAGTCCAAGAAAACTTTGTCCTAAGAAATCCATCATAATTAAATTTCTGAAAACTACAGACAGAAAAACTTTGAAAGCAGCCAAAGAGGAATGATGGATCACCTATAGGGAAACACCAATCTGAGTTACAGAGGATTTCTCATCTGAAGCCAGGGAGCTGAAGCAAGTAGCACAACATTTTTCAAGTGCAGAAAGAAAAGAACTGTCAACCATATATTCTGTATTTGATGAAACTATCCTTCATGAATCAAGAGAAATAAAAGAGTATATTAAGCAGACAGACCCATAAGGATTTGGTAAAGGAGGTTCATCTAACATAAATGAAATTATGAATAAACAATCTTGGAGCATCCGGAAGGATGATCAATGGAAAAAGCTGAAGTATGGACATATACAATAGACTATCATTCTTCTCATGAATTTTATGTTTGATAATTGAAATAAAAATTACACCATCTAATACTTCAGGCAATGACATTTAAAAGTGGGAAGAGTAAAGAAAACTAAATGGAAGTGAAGTTCCCACCCTTTACTAGAAATGGTAAACTGGTGACTCCACTGTGATAAGTTATGTAATATATTGTGATACTATATCACATAGAAAATTATAGAGAGATAAACAAAAAAAAAGTTATAAAGAATGAATCTTAAAATGTATTTCAGTGGCCCACAGGAAGCAAAAAGAGAATCAAAGGAATGAATATTAAAGGAAACAAACAAATAAATGATAAAATGCAATGTTAAGCTCTAACATAGCAACAATTACCTTAAGGTTTAATGGTATAAATATATTAATCAAAAGACAGAGATTGGTAGCATGGATTTAAAAAAGAAAAACACAACTCAAATATATTCTGTTTATAAAACTCAAGCCCTAAACCCCAAGGGCCTTTAATCCAGTTTTAATAACTTCCCAAGCCTCTGCAACATCGATTTGTTTTTCTCATTTCACATTCTTTTGTATTTTTGGCATCTGAAGTTTCTTCTTTCTTTTAAGCTAGATCTAAATGTTTTCTGTTAAAGTATTATTTCTATGGAATTTAATATGGTTGTATTCTGCCACATTGTCAGATTGTGAACTACATTCTAATAGAGACTGCACAGAGTTTTTATGATATCCTAAAAATGTGGGAATGAATAGAATATGAACCTATTATGACTCTGACAAAATTCCACATTTTGTGGATACACAACACATTTTTCAAAGGGCTTATTTCTCATCGACATCAATCCTTTATGCCTTCTTAACATAGTATCATAAAGACTTCTAGTTGGCCAAAAAAGTTTATTTTTCCCTCTTTTAACAAGAGAACTCCTAGGTATTAAGAGTTGGACAGCTGAAAATTATATTTCCTATTCTCATTTGACATTTGATATAGCTAGTGATTTAGAACTAGCTGATGGTAAATGAGCAGGTGTGATATATGCTATTTCTATATTGAGACTATAAAAAAAGTGTACATGTGATCATTCTGTCCCTTTATTCATTTCCTACTGACAGAGATTATGAGACCTGGAGCCACTAGCATCATTGGACCTAGAAATGCAAGCCACATGTTAAGAATGTCAGAAATGCCTTTCTATCCTAGAATTTATTTGAATGTTGGGTGAGACAGCAATAAACTTCTGTTATTTTCAGGACACGATATATAGACCTTTGTTCAAAGATCTTGGACAACCTCAGGAGTAAACTATAGTTCATTAACACTCAGTGAAAAAATGGAAATGAAGATTCAAGAAAGAATAGACTGTGAAAACTAAGTTGGTCATAGATATTGGTCTCTAAGGGGCTGTCACATAGATCAATTCTGACTTTTTGATTGAAAAACCTCAGTCATAGCTCAAAAAAGCATTGATAACGACACAGTCCAATTTTTTCAGTGGGGAATCACTCAATAGGCCATATGTGCAGTATTCTTAAGAAGGATCTTAAATAATGAAGTGATGCAGAGTCAGCCCTCAGGTCAGGTGAAGCCCATCATCTGGTGTGTGTGTGTGTGTGTGTGTGTGTGTGTGTGTGTGTGTGTGTGTAATCCTATGGGTTTTTACAAACATACACACTGTATAGTCAACATCAAAATCAAGATAATGAACAATCTCATCACCCCCCAAAATTCAGCTTCTCTCCCTAACCCCAGCTCCTGATTACCACTAATTTGTTTTCTATTCTTATAATTCATGCAGCTACATCATCATCATCATCATCATCATCATCATCATCACCATTATTTTATTCCCTATATTTTGCTTCTCAGTTATTGTCATAACTAAAAGGGAAAGGTTTTTTCCTTGCAAGGAGAAAGATTTAGGGACAGGAAAACATATGCAAGACATGCTAACTCTAGAGAAATTGTCTTGGGGGTACATTGGGTGGGTGAATTTGGAGAAGTACTGTTAGATTTAACAGAAACTCTCTCCAGCTGCCCATCCTATCCCTATCCAACTCTCTTACCCATTCACAGATAGGCTCCTGACATAACCTACAAGACTCTTCATAGGTAACAATGCACACAGAACATGCCATCTAAGAGACCCTCAAAAGCACACCCACATGAGCTAACCCTCCCATGTAGGTGTCTATATCTCCTGAACAAGAAAGTAAGCAGGTTATGGGGACAAAAGAATGAAAGACAAAGGACATTTGATTACAGCAGCTGCTTGGTTAGGTGCACTCTCTTTCCTTATAAAAACTGTGCTTCTAGTGATATAGAGAAATACATCATTTGGGTAGGGCTGGAACTCCTGGCCAAAGGCAGATCCAGCCAACAGTCTGAATGATGGTGCCATAAGAGCCTCGAAACTCCTGCTAAGTAGTTTGCTGACTTTCCCTCAGCTTTCATCTGAAATGCCCTCTTTGAAAGTCCAGACTGGCTTTTCCCAGAAACCACTTCAGCAGAAGAGAGTAAAACTACAGAGGTTGCTTTCCTGAGGGCATTAGACATGGGTCTTAGTACAATGCCTGGGACAGAAGCTATCAGCTAGTGTCCGAGAAACTGACTTTAATCCCAGCTCCCAACAAATTCTCAGGATAACACTGGCTCTATTTACTGAGAAGCAACATTACTTCTGAGGGGTGAGTTTTGCTGCCAAAGGATACTGTAGATAAAGTTTTATCAGAACATCAAGACACTCATTCTTTTACATACTTCTATACTCCAATAGTAAAGTTGAGTAGTTGCAACGGAGATGGTATAGCCTACAATACCTAAAATATTTGCTATCTACCCTTTTCTGGAAAATGTTAACACCCTCAGCAGCAATGAGTCTTCATGTCAAGCATTCCAGTTACCAGTAGGAAAATTGAGAGTGGGAAGAAAACAGCAGTAGAACTCCACTTGTGTAATGAGTCATTGCAGGCCTGGTAGAACTTATTTCAAAAACACCATAAACACACAACTTTTCCTTGTAATGCCTTGGAAAGTAAGTTATCCTCACTTTGCCAACTTCAAATTATATTACAAAGTGACGGTAATCAAAATGGCATAGTATTGTCGGAAAAACAGACACATAAACCAGTGGAATAGAATAGAGTCCAGAAGTAAACCCATATTTATATGGAAAAATAATTTTTGACAAAAAAGCAAAGATATATGGTGGAGAAAGAAATGACTCCTCAATAAATGGTGCTGAGAAAACAGGAAAGCCACCTGCAAAATAATGAAATTAGACTGTCATCGATCACCACACACCAAAATTAACTCAAAAAGGATTAAGGACCTGAATATAAGACTTAAAACAATAAAATGCATAAAAGAAAATATAGGAACAAAGCTCAAGGACCTTGGGCTTAAATAGGATTTTATGAATTTGACCTCAAAGGCAAGGGAAGTAAAAGCAAACATAAATGAATAGGACCACAGCAAACTAAAAAGTTTCTGCTCAGCAAAAGAAACAGTCAACAAGGTAAAGAGAAAGCCATCCGCATGAGACAATATATTTGCACGCAACGCCTTCAATAAGGGCCTAATATCCAAAATATACAAAGAACTCATATGACCCAATAACAACAACAAAAAAAACAAATTATCAAATCAAAAAATGGGCAGATCTCTGAACAGACATTTCTTCCTAGAGGACATACAAATGGCCAACAAATACATGAAAAGATGCTCAATATTGCTAGCTATTAGGGAAATGCAAATCAAAACCACAATGAGATACCATCTCACACCTCTTAGAATGGCTATAATCAACAAGACAAGTAATAAAGAAGATGAAGATGTGGAAAAACAGGAACTCTCATACACTGCTGGTGGGACTGAAAATTGGTACAGCCACTATGGAAAACAGTATGGAGGTTACTAAAAAAAAAAAAAATGAGAATTGATCTACCATATGATCCAGCAATCCCTCTACTGGGTATTTACCTCAAAGACTTGAAATCCCGTCACCAAAAAGATATTTGCACACTGATGTTCATAGCAGCACTATTCACAGTGGCCAGGACACAGAAGCAACCAAAGTGTCCTACAATAGATGATTGTCTAGAGAAGCTGTGGTACATATATGCAATGAAATATTACTCAGCCATAAGGAAAGATGAAATACTGCCATTTGCAACATGAATGGACCTTAAAATAACCATACTAAGCAAAATAAGCCAGATAGAAAAAGTGAAAATCCCATGATATCACTTATATGTGGGATATAAATCTAAAAGCAATAAATGAACAGGACAAACAGAGACTCGTGGTTATGGACAATGGACTAATGGTTACGAGGGGGGAGGTGGGAGGGGAGAAAGGGAAAGAATTTAAAAAATAAAATGTTAAAAAATAATGAAATAAAAATAAGTTATCCAACCACTGCTGAATCTCATTGTCTATAACCATTTGTTTATTAAGATTTAACCTTAGACAGCTCAACATCTTGATGACAAAATATCAAAAAAAAAAAAAAAAAAAAGTCAACTCATTGCAGATGTACCATGCTCACAAAAAGTTCTTGACTGTTGTCCTATTTGTGCATAAGTCTACAAGCATGATTCCAGATTTTCCTCAGTTATGTAATTTAAATTATCTTTATTTTTTCCATGTGATCTTAAAATTGTTCAGAATTTGAGTTGGAAAAAAATCTATACAAAGAAAATGAGAGTGATTCAAAATAAAAGTTCTGGTGAAAGTAAAAGCTAACACCTCTATAAATGTTCTTCATGTCTTGGGCTATACTTAACCTTGTGTATTATGTTAACATCCTCTTTCAAATTTTATGGAAAGAGCTGCCAATGGTTACATAGTTTCTCTTATTTAATGGTAACTCTTTTCATCAAAATTCATCTTCACTTTTTTCCTCTATCCACTTCTGTCATTTATCCCTGACTCATTTTTACTTTGGTCTATATCTAGTGACAAAAAGAAGATGCATATTCAGTAATCTTTTGGTTAGTTAGAATATTAAAATATTAACTTATGTATATACATTTATATATGGAAGGATAAAATAAACAATTATTCATGCTAATGTTGTTATGAAGTTTTCAGTATAAGAAAAAAGAAAATATAAAATCAAACAACACTCTAATATTAAATTTGAATTAAATTTTATATCTTGATATACTTTCCTCTTTTTAAAAAAAGTACTTCCCAGCTCTGTTCACTATAAATATCAAGAAACAACAATAAACTGAGACCAATGAGAACCATTGTTACCTCGATCACAGCCTCTAAGCACCATTATTTCCCTCTAAAATGCACCAGCTCCTTAGACAAATGGTTAATTAAGGATAGGGGAGGAAATATATAAGACTAACTGGGACATCTTGACATGTTCGAAAGCAAGGAAATTATGAAAGGTATTGTGGAGACATCTCTAAATCATATTGTTAAGTAAAATGCAAACCACAGAAATGTCTAAGTATATAGAAGTTGACAAGAAGGAGCTGTCAATGGCCCCAAAATGAGATAATTTGAATATCAAAAAAATGAGAGAAATTAATTAAAATACATAAAATATATTTAAAAACAATGATATTTTAAAAATTACTCTGGTTTCTCTTGAAAGTTGCTATGATGCCAACTTATTCTAAAATTTGGAAAATAAATACAAAAATTATGTATCTGTCTTGCCTTTCTTGTGTGGAATATAGCTAAATTGTTGAAGAAAGAATGCATTTTTTTACAAAAGAATCACAGCTAATAAGAGCAGAGGTAATGATAGAATTGGAAAAAAATCACCATTTTGAAAATATTAATGAAATTCTTCTATATATTAGCAATGATTATCAATGTCTGATAAAGCAATTCAAAAAAGAACACTAAGACATTTTAAATGAAGTTGTCAGGCTTACAACAAAAGAACTAATGGATCAATCTCCATATATTAAGTGAAATATTCCTTATGGTATAATGCAATAAAAACACAGCTTCACCTATAATTATTTTAGCTTCTCCCTTGAAAAAAATAAAACCTGAATTTTTATAACTACCAAGTTTGCAGAAAATAAACAGAATCGAACACTTTCAAAAGGTTGCCATCCATAAAATGTAGAATGAGAATTTAATGATAATTAGCTATTCTTTCAATAAAGAATTGGCATTTTAGAGAGGAGAGGGAAACTATTATGAACTAAGATATATAATTGTTATAAAATACATTCACTTACATTCTCATATTATTAGCAAACAAACTCTCAGGACATTTTTGAGAGCAATGAGGAGCACTGATCTTAGATTGGCTATCAGATGAGTGTAGATAATTATACTTAATTCTACTGAATTTAAAATATCTTTATATTATTAAATATCCTTTATCAATTAGGATCACTAAAGTATTTGTGAATGAAAAGATATGATGTCTGAAATTTTCTTTTAAACACAACTAAAAGTAAAGCAAAGGTGATAATTGAACCGAGGAAGCAAATTTTTTATAATAGTTGCAACTGGATAAGTCCGTGAAGCTATTATTCTCTTTACTTTCTTGTACATTTTTAGATTTCCATATTTAAAGACTTTAGAGGGGAGAAAGTAAATTATAGACTATGCACCTGAAAGTGCAGCTGGGAAACAAAATAACTTTATCCATCTTCCAGTTTTTGTGCAGCTTAGAAACATATATTCAACATTGCTACAAGTATGAGTTGAATATGGATATCTTGCTGAAAGTTTAATTATTTGAAAGATTAGCATGTTTCAAGGAATAATATTCCTGTAGGGATAGAGAGGTCTGTATTTCAAACTGTTTTATCCATTGGTATCAATGACCCAGCTCAGCGGTTCTGAAACTTTTACTCCTAGGGCCTTTTACTCTTAAAAATTGTGAAAGATGTCCTCTAGAAATTTTTTGTGGGTTATATTGATGCCTATTTTACATTAAAAATCAAAAATAAAAAATGTTTACAATATTTATTTTTTAAAAATCCAAAATCCATTACATGTTAACAAAAAGGACCTATTTTTATGAAAAATAACTATTTTACAAAAAAGAATATTAAGAAAGTGGGATTGCTTTACATTTTTTTCAAGTTTTCCTGATGTCTGACCTAATTGAAAATAACTAGATTCTCATACTGGCTACTGCATTCAATCTGCTGCAATACATTGTTCTGTTTAAAGTAGATATCAAACTTTCAGTTTCACACAGATGTACAGTGGAATAGCCTTTTCAGATAACTGTGGCTCTTCTTTGATACCACACCAAGGCTAAATAGGCCTTAGTTTCTTAAAGGTGAAACCAATTAACTTTTCATACTCAGTTACATTAAAATTCATTGGTCTCCCTTTAATTTTTCATGTTATTTTACTGATTCCTAATTTTGTAATATCACTCATTAAACATTTGTAAAATATTGGTTCACTTATACAGATCTTTCAAATGTTGATGTATTTCATTATACAGTATGGAAAATCACATTTATTAATTTTACCACCAATTTCATCAGAAAACTTTCACATATTAGAAAGTTGCCAAGCTCACAGTAGCAGATTCAAATGTTCCAAAAGTCTAATTTTTACTTGAAATTACAAATTTTATAATTGGCAACAAATACTATCAGTTATTTTCCTTGAAGTGATACTTATCTTGTTTATTTTCAAGAAAATGTCTGCAAGTACCTGTTGGCTCCAAGTCTGGCTGTTATCCAAGGCCTAGCTGATCCAAGGCCTGACTGGCCCAAGGTCTGGCTGGGCCAAGGTCTGGCTGTGATTCAGGCCCACAGCTAAGAATAGGACCCCAGACTTAGAAAATATGTAAACATACTTCAGTTTATTGTATTTATCACACCTGTGTGGCTGAAGGCCATTTTTCTGTCTCTGCTATGTGAGGAGACATGTGGTCCCCTGGAGAGCAGAAAGAAGGAGAGAAAAAAGAGGAGAGCAAAAAAAGAGCAAAGAAGGGAAGACAAGAAAGGGAAGCAGGAAAAGTGCACGCGAGACTGTGTGCCCATGCAATAGACTGCATTCCCCAAGAGAACTGCACTTCCCAACAGAAGTGCGCTCCGCACAGTAAAGTTGGTGCCTGCCTTTTCATTCTCATGTCTGTCATTTATGCATTCATCCAACTGGGCCTCACACTGCCCAAACCTTTTGGGTCAGATCAGCAATAACCTCGAATCTGACAGTACCCAAGTGTGAATAACCGTAGATTACGTATCACTTGTTCTTTCAAGTAAAATGGTATGTCATGAAAAAAGCAGCTTGCTCAACTCAGAATTCTAAAGAATCTCACAAATTAGAGACAACCATCATACTTTGGTATATATGAGAAGTGATTTTTATACACTTTTCATTTAATCAAATGAAATATTTTAAAAAATCTATTCAATGGTTGAAATTTAAGAAAATGAATAATTTTACTGTTTCATTAGCGCATTTCTAAATGTAACTAGTACTTTTATTGCTGAGTGCATGTCAGTGAAGCATGTATTGGCTACTACTAGTACATTATAGTGCCACTGTCTTGATTCTTACTGAAGTGCCAGAAGTTTTACCCATCATCAATGCAAAATTCAGCACAGTGAAGAAGACAAATAATATTTATGAAATAGCATTGACTTGGTGGATTTTTGAAATAGGGACCTCAGAGACCTCCAGGGTATTCAGACCCTGCTTTGAGAACCCCTGGTCAATCCTGAATATGTTATTTCAGTTTCCTCACAATATATGATACAAATGTTCACAATTTCAATATACATAATTCATACAAATAAAATAAGTAGCAAGGACTCAGAGGACTGCAGCAGACTAAGCATTGTTAAGTCATTAACTGCCTCAGTCAGACCAATTAAGTTGTCATGTATTAGTTTCCAGAGAAAAATACTCAACCTATCTAAGATTGTTTATTCATATTGTTTTGATTTCTCAAAAAGAAAACATACAGAATAATGAATTTTTCCTTCTAGGCATTTGAAAATTTTTAGAAGGAATATATACATAAGGCTAGAATATTTTTAATTAATTTTTAAAAAATAATTGTATAGTCACATGCAGCTGTAAGAAATAATACACAGAAGGATTGTGTACTATTACCTTTACCGAGTTTCTACAGTTGATAACATCTTGCAAAACCATAGTGCACTATCATCATAAGGATATTGACATGATACAGTCAACATACAGAACATTTTCATCATTACAGCGATTATTCATGTTGCCTTTTTATAGTCTCACCAATCTCCCTCCCCATTCTTAATTCCTGGCAATTGCTAATCTGTTCTCCATTTCTCTAAATGTGTTCTTTCAAGAACTGTATGTAAATAGAATCATATAGTATATAAACTTTTCAATTGGCTTTTCCACTCAGCATAATTCTCTGGAGATTCTGCCAGGTTTCTGCCTGTGTCAGTAGTTTATTCCCTTTTATCATTGGATAGTAATCCACAGTACCAATGTACCATTTTAATTCATCAAAGGACATTAAAACGACAATAAAGCAGTTTATTAAGAATATAGCTGCTCTAAAGATTCATGTACAGGTTTTTGTTTGACTATGCCTTTATTTTTGTGAGATAATCTTGCAGTGCTGGGTGGTATGGTAGTTGCATGTTCAGTTTTCAAGAAACTGCCAAACTGTTTTTTACAATGACTGCATTATTTTTTTATTCCCATCAGCAGTATATAAATGATTTAACTCCTCTGAATCCTCTCCAGATTTGGTGCTGTTACTATTTTTTATTTTAGCCATTCTAATTGATATACAATGGTATCACTTTGTACTTTCAATTTATAAATTAAAACATTTTTAATTAAGAATACTAGATAATTTAGTCCCATAAGATCTCTAATGCTTAATTCATTTTTCTTCTCTACTTTCTCTGCTGGTCAGATTGGACAATACTCATTATTTTGTCTTATAATTTACTGATTCTCCCTGTGTATCTTCCATTCTGTTGTTGAGCCCATCTATTAACTTATTTTTTCCAATTACTCCTCTTTTTGTTTGGTTCTCTTTGCTCTCTTCTATTCCTTACTTAGAATTTTTCTTTACTGAATATTTCCATTTTTTCATTTCTGTCAATAATTTTATAAGTATTTATTGAACCATTTTTTTATATCATTACTGCTTTTCAGTCTTTGTTATTTAATTCTAAAATTTCTGTCATCTTAGTGTTGGCATCCATTGTGTTTTGTTTTGTATTTTTCATAGAGTTTGAGATCTTGTTTCTTGTGACTAGTGATTTTGTTTTATAACCTATTTATTTTAGGTAGTTTGCTTTGATAGGCTGTTTGTTTACAGTAAAGCAGTTATTGCTGAGTTTTCTATAATGCTAGATTGCACCTTCCCTGTCCCTTTGGCTGGAGAAAGAAGGCTTTTTGGGGATATTATCTGTCTGCATTTGTTGGTATTTCTAGGTGTCTGGCTCATTTAGCTCCAAATCCAAAGTTTATGAGAAAAAACAAAACTCAGAAAACTCAGCAAACATGTTGCTCCTCAGATCCCAAAGTCCCTAATTATTCTATCTTCCCTCTATGATTCAAGCTGTTGTTTATTTTATACATAATGTCCAGATGTTTTGATTAAAGGTGAGAGGCACAGGGAAATATAAATCTATTCTGTGTCCCTAGAAGTGGAAATCCAGAGTGGAATTTTATAACTCCAGCATAATAGACATGTAAATAAAATCATTTTTCTCTCACATGTTCCATCTGCATTTTATATCCCTGTTAATTTATTTCATAAATAACTATGCAACAATCTTATATCTCAAAAACCACTGTATTGCTTCCACTGGCTATTATTTATCCTGAATGTAACTGCATGCCTTGTATTGACATGAACTTTACATAGAATAAAAACTTTCCCTAAGTGTATTACTTCTTCTATCACTGCCAATGTATACAAATAGTAGACATTTCCCTAAGGAATGCTTACTATTTCTCCTTCTTACCTTGAACCATTTCTCTCAGTGATTAATTCTGGGAAAGAATTAAGAGAGGTAGGCAAGCTATAACAAAAAAAAATATAGTTTTTGAATACCCTTCCTTATTGCTGACAGACTAGACATCCATTTTTAATTTATTTAGTGCTTTGCTTTTTCAGAATTTGATTATGCTTCACTGATAAAGAAATAAAAATATTTATAACAAGGTCATACATTTTTACTGAACAATGAAAACGGAGTAGATACAGAAATTTTTTTTCTTTTTAGCTTAGAGACAGTGCAGACAGCTAGCTGTACATGCAACCAGAAGAAACAGAAAAATGGAGGACAGTATTTAAGAGTTACCTGAAGGATTCTGTATTTTAAGCCATTTGAAGACATAATGAGTCATCAGTCCTTAAAGTTAAAACACAGAACTGTGCCATTTGTAAATGATGTAGTATGTCAATTCAACATCATTAATTCCATATAATGAAATACTACATCAAGGAAACAAGGGACAAATACCTCTTGATATAGACCAAGAAAGGAAAGTATCTAAGTGCGGTATGCTATCTAAGAAAACTTGAATATCTAGAGCTTGATGACAACACCAGACAACAGCTGAAAAGATGACATGATTGAAAGGGAGAGAGGTCACAGGAGATGCTTAAAAGAAAATGGTGAGGCTCTGCTGCATGGTTTTGTAACCACAGGCATTGGTGTGACCTTGAACAAAGCCTTTCTCTTCCTAGCTTTTCTGAGCACCATTTCTCTCACCTGCTAAATAGGAAGCATGACTGGGTAATTTAGGATCCCTGACAGTACTACCTGCCTGACTTCACAGTCTTATACCAAACCTGAATAGAATAAGCTAGATATGTTTCAATAACAAAAGGGTAATTACTGATTACAGGAAAAGGAGTTAAAAATTCCATTAAATTTGATTCTATTTCTAGTTTAAACTTGATTATTACCTTAATGCTTTGGTCAAAGGCATTTCCACTCAAAATTGTCTCCTTTGTGTAAAATGTAAACATTCTTTAAAAGGCAAAATCTAATAAGAAGCCAAAAAAAAAATCCCTGGTTACGTATAGACATTGAGAATAATTTGTGTGCTTACTCTTCCCTAGTAAAACATAAGCCTAAGGTGAAGAAATACATCTGTAGCAAAAGCCAGGTGGAAAAACTTTGACAGATTGCTTGCCAGTCCAGAGGAAGTTAAATGCAGAAGAACCTTTACTTTTTAAAAATTCCATCTAGTGAAGCTTCTTTTTAATTTTAAGTAACTCTTTCCTTACAGCTGTATCATGAGCTCTTTTAGTGCCTCTTGAACAAGAGTAAGAAGAAAAAAAATTTTTATTTTTTGAATGACTGAAAATATTATAACATAAATGAGAGGAGAGCAGGCCAAACTTTGCAAAGCAATGTATTTTCAAATAAAATACTACACCCATTGTTAGTAATGATTAGTCTGATTTTTTTTAAGTCTGCAACTGTTTTTACACTTTCTTTACAAAAAGAGCTTTTTAAATTTCTATTAAAGCATGAAGTGTGTTTAATTTTTAAAAAGTAGAAAGGGGGAAGTCTATATCTATAGTTGTGCCTGAGTCAGATCAGAATAGCATTGTCCTTACAATTACTAAAGCTAGCATTTGAAAAGTGCTTTCCTACACCTCCAAAAACTTGGTTACAGAAAACACTAAAAATAAACATTTCATAGGTAGGGAATGGAGGATTAGATGATTTGTTTAACTTGTTATATTTGGCATGTAGTAAGAGATGGAAATAGAATTCAAACCTAGGACACAGGCTGCATGGAAAGTAAATAAAAACTAGAAGAAAATAAAACAAGGCATGAAGCCACTTGGGATATTCTTTGGCCATTTTTACCCTTCCTACTGCACACTTTCAATCCTAGTCTTCTACTCGGACAGGTTCAGTTTTAGACATAGATATAATTTTTAGGAACTATGAGAAAGTCCTAGTACCTCCTGACCTACTGCTAAATAGTTGAATTCCAGCTCTTTCATGAATTACTTTTTTCCTTAGGTTTAAGATTTTAATCCAGTTTTGAATACAGATGTTTTTGAGAGGTCCAATATTTGTATTTTTTCAGGTTCTACCTCAAGGTAGCATAGAGAGGAGCTCTGAGAACAAAGTTTGATGAGTGCTGGGAAGAGAGAGAATGAGATTAATGAGAACATAGGTAGGAATCAGTGAAGAAGTATCTATTCACTAAGAGGAAAAAATAGCAAGATGTAGAACAGGATGCCACGACCTCTAAATATTAGCTTTATCAAAAACATGCCTATAATCTTTCAACTTTTTTCTGGTTCTCAGTGTAGAAAAAGAGAATATGAGCAAAAGCAGAGGAAGATACAAAAATTTCAGGGCTGCCATAGTTTAAAAGTTCTCTTTTATTATCACAGAGAGTGTGATAAGAGTTCAAAAGACAAAGGAACTTCCTCTGCAATAAATGACTACTTTCAATTGTTTAAAAGTAAGAAAGAAAGCTAACTACCTGCCCAGGATAGATATTGGTCAGAGTAATTGCTAGGAGTTTGAACTTCTAACTACCTGACAAGCACAATGTTAAATGCCTTAAGTACATTAACATATGCAATCATTTTGACAATTCTGTGAAATAGGTTATCTATCCACAATTACCATTTTATGCATGAGGAAATTTTACTAAAGAAGTGAAGTCCTTCCTATGGTCATGGAATTATTAAATGATGGAGCCATAATTTGAGTCCAGAGATATAACTTCACAGCCTTAGAGAATTACCACTGCATTTAGCATTTCCTTCAAGTGGTGCAGGTAATCATGGTATGTAATTACATGTCGAGCACTCTACAAAGCACTGTACTCATATTTTTAAAAATTACTCCCACATTGTGTAAACTAAGAGTTATAACTCTTTTTCTCATAAGAAAATGAAGGCAGAGAAAGTAAACAATTTCTCCAAATGGAACATAAATTCTAATGAAAAGAGCTTAATCCCAAAGTTTTGCTCTTATGGTTAAGAATGAATGATGGTCCATCAGGGGTCATTGAAAAGGCTGCTGTTATAAAGATATTTTGGGGAGAAAACCTGCATACATTTGAAAAGATTTCAATTTTCAGTGCTATTTATATATATCTATTTTTCTGTATAGGCTATCAACATTATGACACACTTGAAACCTGCTAAGGAGGAAAATTGGACCACGTTTACTAAGGAAAAATTCAAAAATTTAAGTAGCACTGAAAGAGGTTGCTTTTGTCAAGGGCTCTTCTCATCTCTGACATTTTGTTGAGTTGCCTGTGTTTTTATAATTAGAAGTAAGATCTTAATTTTAAGACTCAGTTTTTCACCTGGGGCTGGGAATTTTATAACTAATTGATCATTCTGAAAATTGCAGGCAGCTCTCAGTCTAAGGTTAAAAATCTTAGGAATCTTTTCTAATAGCCTTTGTCAGAGTTTTCTCTTCAGTTGGATTCCCTGACAATTCCTCTACTCTTCCCTTCTCTCCTTTGTGCCAGGTCCCCTCCTTCGCCTTTGTTCAACAGTCAAATGTCAAATGGTCATTTATTCTGCCAAATGTACTACCCTAAATTATCCTAATAAACTTCTTGCTCCTGTTCTCTATAATTTCAGTCATCTTTGCTGTAATTTTTCCAAGAGCAAGGATGTTAAATCTCTTCAACCATGATGTTGTTCATCAGGCAGTTGCTATTAGTGTCTTTATCAAAAAGAACCAATTTATTAGGTAATAGCTACACTGTTTCAGGCCAAATATAGAGAAAAATCTTGCTCTTCACTCTAGAGTATAATATCAACGAGCTAATGAGTTTTTCAAATGTAAGCTAGTTTTAGTTCTAGTTTCTAAACTGATTAAAATACTCAGGCAAATGTGTAACAGCTTTAAACAAAACAGACAATAAATAAAATACTTTACAAAAGAATCAATGATTTTTCAAAACTGGTTAGGTACCTCTTTTTTCTTTTGCTGAAACAATAGCTTAGCAGTGATCTAATGATGCTAATCTTATGAAATTTGAATTTATGACTCCCTAAAATATGGTTTTAAAATAAAATACAAAAGAAATTATGGTGGAATTTTAGTTATTTTGTCCTCTTTGTGTTATTAATCTAATACTTTTCATCTCCTCCACATGCCATAGATATGATCACTTCATTATAAGCAAGAAAAGAAAGGCACCCATTCTAAAAGTAGTGGAGAAAAGTAAGATCATATCAATGGGAAAGTATGAAAATATTTTCTGCCTATTTGCCAAAAGTATGGAATAAAACTCTGGAATGGGCTAAACTATCACTGGCACATAGAGGAAATTGAAGAGGTATTGGGACCATTATAGAGTAGGGATAAATTATTTAACTTCTGTGTCAATTTCCTTACCTGTAAAATGGGAATAATTAAATTTACTTTGAACTATGATTGTGAAAGTAAATTACAATACACTGTAAGATAAACAATACATCATAGAGAGACTGGAATCAGTGCTCACTGGTTCTCTAATTGGTCCAACCACTGTTTAACACATACACCAAAGCTTTTCAATGTAAGAGGCAGGAAAAATCATTGCCATAACTGACTTTAAAGATAAATCATATGTTCTGAAGTGATTTTAAAAGTTTTCCATCTGATTCTCAATTTTATCACTTTGAATAAGCTGAAGGTGCAAGGTCATCGGGTATCTCAACAAAACCCAGAGTTGCTGCATCTTGCCGATTTAGGAACCCACTGTCCTCCCAAAGACCCTGGAATTTTACAAGCATAGTTATTGAGCTTCTAATTGAAAGTCACTTGAAAAAAACTCAATTTGATATTTAAAGAGAAGTCATTAAATGCAAATTATGTCATTAATGACCCTAATGAAACCACTGGCTTCACTTTAGATGCACTCTTTGAAGCCCAACAAATTGGAAACTAAAAAGGAGGCCATCACAATTGGTAAGGTGTCATCTGCATTGTAAATTTTTCAGCTGAAATTTAAAAATCCCAAAATGGAAATTTATTTTATCACTCTTCTATTTAAATTCAGTTCAAGAAGTGTCCTGAAGATATATTATAATGGCAAGAAAATTACCCTGGTTTATTGTGATTTATATGTATAGTCCATAAGCAAACACCTGGAAAGTTAAGTTAGTTTGCAATTTAGGAAGAGATACTAACCTATATTTAGATTTTCTTACCTTCAAATTGTCAACATCTGTGTAACTTAAATTTTTCATCCCCAAAATAAAAAATAATTTTTTTTTCGGAGGCAAATGGAAAGTAATCTAACATAAGCATAATTTTAGGTCATTTTGTTATTGAGTTTTTCATTTTATTTCCCTCAGTATATTACGCACTAATTTTCTAATACAAGCAGTGATTTCTTTTGCACTGTTGCTATGTACAGCAGCAGTTTATCTGGGCCACTGACATTTTTTCCCCTCCAAAATGTGGCACTATGTCTCCCATCTCTGATGTTATCACTGAAAAATGCACTTCAGGTCACTTCAGAAGCTCATTTATTTGCTATCTTGATGTATTCCTAAACAAGAATGAAGATCTTTGTTATTTCCTGACCCCTGCTGTTATTCTGTCTGGATCCAGGGGCTCCCTTCTGTCACATCATCATTTGCCAGATAACTTGTTAGTGGATTTTTGTTTTTGTGTTATGACTATTGTCTTTAAGAGTAAATCCGATCATTGCTTTGCCGCTTTTAGAAAGTTCTGTGATAAAGAGAAATAGCATAGCTGTTAACCATTTGTATTTGAGAAAAAAATACTGGAAATACAGTTTTAAAGGGGATAGTGGAACAAGGGTATTTTTCCTCTAGATAGGCCTGAGGAGAAAAGTAACTAATATATTTAAAATAGCACTGACTCTGTAAATAAATTTCTCATAGTTGATAAGCGAGAACAAAATAGGATACAAAGGTACAATTCCATTCTGAGAATGATATAAATGGCACAATTTGTCTCCATATCAGGAAGTAATATAAACTTAAGATCCTGACATACATTAATTACTCTGCAGCATAAGGTAGAAAATTAAAGGGGGAAAGTATTTCAATAGTAATTTCTCAAAAAAGTATATAAATGACCAATAAGTACATGTAAAGATGATCAACATATTAGCTACCAGAGAAATGCAAATCAAAACTATAATGAGACATCATTAAAATAAAAAGACAGATGATAACAGCTATTGATGAAGATATAGCAAAATCATAGCCCTAAATCACTGCTTGAAGTAATGTAAAATTGAAGTGCTGCTTTGCAAAATAGTCCTGTATTTCATGAAAAATTAATACAGTTACCATATCACCTAGCAATTCCACCTTAAGTGTATACCAAGAAAATTTTAAACATTTACCCATATAAAAAACTTGTTCATAAATGTTTATAGTACTGTTATTCATAATAATCAAAAAAATGGAAACCACCCAAATTTTTATCAGTCGATCAATGGAAAAATAAAATGTAGTTTATTCATACAATAAAAAGTTATTTGGCAAAAAAAAAGAAATTAATTATTGACACATGCTACAACATGAATAAGTCTTGAAATTATTAGACTACATAATGTAAGATTTCATTTATATGAAGTACACAGAATAGGTAAATCTACAGAGTAGAAAGTAGATCAGTGGTTGCTTAGGGCTGGTGGAGAATTGGGGGTTAATGACAAGTGACTGCTAAAGGATGTAGAGTTTCTTTTGGGTTGATAAAAGTGTCCTAACATTGATTTTGGTGATGATTTCACAACTCTGTGAATATAATAAAAAGTAGTGAATAATATGCTTTACATGGGCAGATTGTATGATATATTAATTATGTTTAATAAAGCAGTTTCAAAATAGCAAAATGATAAAAAGAAATAATTACTAACAATTATTGAAAGTTCACTATGTGCCAGATATTTGCTGTTCTGATTCATATATGTGTGTACATACATATACGTGCACACACACACACACACACACATATATACACACACACATATATACACATATACATATATATATACACATATACACATACATATACATATATATATACATATATATACATATATATACATACACACACACACACACACACACATACATATATATATCAGTGGGGAATATGGTCCAAGACCCTCAGTGGATGACTAAAACTGCAGCTAGTACTATTCTATATTTAAAAACTATACTTTTTTTTCTTATATATACACATACTTATAATAAAGTTTAACTTATAAATTAGGTACAGCAAGAGATAACAACAATAACTAATAACAAAATAAAACAATTGTAACAATAACACTACCCCAAGACCTTTTACCTCTTCCCTCCCTTATTTCTCTAAATTCCATTTTCCACCTGTTCCCTGATTCCACCTTTGTATTTAATGTAATTGCTTAGCCTCACTTTTCAAATGACACTATTTGTGTCCTGCACTGGAATGGAAATGGTTTGTGCTCTCAGTATCCTTTCAGGGGTTGGAGGAATGCAGGAGAGGCTGGCTACTCTTCCTATGATAAAAGAAGCATAACGAGATATGGAATGGACTGCAAAATTCACATGAAATTTTAAAATGAAACACAAGATTTCAAAGAAAGACCCTGCTCTCTACTGACTTGGTGGAGGTTCTCAGTTTTCTTTCTTCTCCATTAGCTATATTCTGATAGCCAAGTTTGAGATTCCTAGAGATTATAACCTCAAGTCCAGGCACACCTTAGCCATTTCACACAGTTTACAGTGGGCTGTGGCCCTTTCGTTCTTCACACAGAATTTGCAACTTAATTTTACTTTTTAAGTCTATAAAAATTTTAATTTTAAATTAAAGATATTGAAAAAAGTCAATGTTACCAAGTCTGTAAAACTCAATATAATTGAAACAAAAGTCAATAAAACCAGAGGACCTGAAAAAATATGTTAACAACATACTATAATAAAAGTTTTGTGAATGTGACACTCTCTCAAAATATCTTATTGTACTGTACTCACCTTTCTTCTTGTGATGATGTGAGATGATAAAATGCCAAACCTATTCTTGAATCTGTGTAACCATCCCTTACTTGCCTTAAATGGCTTGGTGTCACTGGCTTCAGTAGGTTCCTTGCAATATAGTCTTTGCATAGGCTCAGTGCTTTCTGGTGCAACATGTTGCCATCATTTGCAACATTTTCTGTTCATGTCTTCTACTCACAAACTTAATGTGTTTTCCATCTTAATTAAGGACTTATCACACACTGTGGCTATAACTTTTGCAGTTAGAGGTGTGAGAGCAAAACTAGCACAAGTATACTTTTTCTTCTTCACAATTTCACAGAGAGAAGACTTGTTCTTACCTTAGATCTTAAGGAAGCCCAGCATACGACTTTTTTCCTTTCCTTATTGAGAATTTTCACCTTTTCACTTAAAGGGAGCATTTTAGAGCCTCTCTTTGGCATCACTGCTCTTGCATTTTTGAGCCATTACTTTACAAATAAGGGTTTCTTGAACAGAAGTACTGTGATATGACAATAGTCCATCCGATAACTCAGACCGCAACTACGTGACTGATGAGAGGGGAGCCTGTACAGTGTGGAGACTCTGGACAAAGGAATGATTCATCTCTCATAAGGGATGGATCTGGATTTTTATCACGCTACTCAGAATGACAGGTAACTTAAAATTTGTGAACCGTTTGTTTCTGAATTTTGCCATGTAATATTTTTGAATCACCATTGACTGCAGGTAAATAAAGCAGCAGAAAGTGAAACCATGGATAAGTGGAGACTACTATTTAAACACATTACATGTGTGTGTGTGAGAATCAGAGTAGTGAGTACCTGGAACATAAATATAAATGAATACATTTATGAATATATATGTGTATATACATATGTGTGTACATACGTATACATATATGTGTATATGCATATATATCTTCATGTAACCCTCACTATCAACACAATGAGAAAATTGAATATATTTCTATTTTACGGATGAGGAAACAGCCACAGTGAGGTTAAAGGACTTTCCAGAGGTTTTATAGTCTGTAAGTAATAGGAGTCCAAAGGAATATGAATTCAGATACTCTGGATCATGAGCCACCTTCTAAAAAGCACACTACACAGCCTGTGATATAATGAAGTAGAGCTGAGAAAAGAGCACAGGTTTCTGAGGTGCCCCTGGACCCTTCCTTCTACATCACAGCACTCGCATCACTGAAGAGGATTATAGTATTTTGATATATTTCAGAAAAGCTCCATGATAGTAATATAAAATTCTGTCAAAGTTGTTTATTGACGTGATGATACATGGCTGCTTATTCTCTGCTCACCATTTTTAATTTTAATCTCAAAGTATTTTTATGCACATAAATTTGTGATTTTAAGTTTATCTATTTTTAAGAAATCTTTAACTTCCTGAAAGCCGTTAGTGTCTTAAATGCATAATAGATTTCACAGTATCTAAGGATGACTCCACAAACGTAAGCTTGTAACTCTGTGTAAGGAACAAGATTCAGAAAGAAATAAAAATTAAAATGATAAAATTTATATTATGCAAATGTTGTAAGTAATGAGCAGTAAGACAAAAAAACACTATAAGTGGAGAAATACACTAAAAATAAATGTATAGTTTAAGTCTTTTGTGAGGCATCAATAGCTCTTTTAACAAAATAAAAAGCTATAAAAGTATTAGAGGGATTTATCCTTATAAAATTTGCTTGACTTATAAAGAAATTAATATTAGGGGAACATATTAACACCACAAATACTTCTCCACAATTTAAAAGTAGCAATTATATCTACATGATATTGAAGACAGATGTGTATAGAGAATGAAAAGAGGATTGTATCAAATGATATTATAAATATTTTCCTTATATGTTCCAATAAATCCTTATAATGCTACTAAGGCAGTTTTCATACAGCTCGGGAAATGACATTTCCCGATGAGAATGAGAGTCTGAGAGTCTGTTATGTACATAAACAGGAAATGATATAAAGAATTAAATGTGAGATAGCGACAGGCAAAATAGCCCAAGTCCTCAGGTGGTGGTAAGGAATGATATAAGGGCAATGGAATTAGAAACAAGATTTCTTTCAGTTCTTCAATGTCTTTGATTGTGAAAGAGGAAGCTGTATCTAATAACATTTACCATAGTATACATTTTGGTATATGAAATACGCAGAGCACTCAACGTGTCTTCCTATGGCACTCATTTCTTTTTTCCTAGCCTTGTAGTAATCTGTTTACTTGGCATATTCTCCATTAAAAAAATGAGAAGACATTTACTGAAGATCTGCTATGTGCCAGACACTTGTGGAACATTTCTAACTTATTATTTCTGATCCTTCAAACAACCCTACAAGCATTTTCATCTGTAAAGACAAGTCAAGAAAACAAAGTACAGAATGGTTGAGTAACTTGTCCAATGTCCCATAGCAAGCTTCAGAGGTGGAATTTAAACTTAAATATATGTAGCCCAATGTCCATGTTCTTTTTACTTTGCTTTTTAATACTCTCTTGAGGATAGAGACTTTCTCTCACTATAGAGTTCTGTCCATAGTTTCTGGAAAAATTCCAATGAACTATTTTTTAAATGAAGTGAATTAACGATATGTTGTAGTATCATGTAAATATGACTGGACTAGGAAGCAAGAATGCTGAGTTTTAATCGTGGCTCAATCACAGATTAACTATAAAGTCTTCTTGAGTAAACAACCTCACCTCCTCATGCTTTTGTGCTTTGTTGGCTCCATTATCAAATGGTTATTCATTGATTGTAGTGAGAAAGCAAGTGTGAAAGATTACCTACACTGGGAAAGCATCCTTGGTCTCAGCTAGATACAACTCTATAATTAATCCATATTTTAGTCACTGGCCAATCCTTTTAACCATTATTGTGGTATAAACATCCACTCCTGTTTTATACTTTTTTGTAGAATGGTAGCCACAGAGAGTTTCCTCTAACAGTATTAAGAGGAGGTTAAAATATTACAGTCCAAGATTTAGAACCCAATAGTTTATTTCTTGTTAATATGACCTATTGTAATCCCCCTGGAAGTTAACAAGAGGCAGAGCATGTTAGTGTATTTAAAGCATCCTCTTATTGCTCATTTTTCCTTGGGTTCATGTTAGCACATTCTCAGCTATATATGTTTTAGGCCTTATAGTAATACTGAACTAGTTGGTGTTTTTATGAGATGCTGCAACATATTTTATTTGTTGTAGATATCCTACAAGGAGCAAGTGGCTTGTTTGAATTGTCACTTTCTCTGAAACTTTGAGCTTTGGGGTTTCTGAGCCCATGGTTTATCATTCTGGACTGAGTGTTCCTTCCTCTGACAGCACAGCATGGAAGGCATAAGTTGAAAGACCACAGTAACTCGCAGAAAAATTTAGACTGTGATACTGTTTCTTAAAGTGCGCCAAAAATTGAAACTGCACTTCTTTTAAAGTGTCTTGGAGAATATGCCCAAGTGAAGCATTTCCTTGCAGGCATTTCTCATTTCTCTTATGACTTAGACTTCACTTATAATTACATGGTGACTTTAAAATCCATTTCAGGAGGAATGGCTAGACAAGATTAGACAGTTTGCTGAAGTATCCTTTTTTATATAAGACTTTCTGCTTTTCCATGTCCAAAGCCTTCACATATTTGAATGTGATATGAAAGTTGGAACTACATGAACTGAAAAATAACTGTTAACATTTGGGATTCTACTAAACTGAAAAGATTTTTTTCCTATACTAAAAAGAAATTTCATAATTTAATTGCTAGGTGTGTATGGGCAACTCGCCCGATAATGTTAAAGTTAAATGGTTTCAGGTTTTAGAATTTGAAACAATCTTTAAATGATTTTTGGAGGATGAAGAGAGATTACACATCTTCCTGACAGATTTGCTTTGCAGGGTGGAACTCTCTTTGATTTCCACCCACTTTCCCTATGTTATGATCTAAGGGGTTGTTTAGGTCCGAGAATTTCAACAGGACCCTGTTAACAAAATCAGGAAATTGAGTTTATTTGGTGGTTGATTATCTAGGGACTCCTTTTGTGTTGGCTACTAATTCCACTACCATAGTAGAACACTCTAGTTTTAATTCAATATTTTCAGAACTGCGTGTTTGCAACTGCTGTGACCATACTATGTTGTGTTGCCATTGTTTCAATTACAATAGCTTCACTTCTGAAGATTTGTGACCTTCACATCTGGGAATGATTTCTGCCAAGCAAAAGCAAACTTAAATTAAAAACCCATTGACAACGGGTTTCTTGACATCTGCCCCCACCGCCCAGGCCATAAGGTTCCAGTGAAAAGTATAAATGAGAGAAGCAGGCCCAAGTGAGAGTGTCTATTGTGACCTGGACAGTTTATGCTTCACCTGCCTGGATCTAAAGCAAACAAATCTCAACAATCCAGCCTTCCAAACCAAACTCAGTTTTGCATAAATTGAGATATAGGTCACAGCTCCCTTTTGGGAGTTTAGAGTGAAGAATCCATGTTATGGCTCCTCCATATCTCTAAGAGGCAGGAAATGCTGACTTGAGGACTAACAGTCTTGGCCAGCTCTGCCACAGCTGCATGCACAGCTCTAGACAGTGTGGATGAAGAAGACCCATAACTACCCAGCATATGCAAGTTCATAGGGCAATAGGCAAAGAAAGCTCTAATCAAGATCAAATTGCCACATCTGCAAAGCTACCTTAATACAAATCAGCCTTTCTCGCGCCATAATTAAGAGAATATAATATTACATAAACATTATTATTGGCTGTTTCAATACTAATTCTAGCTGGCTCTAATCTTCCCTTAATACTAAATTAAAGATTAGGAGTGTGGAAATACTAGAATTGCTGGCTTCCAATGTTAAAGAATTGTATAAAATTGGCCTTTATATTCTTATGGCTTCTTAGATCTGTAAGGATATTTAATGACTATTCTGTTCCACTTTTATTTTACATGTGAAGACTCTAAGGAACAGCTAGTTGGGCGAATTTCTCAAAGTCACACGGTTGGTAAAAGAACAGCAATACACATTTTCTAGTCTTCATACTTTTTCATTATCTTTTTATGCATATTCCACTTCACATTGCTTTTTTGTGACCTACCTTCTCCATGCAATAGCCTATTTACTGAGATCTAAGCAGTTAAGTGTGGACACCAAATTCTACAAAATAAGAGAAAGATTTGTGACTTGTTTAAAGTACTCCAATAGACAAATAATTGTATCTATTGTACTGTTATCAGCCTGAACCATTGGTAGGGATCCTTTCAAATTCAGGGCCCGCCTGGCAGAGCAGAGGGTGATGTTTCCTATGATACATATGGTCAACCACAGACTCTGCCAGCAGTGTCCAACCTACTGTCAGCTAGAGACAAAAAGCAACAGAGGATTTTCAAAACTAGCGTACAAATTAATCACAAATATACTATATCTAGCAGGATATGAATACGAACATATTTCTACAAATCAATAAGGTAAAGAATAGGGGCCTAGTTTGCTGAGACACTTCTGCAATGGTTCTACCGCTCATCTCCACCCAGTCCTCAAATAGCACTGTCTGCTTGCAAATTGCAAATAGTTTCCTTGTAGGTGTTATTTCCATTCATTTACTAACTCACTCAAACATACGTTAGTCTTTATGTTCTGGATACATCTCTGTTTATACAATATCTAGCATGTAATTTGGAAAAGTTACTCTCATTAAATGCAAAATTATAATGAATTTCCATAGTGGGTGGCATAAAAAGAAAAATAAATTATAAGAAAGTAAAACTAGTATTGCTAAAAGAGTATAACCATCAGTATGGGAGCCAGAGGAAAATTTGACTACTTCTTTTGAAGGTGTCTGTTCACACAGGAAGTGCCATTTGAGGGTTAGCAAATTTCCAGTTCAACGAGACCAGAACTGTAAAACAAAATGTTTTATCTCAAGTCCATTCAAAATTATTTACTTGGACATGCTTTTGCTACTAAACTTGTTTTTTATTTTAAAAAATAGAATTAATGACTAGATTGGGGAGATATACAGATACAACTGAAACAACATGGAAGATGACACATTTGGAAATTAAAAGGTGAATAAGCTAAGCTTTTCATGGGATGCGTGTTTCAGAATTATGAACCATGATATATAATTCAAATGTTGGTTAGGGAGCCAGCATAAAAGAAGCAAATTTAATCACAAATCAATATAAGATTTTTTTTTAAGCATATCACTAGGTTAGGGCAAAGAGCTTTTATTTTTTAAACAGTTTTAATAATGATAGGAAAATGCTTACTACCTGCTCAACAGTGCACTCATTAGAGTATCTAACTGCCCAGCTGCTGCTATCTTTGAGTTCAGCTGCACTGCATAAAGTAATATGGACAAGCCTTGCTTCCTGTTACATAATTACATTTGGGACAGGGAAGGGATTGCATTGTGTTAAATAATGATGAGACTGATAGAAGTTGAAGAATAATATCACCTGATTGTAATTTTTTTATTTCTTTGTCCTCTAGTTTCCTAAGTATTCTCTGTCTTAAGAGAATTGGTGCTGCTTCAGGGGGAAAAACATAGCTTCTTTTAGCTAGGTTTCTTTGTCATTTTTTTTCAATATATTTAATAAATATTTACTCAGCAAAGTGTCAGGCACTCTAGGTGCTGAGAAGATGAAAGGAAAAATTAAAACTGTTTTACCAAAGATGATTTCTTATTTAGTTATTATGAATGAAATCCCTTGCTTTGGGGATAGATACTAGAAGATCTAAAATAATGGCTAAAAGTGGTTGCTGCTAGGGACAAAAAATTAAGGTGGAATGATTGGAGCAAGAGAAGATTGTTTTTCATCAAAAACTCTTCTGTTATCATTTTATTCTATTTTTATTATTTTTATGTATTATTTTGATATAAATTAAAGTAACTGACTCCTTGATAAAAGACCTTTGAGTAAGGATGTAAAAGACATTGATAAGAGGGATAAGGAAAAACTGGTTAAAGGAGGAGTTAAAGACATGACTTAAAATCTGTCACTGTAATAAAGAAAATCACAAAGCATAAAAACTAGAAATACAAAAAACTAGAAAAAAGTTTAGTTTCAAACTGACACAGGTGACTTAACCAAGAAAATTAACTCTGCTAACCTTTCTTACAGTATTTAGAATCATATCACTTCACTGAATTTAATTGAACAAATATTTGTTAAAACCCTACTATGTCCCTGGCACTGCACTAGCTGCTAAAATTGTACTATTGCACGAAGCAGATGCAATCCTTCTCCTCATACCATTTACAGTTTGCTAGCAAAACTAAGACTCAGAAATTAACTTCATGCTGCCAAGACTCAAATATCAGATTTATTACACAGCAAAAAGCAGACAATGACTATCTTATCTCTTGAATGACCTAGTAATATCCACATTTTTCTAAGTTCAAGTGTCAGTTCAGGTCTCTTTAACTTGTACTATTGCACTGAGTTCAAATTTGCTTGTGTTTTGGAACAGAAATCTATAATTTCCTAAATGCAAATGTGTAGTATGATTTAAAATGCAAAATATATATGCCATTTTGTCAGACAGCAGATGGAAAGAACACATATACTGTCAGCTACAAAGCTGATGAGTCTAATTATTCCAGGGTAAAATGTTTGGTCAAACAATTGCCTGCTATGATAATAGTGGCAAATATATGTCACCCAGGCTTGTTGGAAGAAATAGCACATAACTAGCTGCTTTTAGCCATCATCAACAGCATGCTATACACAAACAAAACTCTAAATAAAGTTGACCAGTCTATCAGCAGAGATGGACGCAAATAAAGTTTTAATAAGAGAAATGTTCTCTCCCGAAGCCTGAAACCTGAGTTGACTGAGCATTCATTAATTATGGGCCTCCTGGGGAGTAGAAGTCAACTGTTTCTGCAAAGCAACAGCCTGAGCTTAATGAAGACTATAGGCCCTCAGCTTCTTTCTACTATGCTCCATAAAAAATCACTGCTAGACACAGGAGTCAGCCTGAGGGTAAAGAACAAAAAAGGGACATTGCCTTCTCACATAATGCCCACTGCTATATTAAGGGGCACAGACATATCATAGAGACCAATAAGTGAAATAAAGAGATCTCAAGTTTACAGATCATGTCTTCAGAAGAGAAATCATTTCTCATGATTAGGTTTGGAAAGCAGCCTATTTCTAAATCCTTTGTGACTCAAGTTGTAAAGCATTGTCAAAACAGTTCAGTTCATCAGGCTGTAATATGCAAAATGGCTATGGCACTCTCCTACTGCAAATTAAACCAAAAGAATTAAGCAATTAATTTTAAGGATCTTTCAAATGGAATATTTTTCTAAAAGGAAAGTAGTAATATAATTGACTACATTTATGCTAAAAAGTTGGGATAAATTAAGAGATGAAATGATTTGAAAATCATACTAAGATCCTTCTAGCATGTTTTTATTAATGAGTTAGGAATTCCATGGATTGGATACTGCTTCCCAATTAAGCATATTCATCAACATGAAGTCATTTGCTTTCCTCTAAAGATTAAATATTAATCCCTTTATTCAGTGGAAAATAATCATTTCTTTCTACATTTATGTTAACTTCTTTGCATCCCAGTTATAAAAAAATATTTTCCCATAAGTTTTTACTTTTTCTCTTTTAATCAGTAAAGAAATCTAATAAGTAAAAAAAAACATAATTATAAAATATTTATGGTCAATAAAAAATCTCCATGGTTTGTATTTTTGTTTTTATTTTTAGAGCAATCACATAAAGTGACTTTATTTTCTAAGAAATGTTATTAACAATATTAATCATTTCATGATTATTACTCTCCCCCACAAATGTCTCTGTAATAGCTCCCACTATGGATAGAATTGACAGATGAAAAATCTACTTATCACAGAATAACAACTTTAAAGTCAGCCAGTTTGACCTGCATAGATTGGCCTGAACAGATGAGTGCTTCTCAATGTTTTCTTTTATTATTGCTCCAGCCAAAAGGGCAGTTTAGATATTTTTTCTTAATCCTCCCCAATATGTTACTAACACATCTGTATCTATTCATATATTTTGGTCTTTTTGGAGGGTCACAAACCATTGAAATAGCTCAAATTTTTCTGCCCCTCAAGAAATAATTTTTTTTTCTTGCGGATATATAACCTCCACTGATAAATCATAGAGTAGATAAAAAGAGTTCGCATAGCATTGTACAAGAAATATAATGAGCTAATAGTATCTGGTAGTGTAGCCAAAATGTTTATCTGGAAAGCAAAATTTCTTTGAAGTTTCATTTAAACGTTCTTATAAGTTTTTATTCTAATTCACCATATATCCATATTTGCTCTGCTTTACAGAACATTTCCCCAACATATTTTTATTATAGTAACCCACTCCATAAATGTATGATAAATACCTGTGGTGTTGTGTACTTCTGCCAACCTGTGACATACCCTTTTTTTAATCATTGATATTTCTGTTCAACAATAGTACCAAAAGGCACATGAATTTTTTAACACTACCTATGGATGACTAAAATGACTAATGCTGATACAGTGAAACGAGAGAGAGAGAGAGAGAGAGAGAGAGAGAGAGAGAGAGAGAGCGCGCGCTTTTACATCATTCTCTTTTAGCTCCCAGCCCCTTCTCTATCCAGCCTCACTTTTTTCTTCAGTGAAAAAAATATATACATATTTTAGTTGTTTAAGCCACTCACCCAGTCTATGATATTCTAGTATGTCAGCCTGAAATAATTAATACACCCTTATAGAATGTTCTTTTGGGTCATTTATTCTTATATTACAAACATCTTTTCTTTTAGTAAATAGAATTCTATCATTACCTTAAAAGTGTGAATTCCTTTTTATTTCAAATAAGGAGAAAAATATATGCCTTTAGCATTCTAGAATTATTTTTAAAAAACAGATTAAATAAAGTAAGTTTTGTTATAACTGCTTCTTCAATGTTATAATCATTAATGATTGGATTCTAGTTAGCACATGACACAGACCTGTGTATATTCCGTTAGTGACTTAATTAACCTGCTTTCTCATCATCTGTGTTTAAGTTGTAACTATAAAAAACACATCTGGTCACAGATTGTCTTCCTCATAACTGCTTAATACCTGAGTGGAGATTTTTGTGTGCTTTAGATTTTGTAATAATGAGTTTAAGAGCCAAATCATGTATGCAGTGGGAAAGAGTAGCATAGAATTTCCAGTGGAATTGGGTATATAGAAAGAGATACTTCACTCCAGGTTGGTACTATTCCCCTTAGTTTGCCTTTTACTTGAGATCTTATATCCAGGTAACATTCATGGTTAATTGTTTGGGCTTAGAAAATGGAAACTGTGTAGAAGCTTACATTCAACTTTCATGGAAGTTTATCTTTAAGGATCATGGTTAAGAAGTTCCCAATTTTGTTGTTTAAATCTATAAATATGTAGGCAAATTCTCAGGCAGGAGTTGCCACAAAATCATTTCAATATAAGATTTTTGGGGGGTTCCCATAGCTAGAGAATCCAAATACCAATGGCTAAAACATATATCAGCTGCTGGACAAAACACAAATTAAAATGATGACTTTATTGGTTTTTAAACTGACAAGAGCTCCTGCACAGTGAATTCTCCATGCAGTCAGAGGTAAAGTAAGGTCATGGAGAGAATCACCACTGCATTTTTTATCCTAAGCATCACAATCTGCAACTTTCAAAATAAACTTTGTTCTTATTCCCAGAACTGTATTTGTGTTATTAATATTCATAAAATGGAACGCAAAATCTCACTTCATTATGCACATAACCCCTCAAATAAGCCTATACATTGTTGTCTTTCTCTCACCCCTAAGCTTAGGCATGTATATACTAACGTCATTATTATTAAGTGAACACAAACTTTAGAGATCAAATTAAATTAGCATAGATTAATTTCCATGGACCATGGCAGTTTCTACATCAACTGTTCCCTGTGGAGAGAATGCGTCTTATCAGTGCTCTGAATAGCAGGTCGATGTTTTATATAACTTATCTTGATGTTAAAATAGCTCTGAGTGAAGCACCCTCTCCTGCTTTTATTCACTTCCCATTTTTGTATCTAAGTCTATCTGGCATAATTCTTCTCATGCTTTAACCATAAAAGACACACACACACACACACACACACACACACACACACTAAATTTTGGAGGGATTGTTGACCCTTCAGACAATAATAGTGGCACTGGGGAGAGATAGAAAAAATAGAAGTTAAAGTTGGGCTGGAGTATATGTAAGGATTTGGGGCAAAATATTTATGTGGAGTGTTTTCCCCTTCAGATGCATTTGTGATTTTCTCATTGTCTTTGATTTTTAGCACTTTTGTCATGATATGCCTAGGTGTGATTTTCTTAGAAATTATCCAGTTCATGGTTTAATAAGTTTATTGAAAGTGTAGATTGATTTTGTTTACTAAATTTAGGAAGTTTTTAGGTGCATCAAAATGGTTATGTGCCCCTAGGAAAATATGATTGCAGGAGATCAGTCTTAATTTATTATGGCATCTAAGAGTTTTCAATTCTTTTCTTTCATTTTCTTGGGCCTCTGCCTGTAGAAAGTTTTGTCTGTTAATATCTCGAGACTGCAGAATTTTTACACTCTTTTTAATGAAATATCACTTAAACCTGATGCAATTTGGGAATGCAGCAAATATAAGCCAGCCAACTGTTGATCCTTTTTGACCATCTAGAGTTGTTTGTTTTTTGCTTTGTTTTGTTTTGTTTTTTAACTTCAGCTTGCTGTGACTGCTATTCGGGTCTCTATTTCTCTGTCCCCCAGCAATGATCCTTTTGTCTTGCAAGCCTAGATTCCCAGATTTTAGCCTACAACCCAAACTGTTGAATGCCTTCAAAGGAAAAGCAGTTGCATATCCTGGTTGGTTCAAGTGAGAAAGGTCTCCCCACTCTAATATTTCAGTACATTTAGTCTCCATTGTTTCTGTAACTCCTGATACTTTTTAAAAATATGATGTTTGTAATTTATTTTGGTTTTATAGTTATTTTAAATTTCAAAGAAAAAATTGGAAAGCTACAAACTACTCTATACTACTCCAAAAGAGACATTTTCAAAACTGCACATATTGTGGTTGTCAATACTTAGTTTCTTAAATGACTCTAATTTTCATTCTACATCTCAAGATTTAGTAGTTTAAGAGAGTGAACTTTCTCTAAACACTTAGAAAAGCAAATCAGACATAATTAATTACTTTGTAAATACATTTCATTTGACCAATTTTTTTTATTTTGGCAAGCTAAGCTCAGCTCACATTGAAGGAACAGGGTGTCCAGTAGTAGTATAAGTAAGACAACATAAATTTTAGTGGGACAAATATTAGAGGATAAAGGGGGAGTTTTGGTCAACTACTAAGCAGAAAAAAAATCTGAACACACACACAAATATAAAGAATGATAAAAGATAAAAGCCATTGCCACAAAGAGAAGAAGTAAGTGTGTTTTACTTCTTTCATAATTATTCTAAAGCCTGGCTGTTAGCAGAAGGTAACAAGGTCCAAAAATAAAAACACACAAAAAACAAAAACAACAACAACAAAAAATCTCTTAATGCTTCTTCATTCAGCATTTCAGAATTCACCAGTAGTTGCTAAGGAATGTTCTGTAGACTTCTAGAAATTATTTTTGAAGAGATTTTGAAATAACCAGGCTCCATGATGGCCCTCCAATGATTCTTCCTTCCTGATAGTCATGCCTGTATATAACTCCTTCCCACATAATGATGGCTTTATTAAATAGTATGATTTAGCAGAAATAAAGAAGTGAAAATTTTAAGCTAGTTCATAAAAACCTTACAATTTCCCTTTGCTCTCTCTTGAGTTAATTTTTCTGGGGAAAGCCATTTGTCCTGTCATGAAGGCACTCAAGCACACTTTGAGTTAAAGGGCCTATGTGTCAAGGAACTGAGGTCTCTTGCCAAAATCCAATACCAACTTGCTAGCCATGATCCAATGAACCACCTTGAAAGCAAATCTTTTAACCTCAGCCAAGCCTTCAGATGACTGCAGCCCAGACTGACATCTCAAATGCCACATTATAAGAGAGATCAAGGCAGAACCACCCAAGTTTATGTAAGTTTCTGACCTGCAGAAACTGTGAGATAACACATATTTATTGTTAAGCCACTATTTGAGCAAGTAATTTGTTACACAGCAAGAGATAACTAATACAGATGTCATGATATTGCATAAAATCCTGGGGTCACATCTCTCAGTTCGACATTATTGCCAACATCCCAATAGTAGTGGACCTACTATTTGTCTTATAGACAACTGAATTTTGTTTTAAAAAAGTCCTTTGAACAAATCCATTAAATATGATAGTCTCCTTTTCTAACCTTTATAAAATTGCTTGCTGTCCTACTTTCTAAATTTTCTCCAGCTTTTGGAACTACACTCTCATTTTCTGTCCAAACTCAAAGAACCTTATATTATGGAATGAATGTTTGTGACATCTCAAAACCCCAATGCGATGGTATTTGAAGGTGGACTCTTCAGGAAGTAATAAGTTTTGATGAGGTCATAAGATCCCTCATAATGGGCTTCGGTGTCTTTATAAGAAGCAGAATAGACACTAGAGCTCTCTCTCTCCACATTCATACAAAGAAATCATGTAGCCTCACAGCAAGATGGCAGCCATCTGCAAGCCTCATCAAGAACTGAATCTGCCAGCACTTGGATCATGAACTTCCCAGCCTCCAGAACTGTGATAAATAAAAGTCTGTTGTTTAAGCCATCTACTCTATGAAATTTGTTATAGCAGTCCAAGTTGGCTAAGGTGCCTTATCAATAAGAACCAATTCTATTTCTACAAAAGGATTATATGTTATAACAAAAGCTTTAGTGCCAACAAAATTACCATATATATTACATTATGATGAAAATAAGGAACCCAACAGAGCAAATGTAGAGGATGAAGAAAAAGTGACATTCAGATGAGTAAGTCTTCATATTTGTAAAACATATCATTTTTTTCTGTTGGTTTCCCATACATCTATTTAGATTAACATAAATTTCAGGACATGATTTTGAGCACTTGCCTCTCTCAACAACTCTAAATACTTTTTCTTTCAGAGGCTATGGATAGTTTTAATATTCCCTCTGTGAAAGGCAGTCAGTTTCTGTGTGTATTTATTAAATGTGTTATTGGACAAAAATCATTAAATGATCTTAACCACTGAAGAAATTCCTGAAATAAATATATAAAAAGTCAGAGTAATAGACAGTTACTTAATCCACAAAACTGAAAGTTCACTTCTTTTTAATTCCCTCCAGAAATTTCTTCTCTATTAGTCTATTATAGTATGGCATAAAGGTTATGTACAGATGGAAAAGACTAAACAGGAACACAAAGCATTTATTCAAGCTGCTGCATGTATTTCAAAAATGGTTATAAAAGTTTCAATGAGAGCGGTTGCATAACCAATTGTTTAAATAATTCATATGTGAGGTTAGGAGACATAAGAAGGATCAAGGGGAGATCTAGAGAGCAAAACTGAGAACTCAAATGAAACTTAGTTTTTTTTTAATTATTTTAATTTTTTTGGTTGAAAGCCCTATGATGTACTAATGCTATGCCCTTGAATCACACAATATCTTTGCCTCAATTATGTTGAGCATCATTTGAAAAAAATAAATAAAAAAGCTCCTAATTGTAGAGGTTTATTGAGGTATGATAGGAGAGAGGATTTATAAATGATCATGTCTAAAATTCTGTGTAGGAGAATTTCCACCAGGGAAAATCTACTGTTTAGTTTTTAACTTAAAATTTCTTTAAAATATTAGTAGTCTAAGAGATAGCTGATAAAATTTGACTGATTCTCAGAAGAGTCCTCTATCTCTCCAAAAAGATAACCATAAGGCATAGGTTCACATTAGTTTCTATTCTTTCAATTTAAAAGTTAACTTCAATCCCTATTAAAATGCAAATTCTCCTCAGAGAAATTAACAAAAAAAATTGATTAATAAGTATGTGTTTCACATGCTGAATTTGATAACTAAATCATAGAAGGCAAGATTATCAATTATAAGTCATTCTCAAGAAATGATGTTATACATTCCATTTAAGAGGTAACTAAATGATAGTTGGTTAAAAAGTTACAATACCAATGACTTTTTCATATTAACAGTGAATGACAAAGTCTTTAGCCAAAAGACAAACCAATTATTTTGTATTTCATTCACAAGCGTACTTTATAAGCAGAAACATTCTTGTAATGCCTGAAATAATAGAGTATAAGTGCCCACCTAACCCTACCATGAAGGTAGCATGAGTACATTGGACTTACTTTGAAGAAAAGGAGCTAGAACCATCAAGAGAAGATAATTTAGCTGCCATTAATTCAGTCAACAAAAAGTAACAACAAAAAAAAGCAACAGAAGTCTCAAGATTAAAAAGAATAATCAGTTCAGTGCTCGAATGAGTTATTTTTTTAATCTCTTTGACTATGTTGTATATTTAGATTTCTCAAACCCCTTTCTCAGAACCATACCCTTTAAAATGAAGCTCTTTCCATTAATTCCTTACCCAAAGATTCTAGGATGATCTCTGACCCCCAAATTCTTATTATCATTCTGGATTTTTCTTCTGAAGTCAGACCCATATAGCCAATCACCTCTTCAGCATGTCCAGATGTGATGCCCTAAAGGGAATTCAAACTCAGCAGGTCCAAAGGTGAATTCATCATATTTCCTCCAAAACTGCTTCTTATCCAGGGTTGCTCAAGCAAATGAGAGAGTAGAACCATAAGATTTACCTTAAAATAGATTCTTTTACTCCTCACAAAAACATCTCTCTTTAATTACTTTTGATTTTATATCTAAATATTTCTATGCTTGTTCTCCTTTCTATCTCCATTTTCATCCTCTGGTCCTCTAGTATCTCCTCTTGGGTTGCTATACTAGCCTGCTAACCACTCTCTCCTCTTCCCCTTATGCTTCCAACTATCCATTCTCCATTGTAAGTACAGAAAGATTGTTTTTAAATGAGGATCTTATTACCCCTTACCCCCCCAAAATCTTACAAAGGCTTTTCATTTTTATCAATATAATAAGCAAAGTTCTTTAAATTGCTAAAGGCCTTTTTTTTCACCTTTTTCTTCGTCCTCAGCCTCATTTTCTTCTTCCAGGCCTGTAGTACCATGATTCCTCATATATTAAGACTTTCAGACATGGCCCATCTTCCATTAGTCTGCAGTGTTTTTCTGCCAAACACTTTGCCCAGACAACTCCAATTCATCCTTCAGATCTCAAATCAAATAGCCCTTTTTTAGAGAAGTCTGTTCTGACTCCTCAGATTAGACGAATTTCTTAATCCATTTCCCTCTTGTGTTTTTGTCCAACCCTAGTGCTTACCATTCTCTTTTATACATTTGTGGAATTATTTACTTAATATCTGTTTGCCCACCCCCTTTATACACTACTAGTCGTATCTGCTTTGATGACCTCACTCCTGGTACACAGTTAGTTAAACAGATGAGAGAATAAATTTATAAAAAGAAAGAAAGAAAGAAAAAAAACAAAAAGTGGCAATGTGTGGAGAAATGCAATCTTACATAATTTATAACACAAAGACTTAATTCTGCTAGTACCTATCTAATTATGATGAATTGTAATGTAAATAAAGGCTAGTTTAGTTGGGATAAAAGTAATAGAAACACAGGAAGTAGGTCAAAAAGAGGGGAAATATGAGCAAGATCATTTTGAACATTCTTAAGAATTATTATCAGTTTCCCAATAATTCAAAGTGATTGTTAGATTCAATTTTGAAAATTGAATATTATCAACAAGAAGATTTACCCTGAATTTACGATCCCTTTAAGGGCTAATTTGTTACTTTGAATTGGACAACCACCTACATGGCATTTATATGTACAGTTTTTATATATTATTCCACTCAACCATCATTTTTCTTTCAGGGAAGACAGTCAATTTCTCTTCTTCATTTTAAAATTTACTACAATTTACATAATATAATTTTCTTCCATTTAAAACTATTTTCAAACAAATACAAGTATGTCATTAATTCAAGTTATGAAACATTGCCATTCTAATCCTGACTAATTTCTAATGTTTTCAGTGTTTTTTAAATAATAATTTTTATTCTTTCTTATTTTCTTGAAAGAAAATTTTGGAGTATTATAAAATAATTGAATTTGACTATAATAACTGTGACTGTAGATAATCAAAATCCATTGTTTGCAACTGGTTTTCATGATAGATTTTGTTTCTGAGTTCATTAAAGGAAGAGCTCAGTTTTTATGTAAAATCATTACGAAAGGGTACATCATCTAAGTGATCATTAGGTAGTATATAGATTTATGAGAAATACTAAAGAGAAGAGCTAATATGTGCATATAAATTCCTTATATTAAAATAAAGTAGGCCACTGGATGTTAGTGTTTTCTAAGCAGAGAGAGACGATATTACTTCATTAGAGAGAAGACGTTTTAAAAGAGATCTTGGAGCACTGAGTCGGGTAACAAGAGATGTCATTTGTTTCCATCATTTCTATTTTGGACAATCAAAAAGAAGAATATACTTTAAAAGAAAACTTGTTTTTATCTCTAAGAATATGACCATGTGTCTGTTTTATATTTTATTGTTTTGTTCTTCCAAACCTTTGTAAAATGTGTTTTGAGTTGAGCTATGTCTGAAATAAGTTTTTTTTTCATTAAGTTATTATTTAGTATGTTATATTTAGTTTAAGATTTAGATTATACCAAACAGTTAAGGAGATACTTGAGGGCTTTTGAGGACTTATGAAATCTGGTTGTAGTCCTGTATTATAATTTCATAGGATTCCATTTCTTCCTCCCTGCCCCCAGACAATTTGAATGCATTCCTGCTCTTTTTCATGTGTCATTCTGTATAAGAAATACTGGAAGATATTGAAAAATTAGGGGGAAAAAAAGTACCTTAGAATAAAAATCCATTCGGATGTTGTGTGTACCCTCCCTGGAGAAAGGATGTTCTGTGTCCCTTTCCTAGTGAAAAAATGTTCTACATTTATGTTGCACTAAACAAGAAAATATTTTCCTTTTTTCTAAGCAACTTGCTAAGAATAAATTTGTGTCCCCCCAAATTTATATATTGAAGTCTTAAACCCCAGTGCAATGACTCTACTTGGAAATAAGGCCTATAAGAGATAATTAAGGTTAAATGATGTCATAAGGATGGGGTCTGATCTGATAAAATCAGTGTATATATGAGAAGAGACAGCAGAGAGCTTACTCATTCTCTCTGCCATGTGAGGATACAGCAAGAAGGCAGCCATTTGCAAACTAGAAAGACCATCCTTGTTATTAACCAACCCAGTTCACCTTGATCTGGGGCTTCTAGCTTCCAGAACTGTGAAAAAATACATTTCTGTTTTTAAAGCCACACACTCTATGGTATTTTGCTATGGCAACTCCAGAAAACTAAGACAACACCCCACCCCAGTACCTTCTGAATTTCATTTTACTGTTAAAATCTCAAGTGTATGTATATGGCATATTCTTTCATGTTAAGGTTAATGACTATTTCAGTGGGAAAAAAAGTAAAAGAAGACAAGAAAAATTTTAAAGTTATCTTTCTTAAAATAAAAATATGAGACTCTACATTACAACTAGTGCCACGGAAATAAAAAGGATCAAATAACACTCATATGATAAATTATACACAACAAAATTGGATAATCTAGAACCATATAACCTATCAAAACTGAAATATCAAGAAATAAAAAATCTGAACAGGCTGATAACTAGTAGGAGACGGAATCAGCATTCAAAAACCTACCAACAAAGAAAAGCTCAGGACCAGATGGCTTCATTGGAGAATGCTACCAAACATTTAAAGAATTAACACCAAAGCTTCTCAGACTCTTCAAAACAAATGAAGAGAAGAGATCAATTCCAAACTTATTCAGAGGCCACATTAGCAGACAAAGATACTATGAGAAAAGAATACTACAACCAGTATCCCTGATGAATATTGATGCAAATATCACCAACAAAATACAGGCAAACCAAATTCAACAAAACACTGAAAGGAGTATATATCATGATTAAGTTGTATTTATTACGAAAATATGAGTGATTTAACATGAAAAAATTAATGAAATGCCTCACATTGAAAAACAAAAATAAAGATCATTTTAATCATCAATCATTTGATTATTTTAATTAATGCAGAAAAGGGATTTAACATGATTCAACACTAATTCATAGTAAAAACTTTCAACAAACTAGAAATATTAATATATTTACTTCTTTAGAAATCAGTTTATGTGATTCAGCTTAAAATTTGCATGTGAACTGGCTTCCTGCAAAAGAGTCATTGAAACAGGAATACTAATACTTTCTTTCAAGCAGGCATCATAGAGATTTATCTCATTTTTATCAATGGATACAATCATAAAAACAAAGTTCTGAGCTTCAAGTTTTGGACTTTTTAGTTTAAAATGTCCAAATATATTCTAGCATTTGTTAGACATTTAAAGGTAGAATTTAGGTCAGGGCTAGAGATCACCCATACATAGAGGTGAGAAGAAAGGTATGGGAGTTAGGGATATAAATAGAGAAGAGCAGAGGGCTAAGGAACCAGACCTGGAAGGCATCCAAAACATGTGGTTCCAATAAAACAAGAGCTAGAGCTAGAAAAAAGTTTAAAAGGTCATAAATGATACTCAGTCACAGACTTTTAGCCTTAGCTGAAAGATCATGAATATATTCCAAGTATCACCAAAGAAGAAATATTTTTTCCCTAAAACAAATGGTTTTGGCCTGTTGTTACTGTTTTATTTTAGTCTAACATAGTAGCCAATTCTCTTAGGACATCTTTTCTTCCATATTTTATAAAGCATCCTCTATGTTCCACAAATAATACCTTAGGAAAAAACCTAAACCTAATTCTAAAGCACAGCTTGATGTAAATGTTAGAAAATTAGAAAAAAAAAAAAAAAAAGCAATTAAAAAAGTGATTACTAAAAATTACACAAGACCTGAAACACAGAAAAAAGGAAATGTATTTGGAAAGTTGAAGAGACATTCATGCTTTGAATGAAGAGGCAATTTCCATCTAATTGCTATACGGTCAATTTGCCAAAGATGACAATTTGCACATTTAACTGAAAAGAAAATAGCAAGCAGCATCTGAATGCAAATGAACACTTTTTTTTTTAATGGGCAGGTAAAGCAATTACACAAAACCAAACATTGAACACAGACAAAATAACTCTCAGTGTTCAACGTAATGTTTGCCAGTAGTTATGGTAGTTGCCCATAAATATGTATATACGTTTACAAATACTTTCTCAAAAGCAATGCAAAATGTCATGTGTATTGGAGAGAATGAGATTGTAGTTATGAGCCATCTGACCATTTTGACTAGTTTAATTTTAGCCAAAATGTTCCTATTCTCAACTACTTGTGAAGATAGAACTGATTGGATATGCCTATTATCAAAGCATTATTATTAAGTGTAATACCAAAAAACAAAAAGAAAAAAAACCTGGAACTGAAGTAGGAATAAGAAACTCACCCAAAATGACTGAGGCTGGATTTGGAGTGAATAATTGCTAAAACATGTAATTTAGCAACAAGTTAAAAACTTTTCTGCCTCTGTCCCAGGAAGGTCTCTGGTCATGTTGTCCACTATAGCTAAAGTACTATGATTACTCTGCCAAGTGGACACTTGGGGGAAAAAAAATTTTATTGAGACATGGAGATGCAAGTATAAAATGGCTAAAATGAAGTGTAACTGGGATTTAAGGATATGTATTTGTCTCTATTCCTTTGCAAATCATTGTTCCAGCCTTACTTTTTAGTGGATAAGAAAGCACCAACCCTGCTCCTGGTGATGGATGTTGGGGTCTACCCAACTTTCTGGTAGCAGCTGTGTAATATGGTGGTCCAGTAACACAATCTGCCACTTTAGTCATCATAATTCTGGTAGCACCAGCTACATCCCTGACACTGTCAAGTATCCCAAGCTTGTGGTTGCACCTATATAACATGCCATGTCCTAAGGCCTCAGCCACCTGGGCCTTCTACCTGGATTGGTTATCATCAACATCAGATATAACTGATTTCCAAAGAATTTTGAAGGGAGTAAACCTGCAGGGAATCAGTCTTGGAGAAGTGGCTCCTTACCAGGAAAGAATCACAGAAGTAAAGGGGAATTTGATTCTGCAAATAAGAAATAAATCTCATTTAGGCAAAAATCCTATGTTTGGGAGTTGTTTGCATAAGAAAAAGAGGAATTGAGTAACATGCTGAGGATGACACAGCTCGTAAATTACAAACAGGATTTAAGGCCAGGTGGCCTGATACTGGTACCTGATTCTTTAACCACTAAACTGGACAGCAAGTCCCTATTAGAAGCTTTTCATGGCACTCTGGAGTCACTTTTGCCATACACTTTGTACACATTATTTACTTATTTATCTTTCCTGCTAAAGGGTAAGCTCTCAAAGACAGGTAGTTTTATCTTTTTATCAGGTCAAATAATGAATACCTTTTTTGTTAATTCATTCTTTCCTCAAACTGGGAAGTTCTAGGACAGTTTTTACTATTCCCATCCATGTTAATTTTAGAAATAAGCAGCTTCTATGTTTATGGTACAATTCCCCTCTATACAACAGCCTTAATGCACATATCTGTGGCATCATCCTCCAATGGGAAGAAAAATCATTCTTCATTCATTGTGTAAGTAAGGTATGACTATATTATAGGAACTCAAGATCATTATCCCTTATTATCATAGTCCATATGTCTCTGTATATTTTTAAGTCACATGGTCTTTTTAAAGTTAATATGCAAATATCAATTATTGTGCTAAGCTTCTATTAATTTATATAATCTACAATAATCTTTCATGTCAGATACATGATAAAATAGGACATTTTGAATGGAGGAAAAAATTGAAACAAAGGGAGCACTTGGTAGAGGTGGTATTTCAACCCAGACTGCAACCTCCAGAGTCTGTGCTCTCATCTCTTGCCATATAGTATATTTCTTCATGCTATATAAATTCCAGATACTAATTTACTGCAAGCCTCTTCAGCAAAGGGACCACAGTGAATTGTAATAGAACTATGGAATTTGAGTCTAAAGATAGAGTAACTGTAAACTTTAATTAGTCACTTAGACTCTCTGTGTTGATTATAAAATATGTGGCTCACCCAGAGTCTTCCTTCTATATATTTACAACACAAGAAATACTTTTTACTAAACATGTGGCACATTTGAGGACCTCAGTAACCATTAGTTTTTCCCAACTCAAAAATACTGACATATTGAAATATTTCATTATCCTCACAGACCAAAGAGTAGTGAGATAAAATAAAACTTCGGTAAATAAAAGTTATTTAGTTAATAAGTCTCTTTGGGTTCCTGGATTCAATTTCAACTTGTATGTTGAGGGGCATTAGGGGGATCTGCCCACACAACACACACAATTTTGACACTATCTCCCTGGAGATAGCATTAGATTCCACAGGTTAAAGGCCCAGTTTTACAAAATTGTCCTCCTCCCTCACTATTTGAGATGCCAGTCACAAGTCCAGGTAGTCAGTCACCTGTGCTTCTGACTGACTAGCTACAAATCGAAGATTCTAATGATTCTCTCCAAATCGGGATACCATTAAAAGTCATGTCGTTATCTGTACTTTCTGACCAATTGACTATAATAAGGAGGTTTTGGGACCTCCTCCTCAAGTTTGACTAATTTTCTAGAATAGCTAACAGACTCAAGGAAACATTTTACTGACTATATCACAGGAACTGTAACTAGGGAACAGTCAGATGTAGGGAAAGTCATGATGAAGAGGTGGGGAATTTCCGTGCCCTTTCAAAGTAGGCCACTGTCCTGGTACCTCCATGTTGTCACCAACCCAGAAGCTATTTGAACCCTATCTTTTTGGGTTTTTATGGAAGCCTTGTTATATAGGCATGATTGATTAAATCATTGGCTATCGACAATGGATTCAACCTGCAGTCCTGTTCCCCTCCCCAGAACGGAGGGGGTTAGGACCAAAGTCTTGAGCCAATCAAAATTAGTAAATGCTTCTTCCTTATAGACTATGTGCACCTACCCTAGATCTGCCTTCACTCCACCATATCCTGCCCCCTTATATGTAGCTGATGTAAAAATTCTTTAAAAATAATTTAAGTCTTTCTTTCCCAAAACATAATGTTTAAAAAAACTCATGAATCCCAGGCTAGCAGACACGTTGCACTGCTGCTGGGTGCTTGGACTTTGTGTTCTAAGACCTGGTCCTTTTGTGGGTCAGTAAACCCTTTCTTTTTAAAATGCTTTTAGCCAAGGAAGGTACAATTTTTTTCTTTTTTTTTTTAGGTGAGGCAAACCTTGGTTGACCTCACAGATTGCAAGGACCTTGTCAGCTTACAATCTCTTATTTTTATTTTTTTATGTCTACAGCAGCTGGTCTTCATAGGTGGTCTCCCACCCAAGTACTAACCAGGCCAGGTACACTTTTTTCTTAACAGTAATCTCGGGGCATTTCAAAAATCACCACATTAATATAACAAAAGATTCTTTTTTCATTCGTGTATGATTTAAGCTAATAGATGAAAGCTCAACATATAGAGCACTTCTATGAAAATGTGTCACTTTTTGGAAATTTTACCTACATTCAATAGCTGACTAATTAAAATCATTATTATAATATAAAGTTTGCATTGGTAATTCAGAAGCAATTTCAGAATTGGGCTGTTGATGATAGCCATCACATGCAAATGCAAAAATTTAATTAGCAATAATGTCAAAAAAACATTTTATATTGCAATATTAGATTCCAGTTTGTATGCATCTTGTCATAATATGCTGTTGAACATCTACGTAGTTTGTATCTAGGTTGTTTCTGTTATTGACTACATATCTCGTCCAGAATTACTCAGCGTTGATTATGTGTCTCCTCTACCTGAGGGTGTCTCCTTATCTTATTATTCTTTGTTATCCCCTACAGCATCTATTACTGACTTAAACACTGGTTCAATATTTCACTGCATTTGAAGCAGCTTACCCAACACCTAGCAACACTCAGAAAAAAAAAATCCTGAAATTTTAGTATACAGTGACATAAAGCCATAGCGTTTTTAGAGTATACATGCAGGACACTGCATACAGCAGAAGTTTTAAGGATCGTCAGTGCTCTGTGTTGGCAACTGACTAGAATCCTGTTTTTAGAAGGTGATGGAGAGTCTGGCTCTCTGCCACTGCAAACTTTCCATACTGAGGATAGGGTTAAGTGAAAGGCTGAGAAAAAAAGGTGGTCTAAAAATTGATAAACACAGAAGACTTAGGGAGGGATCTAGACTTCCAAATCAGAGACCAGCCTGGTTATTTAGCTCTGATGTATACTAGATCTGGGACGTTAAGAGATTTACATTCTATGAAATTTAGTTAACATTGGTACTATAACATAAATATTACCTTCCTCATCAGATTATGTATTAGATATGATAATATACATGATATATTTGATGATATAAATACAGATTTTACTGTATGCTCTTTTTTTTTGAGATAAAAGGAAGAAGAGAACATTGATGTTAGCAACTCTGGAGAGAATTTTCTCTAGTGACCCTGCTTTCATAAAAAAACTTTCATTATTTGAATTCTTTTCTTCACCATGTATATACCAGAGTATAAAAAGCTATAATGTCTCTCTGCCCTACATTTACTTCTCTTGAAGATTAACATCAGAGGCTGAATGAAAACCCAGGATACCTACCTACCAGATATGTGAATGATGTAATACTAACATAAATAACAAATTCACTGAATGGCAGAATCAGTAGGCCAAAGGGACACTGAAAGAAAATAAAAAAGCTGACATCTAATAAGAATTGAGAAAAAATATCCACAGTTGGTTTCTACCCCAAAAAATGAACTATACATATGCAAGATAGAGGTGATACATTCATATGAAAATTCCAGGATTTGAACTGTAAGCTGTCTCCATGGATACATCACTACTATTACTACATTAGCGGGGCCTGAAACTCTTATCATCTTAGAATTATTGCCATGTTTTCTATGCCTTGGGGACCATTTGTCCTGCCATATCTACTCACTCTTACTTCTACTTTATAGATTAAGATGAGTGAGTATTTTACAATATGAGGCTATTTTAGATGCCTTTTCCTCTCCTAAAAATTCACCTTCTCTGCGGGGAACAAGAACCGGAAAAAGTAAGTAGCAGAGAGAGTCAAAGAAATGCGTTCAAATTCATGTCTATAATTACACACATACATATTCAGGTGCTGTCATTGCCGGTTTTGTGCCTTGGTCATGTTATGTAACTTTTTTGAGCCTCAGTCTTCTCCTCTGTAAAATGTAGGTGCCCACAGTATTTTTGTGAGCATTATAATGATGCCTTTCAAGTTTTCAGGAGGCACTTTACAACTCTTAACTCCTTTCACTCTCCACAGAAAGCAGATACTGAGATTAAGAGATGATTTGCCCTGATTTCACTTCACTTAGTAATTTAATATTTTATTTAATGTCATTATTTTCTAAAGCAGAAATGTCCATGGTCCTTATCAATGGAGAAAATACCTTAAAGTTTACTCGTCTTGAAATCTTGAGTCTCACTGTGAGTGCTACTATGAAACAATAATCAGTGTGCAGGGACCCTGGATATAAACAGAATGGCTGAATAACCAAAGTGTGATTAGATTAGAAAAATGAAAACATTGGATGGGGCTGAACATAAGACTAACATCAAATACTTGCTATAAAGGGGAGAAGTAAGAAAAAAAGAATGAGTTTCCAAGGGACTGCTTTGAATTTGCTATAAATGGGGATTTTTACTACAAATTAGAAATACAAGCTTTCAAAACTGAGGGATTAAATAACAATTTGTCAGATATGCTGCAGAGATGTCTCTGCACTGAGCTAGAAGTGACACTGTTCATGTCTTATACGCCATATATGAATATACAGCTATAAAAATAATTTACTTCCAATTATAAAGCTGCGAGTCTTTTATGATGGATGAAATAAAGATTCTTGAGAATTGTAAGAGTAACTGAAGGCAATCATGAAATCACTTTGGATAATTTTTTATCCATACTTGTAATATGGTTATTGCCTCAAGTGTGCTCACCTCTAAAATAGCAGGACCATAGCCCCTATCAGTGTTTCTAACTTACATTAATAGCAAACCTCACTTATATTCAATCAAGCCTATTAGCAACAGATACCAGCAGATGTCTTTCTGGTTCTTGCTCCCCTGATTTGGCTCCCCTGTATACACATCCACAGAATAGTCTCACAGCAGTCACTGACAGTCATGGAAACACCACATCTAGCCAAGCAAGTTACATCTGGAGGTTGCTGATACCCGGTTTCATGGCTCTGGCTTCCATGCAGAAACAAGACTAACTTCCACATCTCTAGGTCATTCTTTGTCCCTTGGGTCCTGAAGCAGCTCTGCACATGCCTGGAATCTCTCAAAGTCTCAAGTTAGTGACATCAGTGGCTCTGTCACTCTGTTCCTACCCTATCAATTCAAAACCAAGCCATGGGGCCAATTTGGAATGAGTTGCACATAGCCTCCATGCTTCTTCTTTATCTTTTTTAAGCCCCTATTCCTGCTCAACACACCCAAGACCAAATCTATTTCTAGTTCTTAGTCACTAAACAAAAACATCAATGTATAAAGCCAAATAAATTTGATTGGGTGTAGGTTTATTTTGGGACTGGAAGGAGGCAGTATGTCAGTGGTAATATTTATAAAGAGGAAAATTATTGTTTTAGCAGCAGCTAACCGAAACTCCCTGTTCTTTATTTTTTTAAGGGGAAAGCAAATTGTAAACCTTTTTAAGTTAACTTTAAATATACTAACATTATAAATCCACAAAGCATTTTCTTTCATGCACTATGAAAATAGGCCATTAATTAGCATGTCTAAAAGAACTTTTTAGTAATTGCTTTCCTCAAATACAATTAGTATAGTTGGTCCACGTAACTGTAAGAAAAAGTAGGACAAAGTAAGTGATCAAACTTTTTTTCAATTGTGTATTAGAGAGAAATGAAAAAGCCTTTAAATAACTGTATTCATATTATAATTAGACTTTATAATGTGAAACAGCAAATTTCATTGACCTTTTTTATTTTGTTAATTTTTTTGAGGCAATGTTGGTTAATAAAATTATATAGATTTCAAGGGTACAATTCAGTAATACATCATCTGTATATTACATTGTGTGTTCACCACTCACAATTAAATTTCCTTCCATCACCATATATTTGACCCCTTTTACTCTTACCTATTTCCATCCCCCTCTTCTCTCTAGTAGTCACTGCACTGTTGTTTGTGTCCATGAGTCTCTGCCTTGTTTGTTGCTTTTTTCAGTTTTATATCCCACATCTGAGTGAAATCATATGGTTCTCAACTTTCCTGTCTGACATATTTTACTTAGCTTGATAATCTCAAAATTCACCCATGTTTTCAAAAATGGCAATATTTCAACTTTTCTTATGGCTGAATAATATTTCATTGTATATATGTATCACATCTTCCTTATCAAATCATCTATCGAAGAATGCTTCAGTTGTTTCCGTGTCTTGGCCATCTTGAAATGTGCTGCAATGAACATAGGGTTCATATATCTTTACAGATAAATGTTTTCAACTTTGCAAGGTTGATACCTAGAAGAGAAATTTCTGGGTCATACTATAATTCCATTCTTAATTTTTTGAGGATCCTCCATACTGTTTTCCATAGTGGTTATACCAATTTACATTCCCACCAGCAGTGTTTGAGGGTTCCTTTTTCGTCACAGCCTCTCTAACACTTGTTATTATTTGTCCTGTTGATGAAAAGCATTTTAACAGGTATGAGGCAATATCTCATTATGGTTCTGATTTGCATTTCCTTGATAGCTGGTGAAGTTGAGCATCTTTTTATATGTCTATTGGCCATTTATATGTCTTCTTGGGAGGAGTGTCTGTTCAGGTCCTCTGCCTAATTTTTAATTGAATTATTTTTTTATTGTTGAGTCATATGATTTCTTTGTATATTTTGGAAGTTAGACCTTATAGGAGGCATTGCTTATAAATATCTTCTTCCATTTAGTTGGTTGCCTCTTTGTCTTCTTGATGGTTTCTTTTGCTGTGCAGAAGACTTTAGTTTGATATAGTCTCCTCTGTTTATTTTTGCTTTTACTTTCTTTTATTTTGAGGTCAGATTCATAAAATTCTCTCTAAATCCAAGGCTTGTGAGTTTAGTAGCTATGTTTTCTTCTATGAAAACATGTTTTTACATTGATCCTTTCTTAAAGCCTTTATCTACTTTGTCTCAAAGTATGAGATATTCTGGTCTTAAATAAAAGTTGATTTAAATGTCTCCTCAGAGGGTAGAACTGGAGATAATAAGTTAATATTTCTATAACAAAGGAATATTATAACCCAGAAGCAAGAATTATTTGTTTTTAATGCCATCTCTGTCTCTAATTCGAATTATAATTTTAGAAAACTTATTTTATCTTTCTGAGCTTCAATTTTGTAGTCTACAAAACTAAGGTATTGGATGTCTAATGCTCCCATCAGTTCTTAAAAAAAAAAAAAGAAAGAAAAAAAGAAAAGATAAAAAGTTTCTTATTCTAAGCCAGAAAGGGTGTTTGGGGCCTATACACAGAAACATTGTTATTTCTGTTTCTTTTGTAGAGAAGGAAGGATACTTGTTTTTATCCTTTACCTTTCTACTCATATAAAGCTAATTAAATTCAATGAAACATTTATGTTAACCAAATGCTCTGTTTCAAGAGTATTGTTTTGACAACTACATGATAAGATAAATTCAAAAATAGATTTTTAACAGTAGAATACCTTTGGTCCCTTTCTCCATCAGGAAAGACATTGGCCTTAAGGAAGACTGTAACTACTCTGGCTTCCAGTGCTTTGAGAAAACCTCTGATGTGTGGCCTTCTGACCAAGCACCTGTGATTTCATAGTGTTGGAGCAATCATTGTATCCCGGAGAGTTGCATTACCATGGCTGAGCCTAGGAAGAAGGCACATACAGATTTCTACAAAAATTATGATTCCATGGAAGATTTTGAGGCAATGAGGAAGGCTGGCATCTTTCAGAATGCAAAGTGATTTCAGAATGGAAAGAATTTCTTTGAGTTGGCTTCCATGGCAGTTTGTCACTGACCTGTGTTCCTGACTATGAATTATGAATACTTGGGCTAAGGAATAGTTTCTCTTGATTATATTTAACAAATTTTTAAAAAAGTAGAATACCTTCTTTTTACCTGATTTATCAAAGTAGGTTTGCAGTTACTATTCCAAAAACAAGATTTCAAAGAATATCTTGCAGACAGAAATTCATTTTCAAAAAACATAGATTCTATTTAGATATTCTATTGTCTAGCTAGACAAGCTTGTGCAAGAACCTTAACTACTATCTCCCAATATTTCAATATTTCTACCCATGACTTATGACCAAATTTTCTGTGCTAAACTTTAAGGATCAAATGAAATAATTATTTAGCCAAACTTTACTATTGGCTTTGTAATAGTGTTTAAAATAATGTTATTTGTAAAGCAAATAGTGTTTCACTCAAATTGATTATTTGTTGTCTATATAGATCAACTTATCTTTGCTCCTATGAATTTCTTCATCTCTACCTAATAAAATATCTATGTATTCTAAAAATTCTTTTTATGTAAAGCAAAAACAGAACATGAAGTGCGAAATCTAGCTCCTAGATTTACTATCATTGGGACAATGAGCAAAGTATTTGGTGGTTCTGAAATCAGTTAATGTTTGTGAGACTTATTTTTCTTATTTATAAATGAAGATGAAGGTAATAATACTAATATCACAGATTTATTGACCATCTTAAATAAGGTATTTAAAGTGAAAATGATCTATACATTTATTTTTATAATTTTTTCTTTTATTTATTAATTACAGTTGACATATCATATTAGTTTCAGGTGTACACATAGCGATTGCACATTTAGTGATCGACCCAGTAAGTCTAGTACCCATCTGATACCATATAATACTTTAGACTATATTCTCTATGCTGTACTTTACATCCTTGTGACTATTTTTATAACTAGCAATTTGTACTTCTTAGTTCCTTTCACCTTTTTCATTCATCCTCCAACCTCCCTCCCATTTTATGACTATAAATTTGTTCTCTGTATCTACAAATTTGTTTCTATTTTGTTTATTTTGGTTTTCTATTCTACATGTAAGCAAGGCCACATGGTATTTTGATTTTCTCTATCTGATTTCATTTAGCATAATATCCTCTAGATCCATCTATGTTGTTGCAAAGGTATATATTTTAACATGTGACAAAATGTTTGTTATTGTTTTAGATCACTATAAGAAGATTTGGGGGTTGGGGAAGGAGTGGAATACTAAAAGCACCAAATAGAAATTTTAACTCATGCTGCAAGGAAATCAGGACAAACTCTTTCTCTAAAAAACAACAAATACAGATGTAAATGAGTATGGAGGTAGATTTTGCCTGAGGGCATTTACAAATATTGTCATATTTGAATTTTTGTTTTGATGGCCAACCATAGCAAAAGGGACAGAAATCAAAACTGAGGATTCACAATGGTAAAGATTCTAGTAGAACAATTTCTCAAAATAATCTGAAACACAGAAAGGTTACATCCTCAGAATAAAAGTGAACCTGAGTTGAATCAGCCTTCCTATTGATGTATAGTCTATAGTTCACACTGCAGTACTCCAACATACCTCACTCAGGCTTTGAACTTGGTTTAAGGTGGCTTTGAAAAGATAAAGGCCCCAGGCATTTGGGAGTAGTTAACACAAATTTCTGAAGGGAGATCATTTATGCTGGGCCTCAGGTCCCATGGACTACACATATTTCAAGAGACTTACAGGAAAAAAACAAAGAAACCAGAAGCAACTGACTGAGGAAAAATGGAAAATCTTTGGATATTGGAATCATTAGACAGACTGAACGACAACCATGTTTACTGACAAAGACTCTCTTCTTAACCAAACTTTAGTCAGGCTCCTCTGAGCCTTCTTTTTGATTAGGTCTCAACCTTCTCCCTAATTCTTTGGCCTGACTAGCCCAGTTTTGGTGAGAATCCTGCTAAGTCAGTTTAGTGAGAATGCCCACTCTTGGTATCTTATTAAGTTCTTCATCTCTTACCAATAATATATAAGTCCTTGAACTGTCTTTAGCAAGAATCTTCTTAGGTCAGTTTAGCAAAAAATCTGCCTTCCCTTTATGTCTCCTCTTAGTAATTTTCCATCTATGGAACCCTTCACTCTGCTTGTTAACTACAAATCTCCAGCTTTCTTTGCTAAGAAAGCTGAAATCAGAGTTAGCCTGTTTTCCCTCCCCTATTATACTACCCCTACTGCAATAGTCTTGAATAAAGTCTCATACATTTTAACAATAATCAGAATCTTTCTTTAACATTACTGCATTTAATGAACTAATAATGTAAGAAGTTTAAAACATCACAGTACTACAGTCATACCACCCTGAACAAGCCCAAGCCCATTTGGTCTCAGAAGCTAAGCAGGGTTGGGCCTCGTTAGTACTTAGATAGGAGACCACCTAGGAAGACCAGGTGCTATAGGTGTAAAAAATAAAAAAAATAAAAAATAGGGGATTGTAAGATGACAAATTCCTTGCAATCTGTGAGGTCAACCAAGGGTTGCCTCACCTAAAAACAATAATAATAAATAAATATAAATATAACATCTGCAGTAAATAAAAACCTGTAAAAAGGGTCATAGTAAATTTGGAAAAGAGCTAGAGACTCATGAGACATGACAAATGACTAAAATCAAAGTCACCATAGTCATTTGATTTACATCCTCTGTTTATCCGAATATGTATTTCAGGATAGTGAAAACAAATAAAAAATTAATAGAAAAGTGAATTTCAGCACGATTACATTACTTGAACCAAATTAACTGCAAGAGTTTTCATTGCTTCTTCAAATCCTTATTAACTATTAACAGCATTAATCAGAGAAAGAGACAGAGCAACAGCTATAACATGCCACTTTTCTGCATAGAAATGGCTTGCTTCAAGGGTCTTCAATAAAAAGAAACATTTCTCAAAGTATATCTTAACTTACAGAATCTGTAAACTTTTTCTTTGTGATTGTTCATTTTATTTTTATCAAATAAGGTTACTTTCAAAAGAAAGCTCTCACTCATCATTATACTTGAAAGAAGAACAGAGGGCATAAGCAAGTCAGTGGAACAAAGAAACATCTACTAATAAAACATTATGAGTCAGAAGTATATGCAATTCAATTATATGCCTTTTTACGTAACTATATAATGTGCTCATAAAATGTATTGTCTTTTTCATATCCATTACAACATTTGTAGAAATTCAGTTAAGTTTGTGTAATAACAACAAGTACCATTTATAGGATACTTCTAGGTGATAGTACCCTACTGAACATTTTTTTAAATATATAATTATACTTAATTGCAATAAGGTAGATATCATTAACTCTATTAGAAAATGAAGAAACTTAGGCCCAAGGTCATATTTTTAGTCAGTGAAAGGGTTGAGATTAAAATTTTGGTCTGTCTGACTTCAGAATATATACTCATAATCATTATGTTCTGATTTTATTTTAATTTGCCTTTTTTATTTTTGAAAAAACTATAGATGCTATAGCTGAAAAGGGATTTAAGAAATATGCTACAGCAATACTTATCAGTTGTATTTATTAAGCAGTGAGCTATTTCTATACATTACCCTAATTTTTCAAAAATAATAACTTATAATTAATAATTGGTCAATTGATTTTAATTGATCAGTTAAATTACATTTGTTGGTTTAAATAAGTTTATGGCTAAATTGATTTTTTAAATAGAGATTATCGCTTCACAAATATTTCATATTAGAAAGACTATAAATACTACCAACATTGATCCATTGGTACTTATTTTTGAGAATTTGAAAAGGTAAGCTTGCACTTACTAATTTGGGTGTCTGTGATTGCCACTCTTGTCCCTGTGCTTCATCACCTGCCATCATCGCTGACAATGTAGAAGAGTTTCCCACTTTAGATCAAGGCCCAGAACACAGGGATGTCTATAAAGTCACTTTTGGAAAAGGGCCTAAAAAATTAAAAGGATAATGATCACTTTACTCCTTTACCTCCTATTTATGAAATAAAATAAAATGAGAAAATTTAATAAATTTGTAAAACTGACAACATGGGAAAAAACACTTCTTCGAACATTCCTCATTTGAAAAAGAAATGTTCCCTAAATTAATGTAGAGTTCAGGAATCTGGATATCTGTGAACATACTTATTCCATATGAAAGAAATTGTTAATTTATGTTTAGCTCCCTAGTGCAGCCTTCAACCTATGCATAGCTCAGTGCTGTGGTATTTAGGAGCATGAAATTCCCAGGACCATGTTGGGGGTAGAGGTAGGGTTACCTGTTTTAGGTTTAAACCAGCACCCAGACATGATCAGAATCATAAAGTCCCCTAGTTCTTACTGAATGAGTGGTCGGTACTCAGAAGACCAAGCAGACAAGCAGAAGGGTGGCTTGAAAAGCTCTGATCACATTGTTTGAAGGGTTGTCAAAGATTTCAGTACTGAGACAAGTCCATTACAGAGCATATGCTGTCTGATGAGCAGTCAGAACTCAAGAAGATGGTGAAGCACCCAGGTTTTAGTAACAAAAGAAAGCAGCTACCACCTCAAGGCCTGAGGAAAGAGAGAGAGAATGTTCTCTGTTACTGGAACCAGTGAGAGTTACAGCAGTAGAGGGGAGGAGGTTGTCCAGATTTACCCACCGGGATGTCTGGCCATAGGTGGAGGGGTGCAGTCACTATAACTATAGTTGGCAGAAAAACAGCAGAGGAGAAATATCAAAACTTCCATCTCACCCTTCAATCCTGTTGGTGCCTTCAACAGCTAATAAAAATCAAAAGCCAGAGGATAAGGGAACCCTAGGTCAGCTTCCCAGGAATCAGAGCAGGGTAGAGAATTGATATAGAGGAGCAATCACAGAATAAAGAGCATTACATTTATGTATGAGTCATTCTAATTATATTAATTGAGGACCTGCTATGTGTCAGGCATTTTTCCAGGCCCAGGGAATATGATACTGAATGAAACAGACAAACTTGCTGATTTTAAAGAATTTACAGTTCTAGGGTGGAGAGGAAACAACAAAATTAACACATCTAGTTACATACTAACATATAGTGTTTATCAGGTCTCAGACATGGTTCTAGGCACTTTGCATATATTGCTTCAGTAAATAATAGCATAAATTTTGAACATTTCTTTAATAATGGAACATTATAGGATGTGCCCCATTTTTTTCTTTTTTCCTATTACCAACAATGTCTTAATAAATTATTTTAAACATCATTCTTTGTGCACACATATATAAGTGAAAAGCTACCTGTACATGAAACTACAGAGTAAAAGGAAGGCATTTTTTAACTTAATAGCATCAGTCAAATAATTCTCCAGAAAACTATACTAATACGCACTCACCAATGATGGAGCCAGTTTTCACAGCCCCTCTACCCTGTGTCATAGAATTTTAGAATATCTTGAAAACCATTCTGATTATAAGATGGATGACTGCTTAGGTAGATGTTGGAGGAAAGATTCAAGCACAGAATAATGATTTAACTAGATGATCCTTGAGATATTTTATAAGCCTGAGATTCTATGAGGCTATGCTATCATGTTTAACTATAAATTTGTTTCATTTACCAATAAAACCCATTAAGTTTAAGAGAAACAATGATTGTGCCATAAACCAATCATCAGAATGCTTTACCTCAGGAGCTTAGGCTCTGGGTTTTGGGGCAATTTCAGACAATTTCCCAAATGAATCCTTAACTGCAAATCACCACAGGAGTCAGAGCTAAGAATACCTACATCTTTTCAACACTAAAAAAATCCACAAAACAAAATATTGAATTAAACACAGATCATAGATCAAAAATGTCATTTAAATATAACATAAATGAACATTAAAACCCCAATGTGAAAAAATTAGCTTGCATTGTGGGTACTATTATTGTCTACACATTGGAATTCATTACATATAAAATGTATTTTTCTGAAGAGTGAACTCTTTGGTATTCATTATTTCTTTGATTGTTAGAGCATCTTTCAAAATAGATATCAGTAAAACTATGCTATCCTAGGGCTTTAGAAGTGAAAGAATCTTGAAGTTCACTGGTGGGTATTTTACCATTAAAAAAAAAAAAAGGACTTAGGCCAAGGAGTTTATATCAGACACACAGACACATTGGGACAGAAGTGGCTCAGATATTCTATGACCGAAACCTCAGGTCATAATTATTTTTCCTTTGCTGTGAATCCAAAAATGTACTATTGAAATTATAGTGAAGAAAACATGGCTGAGAGTCAATGGTTTGCTCTTGGGTTCTAGATAACTGGTAGAGACTATGCTTGCAATTTGTTTTCCACATCTCTGCTCCAATGGTTTTCTTTTTCAGCTAACCTACCTTTCCTATGTATCTCATGTTGCTGTTATCTTATGCAGTTGGTGCCCTGGACCCAGGGCATGGAGTCAAGGAAAGAAAAAACATATATATGAACAGGGCTGGGTCATCTCTGTGATGTACGAAGTGCAAACAGTCACAATGCCAAGTTCCAGAAGATTAGAAATTCCAGGGATGTCTCAAAGGCCTGCTTCTATAGGAGGCCCTCACCACATACCCAACCACATTACTAACTCCTGATGCTGGAAGCATGGACTGGAAGGGTACAGACTGACACCCACTCTCCAGATATTCTGGAGTTTGAAAAGCCCTCTTCCAATTAGCGTTAGAAATTGAATCAGGTCGGTATCAGCTGTGCCAACCTTACTACCGCCAGGAAGGAAGCAGCCTACCAAAAGCAAAGAAGATAAATAAGCTCCTTTGTCATACCAATTCTAGACCAAAATAGCTGAAATTCTATTTAACGTGAAACAAATTTCTGTGGAGGTACAGAGTTCATTTTTATTTTAAGGAATCTGTATGTAGGTACTTAAATCTTCAACAACAACAAAAAACATAGTATACAATATGCTCTTCACTGAGTATCATCAATGACTTTAGTTTTACAGTATGATACTTAATTTTATTTTTAATCTTTAGTTATAACTTAGAGTGGATGATGATTCTCATTTCCATTATTTGAACTCTCTTTTCTCTGTAGCCACTTAAATAGGATAAGTACAGTTCTAGAGTTCTTCAAACCCAGCAAGGATTTGTATTGAAAAGATTACTCTCTTTATGCAAACACTAGGGGGCAATAGATAGTATCAAAAATAAGTGTAATTTGGCCAAAAAAAAATATCAATTTCATAATCATGAAATGCCAGTTACTTATCCATTTAGCCTACACTTATTTCACTTTTTTTCTCTGAAACTAAATCAACTCCTATGTTTGCTTTTTTTTTTTTTTTTTTTCCTTACTTTGCATCAAATTTTCATTTCTGGCTGCAATGCTTTTATGGTGAAAGGTTGACCTAAATGATGTTTGAAGATGTCCTCAGTGGTTGTTTGCTCTTGGGCCATTCTTGACATCTGAGAATGTCAGTTTGGGTGATTGCGGCCGGCAGCCTTCAAAAGGGATCTGGATCATGTTTACCGAGGTTGTAAGACCTGACTACTCTGGTGTGACAGGTAATGTATAGAAACTTACTACTAACCAAGGAGTTAATGATTAATGTAATCTCTTCTCTGCTTATCACTATCTTGTTATTCTGATATCAATTTTAAGAGATACCTACATCTCTCCTACCTGCTTCAGGACTTGGCCAGTTCATCTTATTTCACATATATCTAGAAAGATGAGCTGTTACTATTTAGATAGACTAAACGTTACTTCTGTATTTATGATCTCTTTGATTTCTCCTTCTCCCAGAAGACTTTAAGTGCACATGTACCTCTATTCACTTTTATAATAGCTTCCTATTATAGCTTATCTTCCTGGTTAGGTTACAAATGCTTGGAGAGCAGGAGCTCTGTCCTACTTATCTTATATACTCTCAGGTGCTAGTCACAGAGTAAGTGCTCAGTGAAAATTTGCTGAATTCAACAATTGAAGAACTCAAGGTGAACTTTATTGGAGCAGATTGGATGACTCTTTAAAATATTTCTTACTCTATTATTGGTCTGTGTATTAATTATTTATTAATTTCAAAGGAATGGGCACAATATTTGGAGTTGGTAGATTATAGTTTAAATTTCAAAACTATCATTTATCTATGGTTTGATTTAAACTTCTTGCGTCTTGGTGTCCTTGTTTTCAAATGGGATAATGATGCCTCTCTTATAAAGTTTAATTTCACAAGAATTAAGTTAACATACAACTGTTAATCATTATATTTGTCACATATTACATAAATTTCCCGATTTTAACAAGAAAATACAATCATTTGTATCTTCAGCATGATTGTATTTATGAAAGGTTTTGAATTTAGATCTTTCAATAGTTAAACACAGCTGTAAATCTATAGAACTAATAAAATGTTGGAAGTTATAAAAGGTAGTAGATTTAAAACTTACAAAGCTGTGGCATGATCTGTTCAACTGAAATTTTTCTGATGATCCAAAACTAAGCACTAATTAGGATGTTCTGACTAAAGCAAAGGTAGAGATAGTTGAGTCCCATCTCCTCATCTCCCTGCTTTATGCCTCTCAACAAGTGTCAACTAAGGAAATCTGGAATTATCGGGACTCCTCAAATGCCTTTTTGAAATCCAGTGGATGGTCCTGCCCCTTTATTTTATATATAAAAAAGATAAGAATCAGAAACATCATATTACGTACTTTCGAGATCACGCAGCTCATTAATATCAGAGCTGTGGCAAGAACCAGGTTTTCTGACTTACATTGTGGTGCTTTTTCCGCCAACCATGGAGCTGCACAAGTATTCAATACAAAAAAGATAATTGGTCCAATGTTGGTCTTTTAGTACCAATGTATCCAAATAACAACAATAACTATATAATTTTTGTTGAGAGTTTACTGCGTATCAAACACCGTGCTATGTATTTTAGAATCACTGTTTCATCTAATGATTACAACAATGCTATGATTTCAATACTGTTATATACCCATTGACAATGGAAAAATTGAGTATTAGGTTGAATACCTTCCTTAATGTTACCCAGCAAGAAACTCTCATGCTCTGTGCTAAACTAAAATCCTAACACGAAAATCCACATTGAAGCAACAGTACTATATTTAGGATACTAAGAAAATAGATATAAACTTTTAACACATCAGTAATCTTTGAAAATCTCAAGGCCAAAGATATTAGCTGACTCCATTCAGAAGAAAACATTCATTCAAATACAAGTTTTCTACCCCATACATTTGAAAAAGATCTATTATTTTGCTTTTCTTTAACCAGCCATTTTCTTGATTACAAGCCATTAATAACCATTACTTTTTAAACTGTTCTTGCATTTCTCAAGCACGTTTAAATTTTACGTCTTGATTTTTCAAGAGGAAGCTACATTTAGTCAATATTTTTCTAAGAAAGTCTTTGATCTATGGTAATACAATAATATTAAGACTTTAAGTTAAATAACAAAGAAGTATAATCATGACTTAACTAGTTTCTATAAATTAATCTAGATTCACATTACAAAAAATATTTTAATAGAAAATAAAATTATGGACATTTTTGGTTGCACTACTGTATCAATTTTTCTTTATATAACTCCATAATTAACCATTGTAAAGGTCAAATATTTAATCAATAAATTATTTTTGCACCGATTATTTTCTTGATTCATTTATTTTTACTTGTCTAGTGCAAAGTATATTTATGCTAGTTTTATACTGATTATATTCTTTCATACTTAGAAATTCTAGTGGTTCCCTTATGTATAAATTCTCCAGGGCAGCATATAAGGCCCAGACTCAAACTGTTGTCAGCGTCATCTTTCAGGTCCTCCCACATTTGATCTCTACTCCAAGAACAATGAAATTTACTCTGTACTCCTTTCTCTGCTGAACTGCTTCTTCAAGAACAATTGAAATGTTATTTCCTCCACTCTCAGATTATTAGCTGCTTACTTCTCTGTACTTCTACTATATTCTTTTCACACCATTATTATAAAACTTAGAATATTTTACAATTGATTTGTATCTCTATTATCTATCTTTCATTCTTTCTATCTATATACCTATAGAAAGAGAAAAAGAGAAACAACCTTCTAGAGAAAAAGCACATCCTATTTATCTTTCTATCCCATAGTTTTGCACAGTACCAACAATATTCTAAACACTTGTAAATAATTTTATATTTTTTAAGTGGAAGTGTGGAGGCATAAGTATTTTAATTCCTATTTTGCAGATAAGAAGAGGTTAAATTCCAAAATCATAGAGTATATCAAAACTATATATATATATATATATGTATATATATATATGTATTTAAAAATCACTGTTGAGTAAGTTCCCCTGTTCCATAGGAAGAAGAGATATCCTGTGTCACAGGCATGTATTTTTAGTTGCTATACAAGATTTGCCAAGATTATTATATATTCTGGATGCAAATATATATTCTGTCATTCATATCATTTCTTTTCTTAAGCTACTTTATTGAAATATAATTGACACACAAGAAAATGCACATGTATAAAGTGTGCAATTTCATATTTTGACACATGCATATCCCTATAAAACTCTGTATCAATATAGTGAATATATCTATAATCTCCCAACATTTCCTGTGCCCCTTTACAAGCTATACTACCCTATCCCTATCCCAAGCAACCACTAATCTATTTTCTGACCTTATAAATTAGTTTTTTTTCTAGAGTTTTATGTATGAAATTCTACAATATGTGCTCTTTTTTTTGGAGGAGGGGGGACTGGCTTATTTTACTCAATTTAATTATTTTGAGACTCATCTTTAATGCTATGCAATAAGTAATAATCCCTAACGTCACTACTTTGCTCTCATCTGCTATTATTTCAAGGACAAGGTAACACTTATCTGTCATCTTAAAATAGTATCGTCATCTACTCACATATACCATATTACTTCAATTCTTCCTTATTTTCCTAGGCCATCAAGCACAGGTTTTTTTTATTGTGTCTTGAAATATACATTTACAGATTCAATCATGTCTCTTGGAAAAGGCGGCCTTAAAAAGCTAATCTCAAGAATTCAGAGAAGAAAAGTAATTTTATGATTTGGTCAAATTCATATATTTTCTAATATATGAATTATATGAATTTTGTCATTGTTGTTTTCAGTCGATTGTATTACAGACTTCCTCGTCTTCTAATTGACCTCAATTGATTCTCTCTCTATCATCTATCTTTCATTCTATCTATATGCCTATAAGAAGAGAAACAAAGAATATAATCCTCTAGAGAAAAAGCACATCCTATTAGACTTCATCTTCTACTTGATTTCTCCATTTTCTCTGTAATATAACCCTTTTTTTTCTTTCTTCACTTTATCCATCAATCCAGCAGTAAATTCTTACAAAAGGATCCAAATAAGTTCCCTCAAGTAAAATCTCCTTGTTGTCACTTGTCATTCTTCATATCTTCATTTCCTAACCCTATTTCTTTTTTACATATTAGTCCTTTGGCTATAACATAATACTGTCTTTCATCCCTGGGACTTTTTTCTATTTGTTTTTGTCTTCCAGAGAAAGAAAAAAAAAACATTATGCTTATGGTAAAATACATTCCTTTTTACTTGGAATACTCTACTCAACCTCATTTTGTCAAACACATTTTTCTAGACTCCCTTTTAATTCTTCTGCCATTCTTCCCAGATCCAACCATTTTGAATTTATATCTGTTTTCCATGTGTTCCCAAAGCACTTCATTTGCACCACTATTACGTATTTAGTCCCATTAATTTTATGGTAGGGTTAAGTACACATAAAATATCTCTTGCTGCCTGTAAGCTCTCAAATGGCAGCTTTGAATCTTTCAAAATGCTCTGCCTTCATGGGGTAAGTATTATTATCTCAGCAGCTTCTGTACCATTCTCTCTTCTCTGAATAAATGCAAAAGCTGACATGGTGATCTTCCCACAACCCCTCCTTATAGACCAGTAGATCCCTTCATGGTCAATTCTTTTGTTTGTTTCCAAACTCATTTTTTCCTTAAAGTGACAAAAGATTCATATATTGAATTGAGAAAAATGGGCAACAAAGTAATAACAGATGACCAGATCTATCTAGGATTAAAGATGGGAAGAGAGGTTCATTTCTAGCAATTTCTCCCATCCCATATCTTCAAATTAAGTGAGTAAAAATAATGTTGCATCATTCTATGGCCATGCTACCCTGAACAGGCCCAATCCCATCTGATCCCAGAAGCTAAGCAAGGTTGGGCCTGGTTACCATTTGGATGGGAAGACCAGGTGCTGTAGGCATAAAATAAATTAAATATAAAATAAAATAATAAAATAAAATAAAATATAAAATAAAATAAAATAATAAGATAAAATATAAAATAAAAAAAGGATTGTAAACTGACAAGGTCCTTGCAATCTCTGAGGTCAACCAAGGGTTGTCTCGCCTAGAAAAATAACAATAATTTTGCATCTTCTGCTCACTAGTACACTACTTTAAATTATTGCTCATTATTGACAGACAATTTTATTAAGCAATCTCTGCCCATTATCCCACCCTTTAGGTTTGTCTGCAGAAAGATAGAGTTAATTTCTTCCCAAGGCTAGTAAATGAAATTTAAAGTTTAATTTCTACAATAATTAGAAACGCATTCTGTGGCCTAGAATTCACATTTTTAAAAAGAGAACTGCCTGGGTAAGTCACTTTATCTTTACGGATTTCAATTTCTTCGCCTGAAAAAAATGAAGTGATTCATAGTGGATGATCTCTGAAGTCCCTCTTATATTTAAGTCTCTGTGAAACTGTGACTCTATAATATGTGCCTGGCAGGAATTCTGCAAGAATTAATGTTTATAAAATAATTTAAGATTCAAGGATGAAAGGTTTTATGCAAGGGCCCCAAACTATTTTTACTAAATGAAGTGTGCCAGGGAAATCTGATGTGCTAGGGGATGGCTGCTGTCGGTGTCCCCAGCACTGCCTGTGACCAACACAGCCTCAGAAATGGGAAAAGGAAACAAGAATTACACTAATGGAGCCAGAAATCATGATGAGTGAAGAGCATAAATATTCCTGAAACCTGAACCAGAAAGTGATAACATGGACTCACAAGCAACAATGCTCACGGAAAAGAGATTCATGAAAGAATTTTGTCTCAGTGGCCCTCTTAAGGCCCATTTACATGCCAGGGAAGAGGACTGGTAATATCTCTGGGCACTTGCTTGCACAGTATACCCCCAATGATTTCCCTTGATGCTGAATCATTTTTTGTCTGACACCTGACCCACCAAAGCAAACCTATTTGATGTTCCCATCTAAGTAACTGATTGAGCTGAAATTGAACTTAAATTAATTCAATTTTTCTCATATTTCTCATATCAATAAACTGAGCTTCAAAACAGTTGAAAAACTACCAAAAGTCCCAATTAATGTATAATTAATGCATAGTTATACCAGGGCTGAATAGCAGTCCTATAACTCATTAACCAATGGTTCTTTGACCACAGCTTATTAACGTGTAAATGAATTCTAGTCTCAATACTGACTGAGGGAGGTGTAACAGATCCCCTAGCTGCATGTTGACAGAAACGTTAGTGCTTTGACACAAAAGATTGAATAAAGTGAATAATCTAGCACTTGGCAAGGCCATTCGAGGAGATATTATACACCAACACTGGAAGAGCTGGTACAAACTGCGCCATACCACCTAGGGATAACAAAAGCATGGTCCATAAACTTAGCCCACCAATGGATTACTATTTTAATTCCTCTCTAGATTTCATTTTCTGCATATAAGTACTGGCAAAGTTAGAATTAAAACCACCACACTGAGGGTCATTTTTATTCATGGTAGACAAACATCAGCAACTTTAGGAAAGGAGACAGAAGTAGGAAATATACTGAACTAGTAGTCCAGTGAGATCTTATGCAGGTCTTTATTTAGCGTGTATCCTGATAACAAGGGTTCTTATAATATATAACATCTGCTTCAATAGGCTGGAGTATGGTCCAAAATTTTGCATTCAGGTGATGCTGACACTTCCAGAGGGAGCACACCATGTTGAGTAGCAGTGCTCTACTATCATCCTCCTCAGGCTTTAGCATGCATCGGGTTTCAGGGTCCTACCCCAGAATGTCTGCAGAGACACTGGTTCAATATGTCTGAGGTGGAGTCTGAGAATTTGCACATCTAACAAGCTCCCAGGTAATGCATGGCTGACTGCCTGAGGTCCATATTTTGGGTGCTGCATAGTTTAATTTTTATTATTGCCAGCATCAGTTGTTAGATACTGAAAAAATAATGCTTTTGTTTTAAGCGGACAGTAAAAGCTGTAAAAATTTTATAAGATCAAGGTAACTCAAATTTTAAAACTTTGTTTACGCATATTTTCCTTACCTCAGTTATTCCAAATTATGTTAATTTTGCTCAGATTTGCATTGCTGTTGGATGCAATCAATCCAGAGGAAATGCTAAGCTTTTCTAACTCAGCTTCTGTCAGAAATATCTTATTGTAGAATTTTCAGAGAAATTTTAATAGAAAAAGTAGTTATGCTAGACACTTGTTTATATAATAAGTATACAAACGAAAACTTTGGTGTTAATTAAAACTGTGAAAAATTATATGTACATACTATGGGAGCATATTCTTTTAAAGGATGATTTAACACACTATTGTAATTTTACTTGTCAAGAATGAAGCAATCAAAGCTAGGACTGAAGTGGGACAGTTGGTAAATATTTCATGTCATTCTTTTAGTGATTTGAACAATTATGGATTCCATCTAGCTATCAATTGTCTGCATTACTGAGTGGCCAATGCATGGAGAGATGACAAGAAGCAGGAATTCTGAAGCCCTAGGCAGCCTGATTTTCTCATGGAATAGTCATATTTTCCCCTTCTAAAATTTTTTTGCAGCCTAGTGTAGAAAAATTATTGGCTTTCAAATTAGGCAGCTCTCAGTTCAAATCCTAGCACAGATAATTATGAGGAGAATGACCTTTATAAGTCTGCTGCAAAATGGCACTTAAAATACCTGCTTGGCAGTGTTTCTGTGAGGATTAGGAACAATATCAATTAAGTAGCTCACAAAGCTATGTTCTATGAAGGAGCCACATTTTTATTAGCTCCTTGGGAATGACTTTCCCTCCAGTCAAATACACAGTCATCATGTGAAAACAGCTCTTGTTAATTATAAATATTGACACAAAAGATAGTAGTGAAACTATGCATAAGAAATGTGTGTATTTCTGAATATACATTTACTTAATATTGTTCATAATTAAGTTTGAAGTTTCTAATTTACATTAAACTCCCTATTTTAATTTTAAACACAATAATTATTTTTATAACAGTATAGATTCTGAATATTTATTAACTAAATCAAAGAGGAATGTATTAAGAATAAAATAGGCTAAAATTTGTAAAATAGTTCTAAGATACTATAAAAAACAGTAATGAAGCATTAAAGATTCAAAGATATATCAAATTGACTCCAACCAAAACAAACTTCTTCATCAAAAAAGGCACATGGAAAATACTAAAGAAAGACAACAAATAGAAAAGAAAGGCAAGGTAATCACGTGCTACTGCAGGATGTGCACAATTAACAAGGATTAATCAACATGGGAGGCATAAAATAGAATGAAACAGAAATTTTCAATTTATGACATTGGAAATAAGAATTTCTAATGTGACTGATAAATGCATTGAATGCTGTCACAATGAAAAAGATTTTTCTCAATCTGCTAAATAAGATATCTATGCTAAAGAGTTGATTAAGGAATTCCAATTTAAGAACAAATGATAAAAACATACATAAGATTATACTTCAACAATGGAGGTTATGACAGTGTTAAAATTAAACCAATAATCTCGATATTCATTCTCAAAAGTTTCAACATTGAACTCCAATAATATCTTATGTGACTGTTTGTTGGCTGTCTTTATAATAACTAGATGATTAAATACATTAAAATGTGTTAATATTTTATTACCAATCATCAGAATCTGTTAAAACAATAAGTTCTACCTGAGTACAGCTGGCTCTGATTCTTCTTTGTCCTATGGAGACAAACTGATATGCTTTATATACCACTTAATTTGTGACCATAACTTCCCAGAGTCTCAGAGACCAATGTTATGGAAAGTACTAAATAAACAATATTTAGAGCATCCTTAAAACCATGCATGTCCTAGGTTAAGTACATTGTAAATTTGTTCTTCTATCATTATTATTTAATTATTATTAGTCTTTCAGGAATCTCTACCTCATCTGGCCTTGTTACTATTGATCTCACAAAACTATAACTCTGTCTTCAACATGGGCAAGTTTGCATCAGTGTGATCGTTACCCATGTTACTTCAAACCAAAGATTTGGACAAAGCCTGTACTGGAAGAAAAAACAGGTAACTTAGATTATGTGAAATGTGTTAGTTTCTGGTACATTAATGAAGATACTAAACACTTAATGATATTCTTATAGGATACGTTCGACTTCGCTGGATTTTTTACCATTGCTTTGAAACCCTAAGTCACCTTGACAATTCACATTCATGTTTACACAATTACCCAGACTTATGTGTGTTCATTTCATGCAGTGCTTTTGTTTAAACTATCCCATAGTCATCTTTAACATAAACAAAAAAAATATAAGTTGCTTTTAATGAAGTAAAGAAGCATTGTAAATTATAAATTACCCATTTTTAAACCTGGGGTTTTCATAAAATGCATTTTCTTAAATCAAAATAACATATTTGTTCAGCAGCTAAACCATGCTGAGGCAAATATATCTGTACTTCCAGGAGAGACCCAACCTTTAAATGGGGCACACCAAAATGCCATCAAAAGAGGTCTCTATAAAAACCAGAGTATTGTTTTGTGTTTTATCAGATAAACCAACCACTGAATGCTTCCTTTAAAATCTCTTATAAGAAATGACAAGAAATTTATGGTCCTGACTATCTGTTTGATAGTCTGGTAACCTCACATGCAAACTCAAAAAGTTATTTTAATTTTGAAATAATTATAATTATTAGTTATATTCTCAACTTATTGCAGCCAATTGGGGTATATATCATAAAATAACATTAATATTTTAGCCAAGAAATTATTCTTATACTAACATCTTCTGTATATTATATATTTTGAGATTTAACTTCTTAAGGAGCTGCCATATGATAGTTCCAACGAGAATAGAGATACATGAACATTATAATTGACCTTTGCCTTGGCTGTCTAATCATTAATAATTGAGAGTTGAATGAAATATAGATTACGATAGCAAACTACTTCTTTTTACATAGTTATGGCTTTTCATTTGCCTTAGCTTTCTCTTTAGAATCAATATACAGACTTTAGAGCAAGATAGATCTGGATTTGAATCCAGGCTCTGCCATCTAGTGGTCATGGCATTTTAAGATAAATTATTTATCTTCTTGGAGCCCCAAATAATTCATCTAGAACCCTAACATTCATACTGCCATCCAGGACTTTTATGAGAATTAAATAAAACATTGTATGCAAAGGTCTTGGCTTTTAGTAAGGATGTCATAAATGTTAATTATTATAATTAACGTCATTGGCATTGTAATTGCTTTATTAATGAGTGGTATTATGATAGCACAACTTTGTTTATTGGACTGGTTATTTTATCATCTAAAATAATAAAGATATTTGTTTTGAGTACATTTCCTAGGAGACAAAAACAACAACTAAATATAAAAACTAGGTGTTGGGGTTTCTGAAGATATTGAATAGGCCAGAGAAGGGAAGCACCAAGGGAAGATCACAGGAACCAACAATCAAATCCCATTTCACATTTTTCTGAACAGGGGCTAGTTTTGTCCTGAAAAAAAAAATAATGCTCTTGTCACATCACTAAGAGACAAAGACAGGCCTGGGGGATGGAGGAGGGAGAAGAGAGGTGGCAGGGTAGGTGGGAGAGTGCTGGGAGTGGAGCTGGGAGTGGAGAGTCCAAGTCTCTCATTTTAGTACTAGGCCCCTGCTCCTCTACTTACAGCCCACTTGAAGCAAACAGCTCTTTTGTGTTTACAATATAATTTTGAATATAAATAAAAACTAACAACTTAGAATATTAAGATCTGCTTATTACCTGTTTTAGTTGATTAGAATAAGGATGTAAAGAAATACTTACGTGCACTTTAGGAAAAAATCAAGAACAAAAATAAAAAGAGAAGCAGTAGAGTCATGGCAAGAATGTTTTCTTTCTTTGTTTATGTGTGTTTTTCTCCATAGATAGTCTCACTTTCTTGACTAAAGCTTTTTTGCCTTCATTAAAGTAATAAAAGCTGAGGAAAAATATCTCAATGTTCCTTTTTATTTACATTAATTTACGGCTCTCTGCTTATAGTAGACACAGAATTCTTAGCTCATTTATAAACAGATTTGCTCTGAAAGAGAACTAAAAATGTCTTTCCCTTTTCACCCCCATACTTCCCACTTTTCCCTATTTCCCATTCAAGTTTATCAGAAAAAAATCGTGACTATTTAGTGGTTTATGTTTATTGGAAAATTGTGATTATTTTTTTATTAAAGGATATTCTAGTGTGGGAGTCTGAACTATAGTCCAAAGACTAAATCAAAACTTCTATCTATTTTTATACAGATTATGAGTTAAAAATGCATTTTTTAAGTTGTTGAAGTAAAATCAGAAAAAAATAATAATTTTTGGTATGAAATTTAAATATTAGTGTCCATAATTAAAGTTTTATTAGATATAGCCATGCTCATTTGTTTACACAATGTCTGTGGTTGCTTCCACGTTCCTATTGCAGAGTTGAGTAGTTGTGACACAGACCATATGCTACAGTTTCATTGCTTTACACTGCTGCTTGGTTCACTACAAATCACAGTGACAGTTATAATTCTACAACATTTCTGGTGCCATGCATATTACTGTACCATAACATTTGTTTCATTACTGTTGCATGTCATGTCAAAATAAGAAAAAAAGAAAAAAGTGGAGTTTGAATATTTCAGTCTTGTAGTACAGTGATGTAGATTATTTCATTATCAAAAAGGTGGCAAGACATCTTTTTATTAAGTAATGACACTGTAGCAATGCTAAATAAATGTTGATATTTTCAGGCTATTCTCTTGTCACATCTCCAACTCATAGGAAAATCGCAATCAGAAAAGGTAGAAAATTGTAAATGAAATATCTCATCACAAAAGAATTTCTTCACACACACACACATACATACACACACGCAAAATGAGGATACAACTAAATTTATCAACAGCTCATTTATCAGCCAAGCAAGGAAATGTATTTACCAAGGTTGACTTAGCAATTGAAGAAATGTGGCCAGAGAAAGTAAATAAAACTATCAACTTCTTGAGAAGAACAGTTTTCTCAAAGAGTTGAAAACATTGGAAGCAACATCAATAGTTAATTAAAGAACAATGTGAATGATTTGAGGGGCTTTCCTTGGCTCTTGATGAGGCAAAAGATGTTAACAATACTGGTCAATTGTTGCTTATTAGAGAAGTCAATGATGAGTTTAAAGTAACTGAAGAATCACCATCTATGAATAATCTTTGTGGAACTAATACAAGTAAGAATATTTTCAAAGAAGTTGAGAAAATAAGTACAACCTGAAGTGGAATCTGCTGAGAAGTGTTATGAATGATGCTTGTAAAAATATGTGTAGAGCAGAAAAGGGTTGTTTTCAAAAATTCACAAAACTTGTGAAGCTGTAAAGTGTTTAAAGCTTAAGGTTATTTATTATATTAGTCATGAGAAGGTACTTTGAAGAAACTATTTGACTGAACCTGATGTTACTGATAGAGTAGTATCAAGAGTGTATTTCATGCACTATTGTGAACTTAACCATTGTCCTTTGGAAGATTTTGAACTCAGGACCAAGGATAAAACTTTTCCAAGTAAGATCTTCTCTCTACCACTATTATCAAATATGGAGCAGCTTTGAAATTAGTTTCCGCTGTCGATTTGATCATGTTTCTTAGTAAACATTAAGAAAGACAAAAGAGTGCTTATGTAAAATGCATACTTATATATAGTAATTTTCACAACTGATGTTGTTTGAAACACAGGCAATATCACATTTTTTCATAAGTCCTATGCTGTCAAAGTTAAAACATAACCTAGATCTTCATTTTTACACAAATTGATAGTGAGCTAATCTAACAGTTCTAAGCAAAAAGTACAAACACAGCAGCATTTTTCTCATTTTGATAAAAATGCAAGGGAAATTTCTATATTTTGAAACACATTTAACTATGCAACTGAAAAGCTTTCATTTAATCTTCAACTGGAAGTAATTAATCTACATTGTATGACATGTTAAAAGACAAATATTAAGAAGAGAATCTAAAAAATCTATAAGTTTCTTCTGAGAGATGAATATTCAAGAAAATTAAATGTCTGTGGATTTGCTATCAGTATTTGACAGAATCTGTCTTTGTAAAAAGACATTTCATAGATGAAATGTAGAAAATATCATTTAAGTTCATTAACAGATGGACATCTGCCACCAATTTTTATGACAGAGAGCACTAAATGTGAAAGCACAATGCGTGAGTTTTCTATCACTATTATAACAAATTACCACAACTCAGTGGCTTAAAACAATACCCATTCACTATCTCACAAACAATAAAGTGGAAGTCCAGGTTACAGCATAGCTCAACGGAATTCTTTGCTTGAAGTGTCACAACACCAAAATCCAGGTGTCAGGAAAGATGTGTTCCTTTCTGAAGGATTTGGAAATTATTCCACTTTTAAGCTTATTCAGGTTGTTGCACAAATTTAGTTCTTTATGGTTGTAGAACCGAGGCTCTCATTTCCTTTCTATCATCCAAGGCTCAATCTTTGTTCCTAGATACTTTCCAGACTCTCTCTCATACTTTCCTTGTAGCCCCTCTACCATCTGTAGGTCAAGTCCCTCTCATGCCTCTAATCTCTACAAATTATCTTTCTACTGCTTATCTCTGACTTCAGCCTGTGGGCATCCTCTCTGCTTTTAAGAGTTCATTTGATTAGTTTAGTCTCCCCTGGATAATCCAGGCTTGTCTCCCTATTTTAACATCCACAAACTCAATTATCATTGCATCTTCTCTTTTACTATATAGCTATTTAAAAGATCCAAGGATCAGGATGTGGACATATTTGTGGAGTCATTATCCTGACACCAATTCAATTAAGTTAATTGGTATTACCCAAAAAGAACTCCATGATTTTCATTAGCAGATCTGCATTACAAAATCATTATTATTATTATTATTATTATTATTATTATTATTATTAATTTTGAATTTGGTTAATAAAATATATGAAAATGTATGTTTCTTTCTTATTATATAAATACCTATCTGGTATCCTCAATTTTGCCTTTTGGCCCATAAAACTGAATTATTTACTATCTGGTCCATTAATGCAAGTTTGCCAATCCCTCTTCTACTGGGAAAATTAATTGGTAAAGACTCTCTGAATAGAAATTTAGCAACATAGTTCAAAATAAAACAAACAAAATAAGCAAACAAAAAATTGTGCTAGAAATTATATGACTAGGAATTTTTCCTAAGATGCTAAAGAAAGTGTATTAAATTTTGTGTAGTCAACTTTAGAAACAATTTTTGTTTATTCAGCATCCTTTATAAAGGCAGAAATTTGGAGCTAATCAAGCATGTACCAATAAAGGGATGATTAAATAAATTAGAGTAAATCTATTTGGCACTAAAATTGTATTATAATAAATAAAATGGTAGCTATTTTTATTGTCATTGATTATATGCATTCTAACATTTTTTAATAGTGCATATTTATTACATTTTAAAGCAATAACTATAATTAAAGTTATTTTTATAAAACTAATGACTTAATTTTGTAGGAACATTAAGGAAGTAATAAATAAAGGCTTTGGTCTATAGTGATTAATCCTGAAGTAGAGCTCTATAAATGTTGGTTAGAGCTATGGAGAAATCTTCAAGAAAAAAGGGCTTGAAAGTGATGTAAGCTGTCCCTCAGAAGTTTGACTGAGAGTGGGAAGATATGGACAAGAATTTTTGCTTTTCATTATAAGGTCAATGTAGTATTTAATTTTGAAATAAGGTGTTGGAGGAGAGCTCTATTGATACCCTGAACCACCAGAAAGGTGAACAAATAAGTTCTAGAGCAAATTAAGACTGAAACATTGCTGGAAGCAAAAATGACAAAACTGAAGCTGTCCTACTTCATGCACATTATGAGAAGAAAGGGTTCTTTGGAAAAGACAAATATGCTGGGAAAAATAGAAGGGAGCAGAACAATAGAAAGACCAAATAGGCAGAGTAAGGAAAAGTCAATAGATAGATAATTTTTTCTTAACAAGAGAATACCCAAGATATGCTAAGAACACAGGAAATTCTCTCCACAGTGCGAACATCAGGATGAACAGGGGCTTTGGCATAGGCAGGCCTGATTCTAAATTCCTGGCCTCCTGAACATCAGTTCTAGCATCTATAATGGTGACTAAGTGATAGCTAGATCACAGGATTTTTAATTAATTAAATAATAGATAAAAAATAGCTAGCATAATTTTTAGTAAAGTAAACATTAAACTTAGCTGTTTTGTGCTTTTAATGTAAACTTCTCTCCCCTCAAAACTGTATTTTTTAGTGTCTACAATCATATACTATCTAATACTATCTGTATGTACCTAGGTATAACTTTTAAATATATGCAAATTAATTATCTGTTTCACTTTCAAGTAATTATTTACTTTCTTTCATTTTTGGTAAGTATTTTGAAGGCAAGAACACATCTAATAATTCTTGTATAACACCAAATTATATGCATCCTATTTCTACTAATATATTTGAGAAATTTAAACCTGCATCTCTCTGCATCCAGAGTACAGATATCTATTATGCTGTATTGCCCCCACCCCTAAAACACAGTGGAAATGTTATTATAATTTTTTAATGCTTATCTTTGTAAGTGCATTCAGGAGGCACACTCTCTGTTGTTAGCGTACACATCCACATATAACTCCTCACCAAATTGTATCTATTTTCACTTGTAAGTAACTTACAAAGCCTTTCGTTCCCCACCATCTCTGCCCTGATATCCTGGTTCAGGCTGCTCTTGTCATGCCTCATACTGGTTTAGTCTCCCAGAGGATCACCCAGTCCTTATTCTTGCACCCTCCAGTTCATTTTCTACACTGAAGAAAAGCTGTAGTCTAAACCCCATTCTATTCTTATAATACTTTCATAATTCTATGTTGCTCTGAGGAAGAAGCTCCAACTCTTTTGAAAGAGGAGAGGAGGCATCTGAAAAATTCAAAGGAAAGGGCCTGCAGAAATGACCGACTCAACCAGTTAAAACTGCTCTCTTCCCACATGCTGCCCAGTGCTCTCCAGCTAACATGTTCCCATAGCTACCTGCCCCACCTCAAGGACTCTCCAGCTCACATCTGTTGATTCATAGCTTGCTATCCAATTAATGTTCTTATCTCTGTAGCTATATAGGAATAACAAGACTGTGTAAAACAGCTTGTTATGTTACAATTAGAGCTCAGCCTTTAGATAGGAATCCGCTGAGCAGGTGCCGGCATCAATAAGGGCTACTTTCTGCTTATAGCCTCAGTGTCCCATCTCTCTGAGAATCCTATAACAGTGTTGATAACACCAAAGTCGCAGGCTCTACAAGGCAAAATGACCTGTAAATAGATAAGACCAGTGGTCTGGAAATTCCTTCTCACACCTGAAGCTCCCCCTACCCATCCTGAGTCATGAAGCACATGTCACGTGCCCCTTGCATAGACACTGCAAAAATATAAAAGCTGTGATAAATCCAACTAGAGCGAGAATGTGCATGGGGTTGTTAACCGCACGTGCTCTGCAGGCCTAATAAATTCTCTTTTCTCTAAACAATGTTGTCTGAACATACAAATTCCTCTGTCGGGTGTCACTTCCTGCAACACTTTAACTCCCCCTAAAATGGAAACTCTACAAAAGTAGCAGCAAATCCTTCCAGCTTGCAAGGAAGGGTTTTATGTTTTGATTATTCAGTAAGTCTTTGGTCAGTGTGTGGATGGACCTGGTTTCAAAGCTGCTTCTTATTCTTGCACCAGCTCATTCCTTCAGTCTTTTGCTACTTTTTGCTGCTCCTGCCCTAGAATTTACACTTTAGCTATAATGAACTTTGTTTAGATCCTGAAAATCACCCAAAAGAGCAACAGTTATCAGAAATATACATTGTTGAAAATGAGAAACCCCAAGACCCATATAATGTGACAATACCAGGATAGCTGAGCTTGGGGACAGGGCAGCAAGGACCAAACAAAGGGACGCTTGGGGATAAATGGAAAATGAACAGTGGACCCAAAGTGAACAGGGGTATAAATCCATGCATGTTATTATCCACAAGGACTGAACCTCTGGATTGAAGTTAGTTTGTTGTGTCTCATCCTTTGTGACATTTATACTTATACATTTTCTTAGTTTTTTTCTACTTCTCTTACATTGAGCGAGCCATTCTGGAATGAGTTAAGTAGCTATTATCTAGTTATTATGTGCCAAACATCCTGCTAGAAACTGAGGGTGCAAGACCAGAGGGTAATAGTTATTGCTCTCATGAAGACTGAAGTCCGTGTAGGAGGGAGACATAGATCATTTCAATACGAGAGAATAAAGACTATACTAAATTTTACAGCTGCTCAGCAAAGGAGGGGGCACTTTGCCAAAGATGAAGGCTCATATACAAAGAGGTTTCATCTGTTAAAGTGGAAACCAGTCTTGAAAATTCCCTGAGCAGACAAAACCAGTGTAGTCATGCAATCGAAACTTAATTTAGCTTATTTTGCAAGACTAATTATGGGATTCAGGACATGCTTCCCCAAAATATGCCACTAAATATTGAATAATCAACATATGTAGGATACATAGTGATTATTTTGAAGTAACTTTAAAAAACAGCTGGTGTTAGAACATTCTGACCCTCCTTTACTCCCCCTGAAAGCAGGAAATAAATTTCCCATATGAAAGTTACCCTCCCTGTACCAAGAGAAAGAGAGGCATCCTTATTGCCAGGGGTCGGTAATTCAGAGCCAAGAAGGCTGTATAAATACATTTTTGCTACTTTAGCCATTTGCTGCCCCCAGCTTGAACTCTTTTGTCAATTCTTCACAAATAACTGTTTCTTCTTTTAAAAGTATAAAAGCTTTGGTCTCTTCTTTGAGCTTCATTTCAAATTTTGGTTTTAGTGTTCCTGGTTTACAAACTACCTTTTTGTTGTGTGCACAGTGAATTTTTACTAATAATTCAAAGATACGCTGTTTTTACTTTGGCTGTTCATGAACCTTTGACACATCACAGTTTCTCTACATATCTGTCAATTTCACCCACGTCCACGAGATAACTAAATCTCCAGATGTTTAGTCTAAATGCCTTCTAGAGATGTGCCTTTTCTTGATACAATAAGCCTGACCAAGAATTTTGGGTGATCCAAGGCAAAATCGTTAAAGCTATCACAAAACAAGCTCGAAGAGCATTTTCTTAAAGCCCCAAAGCCAGCATTGCTTGGATAGTAGTGGAAGAACGAGTCCTGTGTGAAATGGCAAAGGGCATTGGCAGATGTTCACCTTGAACATATAATAAGGACTTCAGGTAAACAAGCAAAGAGAATCCAGGAAGAGGGTAAGAGATTTTGCCACCGGATCATTAAACTCATCCCCTCTTCTCTCTAGGCAAATGGCTAAACTGCATTATTCAACCTCCTTTGTGACTAAGTTCTAATCAGAGGACGTAAAAGAGGAAGTGATGCATGCTACTTTCCAGACTAAACAATAAAACCTCCCAGGTGTACTCCTCCAGGCTCTTTCTTCCTTTCATCTGGCTAGCTAAGAAATGACCTCAGGAATGACCTTGGAAGCCATGAGTTAAAAGTGGATGAATGACCTGTGGAAATGAAGCCTCTGTGTTCTACCTTCTACCGCAGAGCAGGAATATCCATAAGGGACTGTTAACCTTGAACAAGATAAAAACTTTTACTGTTCTATACTGCTGAGTTTTAGAGGTTTAATCGCTGCAGTTGCTGGCATTACAGCATTAGTTAACACAGTACAGTTACGGAGGTCTAGTGAATAGTGTTATGAGTAAATTGATAAGTGGGTTAATGTAATTCAAATTTATAAATAAGGAAACCGAGGATCAGAGAGTTGAGTATCTTACCCCAAACACTCAGAAACTAACCTTTGGAGCTGTCCCAGAACTCAGCTGCTCTGTCAAAGCTCACATTCTTCTGGTGTCTTATTCTGCAAAAAGACAAGCAGATAAATTCTAACTTGGTTCCAAGTGTTGAAAAATGATATTGACCAAGATATATTAGAAAACATCAACCCTGTATGAACCAAACAGCACAGGTTTTTGTGTTATTACTGATTGGACCATAAATGTACTGCTTTCAGTTTTATATTGTTTTATTTTAAATTAGATATACTAGAATTATATGATTGATATCCACTGATGTTTTAATGCAGATTAACTCCCTGTAGTTTGATCTGGAATATCATTAACATTTCTTTTCTTTTAAGCATATAATTTATCCTTCTAATGAATCTGTAATAGCATTGGGCATTAGCCATTTACAGGAACTCTGCTTTTCTTCTTTCCCTTAAATAATTTTTTTCTAAAACTATTATTGTGTTTTTACTATAGAATATGATATAAAAATTAACAACTGATATAAAGATTGAAAGGTAAAACAGAGTAGAATAAAACAGAAAGTCTCCCATGTTGAATTCTAATTAACTCTTAGTTTGCACTCTCAAAGGGGAAGGAGATAGAGCATTGCACCCACTCCTTAAGTGTAGGCTGCATGTGGAAGCATCTTTCTAAAGAGGACAACATGGAAAGCATGATGGAAGAGTAACTTTACAGTGGAGAAACCTGCCAAACACCACCTCAGGCAGGTGATCACGGTTCACATCAACAGTGACAAACTGACAAAATATACCCTTAATGTAATATAACAAAAATGGCACTTTATGTCTGTCTTACTCCTCCCCAAAACTCCTAACACCAGCCTAATCATGAAAAAAAAATCTGACAATTCCAAGTTGAAGGATATTCTTCAAAATACCTGACCACTACTTCTCAAAACTGTCAAGGTCATCAAAAACAAGGAAAGTCTAAGAAACTGTCACAGCCAAAAGGAGCCTAAATGCAATATGGTCTCCTGAATGGTATCCTGGAACAATAAAAAAAAAAAAAAATTACAGGGAAAGCTAAGGAAATCTGGATAAAGTATGGACTTTAGTAAATAATAAGGTATGAGTATCAGTTAATTATAACAAATGTACCATACTAATGTAAAATTTTAATAATAGGGGGCTATTGGGTATCAGGGCACTCTGCGTACTATCTTTGCAATTTTCTATAATATAAAACTTATAAAATTAAGTAGATATTTTTTTTAAAAATCCCTCATGATCCCATAATCTAGCATAAAAAGAAATATTTTAATGCAAGTTTCATCTTTTTTTCTATTTTTATTTTTTAAAGTGGTTTCATACTATACATAGTTTTCACTTAACATTCAATAAATGTATTTTGATGCCATTATAATTTTACAATATGATTCGTATTTATAACAGAGTAGTTCATTTTAGGAATGTATCATATTATTTAGTCCATTATTTATTGGTATATTTATTTTTCTCTAATTCCATTGAATTTATTAAGGAAGGGGGTGTGGGAAATAAAAAGAGAAGAGAGGAAACCATTCTGACCTATTTGTTCATTGTGAGAAATGAGGAGGACTGGCCCCATACTATCTGGGAAAATGGAATGGGATGAGAAAACAAGGGACCTAGACACTGGCTTCAGATTTGCAAATAACTCTGAGTATGATTTTAATGTCAATCTCTACAGTTCCTAGTGTCCCCATTGATCAAATGAACTACATAATTTATGCAACTGTCCATTCCTAAAATCTATTACTATATATTTTGCAAAAAGACTATTTTTTAGAAATTTCTGCAGAAGATATGACCAAGTATACTTAATATAATAGAGAGCTAGAAAATGGATGACAGATACATTTCTTCTTTGCTGTATAGCCAAAAACAACTTCCCATCATATGGTAATAATGGAATGCATTATACAAAATGACACGAAGACCTAACAGTTGTACGCAAAGGGGATTCTTCTTGCTGAAGGAGAGGGAAGACTAGCCCATGAACCTTGCAAGGAGGTCAAGTCAGCTAAACACAAGAAGGTATGTGTAATTATAAAATGGCCTTCTTAGAAAAACAAGTGGGTTCTTACATGTGGAGAATTTTATTGTACATGTTGGATGGAGGATCGATTTATTTACTTATTTGTTTGTTTGTTTGTTTGTTTATTTTTAGGCAAGGCAACCCTTGGTTGACATCACAGATTTCAAGGACTTATTTTGCAGTCACTTATTTTTTATTTTTTTACTAATACAGCACCTGGTCTTTCTAGATAGTCTCTCATCCTAATACTAACCAGGCCTGACCCTTCTTATCTTCCCAGATCAGATGGGATCCGACTTGTTCAGGGAGGCATGGTCATAGAAGCATTTCTGACCTTTGATGGGAATTCAAACTGAATGGTCACCAAGTTCATTTTCAATTTTAAAAGGCTGGAATTTTTCTTTAATCTTATATACACCACCCTTTAGACTTTTGCCCACAAGCCCTACCCCTGTTTCTGAGCTCTCTGCTGTCCCTTTGGACTCTTAACTGAAGAACGGATTCCACTAGCAAAAATAAAAAGCATCTATTTATTAAGAGGATGAATCCTTTGGCTTGTTTGTACGCATAAGTGGGCACATCTCCAAGCATCTAATGAAGAACAAATCCTTCCATTGTCATTAAGAAAGTATGAACGAATCATCTCTTGAAACTCAATCTTCTCTATGAAGCCAAGGCAAAAAGGAACAGAAACTTTAGAAAACAGGTCTCCAGTTTATAGTCAAACCCTAGAATTTGTTTTCAAGATTCTTCATATTTTTTCCAGAACATGAACTTGTGAAAGCCCTAATGGAAAAAAATTAACATACACATTTATTAACATTCAAATTTTTGAAGTTGATCTGATTCAGGTGAGAGATCCTCACCTTCACCCTTTGGTGTACTGAGGAAGGAACTGTACTTGGTGGGAGTTTTCTAAATGGTGAAGGTGACTCACCAGTTTGCACATCAAGTGACCAATGCACTTCCCTTAGCCTCTTTATTCAGGCAAAAACTATATGAAAGGTGTCCCAAAATGTGGGTTTTGGGAATTCTACTCACAGGAGAAAATCAGCCTCTCAGTCCACTTCATCTCGTAACAAACCAAGTAGATGGCTAGAAACCATCTTCAGGAGTGCGAGGTGGAAGAGAAAATGAAGAGGGCCGGGACCGGCTTTACGAACTTTTCATCCTAAACTTCAAAAGTACAGAAAGCGAATGTGATATTTTATGAAAAACCACATGCCGCCTGTAGATCTTCGCTTCCAACACACACACACACACACACACACACACACACACACACACACACACCCAACTGCTATTGGCGAATGCCTCCTCTCCAACCACCAGAGGAAGGAAGAGATGCCCAGAGAGAGCCCCAGCGCGCCGCCAGGAGTCGGGGTCTCTGGCCGCCCTCGGCGGCCGCTGGCTGGTCTGAGGAAGGACAGCGTGCCAGGTGCTGCAAGGAAACCCCCTGCGCGGTTCGTGGGGCGTTCGAAATGCAGCATCATCCTCTCCGCTCCTTTTCTTCAGACGAAAAGCAGAATTCGAGGGCACAGGGAAACCGGAGGGGCAAATGGGCAGCCTGCCGCCAGGAGCTCCCTCCTCCTGGTCCCCTCACCCGCCCCGCCTTGCTCCGACTCCAGCTGCCACCGCTCCCACGGGCCGGCAGCACCGCCACCCATTTGCTCCTCCATTCACTCGAGCGGGGAGGAAAGAGGGAAAACAAAACTCTAAAAATAACTGTCAGCCTCTTAGAGAGAGAGAAAGCTCAGTTACCCCCGCCCCCACCCCCGCGCCCCAGCCCAGCTCCCGCCCTCTCTTCGCCCTCCCCCCCCTCCCGCTCCCGATGGGGCACATGTCTGCTTCTTACAACCCCGAGGCACATGGTTCCACTTCGGCGCCGAGCCCCCCCAGGACGGAGAGGAGATCCACATCCGCGGGACACTCCGCGCGGAGCCACCTCCAGCGACGGAGGCCGGGGGCCTGCAGCAGCGAGATGAAGGGCTAGAGCGAGGAGGGACCGCAGCTCACGCGGTGAGAGGGGCGCGGGCGGCGGCGAGGGCGTGGGGGGGCCGGGGAGGGGTGCCCCCCGCCGCGCCCCCGCAGCGCCCGCCCCCACGCGCTGGCGCTGTCTGCCCGCCCCACTGCAACTTGCTGCAGTGTTTGAAAGAGTAGTAGGAGCGCATGGAGGTGGGGCCGGGGGAAGACCAGGCGGAGTGGTCGGGGGCGAGCGCGGGGGCGGGGGGAGGGCCGGCCCCGGGGGGGCGGGATGGGGGAGAGGGGGGCGGCCCGGCGCTCACACATGTCACATGTGCTTTTTAAGACGGCCGGGAGCGCCTGCGAGCCGGATCTGGTGGAGGATGCTGCGGCAGGTGCTTCGCAGAGGGCTCCAGTCGTTCTGCCACAGGCTGGGCTTGTGCGTGAGCCGGCACCCGGTCTTTTTCCTCACCGTGCCCGCAGTCCTGACCATCACCTTCGGCCTCAGCGCGCTCAAACGCTTCCAGCCCGAGGGCGACCTGGAGCGCCTGGTCGCTCCCAGCCACAGCCTGGCCAAGATCGAGCGCAGCCTGGCCAGCAGCCTTTTCCCGCTGGACCAGTCCAAAAGCCAGCTTTATTCGGACTTACACACCCCTGGGAGGTATGGCAGGGTGATCCTCCTCTCCCCACCCGGGGACAATATTTTGCTCCAGGCTGAGGGGATCCTGCAGACCCACCGAGCCGTGCTGGAAATGAAGGTGAACCACAAGGGCTATAATTATACTTTTTCCCATCTGTGTGTGTTGAGAAATCAGGATAAGAAATGCGTGCTGGATGATATTATTTCAGTGCTAGAGGATCTCAGGCAGGCTGCCGTCTCCAATAAGACAACAGCCAGGGTGCAAGTGAGGTATCCCAACACTAAATTAAAGGTATGCTCCTCCTGCATGCTTCTGCCAATTAAAGAGGCAGCACTTCATTTCTTGCCCTAAACAAGCAAAGAAAATGCAGAGGTCTCATCCTTAAGACTCAGAAGCTGATGCTTCTTTCATTTTGGGGGTTGGGGGGAGATGGGCAACTGAGTGAAGAAAAGGCAATGAATGGTACGACTAGATACTAAGAAATTCAAACCCAAAACAAATACCAAAAATGAAAAAAAAAATGAAAAAAAAAAGTTGTTTCTGAGACCCTGCAATTACATCTTTGTTCAGGGTTAATAAATCAGTGAATGGAAGGGGGTGGGGGAACCTGAACAATTTGGGGGATTTCTTTTCATTATGGGGCTCAATGTATTTCTTATTACTGATTACACATCCACTGGTGCCATATCCACCTATTTACATCTTCAGCCTGGCTTGATTTTGACATGTAGGGACTTTGTGTCTGGGTGCCCTGTGAATATGTGTCTGAAAGCAGTGGGTATGAATGTAGTTGGAATTCCAGGAATTATATGTACGTGTGTTTGCATAGCAAAAGAAGCAGAAAATTTTCATGTGTGAAAATAGGAATGTGCAATTAACTGGTGTACTAGTTTACTGAGTCCTGTTACTATCTTCCAAACCAAAGTAAGATTATTATTATAGTCCAAGAGCAAAAAAAAAAAAAGAAAGAAAGAAGAAAAAAAACCCACAGTCAGCAAAAATTGCAAAGAGTAATTATTTCAGCATTAAATATATTGTGCTGTTTAAACACTCAGTTCGGATTTTGTTGCTCAAATGAGATTTCTAAACTCATTTTACACTGTCAGGATTAAGCTGCTGCATGCAATGAGGCATGCAGTCTCCAGGTGACTGAAGTTTCAGGGACAAATGTGACTTCCAAAAGAGTCACTGCACCATTTGTAGGCTTGACCCTGTGCAGGCTCAGGAGCTGTACAATCAAGAATTCCCAATTCAGGTGTTTCCCCAGAGGAAGGAATTTTCTTTTTTCTAATGGGTATGAGGGTGTGTGTGTGTGTGTGTGTGTGTGTGTGTGTGTGTGTGTGTGTAATGGAATAGGAGGAACCCCAGTTTCAGTAAATGAATGGCCTAAATATAGGAAATTACTAATTTTTCTATTTATGTATCTGATATAGTCAATAGCTATACACTACTAAAACATAGTTTTCTCAGGATTTTTGAGATCAAAAAGACTTTTTTTTTTAACTGAAGAGGATTTAATGCACCAAGAAACTAGGGATTCCTCAGGAAACCTCATTACTTGCCTTCTTTTAATATGTTGGCCTTGTTTAAATGCATCCAGAGGCTGACACCGTTGCAGCCCCTCATTTAGTTGAGCAGCCCCTTAAGGTTTAGTGAAACTAGACAGATGATTCATCAGCTTGAAATCTAGGTAAGGGCTTGTCTGCTTCACACTTATTGCAGGGAGCATGATAAATATATGTGGTTGGGCAGAATGCTTTACATTTCTTCAGTCCTTTGACATCACCATTACTGATTGCTAAAGAAAAAGATTTAGTGGAGAGCGATGGTCCTATCCTATAGTCTTTTAACTGAGTTTTTTCTTATGCCAAACACATGACATATAGAAAGATTTGAAAATGTGTCATGTTTAACTTCAGTTTGTTTTCCCTATTGAGGCTAGTCTGCAGTTTATTAATATGAATTATCAGTTGGGTCCCTTACTTCTTTATTCAGCAGTACTCTTCGTGTGTTCAGAGTTTTGTCCAATCAGCCACTGTGTACATTTTGTTTTTCTCACAATATCATTATGACATTTACAGTGCAAAACCCTGAGGCCTTACTCTCATGGGGCTTAAAAGTAGCAAATGTTAGTGTCTTTACCCAGAGTTAACTGCAAGCAGGGACTCTGCAATCTCTGGGTCCACCACTCAGCCAACACCGTGCTAAGCCTGTAATAGGGGCTTTGTCTAAACTTTTTGGCTGATTGGTTGATTGATCTACATTTTGGTAGGAATCAGTAGATAATCATAAAAGAGTGAAATAATTGAGTATGAAGGTCAATGTAATAATTGCAGACTTATTCCACTAATCCTAAAAAGAACAGGAGAATTATACATTGGTTCTATAAACTGTAAAGCCCTTATTCTGCTACATTCTGATATCAGTGTCTCCTCCAATGTGTTGGCTTGACTCCCTCTGCATGACATTAGTGAGATGCTTAAGCTATGTTTGAGTAAATGAATCCTTTAAGAATCCTTTGAGAACAATGGGCCCTCTCAGGCATCCAGATGTAATATTACACATGTTAATGAAATGTAAAATATAATTTGTGGAGTACCATGGATACTTAGAATCCTATCAAAAGGTCTCCAAGGACTTTCAGGGGAAGAACTCCCTTACACAGAGCAAAGTGAGATGTCCTTTTCTTTTGATTACATGTTATTTGAAAATGGTGTTAATTCCTGTGTGGCAGTGATTTTCAAAGAGTGTCCCTATGATACTGATGTCTGATAAAGTTTGAAAGCTGGTGGTATATGATATTTGAGGAAAATTTTTATACATACCGTTTTTTAGCCCTCGAATTTATTTTGCTTTCCCCTTTCATACTTGGGTCACCAATCTTTCCAACTTTGGACAATATGGAAAATTTCAGTGCTGAAAGATGCTGTTGGTTGACAGGGAATCCGTAGTTGAAGAAAAATACAAAATAAATCCCAGTGGCTGGATAATGTGAGTAGGAATTGGCCATCTCTTGACGTGAAAGAAGCAAGTAGGTCAGTGCTTAGAGATAGTCTGAAGATGTATAAACATTGATTGACAGAGAAGAGTGGTCAAAAACCTTGGTTATGACAATCAGAAGGGCATCTCACAAATATTATTAAGACATCCAAGTAGTCCTGAGCACAAAATGTTTAGAACTTCTGATAAACATGATTATTTTGACAGGGTGATCCAGACAAGCAGGGACACAAAGTTGCTGGTATGGAATTCCAACCAGAGGCTCAGATAAAGCTGGTATGAAAAATACAGCAGTCAGCTTAGAATACTATAGAGGAAATGAAACATATACACATTTTCAAGTGCTAGATAGAAAAGATGCCAAAATCTGAAATTCTTATACCTATATAATATGAAATCTACAATTGTGCTTGTCGTTATAATCTTTATATTATTTTATCCCTGATTAGGCACAAAGGTCGTGTTTTATATTCCTTCTGTATTACTTACATTCCCTGACCCCAATCTTATCTAACTACATGTAGATAATATTTATAGCATTGATTAGTCTGTTGATTAATTGTATATTTATACTGTAATGTCACAAAACTATCAAACCTTTAGGGCATGCTCTTATTTTAAAGATATTCTCTACATTCTCTAGATTTCTGTAAAGTGTTTTTGACCCCAGTAATTTGGGGGCCTTTTTTTACGTATTAAAACATATATTGTATAAGTTAATGCAATGTGCCCAGACGGAATTTTCAAGTTAAATACATAACATATTGTTGAATCCAGTCTCTTGAATCCAGGCTCTCAAAATCCTTAGCAAGGACTACTCTGGAATCTGAGAAATATTTTCATTATAATTTAAGTGACTCAGGTTGTAGCAGGCAATAGTCCCCATGACCTCACTTTTCCATCTGGCTGCTTCCAAGAAAGTAAATCTCATATGTCCCTCATTCTTTATTTTGGTCCCAGTTAAAAAAAAAAAGTGAAGAAGCAGGCTAATATAGTCCATTGTAAATGGAGAGAAAGCAGTGATACAGATCTGATTCCCTTGCAGCCTGTCCTTTTCATTAAATTCCATTAATATCATACCTTTGGACAGATGTTTAAGTGAAGTATATGCATTTTGATGTACTACAAATAAGAACAGGAGCAAAGAAACACTTCTTGCTTTTTAACAAAAGTTTCTGCAGGTACATTTCGAATACGTCTTTCAGGTTCAGAAGATGTTGCCATTAATATTTAGTTCAGATTTCAATAGACAGGCAACTTAAGCCAATGTGGAAAGTGAGGACCAACATTATTTTTCAAAAAATAACTCCTTTCCCTAATTCATTCTAAAACCTCATAAGACATTCATATCAGGATCTTCTAAGATACTTAGATGTAAGCTTATACTCCTGGTTCTATTTCTTAATAGGTAAAACGTGGCTACCTTACTGAATGTTCTGATTTGCCTTCTAAATGATGTTGGTGTTTTATACACAGCATGTCATGTTTACAAATCTGTAAATTAGTGAGATTATTTATATTTCCATTTTGGAGGTAAGGTAACTGAAAACCTCGTGGTTAAGTGACGTCTGTGAGGTTCTCAAGGTGGTACATTTTGAAACTGGGATTTAAATCCAGGTCTGTCCGGTACTGAACTTCATGTTCTTAACCAGGGTACTGTATCAAGTCCTAGCATATCCTGTATCATTCTCAGTAACAGCAGCCCTTTGCACGAAGAAAGAACTAGAGCTATAACTCCTGAGCCATCTCAACTCCCTGTGAAATGACCCCTACTGCTCTTTCACACCAGTGCTCATGTTCAGTCAGAGAGACCAGCTCAGAAGATAAAGTGAAGCTTCACTTCCCCTACCTGACTATAAGGGAGTAAAGCTTGCAGTTTGGGAAAATTCTCGTTCTCTGTCTACAGTGAAACTTGCCACAGAAGTTTAGCAAATTCCTCACTGGCACATGACTCCCCTCAAACCCTCACGCACAAAAAAATATTCTTTTGACTCTCCTGTCACTTTAAGCAATAATTAACTCTAATAGTTGTTTCTTAATCTTTTCTACTTTAAATGTTATTATAACCAAAACAAACTATGATACTGTGCCTTTCCAAATATATTGTGTTTGGAGGATATTTTTCACTTTATCCCAGTAGTTATACCATAATTGGACCACGTTGCTTTTAATTCAGTGTTAGAGTTGAAGAGCCTGTGTTCAAACCTACTCCAGATATGTCCAGACATTTCTACGCTCAATGTAAACAATATTAAAGAAGATATCTTGAAATTTCAAGATTCTACATTTTCTTATGAGGCAACTCTAGATTGGAAGGCAGGTCTCTTTCTCCCTTTAGTCAAACAAATTGCCCAGGGCATGCCCCACCACAGGGTGGAATCATTGGAGTGACTCATTTCTCTGATTATTTCTGCCAGCAAGAGGTGGACAGAATTATATGCATCCCTGGCCCACAGAAACATTTAGGCAATGCTTCTGACTTAAAAGCATGCCAGGTCGCATTGTAAACCACAAAACTAATTACATTGTGTTTCCTAAGACCTTTCTTCTCAAAGTGCTGTGTATAGACCAGTAAGTAGCAGCAGCAGCAGCACCTGGGAGCTTGTTAGAAATTAAAACGCCCATGTCTCAACACAGTTTTACTTCCTGGAATCTGCATTTTAACAAGCTCCTCAGGTATTCATGTGCACTTAAGAGTTTGTGAAGCTCAGTTTTATGATGCAAGGTTGACCCTGGTATTCCTTATTCATGGCTCAAGTTTGGAGCAACGTATGTCAGTTCAGACCAAAAACACCAAGAGAAAATTGAGTAATTGAGCCCACAGTCAATCATTTAGTCACATGATAGAGCCATTGAAGAAGTGCCTCAAGAGTTACCAAGCAGCTATCCCACATTGAGTAGTGGAATCTGTCACTGAGTTAAACTTAAATCTGATTACTGTCATCCAAAATTTTCCAAAAATGTTAAAAAAAATCTAACCATCTCTTTAAGGAAAAAAGCAGTGTTTTTTTTTTTTTTCAAGCTTCTTTGCAGTAATTTCACGATACTAGTAACATTAAAAGTCAGTCAATCTAATTTTGTTAACTATTACATGAGAACACAAGTTATAGGAACTATACATAGGAGCAAGAGTATGTGGGGAAAAATGAAAAACACACCATTACAGAGGCGTGTATTTTAAAAGTAGCCTTGCAATCCTTGCTTTCCTCAGATAGGATAATTATGACAGTGCCGTTCATTGAAATCAAGGCTCATTCTCTGTCATTCAAGGGAATTCAGGATCTCTGAAAGGTACCTGATGAGCAGCACTCAGAATGAATGGACTCTGCTTAGTTACAGGATTTGTATTACAACAGCCACTGTTTCCCCTCCAGAACTACCCTAGCAACAAGGGAAGGCCTCACCTGGGCCACTCTAACTTTGCTGTCTCAAAGGCTGAAGGCACAATATAGGCTCTGGGTTTGGGAAAGCAGAAACACGTTTAAAGTGTTGCCGTAGCTTCAGAAGGTTTTGAATGCAGCTCCAGGTGTTCCTGGCAGATGGAGGCTTGACTGGCTATTTAGGGTTCAGCCTCAAAGGCTGCACTTCCCTTAGAATGATCAGTCTGTTCTCTCACCTCACCAGGTCTCTAAATTACATGGAGAGAATGTTCAGTTCTGATTGCCACTGCAGGTCATGCTAATGTGGGCAAGGGACACAATAGATTCAAAAGCTATTCATGTACACATTAATTTGGGTAACTTTTATGTTTGCCATGTACCAGACACTGGAGATTCAGTGAGGAACAAAACATATGCAGTGCTTGACCTCAAGGAGTTTGAGTCTAGTGAAAAAGACAAAAATCAGATAGATAAATTCATAATTACCGATTATTATGAAGGAAAAATACATGGTGCTGTGAAAGGAGGATACCATATCTTGGGGTGTTAGAAATGGCTTTCCTGAGAAAGTGACTGTGAGCTGATAGCTGAAGAGTGACAGGGAGTTAACACTCTAGAGTGGGTTAGATGGAAAAACCAAGAGTATAATGCAGAAGACAAGATACCTTAGATGCATTGAACAAAAGCCACTGTGCATGGAAATTGAAAAGTGACAATGGCGAGAGTGCCAAGGGCCATGGTAACTTCTTGACAGTAATGTAACAGATTAGATTAAAATCTGTGGATCTAGATTTTCTGGGTTTATCTCTTTGTTCTGTCCCTAACTTTGTACAAATGACTTTGTACAAATAATTTATTTTACCCTCTACAATTCAGTTTCTTCATCACAGCCCCAAACTCTTAGCATTGGGTAGATTAAATGAGTTCATGATACCTAAAGTGGTGCTTCTCAAACTCTGATTGTCACCTGGGGATCTTCTTAAAAATACAGATTCTGTTTTAGTAGGTCAGAGGTCGGGTGAAAGTTCTCACTTCTAGCAAGTGAAGCTGATGTCACTGGTCCATGAACCACCCGCCAAGTAGAAAGGCCATGAAGCACTTAGAACAACACCTGTTTCCTTGCAAATTCTTAACAAATGCTAGTGGTTTAAATCCTTAAGCACTGATATTCTTCTCTTATCCAGAATTGTTAATTGACTTTCTTATGAACTCATGATTAGACAAAAAAATCCTTTTGGTTTTGCCCTCAAAGCTAAAGATCTATCACATGGTAGTTCTCACGATGTCCTTTGTAAGTGCAATACCAGGGGCATAGATCTCTTTGCTTCTTGCACTAAAAAGCTTGAACTGCCTCCAGGGTTGTCATTCTGAATATGACTTCTCTTTGCTAAGGACAGTAAAGAGCAGGCAAGGAATGTGTGGGAACTTGGTTTCAGTTTTCACTGGGTTTGGGAATAATTTAGTGGTTGATTTTGTGTGATATTCTCCATAGAGCTACTCTTGACCTCTTTCTTCCCTCTTCACTTCTGTGACATTGGGTATTCCTTCTCTGTTGGTTCTCTACTTCTTAATGACTCATTCTCCTTTCCACTCCCATATTTATTGATGGTTCCCATGAAACAGTCTTTTTCATGGTCTGATCTCTCAATATTCTCATTCAAGACAAACATCCATTTTCTTTCATGTCTATAACTATTTTAATGGCATCTCTATTCTGCCATTGAATCAGGCTCAGAATCTCAGTCACCTATGATTAAGTCTTCCTCACCACCCCCAACCAAGAGACATACAAAGTAATAACTAATTAACTATTAACTACCAGGTCTTGATCATTCTACATTAGACTTCTAACAAGTGGGAACTTGTTAGAAATGGAAATTCTCAGGCCTCATTCCAGATATACTGAAACTCTGGGCTTGGGGCCCAACAAGCTGTCTACATGATTCTGATTCCTGCTGAAGTATGAGAATCACTGTTCCACAGCAGTGGTGCTCACTGTTGGCTGAGGTAGCAGGGGAGCCTTAAGAATACTGATGGCATAGGTCTCGTCTCTAGAGGTTCTGATTTAATTAGTCTTGAGGCCGCATGGGCATTGGAATTTTTTAAAGCTCCTTTTTTGATTATAATGGGCTACCAAGGTGGAGAACCAAAATCTCCTCTTCATATTTCTTTTCCTTTTCTTTTCCACTGTCTTCCCTTTGGGCCTTTGTTCCCACTTACCTGTTTTATTTATGGGATAATCTAATTTATCTCACATAATTTCTCACACTTGGAACCTAGCCTATGTAGCAAGATAATCTGCATCTCTTGGTTATAGTTTTCTCTAACCAAACCTTGCAAGGGCTTCCCATTGCCTGAAGAAGAAATTACAAACTCGACCACAGCCAATGACAACTTTCCTTGGCCAGATCCCAGATTTTACATCCTATATGCCTTCCCGAATGTTCCTTTTTTTCTTACCTTCATGCATACTTTTAATTTTGCTTGGAATTTCTTTCACACTATCAAACTCATTTCCATCTCTTAAAAGCTGAGGTCCCAAAGCCACTTTTTCCATGAAGTTTCTCTGAGTGCTTTCAAAGGCAGAAAACACTTCTATGAACTTTCAAGGTACTTTGAAGGCAGTTCCCTTAATCAGGGTATAATTTGTATTACAGATTTGTCACAAGTTTTTGCTAAAATATAACTGTATCTGCCTAACAAAACAATAAACTGGTAGCCTTCATTGTATAAACTGATTTGCCTGTGAATAGCTAGCCAGTAAGTAGGTCTGTGGGGCCAGTCCTTTGGGGGAAGTTGTGAGTTGTGAAGTTCGTTCTATTCTCAGTCTGACATTCTAAGGCTGTGCCTAAACTCTAATGATCACAGAAAGATATTAAAAACTGTTTTCATGCATGGCCCTGAGCTACATGAGGCACAAGCTTTGGGCTTAGGAGACAAAGGGCCACTAGAAGAGGGAGAAGGAGACATTTTTCCGACCTGTACACAGTACACACATGACTTCAGCTCAGGAAAGGCTGTAGGGAGCGTAATATGGCTTGGGTATCTGCTAGGGTTGCCAAATATAGTAAATAAAAGTACAGGACACCTGTTAAATTTGAATTTTGGATAAACAAATAATAATTTTTAGTATAAGATGTCTTAAATACTGCATTATTTGCTTATCTAAAATTCAGATTTAGCTAGGCATCATGTATTTTATCTGGCAACTTAACACAATGGGAATTCACAAATTACATAGGAAGACTCCAGTATAGACTTTAGAGTGTCATAGGGACCGACATAAGTTCTAAGTGACAGTAGTGGCCATCATACCAGAGACTGGGAAGAAAGACCACGAAAGGTATAGTTTGGAAATTATAACGATATTCTAAGGACTCCCAGAAATGCCTGGGTGAATGTGTGCAGAGGCCAGAATTTCTGTCTTATTCAAATAGGGATGCAAAGAAGTGAAATTTAAGTTCCCCTGTGTGTCTTCATTTAAATACTTGGGCCTAAGGAAACCCAACTTACACTGATTGTTTTAATAATCCCAAGGATTTATTTTCTAGTAAAATAAAAATTGAATGAATAAATGAAAAAAGAAACTTATCTAAAGACTACACTGGATAAAAATTCCATATAGCAGAAATATCTTTTATGTCTTATCTATGAGAGGATGAAATATATTTATATACAAAAGGAAAAAATTAAGGAAATTAAGTTAAAAGTCCTAGGGATGCAATGTACAGCATGATGACTATAGTTAACAATACTGTGTTGTATATTTGAAAGTTGCTGAGAGGGATGATAACTAAACTTATCATGGTGATTATTTCACAGTGTATACACACATCAAATCATTAAGTCTCACATATATAACTAATATTATATGTCAACTAAATCTCAATTTAAAATTTGTAAAAGGAAAAAAGGAACTGTTCATGTTAGCCAGGACCATGTATATATTAAAACAGACATTTATTATAAACGAAATAATTTAGGTCAACATTGTGGGTTGAAAAGGTTTTTTAAAGGTCTATCAGTTATTTAGATTTAAGAATCATTAAATTAGAAAAAGGATTATTTAGGGAGCTGCCCATTTGAATATGATAAGAGTGAGGGTATCATAAGCAAAACCGGTAGGGGTCATAAAATGTAAAGTGAATGATTTTATCATTTCTATTCATGCAACAGTAGAGATTGAAATTAAATTCTTAAAACATAGGGAACTGAGTGAACAAAGAAGTCCTGATTCCTTTTATAGAAAAAAAGAAGGAAGGCGGGGGCAAAGGAGGGAGGGGGAGAAGAGAGAGAGAGAGAGGGAGGAAAGGAAAGGAAAGGAAAGGAAAGGAACGGAAAGGAAAGGAAAGGAAAGGAAAGGAAAGGAAAGGAAAGGAAAGGAAAGGAAAGGAAGAAAGGAAGGAAGAAAGAAAGGGGATTATGGGTGCTTATGAGTAAAAATTTGTGAGTTGGAAATAGTAGCAAGCTAAAATCTGAACCCCTAGACAGACTAAGTTACCTTTTGCATGTATGAAATGTATTATTCAAAACAAAGCTGAAGCATGCCATTAAATATTTGTACAACAGCACTAATAAAGTATATGTGCTGTTTAGAGACTGCCTTGTTTTCCTTCAAGATTATAAAGCTTTTAAGGGCAGGGATTATGTCTTCTTCACATTTCTAGCTTAAACGAAATGTGTGAAAAATGTAACTTATCATTTCTCCCTTCCCAGGAACCAGGTTTTTCTGCACAGGACAGTAAGGCAAATCCTTTGGTGGCTTAGGCAGAGCTTGAGTAATGGAGCATGAGGACAGGGATAGTGGGGCACCGCTAAGTGCCCCTGGAGGCAGACATTCACCCTGCCAGAGTTCCCAGGGAGGCTCAGGGTCTGAACTAGTTTATGACCCCTTTTCATAGGTAGAACATGCCTCTCTATGGGAATAGCACATAAAACTGGTGTTAGCAAGGTGACTTTTATTTCCATTTCTTTTTTTTTTCAACCATTTTTACCTTGGTGATTATTTTTAAGGAATTAGATCTTTTCTAGACTGTGAAACGAGACATTTTTTGATTAACTAATCACATCTTGCCACAATGCCTCTTACTAAACAGTGTTCAAGTTTATAATTTAGTTAACATCTCAAAAATTGTTTATAAAATGATGTGACTCGACTTGTCTTCTTCCTGATAGAAGAATATTTTGGTAATTGATAAGAGATCCTCACTTCTCATCTTTCCCTCAGTTTAGTATCCTGAAAACTTACTGATGATGTTAAAATGATAAGCATGACAATCTGGCCCATTTAACCTAAAGCAACACATGTTTTTGTTGATATGGTTCCTATTTCTTAATAGATGAATATAGGAAAAGTGCTTATTGATTAAGATCCTCTTTAAAAATTTTTAAATGACAAAGAGGGTAATTAAAAGGAAACACAAGTCTATGTTTGAATCCAATTTTTTCATTTATTAGCTGTATGACTTTGACTTTAGATATCTAATGCCTTTATCCTTCAGTTTTTATATGTTAAAAAAAATAGAACTATTAATATCCACTATGCAGATTTTTAGTTTCTGGCACTTTATAGTTTCTTAATAAATTCTAGCTATTTTTTAATGTAAATCCAACATCATAACAACACCAAAGATTAGGAAGCCACATGAAAAATCATTTACAATCCCACTCATCAGTACTATAAATAATTTATTATCATCTTTCACTGCAAAATACATAGTTGCCATACAGAGTATATGTCTTTTTTTATTTTGTTTGTTTTCATTTTTTTATAAACATTTTTATAATTATCATTTTATTGGTTGTTCGAAATTCTGGCAAGTGACTGTGATACAATTTACTTAATTGTTCATTTATTGTTATCTTTGGAGTATATCAGGGGCAGTGTTTTCAGAGCTGGTTTTTGCAATTCTTAACAGGCAGGCATAAGGAGGAAAGCAAAATATTCTGGCTTGTCAACAGAAGCGTAGGAAAAGAGCATTTTCTTATGTGATTTAAAATGTCGCTTTCCTAAGTATGTGCACTTATGAAAGCAAGATACAAATATAGGTCAACGAGCTCCAGGATAACAGGTGTCCCAGGAAAAACCCCTGAAAAGAAATTGGAAGGACCTGATTTATTTATAGACCAACTTCAAAATGCTGTAAATGACTTTGTTAAGAACCACCTCCAAGATTAAACTGCTTACAGTACCTTGTAGCTTATCCTACTACAAAGTAATTTTTGCTTTTCACTTAGTATTGCTCAATGATTCTTATAAGAAACACTTCAGGAATTTTTCAATTATATGAAGCCTGGGTCCCCTCCCCAGAACAATTGAAACATAATCTCTGGGGAAAGGGCCTGAGAGTTGGTATTTTTTAGCCTTGGCCTATTATTCCAGTGGATAACCTGATTGAGAAACTCTAAAGGACCTTAGACCAGATAAAGAGCTCCTGTCCTACCCAGCTCCTTTGCAGATGTGTAGGATGAGAGGATAAAGGAATAATGCTGCTTCTCCTGAACCTCAGCTTCAGGCCCAGTCTGGGTTCTCAAAGTAGAGAGCATTTTCCCTGACACCAACAATTGTAGTACCAATGCCCCGCCAGGTAAACTGCCTCCATGGGAACTATGTAGCTAAAGGGAACAACTTCATCCTTGGCTGCAATTCCCTAATCTGGTACTGACTGGACAGACATATGATGTCTTAATCAATTTGCTATGCTTGAAAGATGTCCTAGATTGCTAGTCATTGGAAAAATATATCCCTTAACACTTTAAAAGGTATCCTTACTTAATACATTTCTGCAAAGAGATTAATAAAGAAAATCTGTAGGCACACAGTAAATATTTATAATTATGGTGATAGAGCCAAAGATAATAAATCTTGATAATTCAAAGGAGTATGATACCAGAAATTGAAATAGTCAATTTTTATTTTTATTAGCTCCTTGATCTCCATCAAGATAACCTAAATTCATATCCTGAAGTGATTAGTATTTATTAATTTGTAACCAGTTCATTAACGCTATCTTGTTAGCCCATCTTTTTGATAAACACATAGGAGATAAAGAAATATGTGTTGAATGAATGGCTTTTTAATTGTCACATTCTGAGTACTAAAAGCATGACATTAAAGAATTTCAAAATATTCCCACTCTTAGTTTAGCCAAACTTAATTAATTTTCAGCCAAATTCTTCATCTTCTATCTTTTCACCTGTGAAAATAATATTAAACTCCTTTTCTAGACATACAAGTCTGGGAAGGTTAACTACTAGTTTTAGCATGCTCGTAACTTCTAACTCATCCTACCCTCCTTAGATCAGGGAGGCAAGTCAACCCATATTAAAAGAGTATGAACATCATGCCTAATTAAAGGAAAAGTATGTTCATTAAAGAGCAATGAATATTTAAAGTAATTCTAGCTACATAAGAGCCACAATAATATAAGTGCCCTTCTTGGGTCAGTAGAAAGCTTTTCCATTAGCATTCCAGTGGGCACAAATCTTATACTCACTCTCTTACTATTTTTAAATGGCAATTATAAGTCACTGAGACAATGAGGTGAAAGGACGTTTTCCTATGATGTTTCAGTATGAAAGATGCAATGTGTGCCGGTGGCCACTGATAACTGGAAATTATAAATTACAAAAAAAAACAACAACATATATTTGTTACCCTTTATATTGCCCTGGGGATTAAATACTTTGTCTTTGGAAAAAAGTAAAAGCATTTTACAAAGTTGAATCCATACTCGTCTTATATTTTGCCAAGCTGTTGAAAATAAGGAATTGACTCCTCTTTTATTTACTATTCTAAAAAGAAAAAGAAAACTATTAAGTAATTGTGACACACCTTAAAACATCATATTGTGTGCATATATTTTCACAAGGCTTTCTGAAATTTTGGAATGTTATCAGATCTATGCCCTTCAGAAAGCCCTGTTATATATAAATTGCTCCAATAACCTACTCACTAATTACTATCTCTAGACAAAAATTATTCTCTAAATCTATTTAAAACAAATATTCTGTTTATTCTTCCTTCAGTGGATAACCTTGGTCATACGATCGTTTTTGAACTAACTTCTATCTGTGGTTTTGGAAAGATCTTTGTATCTTCTTGGCCTTCTCCTGTGGCTGAATAATCTCTTAAACACAGACATCATTCTTCACCTCAAAGCTTTCTTGTTTTTAGCAAACTTTTAAGGTTGGGAAATTGATATGTCTCCTGAATTGTAAACATATATGTTGTGTTCTTTCTAAAGATATACAAATATCTTTCCTGCTCCAAGCCTTCTCCTCCCTGTATTTGCCTTATCTGAAGTGAATAGCATTTCTCAATGAAGATGCAGTTCATATTTTTATTGTTTCAGACACTGAGCTAGGCAGTGGAGTTACAGGCCCTTTTTTCCAGAAGCCTGCAGTCTAATAAGGAAGAAAGACAAGAAAATTAAAAATTATCCATACAGCATGGTAACGTGAATCTTAAGGTTAGTACAAAATGACCTAGAGCTCTGAGTAATCCAGAGCTGGTGCTATATCAGTTTCAGCCTCCTCACAGGCTATAATAAAAACAAAAACAAACGCTCTCTATTGGTGGGAGAAGTCTTTCAGAGATGTTTATTTTAATTGGTAATAAATGTTTTCTTTTTTAAAATGTATTCATTAGACTTGAGGGCAGTGGAGAGCTGCTCTCCATAAGCAGGGAAATATTTTGCTATGATCAGTTACTCTGAAGGTTATGAAGTCAGCATAAAATCCCAATAATGCTGTGGACATAAAAAATGAACACAAAGCAAGAAAATTTTATGGGTATGGACCAAGAAATATCAAGATGAAAAAATATGAGAGTTATTAATCATCCACAAAACCTGGCCAGAAGATTGTTGGATAGTGGAACTTTCCATGACCCTAAAAATCATCCTACCCTCAGGTCTTTCCTCGCTAGCATGTAATAACTGTTAAGATGATTGTGGCATTATTTAACTAGCAAAAATGAGGCATATGGACAACTATAAAACATCTTTTATAAATTGTAAAGCAACCACAGTTATGAGGCTGAGCATTTTTAATAAGGACAAAGAATAAAGAGCTACTTCTTTTTTGTGTGTAATATCTGGTTTAATTAATGTCTCTGACTTGGTGCTTAGTGCCCACTTGGGTGGAAAATCAGCATTTTTATTCCCATTAAATGAATTAGTCACTTTTATATCTTTAACAAAAGGTCACAATAATTCTGTCTTTAATAGGATGTGTAAATATCATCAACAAAAGGTATCTCATATCTTTACTGATTGAAAGGATGTCTGATGTATGCTTGAGAGTTAACGTGTATGTACAAATCGTAGGCCTCAAAGTCTCTTTGTTAAGAAACATAGAATGGAAATGTACTTTTTTCTTTTTTTCTTAAAGATTTTCCATATTAGCAAAAGGAAGTGCAGCATTAAATAATTGCTCAGTTATTTGATTAACTTCTATAGAAAAATGAGTTATTGTTATCTGACTGTCTTATGGCAACATTTTATTTTTCTTACTAATTATTTGAGTTCCCTGGGCTTTTATTGTTGTTATTTGTTTGTTTTCATTCAGATATAGTAAGATAGCAAGTTAAGTAGTGTTCTAATTTTTTGAAGGCAAGGACAGACGATGCCATGTCTAAGGTGGGACCATGGGATTTCTAACACATAGTGATATGCACTGACACACACTGAGTATTCTATGTCATTTGGAGCAGGCGCTGCTCCAAATAAAATATATGGACTCATTTGGTCCTCACCAACTAGGCAGTGAGGCACTACTTTATATTTTTACAACAAGGAAACCGAGGCACAGATGGTTAAAAGTCACTCAGACTGGAGTGAAGCCAGTATTCTTACTGCAGCACCTACATTCTTACTTCTACACCATTGACCACAAAGGTTTTTCATTCTTTAGTTAGTTGCATGTAATATGTCTAAAGTTATTCCCGATGGTTTCATAGGACACTCAATATTATAAGTGGAAAAAGATTCACTGTATCATCAAATTTATCCTCACCCAGAACTAATAAAAATATTCCCTATTGCATTTTTTTCAAAGCAGTTTAGGCAGTTCCATTAAGCTCAATTTATGTGCATCTCCCTTAATTGATCAAATCTCTGCCTCTTTTCTTGGAATACTCCTCTAAAACCTTAATAAACCTGACTAATATAATGACACCTCTCTATTATAAAACTATTTCTCTTTCTTATGACATGCTACTCTTCCTTTTTCTATTAACAACATAGAATGATCCTAAATAATTCTTCTTTTTCTAATAAGTTATGGTGATACCTAGTTTTTATGAAGGCCAGAAATCTAAGTCCACATCCTGGCTTTGTAGCATAGGAACAATTGTAAATAGAAATATATTTGATGTAACTTTAAAATTACATTGTCTTGCCCCAAATTTAGACTGGGGAAAACTGGCAGCCAAAGTTCTTCTAATTTCATTTAATAACCACCATTCTGAGGGTACGCACAATAATTGGAGATAATAAACATGTATGGAGTTCTCACTATGTGCAAGATGATAATTGATTGTATGTTTCTGAAGCAATATGAAATACTATCCCTACCAATGAGGAATTTAAAACTCAGTTGGCATGTCATATAACGGTGAATGCATAAGGCAGTACATGCCCAGTGAGGGATGAAGACACTTCTTCCTATAGAGAGGAGTTCAGAGGAATGATAGATCAGTCACTTTTTATCTTTCCCTAAGGCTTTTGGAATGAAGTAGGATTTGAGCTAATTCCCAACAAGGGAGAAGAGCAGTGACTTGGACAAAAGAAGAACCAGTCTATTTATAGACTCTTCCCACTTGGGTTGTCAATCACCATTTTTATTCTCATTAAACACACAAGGAGAATTATTTTTATTTCCTAGAACAAGCTCAGGTAGACTAATTAAAGTTACAGAAAGCCCTCTTGAAAAAGTTTATTATAGGACCACCAAGGATGTCTGTATTTAAAAGAACTCAAATTTGCAAGTTCTCTAGGTCAGGGTTTCTTAACCTCAGCATTATTTATATTTTGGGCCTGATAACGCTTTGTTTGGAGGAGCTGTCCTGCGCATTGGACATCTAGTAGCATTCTGCCTTCTACCCACTAGACTCATAGTAATTTTCTTTTCTCCCCAGTTGTGACAACAAAAAACGAATGTCTCCTGACATTGTTAATGTCCCCTGGAGTACAAAATCTCTCCCCATTGAGATCCACTGTTCTAGTTATAGGAACGTTGAAGGAAAAAGTTCTCTGAGATTTCTCTCCTCTGTCTGTAACAGAGACCATCAGGACAATCATCTTTGCACTGAACTTAAATCTAACATATTGTATGTCGTAAATCCGTTTTTACAGTGACCCTAGAGTGTGTGCCTTCCATGTCAGGAGGAAGCAGACAACTTGGCAGGACACAGGCACTGTAATCTCTGGAGAATTTTAGGACACACAGTGTAAGCCGCTAAGAAATGCTCACTAACATCTCCTCTCCACTGAGGAAAATCTCTAGTCGTGTTCACTTGTCAAAATTGCCGTCCTATTTAGATTAGAAACCTATTTCAATTGTAAATCTCGTTGGTAGGGGAAGCTCAGCATTTAGGAGAGAACACAGCTGGTGCTTCCTGGATGTTAAATAATTCATCTTCCTCATTTTGGAGAGTCAGAAACAGCCGAGCTGAGATGCTAAATCCTCAAGGTAATATTGCAAAACCTAGTCCCTGGCACTAAGGAAGAAAAAGGCCTACTAACGCACAGAAACCACCCTCCATAGCTTTAAGAGGAGCTTTAGAGCGAATGCTCTTTGCCAACTTGATTTTTCCCCGTCTTGGTAACTCAGGGAAAATAAGTTGGCCTGGCAAATCAGCCTTTCTCCATTTTATATATTGTTATGCTCGTGTCACTCAATCACTTTTTCAAGTGAAATATTTTGACCCTTGTAAAAAAACATTTTCCCCAGATAGCAGCAGTAATCATGGAAAGGGGGTAACACCTGCTCAATTGCAGTTTATAGAAAATAGATGACAGTTGAACAATTGCCTGATGATAAATATTTCTTACTAAAGGTTCTGTTCTCACACTTACTTATTTACTGCATTTACTTTAGTTCAGATTTTCCTAGTACCTGTCCTAAACTCATCTTGGAGTTTCATATTACTTTTGGAGCTGCATTAAATCCTTCAGAATACACAGCTCCTACAACAGTGTTTCACAGTGGTCCTTTAAAACTTTTTCAGGTAACTAATCATCTCAGAACTTTTATTTATGTGCCCTGAAAGAAGTAACTTTTTTTACCAGATACCTGTTTTACATCTTAATGATATAATATCTCTCTTTATATATGACAGAGCCATATGTATGCTACTACACTGTATGCTCAGTTCAGACAAATTTCATTGATTGTGGGACTCTAATGATAATTTATAATGCTCAATGACTGCAGAGAGTTTTATGCTTTAATATATTTTGCCTGAGTGGTTGATTCTATATGATATAAACAATAAAACAGCCAAACTTAAATTTTTTCATTGGTCAGGCTCTGTTTTGAGTTTAGTTCCACTGAAAGTAATTATAGACAATGGTAAAAGGTGTTAAGAGAAGCTTGCATGCAACCATTGCAGTTATCAAGGCAATACAAATTTCTAAATGATAATTTGGTTCTTCATAGAGCTATTTTCTCAGGGCACATAGGTAGACAAAAATTGAATTTCTTCACTGGAAACTGGCCTTCTGTGATTTGTCACAGGTATATCCTTTTGAAAAGATGTCAAGCCATTAGAACAAGAGAGATGGGAAGAGCAGGAGAGTTCTAGTAAACAAAATCTCATTTGGGTTCATTTATTAAAGTCTTTACTTATCTCATAATAACAAAGAAGGAAAACAATAACATTCTGCTGACTGGGCCCATGGGCAAGGCAACCCAGTATTCAGGCTCTGACAATGAATCCAAGACATCCCAAGCAATATTCAGTTTATTGCTGTGGTGCCAGGGGAGGTGTTTTGAGAATCCACACTGTTTTTCGCCTCATTATGCTTTCTTCAGGAGTTAGCAATGTAACCTGAACTACTTTAACTTTATAATAACAGCTTGCTTTAATATACCCCAAAGAGGGGCATTTAATTCAAACAAGCCTTTGTTTTATTATGATTCAAAGAGGTAGTCCTTCGGAAACCTTGTTTCATCTCATTTGAAAAGTGACGAGTTGTATTAAAAATTAGATGTTATGCTACATAGTAAGACGTATTATTAAATAAGGCCTAGAACCTTTAAAAGTCAAAACAATTGGGAAAGTTGTTTCAATATAATATTTGTAAGTTTGGAAGTATACAATGGAAAGAAAAGAGAAATTGCTGGAGAAGTTCAAAGTAAGGATTCATAAAAACAATACAATTAACACAGTTAAATTACTAGTTTATAACTAATATTAAAAAGAGAAGAATCAGCCCATCCTGTCAAATAAATGTATATTTGTTTATTTTTAAATGAAATCATGGTGCCGGAAGTATAACTGACATTTTTAAAACTGTCCAAATTCCATTCAGGGGAGACCAGAAGAGTTCACTCAAAACGCTTTGTAGAACTGGGGCTTCTCAACAGAGCTACTTGCATCTTGAATTTTTTTTATTTCTGGAAAAGAACAACTCCAAATGGAATGAGTGAGATAAACAGATTTCAACATAAACATGTATCTGGGAATCAGTGACCCAAGAATATCAAATGAAAAGGTCTTAATCATGAGGGAAGGTATTTGCAAATTAGTTAAAGTAAACTAGATCAGAGATAGCAGGTTCTTGAATTATTTCGTGATTTGTTCTCCTGAGTGACATATTTATTTGTTCTCTGCTATTACTGAATTTAATAACGTGAGTATTCACTCTCTAAATTTTTTACTTTCTCAAACTGTCTGAATGACTTGTTCAAACAAATTATGAAGAAGCCAAGCTGACTCAGTCACAGCTAGACTAAGACATAGCAACTGCTAAGAATATAACTAATATTTTTACGGAGACTTTAAACACACTGTTTAGAATTGCTTAGCCATTCATTCATCCAACATACATTTTAGTCAGACTCCTCTGTGTCTGAGAATGTGTGCTGGACCATGGGGAAATGAATAGGCAGTAACCCAATCCTCGCCCTGCACTCTGCAGGGCTCTGTGGACAAAAGCTCCATCTCTGCAATCAACCAGATCTAGGATTGCAACCTGACCTTATCACTTATTAACTGTACGATTTGAATAAATAACTATTTCTCTAAGCCTTGGCTTCTTTAGTTTAAAACAAAATAATGACAGAAACTATCCCATAGGTCACCAGAAGAAATGAAATGAAAAACATTTTTCAGTGACTATATCAAAATGAGAAAACATTAGTGTTGGTGCTCTAAAGGAAAAGACATATTTTGAAAAATAGACACAATTAAATTGTAGCAGGTCTCTAAAGTGGGGGCACCGAGAATCTCAGCATCTCAAAAATAAGAAAAATGGAAATGAACCATTCTGTGTTGGTGGAGGCACTGCTGGAATAATCAGAATCCCAATTTTAGAAACATTACAACTGAAACATTTTTAAATGAGATGAAGAAATGACTCAATATATCTCTTCTCTGCTGAGTTAGTAGAGGGAATAGAATTAAACTATAGTAAAAGATTAGGCCTAGGGGAAACTTTTTAATTCTAAAGGTTGTTAGTAAAATTTATCACCCTCAAAATTGTATTTTTAGAGATATGACATGCAGCTGTCTTCCCTGGATGATTTGGATGCCGGGCTGACTGGAGCCAGAGAGATGAAATCTTAAGGATCTTCCTCCCCTCCTATGATTGATGTGGAGAATGATGTGCAGAGTTGACAACGTACAATAAACCACTATGGCAGAGATGGAAAGGCTGTAGTAAAAAATCAGGAGAAATAAGTAGAAGTTATATTTTTAATAAGGAAGAGTACATACTCTGTAGTGTGTGGACTTGCATATTCATTTGAAAGTTTGATGTGGAAACACCAATATATAAATCCTATTTGCAAATTCTGCTTAGAATTGCAGCCTGCAAATCATGCTGCTACACTGAAGCCCAACAGTTAGGAAGATGTTGTGTGACAGGATGTTGATGAGGAAATTGTCATTTGGAACACATGTCAAAAATATTTGGAAATTCAAACCTCGAAATTTCTATGTTCTTTCATTTTCAAAATTCATATTACTCGTGTCAGTTAAATATGATTCTAAGCATAATAAAATATGGGACTAAATGAAATCATAATATACCTATTTTGCATGCTCTAAACCAGGTGTCAATAAACTTTCCCATAAAGCTCCAGAAAATGTACAAACAATTGAGTGTGGCTGTGTGCCAATAAAACTTTATTTTCAAAACTGACAAGAGCCGGATTTTATAGGTGGACTATAGTTTGCCAACCCCCAATTTAGGTTGTTTTTTAAAGCCATATTTTAAAAATGACTAGTCATGTTTTTCCTCTGCTGAGTGTCAGACGTCCTCGCATCATATTTGGGTTATTTATCTGTCTTTTTTTTTTTCCACCTAATCTTTACATGCAGCATCTAGAACTTAAGCTAAGAAGACTCCAATCTACAAAGAGAATTAGACTAATATACTATAAGTTTGCATTATAAACTTGCATTTAATTTAGAAAGAATTTGTGGACACTGAAAGGACACTAAAAAGAATAGTTCCTGATGATATGAGAATATCAGTGCTGTGTTAAACTTTCTGGCAGCGGGGAAAAGAAAATGTCATTTTCTTCCCCTTTCATGAAAATGCTTCAGGATATGGGAACAAAAATTAAAATATTAGTGAAAATACATAAAACAACAGCATTAAAATCCCTTCGGGAAAGGCCCCATAAAAATGATTCATACTGCGTCCTATAATCAGGCTCAATCAAGAATAACGAGGTTCTCCTTTTTATTTCTTTTCCCTCTTTTTCCCCCTCGAACCTGATTTTTTGCATCTAATTCTTAAATATTGAAGACAATTTGACCTAAAATTTAGATCAAGGTTCTATGCCTGAAAACTCCCTGCTTGTGCCTCTGGGTTGAATAGCATCTCTACTTTATATCCACAAAAGTTCTGTATGACTGTAACTGTGAATCTGATAAGTTATATCCCCTTGAGGAGGCAGACAGCCTCACTTTTATAAATATTTGACATCTGGAAACACAGTTTTCAGTTTTGAATATTGTTATGAGCTTGGCGTCTATTTTTAGTGGCATTCTTAGAGACGTACATCGTGAGAATATCAAGCAAAGGCACTGGAATTTAAAGAGATAACATTGCAAGTTTGAGATCATATCTGCACCTTGCCATAATAAAGAATTCGTTATAGCAAACCTACAATATAAGTGATCACTCTGATGACTTAATCTAAGAATGAAGAAATGTAGAGAAAGTACAAATATGCTTGAGACAAAACTAGAAGACTAAGATGAAAAAAAAAAATGAGGAACCAGAACCTGACATTCTCAGTCATAGTCTTCTGATCTTGGACATCAGAAAGTGCTGTTTTTCAGCCTGGAAATAAAGTAATTAAATACTTTGATAGGGAATGAATAATAGTCCCTTAGCAATTCTGTGAGGTGTATGCTTAAGACTGGTATCTGGACATTTACTGTTATTACTATAGACATTGGGAAGAACAGTTTGGACCAGAAAATTATAATTGTTGGAAAAACATTCTGGAAAGGCTTGGGATTGTTTGAACATTTATTGAAATGATGAAAAATTTAAAGACAAAAAGATCTTGCATATGTATTTATATTGAAGGCATATTTATATCTCTCTAGCAGTGAATGCCTTTAATATGTGTGTTTGCTTATATCTTCAGGCCTTTTTTAAGCACTACCATGTTTCTCTAATTTGTCCCAATTCTAATATTTGCTCCCTCATATTTTCAACTTAGTAATACTTTTCTTCAATTCAGTACACAGTAGAAACTCAGCAAATATGTTTGATGCATTAGCTAAGGAACTAGACCCAACACCACTGATTTTCATCAGAAATCAGAGTAGACAGCAAATTGGCAGTCTTTCTTTCTGGCCACTATTTCTTGGGTAAAAATGAAGCAAATGAGAAAATACAGGCAACTGTTTGTGGTACTGGATTTTGTTGGCAGTTGTTTCTGATTAATTACTGTGTTGATTGATGTCATCTTTATTAAGTTTTCCATGGTGTCAGGTGTCTGCCTAGAGTTTTGACTAAGAAACTACAGAATAAAACTGCAGGGTAGAAAAATAGGAAGGCAGGAACTGCAGTGCAGTGGCCTGGGGAAGGTGCCTGAAAGAGCAGTCTAGCAAATAACGTCCAGAAAACAAGATTGGCTCAGTGACTTTGTTGGGAAGGGAAGCTGCTTTCATTTTAGTCAATTTCCATTTCTCTGTCAGAGTACTGAGCTGATATTTCTATCACACCTTTCAGTCTCTGTGAAGGACTTGTTTTACAATGAGCAGGAAACACTCTAGACCAGATATAGGTCGGAGCTTATATTTCTATTGTTCTGGATTATGTTCGCATTGCTACCCTCATTTAAAGATCAAATGACTAAGATTCCTAGAATGAAGTTATTTGTCCAAGAATGTAAAGATGGGAGAGAGTGAACTCAAACACAAATCTTCTGACTCCAAGTTCATGGTGTTTGCCATTCTACACAATGCTTGGTAGAAAGCTATGTGGAGCCATTCTTATACCCATGTAGGAAGCCCCTTTTTATAGGCCTGGATTTGAGGTAAAAATTGTTCAATGTGGGTGATGACAGTAGGCAAAAAGATTAAAGAAAGAGTGGGAGTGATGAGTTTTCTTTCTCTTTTCTTGGAATTAATCAGTGAGAACAGAAGAAAGTGTTTATACCTAACCACATATTATTGTCCCTTTGTTATGATTATTCACAACACTCACAGATTGCGAACTTTAAAAGACCAGTCTGTTTGGTTCCTACAGTTATGACCTTGAGCACCATGATTCTAATCAAGCCATCAGTATGTTTCTGTGAATGTCTTAAACTATACCGGTCAGCAAAGCAATTTTACAGTGTGTTGACTTACAGTGTGTTCGTCAGGCAACTCAAACGTTTTGCAATTTTTTGCTAATTAAAAAAATATTCACAAACAATTTCAGATTGCATTTAAAAATAATGAAAACAGAATAAGGGAATAAGACTATTACTGCACAGATGCTAGTAATTGTGGTCAAATGGTTTCTAAGCTTCAACCTCAAATTCAGATCAGTTTTCTGGATGCTAAGAGATACAAATAAAAAAAAGCATGATCCTCTCGACATGAAAGATAATTCTACCAGTCTTTCCTATATCTGAATCTTAAAGGATTGATATACTGGACAATAATCTCAGTGGCACTTTTGGTAAGCACAGGGAGAAATTGTATGTAGCTATGACTCTCAGTAACCTATGGTAAAAATTGAGAGCACAGCATTAAAACATTTTAATGATAGGAATTCTGTGAGGGCTAAATCGAGAGGGTTAGACATCTCAAATCACAATGCATACCAAGGAGAGATTTTAATAAATCTGACAGAATCAGTGGGCAATGTGTCCCTTAGATAGTCTCTAACAAGTGTTACTTTATTTAGCGAAACATTTGGTAAGAGTTGGATTTCAGTGTTTGAAGTTGCATACTTTGATAGGGAACTGAAGAGCTAATGTCCTACATTACAAGTATGGGAGGGTGAACACTTGGAAACCGGAGGAGGCAGTAGCAGGGCTGATATTCTATTATGAAAATTGAGAGTCTAATTAGATTCTCAACTGGATAGAGGCCCACTTCCTCTTTATTCTGTGGTATGAATCAGTTTACTCATTAAATTGAACTTGTCATTGCTAAGTTCCCCAGGAACAAGTTAAAAACAAGATTTATCTTATTTCATCCAAAGAAACTGGTAATTTACATGTAATGGGTTGCTATTTGGATTTTAGTTAAAACATGATACTGTATTTTGAATGGATACTGGCCATACTCGTCAACATGGATTTTAATATAAAACAAAGATGCAGTTTTCAAGATATTTTTAAATAACCTACAGTGCATGGTATCTCTCATCTATACTTCACCAAAATGAGATTTTCCTCTTTCTAGTAGCTGCAAGTGAGAGAATGAGTTTGCCAAAAGGGGTATTGTCTTGGAAATTAGAAGACCAGGTTCTAATCTTGTCTCCATTTCTTATGAGATGTATTGCTTTGGGCAAGCCATTTGACTAGTCTCTGTTAAATGTGAATAATAATAACACACATTTCACAGAGTTGTGGAGGGAATTAAAGCATAGGAAAGCACCTGCCAACATACCTGGCTCATAATGCAAACATAATAAATAGATTTTGGGTTTTTTCCTTATTCTGAACTCACTCTTTTCCAGTTTTTAAAGTTGTTCATATAACTAACATTCATTGTTCGTAATTTTGAAACATTCTGTTTGTCCTCAACTTTGTAACTGCTTATTATAACTCACTCATGACAACTAGAAAGCAAGACTCACTTGATATTTTTTCTTTTCTTTCTGACTCCTCTGAAACAAAAGTTCACTCACCAGTGAACTTTTACCAGTGATGGAGGAAGAGAATTGCTTCTGGCCTATGGTGGCTATGCTTTCTGCTATTCCAGTGATATAAGGAAATAATTAGGATGAGTGCTTACCAGGGGTCTATTATTGCATATCATCATAAATAAAGATGGGAAAATGTAAGAGAGAAGGTGGGAAAAGAGGGTAATCGGAATGTTTGGATTCATAAACCATTCTCATCACCTGTGAGGGGCATGGCCTTGATAGTATGAGATTGACTCATGCATGTACTTAAATTAAGAATTAGAATCATAGCATCATTAAATTTTAGGATTGAGAAAGACTTTAAAGACTATCTATTCTCTTGCTACTCAAAGTGACATCCACTTATCCTCAACATCATCGCCACCTGGAACAAATTAGAAATGCAGCATCTCAGACCCCATGTCAGTCATACACTATTAAATTGTACATTGCTACAAGATTCCCAGGTGGGTCCTATTCACACAAACGTCTGTGAAACACTAGCCAGGTTTGTACTCATCCTATTTTCATTTAAGCTTCAAATGTGATACGTATATATTTTCACCCGAGTCTCTAAAAAGTGTTCTTCAAATCAATAAACAAGGTTGAAGACAGAAGTTTTCAACATACTTCTGAAAAATTGTCCCAAACCAAGTTTGAAATCAGTGATTAAATCAGTATACATTCTTAAATAATATTGTTGTTTCACCTATTTTTGAGCTTTGTATAAATGGAATTCTATGGTATCTGTTTCTTGTTAATCTCACTCAATCTTATGTTAGAGTGATTTATCCATGTCAATTAGTTTAGTTTTTCCTTTCCACTGTAATTTTTCATTGAGCAGAAATTTGACAATTTATTCTAATGCTCATGAGCATTTGTGTTGTTTACTCTTTGGGGCCATTCACAGACAACACTGCCATGAATATTTGTGTAGCTGTAGGAGCACAAAAATATGTCCACACTACCTAGCCAAGAGAGAAATTTCTCTGTCTTGACTTTACTTGATAATGCTGAAATTTTTCTAAGTGGTCCTACCAATTTACTTCCTGAGCAAGAGAATAAGTGAGAATCCTGTCACTGCACATGAGACTTTTTCAGATGCTGCCTTGATGGAGTCCAAGTACACTAGGTCCTTTACAATTCTTTAATACATCTGTTTGTAACTCTATTAAAAAAAAAAAAAAAGCTCAACCAGCATCTCATCTCTTTTATCTTAATTGTTCACCCGGCACTTCCTGAAATATTAGTTCTCAAATCAATATCAATTCTTATAGATGCATGTGAGAAAATCACGTTTTTCCTTTTTTAAACCCAAATTACATTTGCCCATCCCAGGCTTCTGATCCTTCTTTGTTCACTGTGGCCGCACCAGCATCACTGTTGGAGCTGAGTCTCCTTTTCATGTTCTCTTGGAACAGTGGGTGGTAATTAACTCAGGTCAGGAGATATAATTTAAAGGCATCATTCAATAATGTTTTATTATTTTCTATTTCTTCTTCAACTTCGATTACTTTTTCTTTATATTTGTTCCTTCTCCTAGAAGGAGAAGGAAAAAACTATGTAGTAGTTTTATTCTTCATTTTTAAATTTTGGTCAGCAAACAAGAGCTACATTATTAGCCCAAAACAGTGGGGCTATTTCTTCTCTGATCTTCTTGGTCCAAACAAAGAAAAGCAAGTCAGGTCAAACATTAACAACAAAAAGAACTTTTTTTTTTTTTTTTGACTCTTAGCATTTGTGGCTTACTTTAAATTTAGCCTTCTGAATGCTATTCTTATAAATCCACAATGTTTTTTAAATTGTCTCCTTTTCCTTATTTCCTCTCCTTTTAAAAGTTAAACTCATTGGAGAACATTCTGTGCCACCTCATTTTTTGTAGATTTCTCCTTTTTTCCTTCCTTGGTGAAATTACTTCCATTTGCATAGTCTGGTATTTTAAGACTTTTCCAAACTTTGAGTTTCCTTTTTCTGTTACAGAGTTATATGTCATAGATTCTGTCAACCTTTTCTTTTAAATTTTTGAAGCCTTCCTTTCTGAAGTTTGCAGTGCATGTCCGACTAAGCCCAAGCTTGATCAGAATGAGGTATTTTTTTTTTAAGAAGAAAAAAAAGGTATAAATCTGTGTATACTTCCTTTATGATAAAAGAACTTCTAGACTTCTTGAAGTTTGTGAAACCCCACATTCCTTCAGTCTAACATGTCATCTTTAAGTAGTTTCCTACTTCTTTACCTTAGTGCTTTCACTTTTTATCATGGTTGCCCAGGAGCCTCAGTCTGTCTTGTTATCAAAATTTCTTTCTCCTTAAACTTTAATTTCTCTGTGTTTTCTTCTTCTATCTCTCTGCTAACATATACAGACTTAATTGTGTATGTATGTGTACTTCTTCAAGACAAAAAAGGAAAAATTAAACTTCTTACCATGTTCCTGATGTGAAATTTGACTCATCATCATCAAGCTAACATGGTAAGCACAGGAGAAAGAAGTTCTAGGTGGTGGTTCTAAGATATGAAGGAGCATCAGACTCACCTGAGGGCTTATTAAAAGATACATTACTGTGTCCTCCTGTCTGAGTTTTTGATTCAAAAGATCAGAATTTGATTTAAAGAATTACCAGTTACCAGTTGATGTTAATGCGGATGGTCCAGCGAACACACTTTGATACCTACTGTAACAGAGTGAAATATTATAATCTTCTGAAGAATTTATTTTTCTAATTCAGAGTAAACAAACTCATCCTCATACTTTGTTATTATAAATTATACAGTTTGAGCTGTTAGTGCAGATTCATGTGTTGCCATCTTCCAAGTAAGTGTTTCAATGGTATATGTATTAGGAAAAATTATGATATTTCAGTGATCATATATCTCTGAAAAATGAAGAACACTATTCATCTACCAAACAGATAAGGGAAAAAGTGATTTTAAAAAATAAAAGTAATAATAAAGCAGGTACATTTGGTACTTGAATACAGTTTAGTATACAAGAAGAATAGGGTATCGTGAAGAAGTTCAACTCTTTGAAAAATATATCCTCTCCCTTTTATAGAGTGGTGGTGGTAAATGCAGAAAGCATGTAACAGCTGTTCTGGAGAGGAAGGTACTACACTGTTTCTGATAAGATAGCTCACTACCCAGACACCTTTAACCAGCACTCATGGTTACTCAATAATTCAAGATATTTTATCTTTTAATCATAGTTTGGGGAGTGAGAAGGTTTGGAGTGAGAAGCAAAATTTTCATTGACTAGAAAGGGAGTTCATTCCGTTAAGGGATGGTACCTGCAGTAATTAGGTCTCGAGTGATGAACTCGCTGACAGCTCTGGAAAAGTGCACAGTATGCCAAGCTCAGAAGTGAAAGAAGCAGCAAAGGAATAGAGAACAATTACTCTGAAGACACCTTTTCTCCCACCCCAGCACTCTCCCTGTTATACTTTTCAATTGTGATTTTTTAAATAATTCAAAACCTCCATTCAAATACTGTCTTCTGAAATCATAAAATATGAATTTTTAAATGCTTTCCCACCCTCAGCTTTGTTTTGTTAGTTGTCACTGGGTAATCTTCATTTTTCCAAGGAAGGTAAAAGAATACAGTACAGTCAATATACCTCATCTTTTCTTCTATCCCTAGTTCTGATCCCTTTCGGCAAGACCCACATCCAGAAGGCCAATCTCCCTTGGCAACCACACCTACTTGCCTAGAAATGACTGTCCTAAGACATCTCTCTTTATCCAAATATGCCATCACTGGGGTCTAAAACTATTCACTTAACACTTGCCATTATAGGTCATATGTGCCTGTGGGTTTCTTTTTGTTTGTTTGTTTTGCTTTGTTTTTTATAAGATACTAATGGTTACTACATTTATCAAACAAAAGAAACCCTTCAGCTCATTTTAGTTAGAAGTATACAGTATGTTCATGTTTTTTCCAGCATTCAGTACCCCAGGGTTTCCTACAAAATGTAATGTCTCCCAGGGCCCACGATTTCTCAAGGGATGCTTCGTGTTTGACTCTTCAAACTCTGTTCATTTAATGGATCATTCTTTCAGGCCCTTTCTCTGCGCTTTCCAAAGTAACAGATTATTGGTCTGGACAGCTCTGCTAGTGAGAAAGAAACAGCATCCCAGCTAATCATTTCCATCCAGAATTCATATTCTTAAGAGTGATTTTCTGGGTAATGTTGCCCCCACTTTCTTTGTCTAACACATGAGAGTGGTAACAATTTCATAAGAGATGAAATCAAGGCTATGGCAATTTGTGGAAAAGGTATTTGAGAGAAGGCAGAAACCATGTAAATACACTAGGTACTGGTTTATTTACCATTTTGACATAAGAAAGATATCAACTACTTGGATTCCATTCATCTTCCTGCAACTTTAATGTCTTGCCCTTCTCTACTGCTGTGCTCGCGTATTAAAAATCTCCAAACAACTCAAAAAGTTTATAGCCAAGGCAAATATCACTCTTCATTAAATGATTTTGAGAAGATACTGTAGTGCAGGCAGTTGCAAATCAAACCAAAACAAAAACACTTATTCTGCCTCCAAAGATTTTCCAGTAAAGAAGGTGAGAAACATAATGAAAATACCTTATAATAATTATAAATGTCTTAGGAGCAATCCTGAAAATATCACACTTCAGAGGAAAGAGCTCTCTTCCAGTTTAAGGTTTTGGGAAATTTTTATGTCAGTTCTAACTTTTTGTTTACCACAGATAAGAAATTCTCTTGCAAATAAGTTGATTTGTCTCAGGCAATTCAGAAATAATGAGACATTAAGACTTTAATGGTTGCATTAATCCAACCTGAAAACCCATCCCTTTTATTATTTTATTATAACTAGGAAATATATTATTTTTAATGTAATATCCAATTGCTTCATTAATAGATATTTTTCTATTGATTTTTTATTATTTAATTTAATTCTGTTTATTCAAATTAAATTAGAATTTTGGACGGGTTCCTCCTCTCCTCCCTCACCCCCCACCCCCACATAGCTATTTCCTTGCTTAAAATATACTGCTGACTCATGTGGCCCTGAATGATCAAACTCCCCTTCACGAATAATTCTTAGCATATTCAGTGACCTAATCTAACACGACTCCTTTCATGACTAGTTCAGTCTTCACATATGACTGGCTGTGAAACAGGAAATTCATGAGGTCACTTCTAAGAATTTTGTTTATATTGCACGCAGCAAAAAAAAAGTGTGTGGGTTTTTTTTTCCCCCATACTCACTTTCTTTTAACAATGCTATTTTTTTTTTTATGTCTGAGATAAATTTTCTAGAATCTGTTGTTAGTATATGCTAAGCACATGATCCAAAGAAGTCTCTGCTTCTGTGGAGAATAACCAAGTCAAGGACAGAGGGTACATCCCTATAATGAAATGCAAATTTCTCATTAAAAGGCAGATCCTTCACCTCAAAGGTTGAACAGGATGCAACTTCACTTGACTGGTGGGGAATTTCCTATTAAGGCACTGAAAAAATATTTCAACTAAAGACGATTCTTTGGACCTGAACCACTTTCATTTTAATGAATTGGAACATTTTCGTATCCTACAAAAATTTATTCTGAGATAAATAATGTCAGCCAATGTGTTGCCAATTGTTATAATTCCTTCTTTTATATTTTTTCCCATCAGGAATGGAAAATGTTTCATCAATACAGACTCTATATAGACTGCTATTTTTTGCACTGTTTTGCCAAAATTTTCCTGACCTACTTTCCTTAATTCCAGTTCCCCTCATCCTACCAAATGTGATTTTCAGCTCCAAGAATGTCATTATTATTCCCCAGGCTGCAAAGCAACATCTGTGGAGTCATCACCTACTTGTCCTTGCCATTGTCTCATATTCAGTCAGTTACCAAGTTCTGTCCATTGTACTTAACTTTTTATTAATTTATTTTCTATTCTTTTTATTGCCAGTTGCTTAATTTAGAGATTCTTTCTCACTTGGATACCTATTGGAACCTACTCATCTATCACCCTGTCAATATTATCATAAAATCCCAACATACACACACACACCACGCACTGGCATCTCACACTATTCTTCACATTGCTACCAGAGAGAACTTCTAGCACATATATCTCACCAGGTGACTACTTGTTTTAAAGATTTTCAATGGCAAACATTCCACATTCCCTGGGTGGTCCTCAAGTGTCCCTTCTGATGTCTTCCTTGGTTTCATCCTCCTTTTCTTTTCCATTTTCGATGAACAATAACAAACATCATTGTTTTTCGAGGGAGCACCACCACTTATTGCACTCTCACCCTGGGAAGAGGCCTTTATTCCAAATTAGCTAGCCTAGTCCTGAGTGCCATTCCATTCCTTTAGATCATTACTCAGTATTTCCCTGTAAATAATCCCATGTGGTTCAAACAGCTCTAATGCTGTCAGCTCCAGTTCTGAGAGAGTCTTGTTTTGGATGTATGTTATTATTGGTGTTTTTAACAGTGCATTGATATAGCAATATGCATTTGCGAAGTCTCCCCTAAATACCTGTTTATATAAATGCTTGCTCTGCCTTCAAATAGCCCTGATCTTTCAGTCAGACGCCCACTTAACCACATTAATCATGACTCCACAAAGTACTTCCATATAAATGAAGGATATTTGTTTTCTTTTCATAAGCTTTGTAAAAAAGAGAGCCTCTCACCTTATTCATAAGGCAGCATGACATAGTTACCTCAAATTCTCTGACTACTTGGAAAATTATGGGGAATTAATCTATGTTGCAGTAAGAGAGAGTGACAGTGAATGTTCTTAAGGACAATGGATCAGCCTTTTATAATTTTGTGCTTGTAAAATCATTTGTAGCAGGTGCTCTAAAAAACGAGTAGTTCTTTGTCAAATGTGTTAAGTTGGAAGCAATGTCTATGCGTACCTTATTTGTATTTCCGTTTCTCTGTATTTTTTCCTTCTCTTCACTTTAAAATGATCAAGTCATTTGAATGAAGGTACTTGCTATCAATGGGAAGATGAAATACATTGAATTTATATTAACGTCACACTATACAAAATATTCTTGGCATTCTTTAGCAAACATCAGTGATGTTTTAACATGTTACAGAATAAGAGGACATTTAATATCTATAGCAAGCATGAAATATTGTACTGAAACAAATATATTAAAATTAAAGTGTTCTGTAAATGATTTTGATGAAATTATATTCCTCTGAACAATTTAGGAGGGAGATCAGATGATAGATCAGAAATCACAAAATGAAACCATATGAGTGTAGAATCATCTCATCTAGTTTTTGCATGCTGCCATTTTGTATATGAAATTTAAAGAGGTGATAAAATAAAGAAGTTTTATGAGAATTTTTCATGATTTCACCAGGTACTTTTAGTTATAAGACCTTTCATTGGAGTGGTGGGGAGACTCTGTATTGTGGAATCTGAGGTTTGATTCTTATTTTCATTATTGTCTTGACTGCAGAGAATGTCACAAAGCCACAGGCCTTCTTTCCATCATGATGTTTGTCACAACCAGAAACTCTACTTTTTTGGTGCCTAGAAGAAAAGCAGCTAGCAGTGCTGACACACAGGCATGACTCAAAAGCCATGGTGAAGGAGGAAGAACTCCATGAGCTCAGTTGTCCCAGAAGTTTGTTCTGATATGAATTATTTTCCAGATTAGAGAAAGTCTATGTCCAGGTGATCATTTGGAGAATACTAATGGAAGACTTGAATGAGTGAGTTGAGATTTCCCCTAAATATATCAGATAATATCTGTCTCCTGAAACTGCACAGAGCTGAGGGCAAGCTCTAGGTTGTATAGAGAGTGTACCCCCAGGACTGGAACAGAGAGTTAGCGTCTCTTGTTCCCTGTGTTAGCTAAATATAACCTATTTAGAGCCCTGGATACTTTCTGTAGTGTAGGCTGAGTGTTGATGAAGTGTTTTCAGTGCCAAAGGCCATGATCTGTTTTTATTTCATTTTAAGATTCCTGAATCACTCAACTATTATTTTGTAATTAGATAATAACTATTGATAGAGCCCTTACACAATAACACACTGGGTGCCATGCCTCTTCAAATATCATCTAACTTAATTCATATAATAAAGCGTTTGATCTAGACAGTCCCATTCTGTAATCAGGGAAAGAAAGTCAGAAAATTGAAGTAACTTTCCAAAAGTCACAGCAGTAATAAGTGGCCAAATCAGAACTCAAGCTGAAGTTCTATGAACTTTAAAGTCAAACTGTTATTGGTAGCCACATGTCTTGTGATACCGAAGTGGTTTTGCATCACCGCCATGGCAGCTAGGTCATGTAACCTCAACTATGTGCTATAGGCTTTTTCTCTGAAAAATGAGGAGGAGATCTCAGTTCATTTCTTTCTTTCCTTTTTTTTTTTTTTTTTTTTTTTAGGCAAAGCTACCCTCGGTTAACCTCACAGATTGCAAGGACTTTGTCAGCTTACAATTCCTTATTTTCTATTTTTAATGCCTTTAGCACCTGGTCTTCCTGAGTGGTCTCCCGTCCAAGTACTAACCAGGTCTGACCCTGCTTCTCTCCGAGATCAGACGGGTTTGGGTTTGTTCGGGGTGGCATGGCTATAGTCAGTTCATTTCTTAACACTTCTTAAGAGCAAGTTTGGGAGAATTCTCTATGCTAGAGTTTTGTCCTTTGAAAAGAAAGGTAGCAATTTGTTGAAAAAATATATCAGCTGTCAAATTATGAGAAATTGGGCTGCTGAAACTTGGCACTATTTTGAAATATTCAGAAGTAAATTGAAACCAATCTAAGGCAGGAATGCAATTTGATTAGAAGTCTTGCCTCCAAACTCCATGAAATAAGGCTAGGTGATATCAGAACTGACACAGCTAAGAGGGATATTTATGTGTAGCTGGAAGGAGAGGCAATCATGTTTATGTAGTAGAGGCAATTAAATTCTCAAAGGCTAGAATGTAGGTTGGCCCACTGAAAATTGGCCTAATTTTGAATAATAAATTCACAGTGATGATTACTTTTATTATAATGAGACTGCCTACCTTAATATTTTTTTTTATGGCATAAAAATCTATATCAGTTGTCAGAACCTTTTGGGATGATTCATCAAGTATACTTTTACTCACTGTAATTTACTTATAACTAATTTATTAAGATTATCACTAGTTCCAAACTAAAAATGGGGCTAGGTGATCAAATAAAAGATTTTAATTCATAAATATCATTCATTAAAAGACCTCACACAGGTATAAACTAAGAATACGTGTATATAAGTGTTCTATGAACTGTCCTTATTTAAATAATAAAACAACATAAAATATTACTTGCCTTAATAAAGTCCATGGTTATATTAGCCTTAAACAAAAACAACTTACATATTAACTTTGAACAAAGACAAATAGGTTTTTATTTTTTCCTCTCAAGTAGTAAAGACAAAATTATTGTCTAAATCTTTAAAGATTTTTGGATAATCTTTTACAGTAAGTTAAATTATCGAGCAAAACCGCACTTTGCTTTTGAGTTAATTTTTCATTTGGGTATATCTTAAAAGTTTTATTAATTTTTAAAATTTACCTCCCAAAAGCATAAAAATGTTCTTTTCTTAGACAAACAAGAATATACAGTTTAATACAAAGATTAGCCCATGCACTTGTCTAAAATATGTCGCATCAACCCAGAAAATGTTAATACACTTGCAAAGGTGAGCCTTTATACCCCTCATCTCCTGTACTGAGAGAAGTAATATTTAACTCCCACATGGAGCTGTAAGATAGGAGAGTAGTTATTTTCATAGCTTTATCAAAAGGCTTTCTATTATTTTGATATCTTTGAGGCAGAATATCTTGGTTGTAGTAAAGAACAATTGCAGGGATCTCATTAGAATGTGTATCACACATGATACTTTCAAAGAATGTCTGTCTTTTTAGGGATTAAAAAATGTAATTTAGTGAAGATAAAATGGACTTAAGCAAGCATTGTATTTTTTATCTAACATTTTACTGACATAGTTCAATAATTATCCCTCGCTGTGGTTTTGAGGTAGTGGTCTTTCAAATAAAGGAAGGACAGGCATGAGAGGGGAAGGAGGAGGAAAATGGGGAGAAAGGTCAGAAGGGAGGGAGGAGAAAGAGAGAGAGACTAAAAGAGCACAAGAAACAGCCAGGCCAAAAGACTAGGAGAGAGAGGAGGTGAAGCCGGGAAGAGAGAAGGAGAATGTTCATATAAGACAATAAGATGTTAAGATCTAATTCATCTCGATGGAGATATAAGGTGTCATTTTGTTTTATCAAAAGATTAAGACACCGCTGACTTCACACAACTGCAAATGAAAGTCACACTGTTGTTTCCACATTGTTGTTTCCACATCGTTCACATCATTTTCACATTCTTCTATACTTCCTTGAGATTTTTGCCCCAGATTGTTTCCATTAGCTCAAAAAAGATATAACCCTCATTTCCTGTCTTCAACAAATTGGGAAGTCTAGTCGGACTGATAAAACAAGTAACAGTGGTAAAAGTCAATATGTGTTCATTATCAGAAGAGGCCCCTCTGAGTAAAATTTTATATAATCTTGGAAAACAAAGCAAAATAGAAATTAGAAAAATGGAATCCTTAAATGGCAACACTATCTCCAAACTGCATAAGTTAATGGCATATTTCCTGGAAGTTTTAATCAACCTCATAATGTAGAACTCTGTGATTACAATTATATGTGGATAATTCAAGAAAGAAATGAACCAGCTTTTGCTCAATGTGGTGCTTCATGTGTAGCAAATAAAAAATTCATATGGTTGGTCAAATAATTTGGCCTTTGTTCTCAAATTAAAGAAGAAAGTACATGAGATGGTGCAAAGTTGAAAGTTAAAAAGAATCTCATGAGGGCCAGTTTGGAACTCAAGTGCAATACAAGAAAAATGATACTGAACCACCAAGGTCCTCATAATTTTTTCTTTGAAAAGAAAACACAATTTAGCCAAGTGTAAGATCAGATCAGCTCCAGAGTGTGTTAGCACTTTACCTTACCCTAGCACTCAGGAATCTGCTGTTGCTTACCTATAACTTTAAGTAAAATATTATTATTCATTATGTCGTAATGGACAAATCCACAGACCTTCATGAAGTAGAATGAAGCGTCATATCTCAAACTGACCTAGATGCTACCAGGTAGATTGCTTAGAATTTAAGTCTGGAATTGAGTCCTCTTCCACTGCCTAAGTGAAATTTGATTAGGTGTACCTAATTTATCTCTCCCATGCCTATATATTCTCTACTTAGTTCCCTTAACACCCTTGTTTTTATTGTTTTTGTTGATAAGTCAGTAAATTTTTTAAAACATAATATCAAGTAGCCTAACTAACCAAGAAAGCAGACATAACCCATAATTTTATACCAAATAAGAGCCAATGTTAAAATTTTGATGATTTCCTTTGAATATTTATATGTCCATATTTATTTTTACATGATTGAGAACATGCCGTATATAATTTCAAGGCCCTCAGCAATTATCTTTATTCTTCAGCAATATCCTCTATGTCGTAATGTTCTAGGCTGCATTATTTTTTCCCCTTATTTATGTGCTTTGTTTCAATAACAAAAGTACAAATTCTTCCAAGGAAGAGACTTTATCTTCCATTTATTTGTCCTTATCTTGTTTTCTACACATCAACTAATTACCTTCCTAGGCACTCAGCACAGGTATTGTTTTAATTTATTGACTTTATGGGAATCACTAGAATCAGTAGTTCACTTTTAACAATCCCTTCACTTTAAGAAAGTAAGCTTTTCTCCAAGAATTCCTCAGCAGTCCAAAAGAAGTACTACTTTAGGGAAAAGGCCCAGGTGTGGGGAAAATCAATTTTCAAAATAGTATGCATTCCGTAAGATCTGAAAAAAAACTTTTTTTAATGCTCATATAATCAATTATGTAGGTCTTGGTTTAGACAAAGCAATAGGAAGGCAAAAAATTATTCCATGAACCCTGTCCAATGCCCATCTCCATCCCAAAGACATGCTTAAAGTTCATTTTTCACACTGCAATCGAAGATACCTTTTGAATATGCAGGTCTCCATGCTGACTACCAGTGTGCATCTCTGCATTCCTTTCTTAGTCCCCATTGTGTATTTCAGTCATTCTCAAAGTCCCCAGAACACAACAGGCTTACTCTTCTTTCTAGGCCTTTGCACGTGCTGTTCCCTGTGCTTGGAAGACCATTTCTCCACATGCCCACCAACCAAATTCCCCATCTTCACTTGGATAATTGTTGTTTGTGCTTCAGGTCTCAGCTACAATACTATCTTCTTTGGAAAGCCTTCTTAGTCCCCGCTAGGGTACTCAATCTCTACTTAGTGCTCACTTAACATCTTGTGTTAACCAGTATCATGGGGTTTATATTTTTTTCATTGCCTGCCTGCTTACTTATTTTACCCCATCTCTCACTCCACCCCAGAGCCAAAGGCTTTTTTAAGATTAGAACTGTAGCTGTTCACCACTCTATACTTAATAGATGGCTGATACAAAGACACAAAGCGTGTGATCATTGAATGTTTTTTGAATGAATGAATGACTGTTCTTCTTGTTTGTTTTCACCTGTGTGTCATGTCCTAGGGCACTCTAAAAGTTCACCACACTAGTGCCCCATATAGGCACCTGCAATATCTATGCTTTTGATCTGCCCTAACTTTCCCATTTCTGGGAGCATGTTTCGAACTCTTTTCTGAGGTTTGCCTCTGCAGGTTGTCCGTCTGATCTGATTTTCCACTTAGTGGTGCTAATGGCCCTGGTGTCACTCTCCTTATATAGCATGTGGTTGTAAATTAGTCTTAATTGGAGAGTTTCTTAATGCAAAAGAAAGGCTATGCTGGGGGGCACTTTCAGTCCCTCTCCTGAAGGGAGCACCCTACTTAGGGGCTTTTGGTATTTCTCATATGCACCCACAAGAGGGATGTGTGTGTCTTTCCTTTCCATAGAATAGCATCAGAGATAAATGTCCTTTGATATAGAGTACTTGCCCACGGATGTTCGTTGTGATTTTTTTGTGAAAGACTGACACAAAATAGTAATGGTAATATGGAAATTTTTGAGATAGGGTCACAGATATGAGTTACAGAGAAACAAAAAGTTCAGTGCCATGTGCCTAACATTTAATGTAGATGTTAATTCTATTTCCACACATTGTTTATAAATTGTGTAAAGATTTTGCATAAGTAAAAGATAAATTACAAATATTTATCCTATTTTGTGATAAGTAAACCAAAACAGTAAAGAGGATACTCATGAAATAGAGATCCAAAGATAAAATAAATTTACTATCTAAGAAAGAAATTCATTCACTTGGGCTACTGAGAGATGACTTACATCTAGATAAAATGGGGCAAATTCTTAACCTTTTTCCATTTGAATTCTCAAAGAAAGGGGAGAAAAAGCTACTGAGTCTCGATTAAAAGAAGATAAAAATCCTCTTGTTTCTAAGGAAATAAATATGGCCGTCTATTTCTCCTTTCTTCTTATTCCCACCCCTGCCCCCACCATGGAGGACTTCTCTAGCTTACTTTATGGTGTCTAGTGACTTTACCACAAATGAACTATTAAATACAGAGCTAATAAAACCCTTAGAGATAATATAAATCAAAAACTTTTATTTGGAAATGAGGGAGTTAGCGTTTAGAGAAATCAAGCAGCATGTCTTCTGTCACCCTCCAGTAACAGAACTGGAACTTGCAGCCCTGTTACAATGTTCACTGAAAAAATGTGGAATAATCTTAGATGACTAAGTGAATAAAGAGTATGATTCAACTGAATTTATGGCATATATTAATAAGAATAGTACCCAACCCTGCCTAAATACTATTCTAAGTGTTTTTCATGTATTAACATACTTGATCCTCACAATGATTTATGATTCTTATTTTAACCAATAATAAAATTCATGTCCAGAGAGCATAAGAGACTTCCTTAGCTTGTCAGTGTTGATGCTGGGACTCTAAGTGAGACAGTTGAGCTCTTGACTCTGTGTATATAACTGCTATGTTGTACTTCCTTTCTTTCAAGTATATCTATAAATTATTCAAACATATGTGCAGTGGTGTTAAGAGAATGAACATTGGAATCAGAAATGGGAATCAAGTGATTGGCAGTGTCACTTAGGAGCCATTTAACCTTATTCACATTATTTCTTCTCATTTGGCTTTGAAGAGAAGGAAAAATTTCCCCCATCCCCTCATGGTTCTTATGGCTAGTTGAATAATTAAAATGGCATAAGGTAGATTAAGAGGAGAAAACCAAATTTAATATATATGCATGGGGAATTCACATAAGCACAAGGAATTCTAAAGACAGTAAGGCAAAATGAGGTACATTAAGTCCTCACTTAATAGGTTCTTGGAAACCTAAATGAAATGACATATAATAAAACCAATTTTACTGCCAGATAATTGACATAAACAAAAGTTAGGTTTCCACAGCATATTTCAGGTTACAAAAACATCACCAAACTTCTAAATAAAGACCCCAAAACACTTCTAATATTAAACATGGAATTAAATGTGAGCTATGCACACATTTAAGAAAATTAATAAGCATAAGAAAATGATTTTTTCATCCTGTTTAGAGTCACAGTGGCCAGAACTCAGGGCACCAGCCAGCTACCCACCCTGGACAAGATGCCCTTGCAATGCAAGGCACCCACCCACACTTGGACAGGGACAATGTAGACATGTCATTTACGTCAAGTGCACAGGTCCCTGGACAAAATTTACACAGCCAGGGAGAGAACATGCAGACTCCACATAGACAGTGGTGCCAGCAGGGGATCAATTTTTTTCCCCTATCAATGTTATAATGTTATAATGAAATAACATTGAATGAAAAGGTGTTATTGGAGAACCTGCTGTGTGTGTGTGTGTGTGTGTGTGTGTGTGCATGTGCGCGCGCGCACGCGCGTGTGCGTGCGCATATTCTGGATTAAGGAGAAAGAGATAGGGGATTGGAACTTCTAAGGAACATATACAATTCAAAGGTAGATGGAAGAGTTAATGTTTAGTAAACAAATGTTGTGACATCTAGATACAATGTGACATAGAGAAACTTTGGTCAAAGGGCCTTGCTAGGTTCCTCCCTGTCTATTGCATCTAATTCAGATTAAACTATAGTTTAAACTATCTGTTCTGCTAGTACTAGCTCCTTCCCAGAACAAGCTTTCTATCTTAAATTCTTTTAGGCAGCTAGAGGGAAGCTTAAAGGCTCCCTCTATGCTGACAGTTTTGTTAAAGTTCTTATTTCATTTCAACAACACAGAAACCTTATTTTTTACCCTTTTTTTGAAAAAAAAATAATACGTGACTGCACTTTCCTAGCTTATTAATATGCATAAGAAATTTAATCTATGCTTTATTAGGATATTTTAATGTTTTAAAGCTTTCATTTTGATTTTTCTTTTAAACTAAATGTATTATAGGAGCTTGCTTTCTCAATATTTGCTAGTTTCAACTAAACATGAAGCTCTGGAGAGGAAATTCAAGATAACTGACTCTTTTATTTAATCCTGGTTTGTGTGTATACTTGATACTGAGAATAAAACAAAGATAAACTAATGAAATAAATATGAGGAAAAATCTTGTTTAAACAACAAACAAACACCTTACCATTCCTTTAAAAATATCACTATCTACCATACATAGGAAGATAGTGTTTTCAATAATTAAAGACAACTGACCATCTAAGTTTCCAACATCCTTGTAGGGTCTACCTCATCAAGAGTCAATGAAATCTGAATTACAATTGTCTTGGACAGAGGCTGTATTTCCAAATTATCTTGCAGTCACAGAAAGTATCTAATGTCAACCTAGCAAGTATATTGAGTAACTATGACATTTACTCCCCTATAATTACAAGGTATCACCAAGTAATTTTTTCTGCACAATTGTTTACGACATTAAAATCTCTTTCCTCTAGTATCTCTTTAAGAATTTATTTTTTGATCTAAGCTCTGAGAGTTTAATTTCTTTTTCCACTCTAAAGGTGTGGTTTAGGTGGGAGTAATTTTAAGGGCTTCAAAGCAATAACTGTAAACTAAATGAGACCTGAAGAACCCAAGATTTTTTTCCCTGAGATTACTGTTCCTGGAGAGATAATATGTTCAGATGTTTCATGGCTGTGAGATAGCATCATGACTTATAATTCCATTGATTCACCTTGGGACAATTTACCTACCAGAAACTGACAGCTGACATTTTTTAATGCTGCATCAAGAACCAGAAATACTGCATGGACTTCATAAATGAGCTCTTTCCTTTAGAGTCACTCAAATCATGATCCACAGGGCTGTGAGAGTGAGTGCTACAAAGTAAATCAGTTACTCCTCTGCTTAAAACTCACCAGTGGTTTCCTATGACAGGACAATTAAGTCCAACTCCTTAATAAGGCTTTCATGGCCCTTACAGAAGAGATCCTGCTTTCTTCCCTAGCCTCAAATCTCATCTTTGCAGGGTCACTTCCTTTAGTTCTTTGAACATCTTGTGTAGTTCTTTGCCTCAGCCGTTTGCACACAAATCTTTTTTCTAGGTACTCACTAAGTCTCCCTGTTGGTTGACCAGCTTATTGCAAGCACATTTTGTGTGCAGTGGAAATATAAGAGGAAAGGTATTTGGAGGAAATGTTACATTAGACTAAGTGGATTGAAAAAAAGGAATCAAGTTTGTTTTCTTCTGCATCAACCTCTAATTTCTATATATACCTCTCTTCATCTGAGTTTCTACTGTCCTCAGCTACTTTGAGCTTTCCCTTACTGTTCCATTTCTTAGCAAAGTAGTCTCTGGAAAATAAAGTATGATTAGTTGTATACACCTCATGGTGAATTCACAGAGTTAAATATTATAAGGTGTTTATAATATTTCAGGCTTTGTTCTAAGCACATGGAAATTATCAGTGAGCAATTAGGAAAGGTGCCGGCTCTCAATGAGCACACACTGTAGTGGAAGAAACATAAAAAGAACTATAAAATGAATAAATAAAGATCACTTTGTATAGAAATCATTAGTAGGAAGTGAGGCCATGTGTTAGAGGGTTTCTGGAAAGAGGTATCTAGTGTAGAACATGTGGTTCAAATGTTATTTTCAAAGCTAAGATCTTCATGAGGCAGTAGCCCTGGCCCTAAGACTAGGGGAAATTATTCCAGGCAAAGGGGATGGCAGGTGCAAAGGCCCTAAAGTGAAAATTAACTTAGTGTTTTCAAGGAATAGGAAGAAAGGCCAGAAAAGCTGGAGCAGAGTTTGTGAGGGAAAAGGAGACAAGGTCTGAGGGCTCAACTAGCAATAGGTCATGGCAGGGCCTTGCGGGCCTGGTAAGGCGTTCTTATTTTATTCCTATTGTAAATGGAAGCCAGTATAAGGTTTTAAGTACAGATGTGGTATAATCTTATCTGGAATTGTACAAATATATTCTGGCTTAAATGTGGAGAATACATTGAAGAAGAGCAGAGATAGACAAAAGATGAATTAGGGACTTCAGTTCATTTCATGTTAATGATGACAGTTCAGGTCAGTGAAACACTGACACAGGAGAGCATTTAAAATACTATGTTACCATCTTGTTATATTTTTAAAATTTCTCTTCATTGATACATAAAAATGATTTCTGCATTTAAAGGAATTTCAGAATTTGTGTAGGAGGTTTTATTGGGAAAGGAGGAAGTTGAATCAACATATGTGTTAAATGATAGGGAATTGGTTTAGAGGAGAGAAAACATTGGAAAAGAGGACTCTTCATGTGAAATAGCTTAATAATAAAGAGCATTTAGTGGGGAACAGAAGCCAGTGTGGCTTCCCTGAAATCACGCTCTAAGATTCTGGAAAGTACTGGATTTGGAATCAGAGTAACTGAGTCAGAACTCTGGATTAATCCCTTTGGCAGGTTTGCCTTCTCTGAGCCTTTAGGTTTGCTCATTGATTAAACAAAACAGTTCTACTCAGTGATTGGTAACATTTTGTCCAGATGTAAAATTAATCAATTAATGGCTCTGATATCATTCGGATATTTATTTCTTCAGAGCAGCTTTATAAATGGTATTTTCATAGAATAGTAGAGTTGAAAAATATCTTCAATATCACAAAAATATTTACTCATATACTCATATTTGCTCATTTTATAGATGAGAAAATTGAAAGATAGAAGAAATGAACCAGACAAGCTTTTTTTTATCCAATTAAGTATGAGATGCATTCAGCAACCTAGATTACATGACTCCTGATTAACTATTCTCTACATTAATCCCATCTAACTTCTTATAAATGCAGAGGATAATTACAATATATCTTAAATTCTTTTTTTGTTTCTTCTACATAGAAGCTCTTATATATTTGTTAGTTTGGTAAACTAAAGAACTCTTCTACCACCTCTTACACATAATGGAATTTTCCCTTGTAAATAATGTATAAAAATGTATTTCTCAGAACTGTACTGAGTAGGATGATTGAGTCAATACATTGTCCCAAACATGGACCATTCAATAGAGATTTCCATTTGGGAACATCCAAAGATTCTGTTTACTTTCTTCTGGTACATGGAATAAAGAAGATTAAGAGAGAGAAACTCATTCTATTAGTTACATTGCTTTTAATATAATGGAATGAAAGGATACATTTTATGAAGTAATTTTTGTAAAAAGTGAAAATTAGACACTCAAAAGGGAGTGAGCAGTTAGCCAGAGCCAATTAAGATCAGTTTTTTAAAAGTCTATATTTCACTTTCTTTAAAATTTTGACTTTTGTCCAGACACATTATCAGCACCTTCTTTGATCCACTATAATCCCCAAATGAGGCCTGAGGGATGCATAAATCTTTGCTCTGCTGCTAAAGATTCCTGCAAAATCTTTTTGATTATGGAAATGAGTAAAGACAGATGGAAATTCACAGTCTTAAGTGAATAAATATAGCTTTTAAAACACTCTTTCAAATAATCAAAAGCACAAGTCAACATTACAGACAATATTTCAAGAATGAGAAATAAGAGTGGAGCTAAAAATTATACCAAGCTAAAAACAAAAATAAACAAGCTTAATTGAGTAGCAATGTGTCCTGGACTGAAAGAGTAGAAATTATATTCTACAACCTCTCAGTGTCAGGGCAGGACTCTCACTTTTTCTTCAAAGCTTTCTTATCTTTTCACTTGCAACTCATTGGAGAACACAGTCAGACTTTATTGAGAAAGAGCTTTGGGAACTTATGGCTGGAATTTTAGTTTGATATTTACAAGGGGAAAAAAAAAAGATTACTTGGAAGCAGGAGATACACTAAGCCAAAGGAAAAAAAACCCTCAAATGAAATTTTTATTTAGAAATATATTATTCGTTTATAGGTTGTCATCTTGTGTCAAATAGAATGATTGTTTTTATTGACTATGTGGGGAAAAAAATGAGCATCTGAAGTGACTATGAAATTTTTTTCTCTCAATTCTTGTTGATCCTACTAAAAGCATGTCTACTCTGTAAATTTCTCTACATTTTGTGTTTGACACCCACTCTCAAGTTTTAGGGTTGCTTTTAAGTGCTTGTTAAGAATACAAATACAAAAAAGTACCTTAGATGTAGGTTTTAAATTAAACAAGTCCCCAGTAATGTTACACATGCCTACTTGAGTATATAAAACCTCTCAGTTCTGTGAAAACAAGCATAGTTATCATGCTGTTGGGGTTGTTTCCCTTACGTGTTACCTCCTAGAAAGAATTGTATTCTGCTCTGACTCTAATCCTTTACATCCTCAGGAGATGAATGTCTTGCCTGATCTAACAAACACACAATCTATTTATGGCATAAAATTACCTTTGTTCCTGTGCCTCAGTACCTGAAGCACATTTTCAGTGCTACCATCCTACAACCTGCTATTGGATTCAATATTCCATCTATTATTGCCATTGGAGTAAATGACAGTGTGGCAAAAATAAAATATCCAAATTGATTAAAACTTGGCAATGGCTTTCTTCTAAGTGGTAATGTATGCTGGTTAAAAGTTACTGCTCTGAACCTGTTTTAGCAACTCAATGTTCATCTCATGTGTGCCTTAAAGAGGAGGGATCACTGCTCTTAAAAGTAGCCTACTCTCATGATCTTGTCTACTCTACCTTATGTGAAACTCTGAAATTGAAAAGACTTTTGACAACTCACCTGAAATTTTATTAGTTTTTTTTGGACAGGGCAGGGGGGCGTGCAAGGAGAGTTCGTCCACTATCTTCTGTGGTAAAAATGTTAATCTATGACTGAGGCAAGTCTGGAAGGAAATTGTAGTGAATGAATAGGTGCTGACATCATATTTAAAAAACATTTCAACACTATGAGATTAATTGTAAAAAAAAAAAAAACAGTATTTTTCTTCTACTTACTTTGTGATACACCATTGTATCCTAGAATATAAAAAGAATGAGTTTGGATGCTTGTAATGTGTGTGTGTGTGTGTGTGTGTGTGTGTGTGTGTGTGTGTGTGTGTGTGTTGGTATAGATGTGAGTGTAGGAAGTATGTGTGTTAATCCTAGAAAGTTTAGCATACATTTATTACATGAAATGTTGATTTCTGACTTACTTTAACTTTTGAAATGTTGTTAACTCATGCCATGCTTTACTTTGAGCTAAAACTGAATCATAAACTTGATCCTGAATAAAGGAGTTACAATAGATTGTTACAGAAAGAAATGGTGGGAATGAGAGTATGAATGAGATCGAAATAATATATAAATACATTTCTTATGCATGTGGCAAGACTTGTGTAGCCTCATAATACTCTTTGCATCTTTTCAAATCCTGATCATCTTGCATGGTATCCCATGTGGCTCTAAAAAGTTTAATATAAAATCCTAACATATCACTCCACCCACATCAGTTTCACAATTGCTAAAGCCTATCTTGCCTTCTTTGTGCTTCTTCACATAGAGTAAGAATCTGTCCTCTAGAATGTGCATCTCTCTGGTAACTTAAATCTCCTCTTTTTCTGTTTTTAAGGATGGGAGGAACGGTTTTATTGGACACCAACTGGGCGGGGTAGTGGAAGTGCCAAACAGCAAGGACCAGCGGGTCAAGTCAGCCAGAGCCATTCAAATCACCTACTACCTCCAGACCTATGGCTCTGCCACCCAGGACCTCATAGGAGAGAAGTGGGAGAATGAGTTCTGTAAGCTTGTGAGGAAGCTCCAGGAGGAGCACCAGAATCTCCATCTCTACTCTTTAGCATCCTTTAGCCTCTGGAGAGACTTTCATAAGACCAGCATCCTGGCCAGGAGCAAGGTCCTGGTGAGCCTTGTGCTGATCTTGACCACAGCCACCCTCTCCAGCTCCATGAAGGACTGTTTGCGCAGCAAGCCCTTCCTGGGCCTCCTGGGGGTGCTCACAGTGTGCATCTCCATTGTCACTGCAGCAGGAATCTTCTTCATCACTGATGGGAAGTACAACTCGACCCTGCTGGGAATCCCGTTCTTCGCCATGGGTAACTATCCATCCTTGTGGTAATCGGATTCTTACCGGTATGGGGCAAGGTAGTACATTTCTTGAATTCTCAGGTGGAAATCTGTTTTAATTTTGCATTGGTGTGTCTATGCAATTATGTAAAATTTTACTTGGGTGGTGTCTGTTTCAATCTTATTGGGCCTTTCAAGAAATTTGGGGCTGACCAAGCCATTTTCTTATTTATGTTGGGGAATTTAATGTTTTCAAAATATTTTAAAATTGCACAATATTGTAATTCTCTACTCATCTTCAAAAATTATAGGTCAAGGCTTATGGGGTACACATTTAAGGAGATCCAAAACCTTCAAAATTTTCAATCAAAACTTTATGGTTTTTATTTATGTGAATGCTCAAGTTGCTGGTGATAAAGAGCAAATATGATGTGAAAATTCTGAGAACCACTGACATGTTCTAATCTCAAATAACTTTTTAATTAAACTTTATTAATTCATTACAAAGTTTTTTCAAAGAATATACTCTATTTCCCCACATCTATATAAACTAAAACTTTCCTGCTGCTACTTAAAAATGTCTTCTATTTTTTTCATCTCTGTTGAAAAAAATTAATAAGCATCTGAGTTTCCTCAGTCATGATATTTGTTCTTGTAAGCTTTCTCCCAGATATACATAAATTGTCTAGAAAAAAAGGTGTGTGTGCCCGCATGCATGCACACACATGTGTGTTCTTGCAAAAGAGAAGATCAAGTCTGGGAAAAGTGATTGATGGCTCAGCAACAAAACTGATGGAGCATATCAGAAAAGAGATGATAATGGTGATAATCATGGCACTGCAAAAGAGTTCTGTCAGCTGTGATATAATTCCCTACAAGTAGCGATTTGGAAGAAGAGCTGTAAAACTGGCCTCTACGTGGTGAACTGACATGAGCAAGAGAGCTTTAGCTATAAAGTAATTGCTTTTTGCTCCCCAGGTTAAAATCAGCTCTAAATTACATATTTATTATTAAATGAAAAAGACACAGGAACGTGGTCAGAAAGTCTTCTAGGTGGTCTGGACCCTTTTTGTTTTCACCTTAACAAACATTTTCAAGAACACTACAAAGTGGATTCATATTGTAGGTACTGACATTAAACTTCTTTATCTGGAAATCCTACTTCATTGTGGCCCTGTTAAGTTAGTTCACCTCATTAAGCCTCGGTTTCCGCTCTTGTAAAATGAGGGTGATAAGTGAACCATCTTCAAAGAATTATTTTTTGAATGTAATAGAATATACTTAAAGCTTATACATTCAATAAGTATAGTCAAGTTTTAGTGGTTAATCTGGTGCTTGGCAGTAGATTCAATGATGGACAAGAAACAGCACTTGGCTTCAGGAAGTTGAAAGTCTTCCAAGATTTGAAAATCATCTTGAAATGCATGTTCATCTCGTTAACAAAACTTGTTTATTTTTTCTCAAAGTACCATATGAAAAAATTTTTTCACTAGTGATGAGAATGAGTCTATATCTGAACCATTTATACTTGTTATTTTGGGAAGGGACCCAATCTTTGACTCGAAATAGTGAGATTCATAAGAATCATAAAGTGTGACTACAAATGAAACGATTCATTCAAGACTGACAAAGTAAATACTTTACAGCCTGTTGGGGCTTTTACTAAAACTGATGACAATCTAATTAGGTAATGGAAAGTTGTATCAGGAAAAGTTTATAACATACAAAAATTTATATTCCATACAAATAAGGAGAAAATTTGTCTCTAGTGATGCTGAATTGTATCATAGGCCTTACAAAATCAGAGTGTTGTTTTTATTCCTTAAAGAAATAGTAACCCTGAAAGCCACAATGAGGGAAAAGTCTAGACCCTGTAGCACACACTTGTTACGTTTTTCTCCTCTCTCAATGATCTTTGACATTGTAAGTCAACCCTGGACGGTGTTGGTGCAGACTTCAGAAGCCCAGTAAATACTCTTTAGTACTCCTGCAATTCTAGTCCTTAAAATATTCTAAAAGGAATTTTTCTGCCATCTGAATCATAACAAAAATAAACATATAAATATAAATGTATTTAAGAGAAGGAAGAGTTTGTTTTGTTGTATTTTGTTTGTTTGTAAAATTATTGTGGTAATATAATAAAGATAGCAAGATGAGAACTGGTGAAATGAAAAGAATACTCCACAAGGCTAGGACTTCTGAGTTTTATTCCATCTTTTTCACTAACTTTATATATTTTATTGGATAAGTTATGTGTAGTCTTTTTGTCCCTTTGTTGCATTCTTTACATATTAAATGAAGGATTTGGACTGTTCCGTCTTAAATTTCAAATACCCCACAATATTATTCATTTCATTTTTTAATTGAAGTTAAAATTTTATCATTTCTTTATAAATAAATGATACATTTAAGGTATTTATTATCCTCAAACCTCTAATTTTCATTCTCCTTTGTTGACTTCTAGTGTTTGTGTATGAACACATTTATTCAGAGCCTGACACACAAAGCTGTGCGACACAGAATGCACATCTTGATAAAGGTGGTGAGGTGGAATGTGATGCTGACAGTAAGTTTAGTTTGGCAAATATATGTCTTCAGGTGATACACACAGTATTGGTTGAAACTAGTCATTTGATGAATTACAGTTTATACAGTGTCAAAGCTGCATGATCCAAAGTTAGTTGGATATAAGGAAAAGAAGCCCAACTCTTTTATGAACCTCTATTTCTATTCCTATCTCCCAATAAAGATTTCCTTGAGGTAGTGAATATTCACGCTATTGCGCTCCAAGATTCAAACCATTCATCCTCTTTAGAACTTATCCCCGAAGCCAGATGTGTTGCTTATAGTGTTCTGCTCTTCAGTCGTCTTATTTTTGACCACCTAACTTCCTTCTATACTGCACTTGCTTATTTTTTTTATGACTGCTCATCCACTTAACAACCCCAATGTCATGTCAGAGTCATATATACTATACTACCACTCTATATCTTGCATTTTTTAAGCCTGTGCTAATTTTTATATTTTTCTCTGGTGTCCTCATAGGTAAATTTGTTTGTCAAATAGTATGTTACAGATTTAGTTTTAGATAAGAAAATGATTACAAGTGTATGTATTTTCTTTGGAAGAAATACCAGAAAGAGAAATACAGACTTATAACAATTTTTTAAAACCATGGGGTCATCTAAAATGACCCCATTTTGCTCCAAACCTAATGTTCTTTCTCTGTACAAGCACAAATCAATGCCACTAATTTAATTTATAACCCTTTGTCAGCTTTTTTGTTTTTACCTCATTTGCTTTATGTGGATTTGTCTCCTCTTTCTGGAAGAAGTGTGGCCTAATATTGCACACGGATGCCAAGCTGGCTCTCACTGTTTGTTGTTGATCTGTGGATACTTGGCAGGGATGTTAGTAGCCTTGGTTTATGGATATTTTTGCTGTCCATCCTGAGTTTGTTTGTTTTATATTCCTGGAGTCTTACTTTAGATCAATGCTTGTTTCTACATAAACCCAGAGTTTCCAGATGTGAGACTTTCACTCATCAAATAAAACTGAGCTTCACATTCGTTTATTTATTAATTCATTCAAATTTATGAGCTCCTAGTGTATTTCAGGTATTTTGGGTTATAGAATAAAAGATATTGAACAGGACTGATCAAATTGTTGCCTAGATGGATCTTACATTCTAAGCCTGCAAAAAAGAAGCATTAGACAATAAGCAACTAAATATAAACTATCTTATATTATTGATAAGTGATATAAAATATAAAAGTAAAGCAGAAAAAGGTATTAATAATATAAGTAGTCAGAGAAAAGCTTTTCTAAAAAATAATAAAATTGAAGCAGAGAGCTGGATGAAGTGAAGTTTAAGCCATGTGACAACATGAGAAAAGGGCATCCTTCACAAAGAGAACTAACTATACATGCAGAGGCTTTGAGATAGACCTTGTTTGGTGAATTTAAGGAAGAGCAAGAAAAGAAGTGTTTTTGGAGAAGAGTAGACAACTATCTTAGTATTATGGGATGGTGTTAGGGAGGTACTGTAAAGCCAGGTCATGCAGGGCACCAAGAACTTAATACTGAAGCACTTTGAGACAGGAGAATATGATCTGAATTATGTTTTAAAACATTTTTGTAGCTACATATTGTACCATCTTTGGCTACAATTTGGAATTTTGTCCACAATAATGTAAGAATGGTTTTAAGGAGACTATGTAAGAGCTAATTGCAAAAATCTTCATGAGATATAATCACGGATTGAAATATTATGGGAGCAGTGGCAGTGGAACAAAGGGATTAAGCTCAGAATATATTTTTGAAAATAGAATTGACAGGATTTGCTGAAGGACTGCTTATGGTTTGTAAAGAAAAGAAGAGTCAAGTGTGACCCCAAACTTTGAGGACTGAATAACTAATAGAAAGCAATTGCCACTTACTGTCATAGGAAATTGTGAGAGGAATAAGTTGTGGGGGAAAAATATAAAGAGTTTAGTTTTGTACCTGCTAAGTTAGAGATATCTTTTAAGTATCTAAGTGGGAAAATATGGGGCTAACTATATAAGACCATTATGTAAATGAGGTTCAGAAGTAAAATCTTTAGGTTGGAACTGAAAATATAAATTTTGGATTCACCATGGCATGGCTAATAATCAAAGACATGAAATTTGAAAGAATCAACTAGAAAGATAAATGCACATAGAAAATAGAGACAGTCTGAAATCTGAGATTGGGACTATTCAATGCTTAGAGTTTGGGAAGATGAGGATGATTTAGGAAATGACACTAAGAACGGTCAGGCAGTGAGACAGCAGAAAACCAAAATGGAATATTGTCCCAGCAGTCAAGTAAAGAAGATGTTTCCTGAAGGAGCAAAGGATCAATTGTTCCAGAAGCTGCTAAGATATTGTGTCCCATAAGAAGTGAGAATTGGTCATTTTATTTAACAATTTGAAGTCATTGGTGACTTTGACAATATCTACTTTAGGAGAGTGATGAGAGTAATTTAAAGAGGTTCATTGGAGCTTGGAGGAAGTAAAACAGTGAATAAAGATAATTTTTTCAGGAGTTTTGCAATAAAGGGAAAAAATAATGATTATATGATGATGGCAATGTGCAGTAAAGAAAGAAAGCTTCGCGGTAAAACAGAGAAGAGGAAATCGAGAGGAGGGAATTGCAGAAGCAATATCACTGGGTAGGAGAGATGGGACTGTATTCAGAGCTCAAGTAGAGTTGTTGGCTTTATATAAGAGCATAAACAGCTCATTTACATTTAAGAAAATGGAAGGCCTAATATATGGACAGATCCAGATAGATCGGTACATGTGGAAATTATTTTCTGTGGCTTGAACTTTGTCAGTAAAATACGAAGCAAGTCATCAACTGAGAATAAATTTTGGGAAGGAGGTCATGATTTGAAGAAAGTGAGGGGAGTTTGAAAGGGTCACTTTTGAAAACTGGAGAATTAATTAAGGAAGAAATTTAGGAGAATAAGTAGGAAACAGTAGGGCACTTGAAATTTGTGTACATGAATTAAAAAAAGGAATCAGCACGGTTGCTGAGTCCCACCCGCCGCTTGCCCAGTCATATAGTATAGCTGCTTGGAGGAGGAGTTGAGTAGACATTGAAATGAATTTAATTTAACCACCCTCCCGCAAAAAAATGAGAGGGGTTATAGTGTTTGCAGAATGACAATAATGACAGATCATGAAAATTATACTAGTTAAGGTCTGCTATAACAAATAATAATAATAATTAATAATAATAATAATAATAATAATAATAATAATAATGTCTTAAATTTACTAGCTTGACACAACAAAGATTTATTTCTTATTCGTATTGCAGCTTTATGTGGGTCAGAAAGCTCTCTTTGGCAATGCTTTCGGAGAGTCAAGGATCCAGGATACCTCCATCTCATAACTGTCTTCTCAGAGTTTGCGCTCCTAGTACAAAAGAGAGAACAATTAGAGAAATCACACCTACTTCTAACTCTATTCAAAGTGATATAGTTAACTCTAATTATATTCTACTGCCCAGAAGTGGACAGATAGCAATCAGCTACCTGCAAGAACTTGTAGAGAAGGTTTGTGAGCAAATGGATTATTTTATGATCAGTCTTTTCTACATAAACTAAGCCAAACAATAAAGCAATGAGGATTCGTCCCCCTCCCATCATCATAGTAAAAAAAATCATAGGGTCAAATATTATGCTTCATTGTGGAGTCAGAAAATTGTTTTAAGTTGGAGTCTGTTCTGCTTATCTATTTCTGTAAAACAAACATCGTGAAACTTAGTAGTGTCAAGTACAACCACTTTTTTATGTTCATAGCTTCTGTTGGTCAGTAATTTAGAAAGGTCACAGTGGGGTCAGTTCTTTCCACCTCTAGGTCTAGAGCCTCAGCTAAGATGATTTAAATAGCTGAGAATGGCTCGAATGTCAGAGAACTGAAATAGCTGGGACTAAATCAACTACTTCCAAGGTGGCTTCTTTGCACATATGGCTGGTACCACATCCAGGTCTTTCTAAAAGACCATCTCAGCTGGAACTGTTGAACTTAGCATTTAAATGTGGCCTCTTCAGCATGTGGTTCTCCAGGGAGTCAGACTTCTTATATGATGGCTCCAAGAAAAGTGTTTTCCAATACTTCAAATAGTACTTGCCGAGGGTAGGCACTCAATAAATATATGTGGAATTAATGAATTAATAGTCTCTTAGTGTTTCTCAAGTAGGTTATGCTCTATTAGACAGTCATTAAATCAGTTGAATGTATTATGATCTACATTTATATTTCACTTCAAAAATAGAGAATAGAGAGGAATAGGAGGTCTCAGAAGGTGTTGCACATAGTACAATATTATCGTTTCAGTTTAATGGGTGTGTGTGTTGTGTGTGTGTGTGTGTGTGTGTGTGTGTGTGTGTGTGTAATAGATTATGATGTAAAATGTATTTTATAATGTGGGCCACAGTCAGAGTTTTTAGAAAAAGTACTCTCTACAATCTTCTTTGGACCAATATCTTAAGCAGATCATGCTGATAGCTGGGGATTTATTGATGTGAAGAATTCGTCAGGAACATAGGTAGCTGTTCCTCCTGGTTCTGCTGGAGGCAGTATCTGGAGTTAGGAAAGAGCAAGGCTGTCAGGGACATAAGGTGTTATGGCTTGGGAACTTCTGTTTTCCCCAGACATTAACTAGAACTATGTTTAACACATAATGGGCCATTTAAGACTTGTTGGTTGGCTAAAGTTCTTTAATGATTATGTTATAATATTAGAAATCTTTCTCAATAAGTTGATTTTGCCATAGGGCCTGTTTCACTTAGAGTCATTAAACTCATTGAAAGCCTTCCTCAAATAACCCCATTGTTGAAAGAGAAAGGACCTGATTATGGCATTAAGAATGTTCAAGTGGATCTGTTTCTTAGCTACAGTCATTGCACTCACCCTGCTTTGGGTGATAAAGAGTTATTTCCTCTGTGAAAAGGTTGGCCAATGAGTGAAAATCCCTATGCTTAGAGGTTGGAGTCAGAAGACTTGGAGTGCACTCCAGTCCCTTCCTTTTATCTGCTCGGTGACTTCTTCTCTCTGGGTTTTCTCTTTCCTAAGATAAGGAAGCTGTTTCTTCCACCTTTACTCTTTAATCAGTGAATCATTTATTTGACACTTAAGCTATATGTCACCTCATCTAGAATTTTGACTCATTGGTGGCTGGAACTGGGTTTACTTTGCATTTTTCTACTGTCTAGTCCAAAGCGTGCATGGCAGGCATTTTGCGATTATTGACTTATTGATGGCTTTGTGACTGTTAAAGTTCTTAGAGCCAAAAAAGTCTACATTTTTGGTTATTTTTGTCTTCGACATCTTAACATCCCTTTTTTATGTTATTCTTTACTTTTAATTTTTATATATTGATCTGTTCTTCTATTGTAGATGTGAAATGGACCATCTGAGACAACTTGTTTTTGTAGACTTTGAAGGAGGTGGGAAGGGAACAGATCTTGGCATAATAAGTAAGAAGATGAATTTTATGCCAAGCATTTGAGGTAACATTGGAGAGTATGAACTTTTTACTATATAGCACTATCCAACATTAGTAGCTATATCTTGATTCCTTAAGATTCTGCATTTTCTTTGGAATCTACTTCCGTCTATTGCACTTTTTACTGCTAATGAGCTTCCTCCAGTGGTAGTTGGAGTTTAGAAATGAGGAAGAGAACTGTTGCATAATACAATTTTACTCAGAGTGAGAAGCATACATACCCATTTTGGTGATTTTTTTTCTCAAGAATAGCTGATATGCTAGTTTTGACTTTTAAAATGGAAAGATTTATAAATAAGTCATATGCTGCCTAATATATACCGCCCTTGAATATGTACTGCCTCCTGAATCAGATTGTAAATGAGCCTTGAATATATAAACAGATAGGAAAATGAGAGAGACATCATTTTATCCAGCACATGGTAGAACTATGAAAATATCGGGTACTATACTTTTCCATCTTGGACATCTCAGCCTTCTTCAAATACACGTCTATCACAAAGCTACCTTAACTACCCTCATTAATTGTAGCTGACTTTCATGTCAGAACATTCCAAGAAAAAATATTACCGACGCAGGATGCCTGCAGTTGCCAACCAGAATGGTATTTTCTGCAGTGACCCATCAAGGCAAAAGCTGCAATCCAAACTCTTACAAAATGAAGGATGAAAAAGAATTAAGGCTTATGTCATTAATTTTTTGAGGAAAAACAAAGCTTTTCCAGGTAAAAATCACTTAAAAACTAGACACTTATTTCTTAGATTCAATTCTTTTTCAAGTTAGTATTTTCATACCCAGATAGCTAACAATAACAACAAAAAGTTAGCAGAGAAAAATGAGATAAATCCTACATTGATTTGATGGTCATGGAGGTTAGTCTTAAGCTTCCAGGAATTGAAGAATCGCTCTGCATTGATTTTTACCTGCCTTCTTGGAACACTGTGGTTTATGTACTGTTTGCACCAAGTATCTATGTGTCATAGTTGTCTATTTCTTCTGTAATAATTGAGCAGTGCCTTCATGTAGACCAAGGCAAATCGCTATTACTCAAGCTTTGGCTCATAGATATTATTATGTACCCTTAGAAAAATAACCCTGAACTGAATTTAATAAAAAGAAGGAGCGACTTTTTTTCTTATTGATTTTCCACACTGACTTGGCCTAAATGGAAATAAGAATATATCCTGGTCAGTGATATTTCCAGTGATTGTTTCTATTTTATATGGAACATCCTAAACTAAATACTGTAGTTAATAATATAAATCATTAAAGTATTTGTTAAGAATATATACTAATAGTATTTGAAATGACATAATAAAAAGCATAGAGTTCAACTACCAAATAATGAAGGAAAGGACCTAATTTTATCAGAAAGAACTGGGTATGAGATTAGGTTAAACTACTATTGAGGGAAAAAAGTGAGGGGAAGAAACAGGTTACATGGATCATTTCATCAAATAAAAACCAATCAAAATTACATAAATAATGTAAGTCACCTATCTTGTCAATTTAAGGTAAGACTATCATGAACATGAGGACTCATCATAATATTTAACAGTAAATTAACAAATTCAGTTTCTAATTCTATCACCCTTGCTTTCCTATCCTCTTCATGGTCAAGTGACAAGGCAACTTCATATATTTAACTGTGTTGGCACATGTTTTACAAATAATAAATGCTCAATAATTATTTCTTAAATAAATGACTTGTTTCACTAGCTCACAGCAATATAAAGCAATAATATAAAGATTATTTTTTAGAAACTTATATAAATTCGTATATGAAATTGTATGTGTTCTTTTAAAATTTTTAGAGCAAGGGCTTTTAAACAAAGTCAAAGAAAATGATAATATAATGAGGAGAGTGTGGATGTTCAAATATGAGAGTTTAGTCCAAACTTTGAATCTTTTGTTTGGTGTTTCATGCAACTGACAAGTATTCCCATGATTGTTTTATCATGAAACTGTCTTTCTTATTTGCCAAGAGTAGCTGTTTCTATTAAGTAACAAAATAGTCACCAGAACTATTCTCAAGCCTGTTGTAGAGCCAAGACTGAAACCTGTATTACTTGATTTTTCCTCCCAGTTTCCTTGACTCTGTTAGCTCTTCTCACATTGAGCCCCAGGAGGCTCCTCAGGATGTGCTGGGGTACCATGGGCCTTGGAAAGAATCAAGCCAACAGATCCACTGGTTATTCTTTCCTGCTTCTGACCATGTTCTTAATGTTCACATTTTTACATGACAGTTTTCGTAAGGATTTAGTTTGAAGAAAAATTCCTGTGGGTTAAAAAAAATGTTTGCTAACTGCTAGTCCTCTACCATTCTATAGTGCCTCCTTCATAATATAATGGAAGGTAGAAACTAAACTTGAGATGAATTAAATTTATTTTACATCCAGGGTGGCTGTGCTTTGTTATATCCTGGGTGACTGTTATATCCACATACTTTCTGTAGTTATTTTATCAAAATGTTTTTAAAGGTGTGATTTGTACTTAAGACCTGAAGTTTCTCTGTAGACAAGTCAACATATTTTTGAGATACAGAAAATCTAAACAGATACAGGCAATGAGATTGTATGGTTGGGAGGAAACTGAGTGAGACTGCCAAGAGACTCCAAAGGGTAGAATTTGCCGTATTCCAGGGTTAGAATGTCTGTCTTATAGGTTGGGGAATGGTATTGTAAAGGCACAGTGGTAAAACTAGATTCGCAATGAAAGAAGCTCATTAATGAAGTTGACAAGAGATAATGTATTAGCCAGAATCTCTGGTCTGGTAACCTTTTCAAAAAGTGGTTTACATATATTCCTTAACCAGGCTTCCTTCTCTCAAGATATATAGAATTATTACCTGAAGGCTGATGAGCAAAAATTATAATACAGGGATGTCTGATGGATTTTCTTGTTCTCCTCCAAGAATGCTGCCAAAATGCCCACCCATGCCTCCCAGATTAAGGGAAATTCTTCTCTGGAAAGTTCTGTGAACACAGTACAGATGCCCACATTACTGGACACTACCATTCCATGTCAGCCACATCCTTTGGTTGATAAACTTTCTCTCTGAGGTGAATCAGCACCGTTGACTGTTTGTAAATGAACTAAGTAGATAGTGTTTTCTGTTAAGACTAGAAGATGTTCTTTCTCTTTTGATTATTTACTGATCAAGTGAGTTTAATCCTCAGAGAGTGACAGTCTTTTTATGATTTCCAAGGGTTTAAGGTTCCTCCTTTTATTCTCCCTGTGAGTTTTCTATATTTTTCTTTTCGGTTATGTTATTTATTCCAGTCTGTTTATCACTTTGCCCATCCCGCTAGTTCTTCTTAATCTTATTCTAAGAGATGAAAATCCTAAAGCAGTGAAACACTGTTTGAATGATCCTGTATCCTCGCCCCCTACCCAAACATTACTACCAATGTGCCATCTACTTACTCAGCCCAGCACTGCTGTGTTTCTATATCAGTCTGGCCAAGGGAGTGCGGTTCATCCAAGAAGACCAATAGTCTCTATATAGGTTCTAATTCCAATCTCTGTCACATTTTTTGGCTCTGCCAAAAACCAAATTGCTACACATCCAAATACACAAGGCTGTTTATGTCTCATGATGTTCCTTCTTCACAAATTCCCTTCTATCTCCCCCTTTTTCTGATTTTCAAGGCTTAAATATCTCTGCTCTGCAGCATTTTTTTTTAACTTACTTCTAAACCTGAGAATGACTGATTTTCTTTTTCTCTCACCCTTGTTACATGCTGTCTTCTCTTCCACGCAGGTCTACAAAGCATTCATGAGAAAAAAAATAACTTAGTGTCTTTTAGCTTCAGCACACTAATAATGGGGCAAACACACTACAGAGAGTATTTTTACATTATTTTGGGGCTGACTGAATGAAAGACAGCTCTGGCATATTGACCCACTATGCATAACCAGTCTTTCCCTTGGCTTCTGTGTGCAGAGTACTGTTTGTTTGTACTCCCCATCATCAATAGATTTTCTTCTCTACCCTTCTCTTCCCTGATCTGTGCACTGGAAGGTTGATGTTTACGGCCTGCATCACCCAAACTCCCTGTTCTCTGGCTTTGGGCTGGACTTACCAATAAAGAGACATCACCAGCAAATAGTAGAACAGAAAGAGAAAGAGGTCAAGGTCTTTTTATCTTGCTGTTTTTCTTTCTATTTTGACATTATTTCTCTGGCAACAACTTTACTCTCTGACAGGTCGCCACTGTAGTTCTTACTGGACCCTGGTAATGCTATTCCATCCCTTTATTCTTTTAGACTTAAAAGTGGTAGCAGCATCCTGTTCTTGATAGTCTCTGCATACCTCAGTATCACCTGTTTTTTATTTTTTTAATGGCTTGGCCCATACCTATGTAAGTAGTCTCTCAATTAAGGTCTTTATATTTATACTATCTGACATCTATATTCTACCAGCCTCTTTATCGCTTGTGAGATATGATGCAGCACCCCAATATCTTGCTGAACTGGAAGTCCTGCCCTAAGGTTTATCCACTTGCCTTATGTTGCTGCCTAACTCTCGCCAACCAAACTTCTTCCGGGCCACTGGATCCCACTCTCCACCAATCCAACTCCTGGCCATCAGTGGACCTAGGAGCAATGTGCTTTACCTATCTGACTGATTATCAACTGATACCTAGACATTTGCTGCCACATTCTGCTTTGCCATTTTGGACATCATAAGTTCACAATGCCCTTTGAACATTGTGCATTGTATATTCTACTAAAGGACAGTTTTGTGTCAGGATTCATTTCTCCTACTTTTATGATTTCTGTACTTTGCTTTCTTCCATAAGTTGAATCCTTAAGGGAATGCAGACTTATTTTTTTATCTTTTATAGCTATTGTGAGATGTCTTTTTTGAGAAAGATTCTAAAGAAAAATTTCCAAATAACCACATTTTTACCATCATCCTTGGTAAACTTGGGGCTGCCATTAATAGAGACCATGCCCTTTATGAAACTAGAATAAGAAATAAACTCACTGGAGAATTCCATATCACCATAATGATTTTTAGGTCATGGTGGCTATTTTCTTCCATGTACCTAGTTTAAGCTAAAAGTAGTTTGCTATAAAATTGTTGCCTTATAGTCAGATTTTCCAAATATATATAAAAAGAGGCTGCTTGTCCTTGTTTTGTGCCATGGTGCCTGTGCTTTTGTAGCTATAAATAACACTGGCTCTCATTCCTGGCACATAACACTGCAAGCTTCTATCTAATTGCTGTCCATACTCACCCTGAAATCCTTTTCAGCACTGCTGCTTTCCAAGTATTTCCTTCTCATTGAATATCTATGTCTCACTTTCCACAAAGCTATTCATTTTTCATTCCAAGGTTGACACACATCCTTCTACCAATCTCTCTTCTCTCTAGAAACCCTATTTTCTATTCCTGAGTAGTTATTTTTTTGTCTCATTTTTTCTTATTGCAAAATAATATATATTACAGGAAAACATTTAAAGAAAAAGAAAGTATAAAACCATCATCCAAAGATAACTGCTTATAAAAATTTCATATATATCCTTTCACTGTATTTATAGATACATTTATCTATAGATATATAACACAAAACAAGATGACTGTGTGTGTATCTGATTATGCCGTGTGCTTTTTCATTTAATAACTCAAGAATTTCCCAACATGCAGATAATATGTAAACCTTATATGTACACTATTATTGCTAATAGTTATGGGTTAACTCTTATTTAAACAGTGCTCAGATTAAGAAATAGAATATCACCAGCATTCCAAAAGCCTCTTGAATGTCTTCTTCTAATCACTCTCTCCTCCTCTGCATTATTTTGATTTTTAAGATAATTAGCTCTTTGCTTTCCTTTATAGTTGTACTACCTATGCTATAATGTGCATACATATATATATTATTATATCTTCTTGATGAACTAAATATTTTATCAATATAAACTTATTTTCCATCTCTAGAAACACTTTAAAGTCTATTTTCTAATATTAATATAGCTTCATCAGAATCTTTTATTTATATTTAAGTGTCAGTTTTTTCATTCTTTTAGTATCTACCTTTTTGTAGATTTTCTATATGTCATAAATTGCATATAGTTAACTGTGAAGATTTTTTCTGTATAATTATTTTTTGTCTTTTAGTTGGAGAACTTATTCCCTTATGTTTATTTAATATAATTTTAGATATTTTTGGATTTAAATCTACCATTTTATTTTGTGCTATCTTTTTATTTCATATGTCCCATATATATTTCTATTTATATATTCTTTCACTCTCTTTTTGGCCATCTTTTGGATTGACAATCCAATTTATTATACGTTTTTTCCTTTTCTATCTCTAAAAAATAATGTTTGCTTCTAATTTTGTGATTGCTCTAGGAATTATAATGTCAAAATCTAGTTTGTCAAAACCTTCATTTGTCTTTCTTATGTGATAAAAAAGTTAGATTATTTAAACTTCATTAGAACCCCTCTTGACTTAAACATTATTGCTGTCAGCATTTTTATTCTGTTATTATTTAATCTGACTAGATGTTATTTTTTTTAATTTACAGTTCAATTTTTTTTTTAATTTGCTAATGTACTGCTTTTTTTGATTACCATTTCTTTTTGCATCTCAGATTTTTTCATCTGGAATTCCTTTCTTCTTTATAAAGAAAATTATTTAGTACCTTTAGAGATATTCTGCTAGTGAAAAACTGTCTTTGTTTCTCTAAACATGTCTTTTTTCCTTCATACTTGAAAGCTACTTTTGCTTAGTATATCATTTTTCATTATATTGAAAATAATGACTATCTATAATCTTTATCTCATTGTCCTTTTCCTGTGACTATTTTTAAGATTTTATTCATTTGCTTTGGTTTTCTGCAGTTTAACTTTACATATCCACATGTGGCTTTTTTTGTATTTACATCCCTGGAGATGCGCTGAGCCTCTTTCATGGATTTCATGAATTATTGTCCTTTATAAATTTTAAAAACTTATCAGCTTCGTCTATCAAAAATTATTTCTATCTTATTTTTTCCTCCCTCTTGAGTTACAGTCAAACATATGTTACAACTTTGCATGTCTCTTACCCTCCCTCTTGCATTTATCTATGTCTTTTTGTTCTGTATTCTGAACAATTTCTTTTGTTTAATAGAACAGTTTACTAATTTTTTCTTTTGCATGCTTGATCTGAATGTTTGTTTACTTCCAAAATTTATGTGTTGAAACCTAACCCCCAAGGTAATGATATTAGGAGTTGATTAGATCTTGAAGGTGTGTATGTGTGTGTGTATATATATACACACACACATATATATATGTATACACACACACACACATATATACACACACACATACATACATATATACATATATGTGTATATATATTTAAGTAAGCATTATATATGTATATTTTTAAGTAAGCATGGTTTTCTATATAATCATGCACATATTCATAGCTTTTTATAATCATTTCATTATCTGAGGTCTCTGTGGCTCTGCTGCTATCTGTTGTTTGTACAGGTCTTAAATCATTTTGTTTCTTTGTGTGCCTACTTATTGTGTGTGATAGTCATTGTAATTGAAAAAATTTATGAGTATTTTCAGATTCCGATGATGGCATTCTTTCTTCCAAAGGGTATCTGTGTTTGTATCTGTCTGGTATGTGGGGCCACTTATAACTGGAAACCATCTCAAATATAGTTCACACCCTAAAGTTCCTCCACTTCACCTACACTGTAGTGTCCAGATTGTATTTGTACACAAAGACCCATCTATAAAAAATAACTTCTAAGATGTTTTTTCCTTTTCATTTTTTTTTTTCCTGCTCTGCTCAACACAGATACAGTCTTTGAAATGCTCTGTGATTTAGAGTGAAGGGTGGGGATTGGTTTTAGTGTGTCATTGCTCTGAATTTGTGGCCTTTGAGATCCAGCTTGAGGTGGAGAAGGTGTCTCAGCATTACTTCTTACCTTTAGTAGCCCATGGAACTAAATTTCTGTCCCTCTTCACTTCTTGAGGCTGTTGACCTGAAGCCCAAGTGTGCAGTATTGTACTAAAGCTCACAAGGAAAACTAGTATTGCTGCAAAATTCCACTTAGCACTCTAGGTTCAATCATTCCTCAAGAATTTGCCCTTAAAATTTCCCATTATATTTGCAGCTCTTTAGTGATTTTCAAATGATGAGATTTGATAGTGTATTTTGTGTTTATTTTTTATCCAAGCTTTTTTTTTTATTTTAGCTATAGGGTTGCCCAAATACCTCAATCTTATAATCTTGTAATATTAAAAGACAGAAGCAGCTGTAATTTCACTTGTAGTGGCTGGGTATTATTCTGGGCCCTGTTTTTAAACCATCAGCATTTTAGTATTTTCTTGATATATATATGTGTTGGATATTCAATATTAACTTCCTTCTAACCCAAGTTTATTCATTACATAATTTCATAGGTAACAAGTTGTTATCTTTAATTTTTGATTTAAGAAATAAGATTCAAATGCAAACTTTTTCAATTTCACTTTTACTGCAGACCAATTATTACCTTTCCTTTGAAACACTGGCATCTCCTTCCTTAAAAGAGGGATTTGCCACTATGAGAACTTTAATATTAATGTAGAAACAAAATGTTTTAAGATACAAGGTGAGTAGAATGACTTCATCCAGAATATGACACTATTACATTACTAATGTGGAGTGTGGTATTCATCAAGTGATTGTCCCTTGCAGTGATTTACTTTTCATATCCACATTCAGAAAGGTGAAAGGATGCCAATAACTGTATTACTAGACTATATTGTTGGTAATCCTCTTCTAAAATTTGATGTACAATATGAAAGAAAACAAAAAGAATGTTCGTAGTGGTTCTCAGACCTTATAGTTCAAAAATATAATTCTTTGGAGTACTCTGAGTTTGAATTTTATTAGACCAGATTCATAGAAAACATAATACAGCTGCACTAGGCAGAGCCAGTCCAGTGCTTTGATGACAATAATGTATAAAAAAATCTCTTGTGAAGCAGGTGAAGACAGTTTCTGAGATCAGGTACAAATATCTCCTTAGCAAAATGTTCTGAACAAAAATGCCTCAGGGGAGAGACTGCTAACACTGATATGTGCAATAGACTGTTATAAGACAATAGGGAATGTTGGAGATTTGTATATTAGAGAATATCTACACTGCAAAAAAGTATTGAATTTTAATTTTTAATAATGCATCATCTATATAAGACATTTCTGTAGGCCAAATTATGTATTCAGGGAGCCATTAAAACTCACGATGCTGATTTAATAACAACTAAAATGTATTTAGCATTTAGAATATCCCAGTGGTAACACATTACAGGAATTAATTTACTTCATCATTACAGTAATCCATTATACACAAACTTTTGTTATAGTTAAGAATGATGAGACTGACAGAGTTTTAATAATTGACCAAAGGTCATATCAGATAGTATGTGATGGAGCTAGGCTACAAACACAGAAGCTCCAGCTCCATCTAAGCTCTCTACCACTAAGTATGTTGTCTTTCCAGGTCTTAAAGATAGCTAATTATTAGACTAATTAAAATTTTGTAAACAAAACTAATACTATGTACCAGGTTCTCTCAAAACTCAGACATATTTTCCATATGATAAAATAAAATATATATATATTAATTTTATATATGCTAATCATATAAATATATTAATTATATATATACACACAATTTCTCAGTTCAACATACTAAAATTTAGCATGAAGCAGGTCTACTTGTCCTTTATTCAAAAAAATGTCAATATTAAAGAAAACAAGCAAGCCAAAAAAATAATTTAAAAAGAAAAACTCACATCAATGTAAGGTAACAACACCACAAGTTTTTCTCACAATATAGAATCCATGGTTATTGCTAAAAATATCAATGTGTTTGAATAAAAATCTTTATGCTGAAATGTTAGCCTTTATATGCCTTAAATGAATAGTGAAAAATAAGTAAGAACAATGAAAAGTTATCTGAATATGAATATACAACATAAATAGCAATTAAATCACATGAGTTTTATTTAATTAAATCTAGGTTTTAAACTCTTCATTAAATGAAGAATTTCTTTTAAGAAAAGAAAATTGAATGAGAATAGTTTTATTATAACTTATTCTTTTCTTTTACTTATTTGTAACTTTATAATGTTCAAAATATTTTGACTAAATAAATGGCTTTCATTCAGTGTCTTGCTATCTATGCATATTCTTTGCTACTGCAAATAATTTTATTTTTATCCAAAGATAACCATTTTAGCTAGTTACTTCATAAAATTCCATGTTTCCTCATGTTTTTCCTTGTACTATATATGTTTTTAAGCCTCTTTTTCACTTTGTACTGTGTAGCCTTTTCCAGTATTTATTAAGGCATAGAAAACCCATCCTATCGGCATGATCATTATTATTCAACCATGTCAGCTTAAAGGAGCAGTGTGAATGGGAACTATGCATAAGGAAGGCAGGAGTTAATAAGAAGATAGGTTCTGAGAAAAATTCCAAGGAATCACATGAGAGATACATTATGTTTTATGAAAAAAAATCACTTCTCATAAGTAAGTGAAAGTGTGTTAGAAAGGTTACAATTATATTTGAAATTCCCATAATATGTGTTTCATTGAAGAGAACTGAGTTAGCACTACACTCACATTAAGGTCACAGGGAAAATCCTAATACAGTAGAAGATATGAAAATTTGTCTTAGGCACAGCTTAAAGAAAATTCTAAATTCAAATTATGTAATCATTTTTCCTGCCTTTGAAATTTCTCCAACCTAAGTTATATCGCACATCTATTTTATTTTAGATCATATGTGGTATGATCTAAATTACCTGTGCATTAAATTGTTAATTAAATTATACTTGAAATTTATTGACATTTATTTTCCTTTTGATGCATAGTCATTGGTAAATATTTTGTGAAACTACTCATATATGTACCTTAAATATTTTTCAAGTATTTATTGATCTGCACTGAAACTTCATATGAGAGGCGTTTTTTTTTTAAAAGAATAACTTTTAGGGCAATTACCCTTAAAACATTGTTTTAAGATTTAATTTAATATATGGCAAAGTAAGGAATTCTTGTATTTAGGGGCAGTGTTCAGTAATGATGAAGTCAATGATAATTAATATATTTATATAAAAACATTACTAATGCAAATACATTTTAAATAAAACATTTGTTGAAGATTTATGTCACTATTCATATAGAGTCCCCTTATATATATTTAAATATACCACATTACAAGGTGAAGAAAATACGTCATTCTTTCTGTTTAAATATTACATATGTGGCATTGTCATGAATTTACATAAGAACCATAGTAAATGCCATTGGTTTACTCCCAAATGTTTGATATTTTTGATTTATTGTATTTCATAAATGCAAGACCTTTTTCACTAATTTCTAAGATTAGAATGACAGATTGGCTCAGATTATTATAATATTTAGAGTTTTTGAATTTGAACTTCATAAATCCTTTAAGTTGTAACCTTAGTTTGTTGAGTTTATCCATTATTTACTGTTATCTTTATTTTTTTAATATGTTAAAATAACTTCAAGCATTTACAAAAATGTTATCCCACTATACACAAAGACTGAGTTGTGTTATGTGGTTGCACTATAAAAAAAACTAAACTTGAAAATCTCTATTTGCCCTTCAAATCTTGAAATATCAAATGTGCCTTCTTAAATAGAAAAAATATACATTTTTTTCAAAACTGTTTTAATGTCATGCTTTTAAATTGGTCTGAGAATCTGTCTGAACTATAAGAAAACTAAATATTTAAACCGCTGAAATTTCTGAAATTTAAAAAACTGTTCTGAATCAAACAGAAATCCAATATTGACATTAAAGGTATCATGAAAACTTCCTATAATCATATTCTTTTAATATGCTAAAACTAATTTTTCTGGTTCAGAAACAAGCAAAAAAAATCACAAAAAAATAGTTCACAAACTTTAGTATTTAAACAACTTTTTTCTTTATTTTATCTCTAACATAATTCTCTTGCCATAGTCTTGTCATTTATTTTACTTTTTGATGTCTACATTTTTATTTCACCCTAAACTTTCAGAAATACATAATCTATATAAGTATTCTTCTAAATGTATCTTTATGTTTAATTTAATAAATTTAAATATACTTATTTAATTAAATTCAATTGTATTTAATTATTTAATTCAATCCCATTCTCAAGCCATTAAGGGTTTATTTATTCCTTGCCATGTGTGTTACATATTATTGTATAATTCTTTTAAAAAGTTTTCAAAGTTATTCACCTTGATATGCTTTGAATATCTTCAAAGATAATGTAATCTTGTTTGGAAGTCAGTTTATGTTACATTCATGAGTTAATCTATTATTTTATTCAAAATTTTTATTAAGCACCTATTATCTGTTAGGCACTATGCTAGGTGGAGGAAGGGGCGGGGAGAGGTAAGGCAGACAGATGTGATTTCTTTTTCACAGAGATTAAATTCTAATGTTTACACATGGCTGGGCGGGGGTGGGGAAAAGACTGATTAGGATATAAACTGAGGTATTTTACATAGATAAAATAGTAAGCAACATGAAGGGGCCATAAAGGGGAGAGATCAGGTTCTGGTTGAAGAAAATTCAAGGGGAGATGGGTCTTGACATCAGTTTCATAGACAGACAATGCTTCTAGTTAGAGATGCTGCTACAGACATTTTAATAGCTTTTCTTCCTTATAAACCAATGGAAGCAACCAGAGTCACAACCCCAAACCATAAATTGTGAGGAATATCTGTTCTGTTGGAGAAAGATGAGAGAGGATGAAAAAACTCAACATGTATCCATTTTTGTCTTATGGCAGACTGCAGATTTCCTGACAGTTCAATGTCATAATTCTGAGAAGAGCTGAAACCATACTTCTAATAGTGGAATGAAATGTAGAACCTGGGGCAAGCTTTGGCAGAGTAGGAGGGATGTCTCATAAGAACTCAATCTAATGCAAAATATTAGGAAAATGAAGCAAAGGAAAGAGTAGTCATTGATGAAGGTGATCCTGAATGAGGGCTGAAGGGGAGCCATGTGAACTACCCTTAATGGATGGAATCCGTTGTTTTAGGGGAGTATCCGCAAGCCATCCCGATCTCCTGAATGTTAAAAGCTAAATGGAGATGCCCAGTTAAGATAAAGGGCACAGAGTTTAGTAAGGGAGTTGCTAAAATGGCCAGGCCTAACTGAAACTTGAAGGCCAGCCCACCTCGCTTCTGCTTCCACCCACTCAGGGTTCAGCGACAGCTGCTCCAGATAGATTTGCCTCCCTTTTATAGCTAGAGAGGTGCCAGCACAAAAAGTGAAGGAGAAAAGAATATAAGTAAGATGCAGATGATGAAATTATAGCAGAAGTGCAATTGATTCCAGAAATTAAAGAAACCTTAAAGCATGCTCCATAGAAAATACAAATATGACCTCTCTCAGGGTCATTTACAAAAATGTAAAAAATAGACATAAAAGAAAACAGAAGAAACTAAAGACAGTAAATTAGAGAGATGAGCTACTTTGAATGCAACAAAATAACAAAATATAAAATGAACAGGAGCAAAAACACATTTAGAAACAGCACAGACTTGAGAAAATCACACAAAATGAAATAAAAAAGAACGAAAATAGGAAAGCAATTAGAGAGATGATTAAGATGAAACAAAGGGATCAACATAATGATAAGCTGTGATTCTGAAGAAAATGTAGAAATATGGAACAGAAATAACATTCATAATTACCCCAATTGTCTTTCAAGCATTAATATTAAAGATAGATGATCTCTTGCATATAATAGCTCAGGAAATATAGCAAAGATGACCCCTTCTTGGAAAAAAAGCTTCTTTATAAAATGTCATTAAAAAAATCTAACTTAAAACTCAGAATTGAGAAACCATGATAAAACGACTTAAATATAGAACCAAAGTTACCAATTCTGAGTATTACAGATATAGGATAAAATGTAAATATTGTAAATCTTAAAAAACGTAAAATAGATGTATGACAAAACTAGAGAGGAAGAAAGAACTGTGTGTACCTCTTGACCTTCACAGTGGGCAATATACAAATAGCGATTACTGTTGAAACATGAAATTTGAAAAAATAACCTAATATTTTAATTTTTCATAACTTTTTATTACTTTTATTTATAATAATTATTTAGAAACTTTATAAACAAAATTCCATATGAAGCTTAGTGATTTATTTTGAGGATCTTATTTAAAGGAAAGATATGACAGCATTTTACTAAGTTAACAAAAATTGTCACTGATATTAGATAAGTGTACTTAAAACATGATTTTAAAAATAATCTTTCATGTAATCAATTCTTAAAACATGATTTTAAAAATAATCTTTCATGTAATCAAATCTTGTTTCTTTGAAAATTTATTAAAGGATAAGGGGATTTTAAAACTTTTAAGAAAGATGAGCAGTTATGGAGAAAATAGTGTTAAGAATGAAAAAGAATGCAGAGAAAGAAGAAAGGAATATGAAGAAGTTTTGAGTGGAATTATACAGTACAACATGCAGTAGATATTTTTTATATATGTACATGTCGTTGAGCTGGCTCTGACTCCAAGAGACCCTGTGAATGAGTGATGTCCATCATGTCCTGTCCTCAACAGCCCTACTCAGCTCCCATGAACTCATGCCTGTGGCTTTTTTTATACAGTCAATCCATCTCATGTTTGGTCTTCCTCTGTTTCTACTGCTTTCTATTTTTCCCAGCGTTATTGCTTCCCCCCCCCCAAAAAGAACCTTGTCTTCTCATGATGTGCCTGGAGTAGAGCAGCTTTGGTTTTGTCACTTTTGCTTCCAGCAATGTTTCAGACTTCATTTGCTCCAAGACTCACTTGTTCCTCTTTCTGGAGGTTCAGGGTGTCTGTGAAGCTCCCCTCCAACACCATATTTCAAATGAATCAATTTCTTTCTCCTGTCAGCCTTCTTCACCGTTCAACTTTCGCATCCATACACAGTAATTTGGAGTATGAGGGCACAGATGCTCTTAGCCTTGGTCCCTTTTCTCTTGTTGATCTTTCCTAATTTTTTCATGATTCCCTTTCTGGGTCTCAACCTTCTCTTGATTTCTTTGCTGCAATCTCCATTTGAATTGATGACTGAACCAAGGTAAATAAAATCTTTAACAATTTCAATGTCTTCATTGTCTATGTTAAAATTGTATATTCTCCTGTAGTCATGATTTTTGTCTTCTTGATCTTCAAATGCAGTCCCACTTTGGCACTTTTTTCTTTCGCTTTTATCAGTTCTTTCAAATCATTGCTTTCTGCCTGTAAGGTGATGTCATCTGCATATCTTAAGTTACTGATATTTCTTCCACTGACTTTTATTCATCCTTCCTCTGAGTCTAGACCAGTTTTGTCTAGCCCAGGTTTTTCCATCACTAAATAAAAATTGTAGCATACCAACATATAAATATAGAAATGTAGGTTTGTGTCCTGGAGATCCTGGGTTTATCCTTATTCTATTTAAATGCCATAAAAAATTCTCTTTATGTTTTTAATATTCTTATACATAAAAAATATAATTTTTTTTTTTACAATTAAAACAGTGTGCCTGATCTGTAAAGTTATTGTGTGGAAACATTTTGGATTCTGTGTATGGAATAAATTGAATATAAACAGAAATTCTTATTATTCTGGTCCTAGAAGAGTTGAGTGTCTATGTTGAATAATGATGAAGATATTTTAAAACTCAGTATAAATAAGACTATTTTCTTTAAAAACAGTCTTACTTTTTAGGAAAGAGTATTTGTTCTTTGGACATCAAAAATGTAACAAACAGAATATGAATGATACTGATTGATTTTGTGAACTAATAAGAAATATGAACTTAGAAGGTTTTAGATTTCTACAGTGCTTTACTTAAAGTAGCTCTTACCTAATTTTTAAATACAAATTTTCTTGATATGCATACATATACAGATTTAGAAGTAGTAAATTTAGAAGTTCTTGAATATCTAACATAATTTTCTTGCTAGGTAATAAAAAAACAGCAAAGTTATGTCATTTAAGAGCTTATTTTTTTCCTACCTTTTTATTATAAACATTTTAAAACATACAACAAAGCTCAAAGAATTATACCTACCATCTAGATTTTTCAACTGACCTTTACTATACTTCTTTATTACATAGCTATTTATCTGTCCACCCTCTATCCATCAATGCATCTTATTTTTAAAGTATATTACACGGCACTCCTAAACACTTCAGTGCACATGTCGTTCACTAATATTGTTGTTTAGAATTTATTATGGGGGGTAAAATTTACATAAAATAATTGCACAAATCTTAATTATACCATTCCCTGACTTTTGAGGGAGAAAAATATCAGTATAACCCAAACTCCCATCAAAATAATAGAACATTTCACCACCTCACGAAGTTTCTTCACACCCCTTCCCTGTAACACTTACCTTCATCCTCACCCCTCTGAGGCAACCACTGTTCAAATTGTATCTCACAATTAATTAATTAGTTTTGCCTTTTCTAGAACTTCATTGAAATAAATTGACATAATAGTCTTTGAAAGAAGGCTGCTTTCACTGGTTGATAATACCATCGTCAATGTAAGAGTTTATTTTCTGATGTTCATAAACTCAGTGTGAATACTTTTATGAAAACCAACAAATAAACATAATATTCTATTCATTTCTAAGTGCATTAGAATCTTGATGCAACAAAGAAACAGATGATTTCCTGTATATCCTAAAATCATTTCACCTGTAGTACACATCCCCCATTTGAAAAAAATTGCAAAATTCCAGTGTTGAATCCTGACTTCATTGTTGTATTGTTCTGTTGCTAGACGAATTATCTAACTTTATTTGGCTTCAGTTTGTTTAACCACCATCATCATCTATCTCACAGGGTTATCGTGCGGGATATATGAGAAAACATGTAAAATACTTAACAGAATGCCTGAAATATAGGAAGGATGAAATAAATAGTAGCTATTATAATGCTTAGAAACATCAATCATTAATATAAGTAATCATAATAAATGTTAACATTCATTGAGCCTTGATGCATGCTGTTTCAAGTGAATTAAGACATTTAATATTCATATAAACTCTGAAGTAGACACTGTTATTAACCTCATTTTTATAGGATGGAAGTGAGATAGAGTTTAAATTACTTTTCCAGAATACACACTAATAGAGCAAGGTTTCACACTCAGGCAGAATTCTCTTGACCACTAAGTCATGCTGCTCTGTAGTAAACAGGTGTGGAAGTGGAAGTAGAGTAAGAACTATAAATAGCAGTAATAGTAGTAGTAATAGGGTAATGGAAAGGAACATAACAACACCACATCTCAGAGTGAATTAATAAGGAGATGCTACAAAACACGGAAAACTCAAAAGAAGAAAGAGAAGGAGGAAGAGAGCCAGGGAGAGGGTAAGAGAAAGCAGAAAGAAAAGAAGAGGGGGAAAATGAGGAAGAAGAGATGAAGGAGGAAATAACGTCAACTTTACTCATTTATTAATTTCCCTGTTTCTAGTTCTATCAATAAATTAATTACTTAAAAAAATGCGTAGCTTTGGAAGTTCCCCAGGTCATGTGACATAATTGTTCTGGAGCTGTCAGGCCAAAACAACACTACCCTTATTAGTTGAGGGGGAACAGAAGTTTTAAAATTATCAACTATGATATATATATTATTGAGTTATCTTTACTTTTTCTTCTGTTTCAATATTTTTTCTGATTGTATAAATAAAATATGCTCTTTGTAGAAAAACTTCAAAGTGAGAATGAAGCAAAGCTGAAAAGATGTCATTTTCATTATCATAATCATATTGTCTAAAAATAATGCTGAAAAATTCTGTAAATATATGTTTTAATCATCTTTTGCTGCCTCAAAAATTAGCCCAAGACTTAACAGCTTAAAACAACAATTATTTGGTATAATTTCTGGATGTCAGGAACCTGAATATGGCTTAGCTGGATCCTCGATTTCAAGCTGTAATTCATTTTCAGCTAGGACAGGATCCCTTCCATGTTTACTCAGTGATTGTTAATAAGATTCGGTGTTGGACTGAGCACCTATCCTTTACTCACTAGATGTTGGCCAAGGACTATTCTCAGTTCCTTTTTACATGGAATTCTTCAAAATAATAATGTGCTTCTCAGAAGTACATGAGAATCTGTGAGCAAAATGGAAGTGATAGCCTTTTGTAATCTAATCACAGAAGTGACATTCCATCACTTTTGCTCTATTCTATTTATTAAAAAGCAAATTACTAAATCTAGTTCATACTCAAGGGTGATATATTACAAAAGGGTATACATAACATGAGGTGGGGGGTCATTGAGAGTCACCTTACAAGCTGGCCTACCACAGAAGATGTACCCAGATTTTAATGAAACTGACACCAGATTGTAAAACTTGCTATCCCAACCTGTTTTATTTGCTCAGAAATATGTTTTGGATATTTTCCAATGCAATTAAATATTTAACAATCTTTAAAAGGCTGTATAACGTTCCACCCTATGAATGTGTGATAATACTGTCAGCCCTCTCTTCTTAGTGATTATGAACATAATCTAGAGCTGGGTTGACTGGTTGTGGAATCTTGGTTCCACCATTTTGTATCTGTGAGGCTTTGGCCACTTACTTCTTTATAACTTAGTTTTTTTATTGGTAAAATGAGACTAATACCTACCTCCCAGAGTTGAGGACAGTGCCTGACATACAGTAAGCACTCAGTAAATGTTATTATCTTCATCATTTTATCACTATTATTTCAGTTATTAAAATATCACTGTGACCATCACTGGACATACAATTTTATTCCTTCTCTAATTATGATAAATTCCTAAAAGTGAAATTGCTAAGTCAAAAGATATATGTGCTTTTAATAACATTGTCGAATTACTTTTTAACAAGTTTATGTTAATTTATGTTCTCAGCAGGGCATGACAGTCAGTGTCTATTCTGTATAATTTCATTTTATTAACTGATGAGAACTTGAAAATCAAGAAACACTATTACATTTAAATTTTAATATATATATCTTTAGTATGGAGGGCAAACGTTTTAAAAAATTTAACATATAAAAATAATTTAAGACATAATAACTTAATATTTGTATATGTTGAGAAACAATCACAATAGTCTAATTTACATCCATCACCTTACATAGTTACAGAATTTTTTTTCTCATGATAAGAACTTTGAAGATTTACTTTTAGTAATCTTCAAATATGCAATACAGTATTATTATTAACTATAGTCTCAATGCGGTGCATTATATCTTCATGACTTATTTATTTTATAACTGGAAGTTTGTACCTTTTGATTCCCTTCATCTATTTAGCCTACTTCTCTACCCTGCTTCTGGCAACCACCAATCTGTTTTCTCTATTTATGGACGTGAGTGTTTTGCTGTTGTTGTTTGTTTATTTGCTTTCACATTCCACACTTAAGTGAGATCCTTGAGTATTTGTCTTTATCTGTCTGACATATTTCACTTAGTATAATCCTGCAAGGTCCATCGACATTGTCTCAAATGGCAAATATTTAATTCTTTTTTATGATTGGATATTATTCCATTATACATATCCTTACCACGTTTTCTTTATCCATTCATCCATTGATGAATATTTAAGTTGTTTCCATATCTTGACTATTGCTAATACTGCAGTGAACATGTGAGTGAAAATATCGTTTTGAACCAGTGTTTTTATTTATTTATTTTTTTTTGATCAATACCCAAAAATGGAATTGCTGGATCTGAGGCTGAAATTTTTAAATTTCCTTACTGGAATATAAATTTCTTCTTTTGTGAATTACAATTCATATTCTTTGCCCATTAAATGAAGCATATTGTTTGAATTATTAATTTACAATTATATATTTTTATAACATAAATTCCTCTAGAAGTATCAGTGCATCAAGACATTAGCAGATTTGCAGCTATTTACTTCTCCTCTGGGAGAAGGGAGCTGAAAAGTTTCTGAGGAAGTCATCCTTTTTCTCTGGGGAGATAGAATAGTGTATTGATTCTGCTCTTGAAAGGTAGCCAGGAAAGTATTCATTTTCTAGGTGCTGAACCATACCTACTAAGGCCTTTTCAAAGTGTGGGGGCTCCAGCAACAAGCTGGGTGGTGTATAAAATGGGATAAAAGTTTCAGGAAGTGCTTTATCGAAGTAAAGAACATAAGAAATTGGAGAGTGATGTGTCCTATAAAGTCCCAAAATTGTGTTGACAACCTTGAAGGACAGGAAAGACAAGGCATCTGAGAGCTGAATGATGACTGAAAGGGACAAACATGGGATCAGAGAATAGAGGAGTTGAAGGTTTGATTGGGGAACACCCTCAAAAATATGATCCATCCCTCTGGTACCTGTTTTGTGTACAAATGACCCAGGAGTCTGTGTAAAGTTGAAGTATGTGGCTCACTATGCACTTTCCAAGAATGGGAGTACCCCTGTTTATCCTTGTAAGCAGAATGTTAAGCACAATGCCAAATTTATAATAGGTAAAGAAATATTACTAGTCTAACTAAAGAATAAATGTAGTAGAACAGTTAGGAAAAGGCCTAGGTCAGTATAGCAGTGATATGTAGAGGCTTGGAGAAAGAGAGACATGGCGACTAATGTTTGGGGTAGAATGTGCTTATTAAGGTCAACCTCACAAAATAAAAAGGATATAGCAAAGGCAAGGAAAGATTAGTAACTAGGCAAACTGTCAAGAATTAAGAAATCAATGGAAACCAAGAATATTCAAAATAAAGATATTAGGAAATAACAAAAGGATATCTTGATGAACAGCTGTCTCAGCCAGAATGGGTCTTCTACGTTAGAATCTATAAAACCAAACATTTTCCAAGTGGATTAATAATTCATTTACTCATTCAGTAACTATAGATTGAGCACCCAATATGTGACAGAACACGTTACTCACTGAGTATATGATGGTGAACAAGGTACATCCTATAACTTCAAAAAGTAAATAATTGCAAAACAACACAAAAGCCATGAAGGATTAAGAAGAAAGTTTTAAAAGACCCAGTCTTGGAGGTGATGAAGGCTTCCCAGAGGAGATGAGACAATAAGGACAATTGTGATGACTGACTAACTGAGCTGAGGGAGGAGATTTGGAGAGTAAATTTCTGAAAGGAAGGGCAGAATGCACTATAATATGAAGTTGGTAAGAGCTTAAAGCACTTAGGAAACCTCAGTGTGAATATAGCCTGGAAAACTATAAGGAAAGCAGGCATATAAAATTGATTGAATATTTTAAAAAATTTAACCACCAATCACACCCTCAGTGGCATGACCTAAAATAACTACATTCCTTGAATTTTATTTTAGAATTATTGTAGGTTCAGTGAGACGTAAGAGTCAAAGATCAGCTAGAACGTATTGAGAATTTTCACATTTTACTGGAATATTTATGTGCAGCCATACAAACACAAGTTCCATGAAAGGCCAGAATCAACTATCTTTTTCAGCATTAACTCCCCAGTATCTGAAATGATGCCTTGCAAATAAATATTTGTTGAAAAAAAGTGAAGGAATGAATGATATTGCTACAACTTTATTATTTAAAAAATGTAGTTATTATGAAATATTCTAAATTTCAGATTGTTTTCTGGATGAAAACTTTACATTTATTGGCAAACCTCTCTATTCGCTAGTCATCTGTGGCCAGCAAATGAAAATCAATGTTAGTATTAGCCTACATTAAGCACAATTAGAAAGGAAAATCTGCAAGAAATAAAAACATTATACCTTCCCAAATCAAATATATCTCTTAGATTATTTTCGTGTTCTCAACTAAGTACAATTTTTCCCACCAGGGGATATTCAGTGATGTCTAGAGACATTTTTGACATTTAGGACAGGAGGGATGCTACTGGCATCTGGAGGGTAGAAACAGAAATGCTGATAAACATATTGAAATACACAAGATGGTCCCCACAACAAACATTCCTTCCAAAATATCAATAGTGTTAAGATTGAATAATTCTGGATTTTTAAAATTAGGGTCTCTACTTATTTGCACACGGATCATCAAAAGATGGTTTCATCTTTGAATGCTTAGAACCCTTCAAGCTCTCAAAGTTTGTATTTTTATTATAGTAGATGCATTTGGCTCTGTAACTGAACAAAATATAGTATGAAACATGGATGTGAAAATGGATTCTGGCTCTTGAACGAAGTATTCGTTGAAGAGTTAGCCATTTGCCTGCTTCTTAAATGAAGTAAAATATTGGAGCCAACTTTTTTCTTGTTTCCAGAATGTTATACTTGATTATTGTATTTTCATTTCTTAAAGAAAAGTTATTGATAAACAATGGTGAGATTTCAAGCACTGACTTATTAGAGCTCTTTAAAGCATATCTTTAACTTTGTCTTTGTTCTTTATGATTGGATTTGTATGTAAACTCTAACTCTATGAACATAAGAATCTGTAACCAGGGTTGGTCTTCATTCTTGGCTACAGTACTGGTTGTAGTTAACCACTGCTATTCGGTAAACTGCTGAAACAATTTCAACACTGATAAAAATATAGCTGCTGCCGTAAGCCTCCAGAATGCCCACCATCATCCCCAGTTACCCAGACTCACTGTGGACCCTTTTCCATCTCTCTACAGTTCAGCCACTACAGGGTTAATACCTGCCTCAGTATAAGTGCCTGCCACTCCAGCAGCTTCTGCTCTGATTGGCTGATTCCAACTGTCGCCCCTGCCCAAGTTGTTAAATAGTTTGAATAGTGTTTTGATTATAGCACCAGCTACAACTATAGTCAAGTTATTGTCATTATTGTTGGTAAAGGTGGTGCTTATCTTAAATCCCACTAAGTAAAAGTAGTTGAAAAGCTTCCTTCTCTTGATATCTGTGTATTTACTTGAATGTCTTCAAGGAAAACAGAAAACCTCAGATATTAACCAAAACTTGATCTTTCATAATATATTTCTTAAAGTGCCAAGAAATGCATCTATATCTTTGTACAAGAAAATTAACTATAGTAAAAAAAAAAAACTAGTCGTGGCAAAAATGTCACCATTCTGTTCATGTTCATTTCTAGTGTGAAATACAAATTATAAATAAGGGTATAAAACTAAGTACATTTTTCTGAGTCATAGGGATAAAAAGTATAACAATAATGTTTACATGGAGAAAAATAGTGAGGAAATGAGCAACATGAAAAAAGTGGTTTAATTATGAATGCTAAATGCATATAATGAGGTTATAATATAGATGCATGATGGAACAATATCCAACTTTAAGCACTAAAATTCATTAAAAGAAATTTCTTTGATTTCAAAATTAAAGATATTTTAATATTGATATAATTATTATTTTTTAAAGGGCCAATCATACAAAAAGTACAAAGACAGGAGTAAAAAATAATTTCATGTCAAAACAATTATTTTAGCAGCTGATGAACCTTGGTCTACATATTACTCAATGTACTTATGCAGACATGATGGATGGATCGATGGATAGATGGATGGGTGACGGATGTTTATATAAATAAGATAAATGGATAGATTGGAAAATAAAATGGTATTACACTGTTTCATTACAAATAACATTTTACTTTAAATTTTTATAAAAGCAAAAGAAGTTTTAGAGCTTAAATTTGAGTGTGAGGATTTAGCCTACTTATACCACCTCTGCCACACATACTTCACTTCCCACGTTCTCTTATTGTGGTTATATCATCATTTTTATTAAATCAGTGGTGACTGTGTACATTAATATGATTGTAAATATCTTTCAGAACTGAGCCATGATTATATTTCTCTCTTGTTCAGATTTTTCCTCAAATTAGCAATTGCCTTGCTTTTCTATGTTAATATTACTAATTCTTCCCTAATTAATATTATTTCCCATATGTCACTTGCTTTAAGTAATTGATTAGGTCAATTTTTACCTATTAGAGATGTTGCTTCTGGAACATTGTTTTCCTGAGCCAATCAACTGATTACTCTCTAAGTGTGCTGCAAATATGGTCATTTTTGGTTGGATTTAATGCCCTAGTTCCCAAATTTCGTGTCTTCTTGTTTATTTGGAGTGTAATCTGAGTAAAAAACTCTGGAGTGAATTTTTGAAATTTTTTATACTTGAAAATGTTTTCATTCTATTCTTATACCATAAAAATAGTTTGTCTGGGCATTAGTTAGAATCTTCTTTCTGAATATGGAGGCATTTTTCCATTGTTTCCTAGCTTCTGCAATGTGACTGCTGCACTTACCATTTGCCATTTTGTTTCCCCAGGCTTTATATGGAAATTTCCTTCTTCTCTCTTAAGCCCTATTCTAAAATTTTAGGTTGTGAATCAGTGCAGGTATTTTTATTTTTTTATTCTTGTGCTGGCTACATAATGGATCACTTCAATTTGGATGACCTTCATGAATAACTCTTCCAAGGGTCTTTCTTCTTAAATTTCAGCAATTGTGCTTTCAATTTCCAAATAGTTATTTCTTGTGTTCCTATTGTTTCTTTAAAAAAAATCATTTTATATGGTTTCATGAATTCAATCTCTTTTCTTAACTTTCTGAAGGTAACATTTGTAATTTTTGAAATTTCTTTTGCTCTCTTCAATATCATACTTCTATGTCCTCTTTCTTTTGTTGTTTCATGAGTTTCTATATTCTCTCTTCAAGGCTCTGCTCAAATATCTGGTGATGTCTTACATGTCACATATTTAAAAAGCATGTTGGAAGCTCAGGTAGAGCCAGCTAGCATGCTTCGAGGTAGAGTGACCCGGTTAGCACAGAGCACTCTAGACCAATGGTTCTCAAACATAGAAGTTGAAGCTAAAACCTGTGCCTTAGAAACACCCGGAAGCCTTGTTAAAACACAGATTACTAGGTGTCACAGTCAGATTTTTGGTTTAGTGATAGAGCCTGAGAATTTACATTCTTAAAATGTTTTCAGGTGATGCTGCTATTGCTGATCCTAGGGTTACAATTTAAGAATCACTGACCTAGAGAAAACTCAGTCCAATTTCCTGCCTAGTAGAGATACATCTGTTACCAGGAGCAGAACAAAGACATTTGAGGATCCCACTAATCAGTCCTGAGCTTTCTCTAAAAACTTCAGTTTTAGGGAAGGTCTCATTCCAAGGTTCTTGCAGCTTAAATCTTCATTGGCATCCTTCTGTTTAGGAGCATAAATTTCCCCCTTTACTTAGGTAATTGCCATTTTTCTACCTGCTTTCTATTTCCCCCTTTGTGTTGGCATTTTATTCATTATTGTATTTATTTCCATTTTATTTTTTAAATAGAATTTATACCTGTTTCAAAACAATGTCATTTAATGGGGTTCCAGGAGGGAGCAAATATAAATTCATGTGTTCAATCTACTATGTTTATAGTCGTGTACCACATAGTGACGTTTTGATCAACAGCCACATATACAACAGTGGTCCCATAAGATTATAATGGAGCTGAAAATTTTCTATCAGTGTCATAACATTGCAGCACAACACATTATTCGTGTGTTTGTGGTGTTGCTGGTGTAAACAAATCCATTGCGCTTCCAGTCATATAAAAGTATAGTACATGCAATTATGTAAAGTACAAAATACTTACTAATGAAATAAATTACTATGTTATTGGTTTATGTGTTTACCATACTGTGCTTTTTATCATTATTTAGACTTTACTCTTTGTACTTATTAAAAAATATTTTCTATAAAATAGTATGGTGTGCTACGCCAGCAGCAACCTCAAAAATCTCATGTTTACCGAGTCTCTTGATTGCATCAAATCGTGTCCTTGATTTAATCTCATATTGTTTTATACAACAACATACTGAATCTGGAGCAGTAGACTAAACCATATGGCCTAGGTGTGTAGCAGGCTATACCATCTTGGTTTGTGTAAGAGCACTCTTTGATATTCTCACAACAAAACCACCTAAAGATACATTTCTAAGAATGCATTGCACATGGCTGTATTAAAAATCCTCTTTTTCATCTTTATCTTCTTCATCCCCTCATCAGGTAGTTTTCTTAGGCTATAATAATGCTAAAGCATAGACAGCAGACACAGCTATGGACATATGTTCTCTTATGAGAACAGTTCTAGCTTATCCCATTCTACACAATGTACTCAGATTGTGTTCTCACCTTTGGGGACCAATGGGACCTACTAAGGTTATAAAAGGAGTTATGTGTCAACTTTCACAGCTCCTTCATTTATTTTGGTCTATATGTAAAATTATCAGGTCACAATTATTATTTAATTTGTGGATATGTTCTTGTTTCATTGAGGATAGTGTTTCAATAATTTTCATTTTCTGTTAATATTGGTAAATTTCAAAGAAGGAGATTGGATTAGAAATTGCATTTTTTCACCTTTTATTTAAATTCACATTTCTGAGAATTTTAAATACCCTGAATTTTTATGTATACTAGCTTGAGGTAAAATGAAAATTACCCACCAGGAAATTCTTCATGCTCCTTAAAAAAAAATCTCCTCTAATGGCTATGCAATTTTATTTATTTTCTTTATTTAAAAAAAAAATTATTCTGAGAAAATTTAATCTGAAGTGTTTACTGTATAACTTTAATATTTATGTTTACTAATTCTTCAGTTTGAATAGAATTTTCCATCTTTACATAGAACTATATCTATGATAGGTCGTGAAAGTAAATTAAAAACAAAAAACAGAAACTAACAAAAAAACCTTACTAACAATGAGCCAATAATGATATATATTTCAGATTTTCTGGTGTGATGTCTGATAGTATTAGATGCTTGTAGATATTATATAACTAATGAGTGCAAAAATGGATCCCATCAAAAACATGCATTTTTGTCAGATTTCATGCCTCCTTTCTGTTTCTGTCACCATAAGCAGTTGTCTAGTAGGAGCATTCAAGAGGAAAATACAAGTCTCTGAAAAAAAAAAAAAAAAACGGACTCCCTCTGTACTCCTGAAATCCTGAAGTTTAGGGGCTGAACACATGATCAATAGCCCTAGTTTCTTTTATTTTGTCTTAATTTAATATGCAATCCTCTCTGTTTTGTTTTGTTTTCCTCAAGACCCAATGAAGTTTTATGATGCAAGAAGTGTTAGACAATATGAAATGGAAATTCAAACCACTAGAGAAACAGCTCTGGATTGTTATAAAGTTTATGCAATGTATCAGAAACTGTATTTGTATTTTGCTAATAGGATCTTTGCAAGTTAAATCAGCAAAGGAAATCTAACAGAAAAATAAATCAAATTACTGGAGATTAGAATAAGAACTACAGAAATCAGTGAGGAATATGCAACCCATAGAAATGAAGTAGTTGAATACTTTAATATATGTTATTGTCATTTCTCTTTCCTCTACTCCCACCAGGTTTTCTTATCTTTTCCCAAACTAGGTCTTAGACTCTAGTTTGTATTTATAGAAGAGTTTTTCCTTCCCTCCTTCAGGTTTCCAAAACATCATTTTCTGTCCACCTTCCTACTTTCATATCAAAAAGACACTCTTTGAGACCGTTTCCATTCCGTTACCAAAGCTGCTGTCTGAAAAGAGAAAGATTTAGGAAAGCACCTAGTTCATCAGCCAACAGGGTCACAGACAGCATATTTACAAATTAGACACACTGTTTTTTCTTCTACTCTTTTCAGTACACAGAGCCAAACATTTCTTATTAGTAAATTCTAAATGTTGAAAGTCTTCAGACCAAAAAACAATATTACCGTTCATTCGGAATTTTGTCTTATGTAGTCATACTTTCTCCACATTTCATTTCACAAGTACACTTACTTCAGAATGGGTTCTTGATTTTTCCAGTGACATAATAGATTTCATGTTTTAAATTAGTGTTATTACTAACATCCACACCACAGTTTACAGATAACAGGTCCATAGTAAATGCTAGTTCCCTTTCTTTTGAATTTCTTACATCATTTTACTTAAAAACATTATGCTCCTATTCAAACAAGGGGTTCACTCTATGCTTTGGTTATTCTGAGATCTTTATAAGAAGAATTAATGTGGAAATACTTTTTTCTTCAGATCTTTGAAAAAGAACAAGTTTTAATACTTCTAGAACAACAGAGCTATAAAGTATAATTTCAAGCCTGCATACCTACAGATATTTTGTCCTTGTAGCTGGTCTTCATGAAATATTATTTATCTTTAAATATATTCTAATGGATTTCGATTAAGATTCAACCTAATTTAACATGTTTAGGGCATTCAAACTTGCTTATTGAAGCACTCAGACTGTGGATAAATTCCAACAATGGACATATTTAATTGAAAACATTTTCTCATTGATACCCTATCAAAAAAGGCACAAAATGGTAAGAGGAATAGTGAGTAGGTGCAACTCATGAGAAACTTCAACAATAATGATGGCTGGGTATTTTCCAACTAATGACTGGTAAAAACCCTATTAGAAATAGAAATGTATAATAACAGTTATCAATATTGTAATATCATACCCTAGAAGGTAGTTATTGCAAATTATATCCACTCTCATGTGCTATTTTTAAATCTTCACCATACTCTCCGACACAGCAGTGACATTCTGCATGGGGGAAAAAAAATGTCATTTCCACTAAACTTTAGTATTGGAGTAGAATATATTGTGCTAATTATTGAAAAGTTTTTGCAGCTCTTACACAATCAAATACTATTAAACAGAATACAGGATATATGGCATTGGCATACTGTGATGAAATTAAACCATTTATTCCCAAGACAAAACTACTTTAAAAGCTCTATTGTAGGTACCAAAAGCTAAATACTGTATGCATACATCCAGAAATGCATTTGATATATCTAGATTTGTCAATCTAATTTTTTTCCCAAAAAGGAAAGAGAAAAAAATCTTTCTAGTAGTAACATTCGATATATTATTGTCAGTTTATGGCAGACAAATTTATGCTCACCATGTAATTTCCAGCCCCCTAATAGTTAAGATGTATGAAAGTAGTTCTGGCCAATTAAATCCCAAAGGGAATGTGTTTGTCACTTATGTGAGGCTACAGAGACCTTCTGTGATTTTCCAGTCTTGCTCTTGCTTTGCTGCAGCAAAAGTGGAGTCCTTAGTGCCTTAATGCAGCTTTCAAATCTTAGAGCTTCCACAGCCTGAGTGCCTGAGTGATTGAGTGGAGCAAAGTCCCCATTAATCGACAAAGGACATACAGTATGAACAGGAAAAAACCTTGGCTATGTTAAGTCACAGAGATTTTTTTTTCCAGGAGTTTATATCTTTCAAGAAATTGATTTCATCCGAATTATCTGATTTATTGATGTGAAATTTTAAATAATATCTCTTAATATCATTTAACTATCTCTAGAATAGGTTACCCTCACATTCCTGAGAATGGTTAAGTTTTGTCTTCTCTCTTTCCTGATAAGTCTAGCTAGAAGCTAATTTTTTTTTATATTCTGTACAGACAAGCTTTTGTTTTCTTTGTTTTTTTCTATTCATTTTAAATTTTCTGTTTAGTTGATTTGGACTCTTGTGTACTATATCTTTTTTTCTGCTTGCTGTAAGTTTAATTTTACCTTCTTTTTCTGGTTTCCTAAGGTAGAAACTGAGATGATCGATTTGAGACCTTTCTTCTTTTCTAATATAGGTGGTTAGTTAGTGCAATAAATTTCCCCTTAAGTGTTGATTTAGGATTTTGGTATAGTGTGTTTAATTTCTATTTAATTAAAAATATTTTCTAATTCTTTTTCTTTGACCCATGAGTTACATATGTTACTTAGTTTTCAAGTTTTTAAGGATACTCCAGAGATTTTTCTATTATTGATTTCTAATTTAATTATGCTTTGGTTAGAGAACATATCTTACATGACTTGAAGTCTTTTAAATTTATTGAGACTTGTTTGATGGCCCAGAATATGGCCCAGCTTGATAAATGTTCCTTGTGCATTCTACAGTTATTGGCCACTCCATAAATTTCACCTAGGTTGAGATGGTTGATAGCATTCTTTCAGTCATCTATCACCTAACTGATTTTTTCATCTACTTGTTCTATCAATTATTGAGAGAGAGGTACTGAAATCTCTGACTATAATTGTGAATCTGTCTCTTTTCAATTTAGTTTTTCTCTTATGTATTTTGAAGCTCTGTTATTAGGTACAAAGACATTTAGCATTATTATGTCCTTCTGATGTATTGATGCAGGAATAATTATGAAATGATCTTCATTATTCATGGTAGTATTCTTTATGCTGAAATTTACATTGTTAAATATTAATATAGTCACTCCAGCTTTCATTTGGTTAGTGTCAGCATGATATGTCTTTCTCTTTCTTGTTTCTCTTAAGTGATTTGTATATTTACATTTTAAATGAGTTTCTGGTAGACATTATAAGTTGGATCTTTTTTAAATCAATATCACAATCCTTGTTTTCTAATTGAAACATTTATAACTGTTGGATTTTATGTCATTTTAATGATTTGATTTAAGTCTATGATTTGCCTATCTTTTCTTACTTTCATTTTTATACCTTTGTATTTTTTTAGTTATTATTCCAACATATCTCCTTGATTAGATTATTAGCTATAACTCTTTGAGTTTTATTATTATTTAAGTGATAGTTTTTATCCTACCTTACAAATAGAATAAGAACTTTATAATAGCTTACTTCTATTTCTCCTTTCTCAGTTCCTTCATTGTTATCATGTATTATTATTGTCATGTATTTTATATACATTATACATTGCTTCATTCTTATTACTTTTAACCAGTCAATTATCTTATAAAAAGATTTAAATAATAAGAAAAACATGCATATGTTTGCCAATATAAGTATATTTTGCAATGTCTTTTATTCCTACCTATAGATCCTTATTTCCATCTGTTATAATTATGCTTCCTTTTGAAGGACTTCCTTTAACATTTTCCATTGTCTTTATTTTGCCTTCATCTCTGGAGGGTATTTTTTCCAGATAATAGAATTCTAGATTGGTGATTTTTTTTTTCTTAGTATTTTTAAAGATGCTACTCCATTGTCTTCTCACTTGCATTTTTTCCAATGAAAAATTTCTGTCATCTTTATCTTTTTTCTTCCATATATAACATATTATTCTCCTCTGACTATTCTTAAGATTCTTAAGATTTTCTCTCAGGAAAATATGGTTTTAAACAAAACCTGGTTTTGTGCATATTGATGGTGTAGTTAATGGTTCTTTTTTTTTTCGTGTTTCTTGTACTTGATCTCTTTAGGTCTTGCATCTATTACTTTCATCAAACTTGGAAAAATTTTGGCCATTTCTTCAAATATTTTTGCCCCCTTTACCTCATTTAAGGATTCCAATTCCATACATATTCTACCGTTTGCAGTTGTCCCGCTGCTCACTAATACTCTGTTCATTTTTAAAACTATCTTTTTTCTCAGATTCATTGTAGACAGTTTCTATTTCTATGTCTTTGAGTTTAAAAATCTTTTCTTCTGCAATGTCTAATCTGCCATTAATCACATACAGTGTATTTGTCATCTAAGAATTTGTAGTTTTTATTTTTAGAAGTTAGATTTTGTTTATTTTTATATTTCATATCTCTGCTTAAGCTTTTGATCATATAAAATACAGTTATGAAAGCTGCTGACAGCAGCCACCATACCACCACCACTACCACCCTCCCCTCCTTCCCCCCACAGATGCATGAGGGTGTGGTGGTGATGCAGACACTGACGCAGAAAAGCTGCACGGGATGGAGACATGGCAGCCGTCTTGCCACCATGAAACTCTTCACCTTCTCTGCAGGGCTCAGGACTTTGTGCTCCCTTTCTGTGCACTTCAGACCTGGGATATGGCAGTCCAAGCCACTGGTATTTGGAGATTAATTTGTTAGTACAACAAATTAATTTATCCTGGCTAGTATCCTGACATTATCCCCAGATTAGAAAGACTGTTAGCAAAGTCTTAGTTGATTTGAAATAAAAACAAAATGCACAGTGATTTAAAACATCTTTAACTTTTTTATTATAGAAAGGCATCAGGTTTTCTATTAATAGAGAGAGGCTATCTTAAATACTGAAAATTCTGTGTGATAAACTTTTGGAAAGTAGTGTGGGTTTGTCTCCAGCCCCAATAGACAAGATTGCTTAGCATTGGAGTCTATCGATCTAGTCTTAAATTTGAATGGTAGTAATATATTTAAAATATTCCTTGGGACGGAAGGGGAGGGATGAGAACATAGAATAACTAATTCAGATTAAACTTTTATAAGACATGCACCATATGCTACTTGGTATGAAAATTCATAACAGGAATAGAATGCACAGCTTTAGCACTAGTATTTCTGCATGGTCTCACAAATAATGGAAATTTGACCTGCAACAACAGATGTAGCTTAAATAATGTCTCAAAGTGTAATTTAAAAATTTACATTTTATGTAATAACTTCCGTCTTTCTTGAGTGAAACTATACTTGCTTTTTACTCTTAGCCATTGTGTTCTTTGAATTTTCTTCGTTCTGTTTAAAAGTCATTTAATATATTATAGGCAATTTAGAAAAATGCTAAAAAGCATTCACATTCTCACTACCCTAAAAAGTCATTTTCATGTATTTTTATTATCTTCCTATCCCTATCTCTGTATGTGAACATTTTAAACCAAAAAATGCATAACGTAGCATAAGACATAGCATAGCAAGAACTTGGATTCTGCAACACACTCTAGCTTCAAATCCTTGCCCTGTCACTGCCTAGCTCTTTGATCTTGGACAAGTCATTCAAATTTCTGTTCCTCCTCTGTATAATGTGGAGAATAATATTACTTACCTCATGAGGATTTTTTGAGCCTATATTGGAATAATACTTACAAAATACTTAGAGACTGGCACATAATAACCACTCATTTAATATTAGCTATTATTGATAGTTACAGATTTCTATAGATTCTTTATAATTATTTATTTTTTGACCATATTCCATTATCTTAAAGGTCTGTAATTCACTGAATTAATTCCTATTTTTATTCAAGTTATTTCTAAATGTCGTAATAGATGTGTCACAAATCTTCATATCTCTGGCAATATAAAATTGGTCTCTTGGATTATTAATTCTTTTAAAGAAAGAATTGGCATTTTCTTTAATGATCAACCTAAAACAGATGGCATAATGAACACAAAATTACATAATGAACAATAAAAATTACTTTAAAACCTTAAGTTCCTGAATGCTTACATCAGAGCTTGATAAGCTCTCTCTCCACTCATGTATAGTAATACCTCCCGTGATGAAAATAATATGTCCTAATGCTGCACTTGTTCATCCAGAAACAACATAAATAGGAGTATAAGTGACATAAAAAAGATTTAGATTATATATTCACAGATGTCAAGAATTGATATATAAAAAATTAATATGTAATAAAAATGATCATTACATTGTAATTAAAATAAAGGTCTCCCCTCCAAAAGAGAAATACTTCATGAATTATTTAAATAAAAGTTGAATTGAGGTCAAAGGTGTGAGAGAGTGGGGAACAATTCCAAAACTGAAAAATCATGTAGAACAGAAATAGTGCTGTGGCCATTTTTGAGTGTCTAGCAGATTAATACTTTCACAATACTGCTAATGCTACAAGGTACTAATATTGCCATGTAGTAAAACTACAATATCAGTATCAACACTAAAATACTTAACATATACCTCTGGTAGTAACTGCCTTACTTTAGTCCACTTTCTGATTTTCATGGTCATCTCTCTCACTGGACACAGGTTCTCTGAGAACAGAATTTGTGTCTTAGTCATATTTTATTTTAAAATTTTGCATAAGACAGTGCAGAATGGGTATTTAATATATGTTTTGTTTCATGAGTGAAAAGTTTGAATCATAACTAAAAATACCAAGATAATATAATATCTTTTTAAATGATTTTAATTTATTTATAAATGTCTAATGATTAAGTGGAAAAGATTATGTCAAAATAGGAAACAAGAGGTTTAAAAAAGCAAAATTATTTATAAATATTGAATTAGGATGTAAAGTATTTCCTTCAGGGAAAAAATTATAATTAGAAGATACAATGATGTTTAGCTTCTGGTCCTGTAAAGTCTATTTTGGCAGATACCATTTCAAATTGAAAGGTTCCAATATAGACCAAATAGTGTTTTATGTAATGTTATCATTTAAACAGTTGGTGTTTCCCTGGGAAATTATTTCATGGTTCTTTGTTACATCAGTACATCACCCAGATACTCTTTTCCTTAATGGAATATTTTACATGCAAAGAATATAGACAAGATATGCTTGACCTCATTCTGCTTCTCCATTGATTCATTTTATGTGCTTTAAGCTTTATTTCCTGATTTCAGTATTTCAATGACCACCTTGATTTTAATCTAAATCAATATAATACCATTTTGTGTTCATACCAGAATCTTTCCTGTAGGGATATCTCAGAGCATTTAACCTAATGGAATTCTCTTTGAGATGTATAGTGCAGGAGTAATTTTACTTATATGCTAAATAAGATACTGAGGGGTACCTTTTGATTAAAATCTCATCCAGACTTAGAAATAAATCTCACACTAACGTGCAGGTTGTGCATTTTCTCAAAACGGTTTCCTCCACGAAGCAGAACTCTTAACTCAAAAAAAAAAAAAAAAAAACTCAGACCATTGGAAATGCTCACCAAAGGTAAAGACCTCAGAGTAGAAATAAGCAAACATACACATAGTTTTACTTCATACCTTTATTTATTTATTTATTTTTTTGCATGTGGATAACAAAGCTGACACAAACTTCCAGCAGAACATCCATTATCTAAAAGTTAAATAATGGACTTTTTTCTTCTGGAGGGTATATTTTATCATTGACATCATTATCAACATCGTTATCATCATCATCATCATCATCATCATCATCATCATCATTATATGTTGTTTCTATGATAGTTTAGAATTTTCAGTATATGTGATAAATCTACATTGTTTGATTAAACCAGCAACACACTAGCCCATCTCCAGTCACTCCAAAACCCTTAGCCTCTGTATTGACTTCTTACACTTTCCTTAATCTAAGAAACATAGAGTTTCTTGTTTATTCATTTATTTATTTTCCTAACTTACTAGTTTATTGTCTTTCTGCTTGACCAGAATTTAATTTTCATGAATGAAGGTATTTCTCCTGTTAGTTTATTGCTGATTCCTAGAACTTTGCAGTGTAAGTTCAACAACGTTTGTTGAATACATGAACTGCAGCAAATTTAGTAAGCATGGAATAAGGGTTAAAAAATGGAAGTGGTGAAAAAATAAAGCTGGAGAAGTATAAAGCTCTAAGAATAAGTCAAGACCTGGGATGCGGATTTGATGCCCAAGGCTATATGAAGCCACTGAAAAGTTAGAAGCAAAGCTGTTCCATATTTAGATGTACCAGGTTGAGAGATCATAGGAGTTGCAGTGTAGAGAATGGATTAGAGAGAAGCCAGATGGAAAACAAGAAACCAGTAAGGTAGGATAACATTACAGAAATCCAGGCAAAAGGCACAGGAATGAAGAGAATCAGAGCGAGACAAGTTGTAGCTCCCTCTCTTAGGTTGATGCTTTTTGTTTTCTGTTTTAAAGTTAAAATTTACAAAATCAGACATAAGAGTAAAAAATAATAATAAACTAAGCTAAAACAACATATGTAGTGGACAAATTACACAGCAGCAGTCCCCAAACTTTTTGGCACCAGGGCCCAATGCTCCTATGAGAATCTAATGCCTGATGATCTGAGGTAGAGCTGAGGCAGTAATGCTAATGCTGGGAAGTGGCTGCAAGTACAGATGAAGCTTTGCTCACTTGCCTGCTGCTGAACTCTTGCTGTGTGGCCTGGTTCCTAACGGGCCACAGTCTATTACTGGGGGTTGGGACCCCTGCTCTATAGTATTCCTTTGGACACTATGCTCTTATGAGATCCTTCTGCTTCAGGGAAGTTACTGGATGTTTGGATTTCTTTAAACCAATGGAATTTAACAAGGATAATGGGATCCACTACAATGATTATGTTACATAAGTGTGTGACATCTGTCTTGCAAAGAGACTTTCTACCGTCTGAAGCCCCATCCCACAGCCATAAGGAACTGAATCTGGCCAATAATCATGTGAGTTTAGAAGTGGATCCTTCCCTAGTTTAGCTTTGAGATGAGATCTCAGCCCCAGTTAACACATTGACTGCAGCCTCAGGAGACTCTGAAGTAGAGGAAACAGCTATGCCACGCCCAGAATCATGACATACACAAATGATGATATAATTAAAGTGTGGTGTTTTAAGCCACTGTATTTATTGTTATATACCTTCATGGCAGTTAATAACTAGCACAACAGGAAAAAAAGATAAGAAGGAAAAAAATCATAGAAACTAAGCATGAAAACTACCTCAGAAGTGGGCAATACCATGTGAATGGATTAAGATAATTGCAAATGGCTAGCAAGGGCCTGCTATCTATACACTAATATTTGGAGTTGTTTTCTTTTATAGTGCTTATCATAATTGTAATAAAAGAGGTTTTCAAGTATTCGCTTAATTCCTGCCTCTTTCAAATAGCCTCTAAGTTTACTAGTACTAGTGATAGTAGAAATCTTTCTTTTGTTCTACACTGTGTCCCCAGACTTAGCACAGCCTGGCAGAGAATAGTTACTCAGAAATACATTTAGTTAAAATATATGATGAGTGAGTAGAAGAAGGAACTCCAGCAAGTTCCTGGGGCCTCGGGCCTCTGGTCCAAAGTTGTATTTTAGAGAGAACTGGCAGAGAGCCCTGAGAATCTGGCTCTAGCAGACACATACACAATTATTTCCTGGAGAGAAGTCTTTCTTATCAAGCCTGGGCAGATCCTGCTGAACTTCAGTCAGCTGCAATTGAAAGATAGCATCCCTTTTCTATAATCTTCTCTTTCACCTTTTCCAGGCTTACCTCTTTTCTGATTTGGGAACCCTTTGTTCACCCTGTTTCATCTGTCTTCCAACACAACATGCATTTTCTCCAATGAGTATTGTCGTCTGTCTTTATAACATTGAAAAGCAAAATAAATTATGGTACAGTGCTTCATTAATTATTTCTCACACTCCTTGCTCCAATGGCAGATGTATGATCTGTCTCTGAGTATATCCAGTTACTCTTAAGGTTCCCCAAACAGATACTCCCATCAAAATTCTGAGAAAATTGGCATCAGATCTACAGAGTCAGCCTTTTCTCATTTAGAATTCCCAAAATGCTAACTTTTTATACCACTTTCTCTTCTAGAGTATAATCTAAGAATTCACAGTGTTTATCTCTTCAGTTTTACCTTTGGAGTTATGTTATCTTTAGTCTTTTGGGAACTTTGATTTTTTTCTTCTACTCCAATTTATCTGAGTACGTTTACTTTTTCTTTTTTTTTTCTTAATTTCCTATGATGTCATCTATAGCATTCAGTTTGCAGTTTATTTTATACAACTACTATCAAGAAATTCATAGTGAATTTACGGTCATTCAAAATAACCTTTTTTTATAACCAAATTGTTATGTAGTCAGAATATCTAGATAAATAACATAGATAAGAAAAATAAAAATAAAAGGTCCAACCATAAAGAATAACCACTGTGAACATCATAATAATTTTCTTCTTACATTGCCCTATTGTGGCTAAGAAAGAAAATTATACATAGCCATTTTTTTCTTTCAAAAATATGGCATTTTAGATGTTCAGAGAAACTTCACCCAGCACCAACACCTAAAAATACTAGATAAAACATCTTATTAGATTCTTTTTTATAGCCAAGTTGACCTGGCAGTAAAGTATGAAAGAGAACCAGAGGTTACAAATGACAACAAAGCACAAATCTGGAGATGTACCTGTGCCTTGAAGTCAGTGTTTGCCCTGCGGGAACTGCTGACTCCATGGCCTTAAATCTTGGCTTTCAATGGATCAGCCCTGAGTAAAACAGGAGGAAAAGCCTAGCACCTGAATGGAAGAGGAGACAGAATTGGGATCTCACATATGATACAGGACCCCCAAAGGGTGACGTCTTTTAGGGTGAATTGGGAAAAACTGATTCTACAAAAGAGAAATGGCAGAGAGTACATATCTTTTTTGTTCTTGTGTTGAGTGAAATGAAAAAAAAAATGAGAATTCCTATCTATAATTATATACTCAGAAACAAACATAGATGCTCTTTCGAAATATATACTGTAAGGTGTTATCTTCAAATAATTTTAGAAAATAAAGTTTTAAATAAAGCATGTAGGCACAAACAATGATGGGCAAGAGTTAATTGCAGAATCACACCTTAGAAATTATGGATCTTTGAATTATCCAGTACAATAACTAAATTATGCATATTACAAGTTTTTTTAAAGAGGAAATTAAAAGAAAGATAAAGGGTTTCAAGGTTTTCAAAATTGAAAGGTAGATTTGAGGGGGAAAAAAAACAAAGAACTTTTAGAAATAAAAAATAATTATAATTAAATTAAAAACTCAGTGTGATCAAGAGAGAAGATAAACTGGAAAACAGAGCTGAAGAAATTGTAGAATACTGCACTTAGAGAGGGAGACAAAAAATATGAAAAAATGCATTAAGGAACATACGAGATAGAATGAGAAGGTTTAACAATTAATCATAGTCCCAGAAAAAAAATTTCATCTGCAGCTGATTAAATTCATGGAAGCAAAAGACTGACTATAGAGTCAAAAGTTTTATGCAGATTTTCAGCTGCACAGGGGTTGGCTCCCCTAATGTCCTGTGTCATTCAAGAGTCAAGTGTATATCATTGCCTTGAAGAAGTAGATGGATTCTGTCATTTTATTTGTATCACCTGCTTAGCATCTACTCATACCAATGATTCCTGTTGGATTCCTGACCCTACATTCACCACATTCTCGAATGGCTACTGGGTCTCCCTTTTCAGACTTTGAGCAGATGTAAAGAAAAGGTGGAAAGAGCAACTATAAAGAGAAGGAGCAAAAAAGAGTCGGCAGATTCCCACTTCTCTTCAGGTCGGAGGTGATCTGTCAGGAACAACTCTGATGCCATAGTTTAAATCAAAGCAGATATACCTGGCACATTTTTGTAGGATTCCACATTCCTCTCTACCCACTAGGACACTGTATTTTGTTATAATTGCTCAATGCCTACCTTCAGCCATTTAACCACAGGCACCATTAAGTGAGGAGCAAGGTTGCCCTATTCTCCATTGTATTTCCGGCACTTAGCTCAGTACTTGGCAAAGAGTTGGTCTTCAATAAATGTTTGCTAAGTGGATGACTGGACAAGAGCAATGCTCCCAAGATTCATTAGCAAGCATAAATGTAATTACAGCAGCCTGAAGAACTTGAGGACTGTTCTCCTCTTTCCTCTCCTTCCTCTCTTGCACTCTTAGAACTGTAATTGCCAGTTAAATGAAAGTCTTCCAGCAGGCTTCCTTATGTGTATATAAAGAAATGCTGTTGATTTTGTTGTTGTTGTTGCTCTCCAACAGCCTTTTTTTATATTATGCTCACCTACTGGAATCTAGTCTATATCAGGGATGGACTGGGATTACTACCAAATTAATTTCATTGATGTTTTTGAAAGTTCTTTAAATTATGTGTTATCAATCAGGGATTATCCTTATTTTTGCAAAATAAAATTTGAGACACTAGGATTTTTAATGGTGCAAATATAGTCAGATTTGTTTCAATCCTTAATTGATTTTCATAAATTATTGTGCTGTGTGTTTGCTCCAATCGTAGCACTTTTTCATTTTAGCCCATAAAGTTATTATTATAGAAAAATAGAGTTATGGGATGTTGGAATTGGAAGGTTCTTTTGAGATAGTCTGGTCCTACTCTTTCATTTAATTTGTTGCTTACGTAGCTCTGCCATTCTTTTCCTGAAAAAGTAGAATTTATTTTTGAAGACTGATAATTTATGGGGGTAGAGATTTTAGTCCAACCTCACAAACCTTTTAAAAAAAGAAATTTATGGCAAATACTTACTACTAATAAAAAGAAACTTACTAGAGAACACTTTAAGATATTTAGGATTATAAAAATTTGACGAGATAAGGTTAAAGGAAATGTGTTCAAATACCTGATCTGTAATTCTAATAATCCAAACTAGGGGAAGGCAAAGTTCTTTAGAGGATCATGTGGTAAATATTTTAGGTATTGCAACTCCTCTCTTTAACAATTACTTGGTTCTGTCTTTGCAGCTGAAAGTAACCATAGATAATACATAAATGAATGAGCTTGGCTTTTCAAATAAAATTTTATTTACAAAAACAAGCAGCAGATTGATTTGGCCCATAGCCCCATAAACCGATATATTGATACCCTTGTGAATTGTGTTTTTCCCGGTGTGTGAGCATGAGACATTTGCTTACATTAAGCACTGTCATTAACAATTACTTCATAATTAATGCATTCAACTGCACCACCCTTTTCATCTCCAGATTATTTTTCCCAGATTAGGAACCACAAATCCTCAGGTCTTAGCACACACAGTGCCAAGCCATAGTTGGCATCCATCAAATGCTGGTTGAATGAATGAATAAACAAATGAATGGACAAATGCGGGTATATTTAGGAAAACTCTAGAAAAGCAAAAAGTAAAGAAATTTTGATCACAATCATCAAAGAATAAGAAGACCCATAGCCGTTACTTCCTTTACGAACTTTATATGGATAGCATTGAATGTGTTCAAATATGTAAATCTCAGATTTGCATTTTTTTTATTTGTATTTTAAGTATACAAAAGATATGAGGTTTTGCAGTCCTTACTCTGAAATTTTTCTCCAAATAGATAGGATTAGGAAATTAGGCATGTCCTATAGACTCATCTTGATAAATTACTGATATCTGTATTCATCTGGCTTGCGGTGGACTAATTAACAAAATCATTTCTCTCATGAAATGCTACAAAAAAGAGATTAATCCACGAGAAAATTAAAAATTGCTGTTATGGGCTTCAGGATTAATACAGAATGCTTTCGTTCTCATTTAATACAAACACCTGGAAAAATATTTTTTAAGTTATCAGACATATTCTTGCTTAATTTATCAACTGATTACTGAAAACTAAGAAACAGAGGAAAAATTTTTGCACCTGAGAGAAAAAACAAGACAGAAATTATTTTTTCCTCTTTCTCCCCTGGGTGGCATCTGCCAGTAACAAAAAGTGTGTCTCACTTTGCAAAACTGAGCAATGTCTGCAAGGAAAAGCATAGAAGGGCAAACACTGGTTTGCTAGAAAATAAGGAGTTCTGCATTTTGAAGCCATATTTTCCCCAACTGAAATTTTCAATATAAGTCTGTGCCTAACAGTTGGGGCAGCCTTGGTAACCTTCACCTGCTGTGATGAAAGCAAAAGAAAAAGATTGTCATGACCCTGCAGCATAGATTTTCTGTCCTTCAAGCTGTTTTGTGTTATTACGTTGGGGTTTTATTATTATTATTATTGTGTTGTGTTTTGCTATTCTCTATTCTTACTGCAACCCCTGAAAATTTATGAAGGACAACCACTGCATACTCATGGTTTATTATGAAACAGAACAATTATTTTTTCTTTACATACATCAGACAAAGACCTCTGTTCTTTTCAAAAGATTTATTCCGAGAAGCCATAAGCTTATGCCAGTGGCGGTTCCATTGTCCAGGATGCATTTGCAGCTGCTCAGATGGAATCCCTGTGGATTTTCTGCAACAGCATTTTGAACATTTTTGAGGATAGCAATGCTTTGTCCTTTGGGAGTGCACTTGATTTGGTCAGTCCTGAATCATTTAGATCTAAAGCACATGCGCAAGGTGAATGACCAGGTTGCATAATGCAATTTTTCAGTCCAAGCTGAGATGGACTGTTAGTGATACCAGGGCTTGTGAGCTTCCTACACTGGGAAACAGAATAGGTCAGGGACAGAAATTAGTTTTCTAATATGGCTGCCAGACAAGGTGTTAACACAATTTTTAAAATGTCCATATTCCAGAAATGTTTTGAAATTGGAATTAGTGTCTAACTTCTCAAGGAGACCACTTTTAAGGAAAGGTCAATGTATACATTTTTTAAATTAACTTTTTCTTTAACAAAAAACATATAGTCCTAACAACATACCGTTCCTTATTCTCTGAATTTGACAGATATTAATACACTAAACCACATAACCCTATGAAGCAGGTAACGTCATTAACTCTATTTTATAGATGAAAAAAACTGAGGTCAAATAATAACATTTACAAGGACAAACAGCTAGCTAGTGTTGTGTTTTAATTATCTCCCACTGAGTTTGCCTCCAGAGTATTTAGTATGTTTCTCTGTGGCATTAGTTTTACTACTTTATGGCTATGCCCCCTAGTAGACTAACCTACACAGCATGGATTCCTATGATGAACCTCCATCTCGCAATTCATCTTTGTTCCCCAATCTGAGTATATCTGACAGTCTCCATCAAGAAAATTAGTATTTCAAGCCAGAAAAGATTTTAAATAGGGAATAAAGAGCTGCAAAACCATTAGGAGGGCTAGAGGATGAAGGACAAGGAAGGGCTCCACAAGCTTTTAAGAAGTCAGAACCCACATGACACACCAGCAGTGTCCATAAGCTGCTTGCACAATGGATATCTCATATTTGCCAAAGCACAAGCGCCTTTTGCTTCTGCTGGAAAAACACACGAGTATGCCCTATGCTTTTGCTCCACCTTGCAGATGTCTTCAATGTGTCTCTGATTGGTAGACTCTAATCCTCAATCCTTCTAGTAAAGATTTTGGAAAATGTAGTTCTCATGTGTTTAGCTCCTGCCTTACAAGGATATCCTCAAAGAGGGACGATGATGCTGAGCTGCCAGCAGGCACAGAGGAAGTCGGGGAAAGTTTGTTCCAGAAGAATTGGTGTTATGGCTCACTGGAAAGACCAGATAATGAAAGGTCTATACATTAATCTCAGTGTCAGAGAATCAATATTTACTAGTTATCTGTTGTGGACCAGCAATGGAACATGTACTATGGGAGATGTTAGACTTACAACCACCTTCTGTGTTTTAGTATGGATTGACTATTAGCTTGCAATGGCCAATTCCTCCCTCTTTAAATTGGACAGAGAATCATATAAGTCCTGAGACTAAACAGGAGTGACTAAATAGAAAGGGAAGAAAAATGGAAACATGTAAATTGGTTTTTCTCTTCTCTTATTCTTCGTGTGACTGCTTTTATGCCATATTTTTCAAAGTGCCGTTTCTCATATAAATAAGCACAGTAAAGTGGCAAAGAGAAATGCCCATTTTTAGCAGCTTGCAAAAAGTGTGGAAGTTAAGGCTTTAAGTATTTATGGTTTTAATTTAAGGCTCAGATGGCTCAGATGCAATACAGTGACCTAGAAAGGCTAATGCTTTATGGTATAAAGTTTGAAAAATATTCAGCTGAATGCCTCTGGGGAACTCCTTTTGGAGATGAAAAAAATAATTTGTTAAGTTGCTTTCTCTCTCTCTCTCTCTCTCTCTCTCTCTCTCTCTTTCTCAGATTTTATTTAAAATGGAGATAAAAATGCATTGGCAACATGGGCCTCAAGCTTTCTGAGTCTCCACCTAATACATTGTAATTACACTGTGTGGGGCACAATGCAGGAAACATGACATGGGTAATTTAAATTCAATATACAGACTAGTTATAGTTGTTACAGTGTCCACTGAGGTTATATAATGACATTAAAGATGGAGTTGACATGTTTCTATATATTTCTCTATAATTTCATCTATGATTTTCTTTGTGGTCATGCCTGAGATCCAAGGCAGAAAGATCCCAAAAGAGCTGTGGTCAAATCTATTTCTACACTGGCTAAAAGACCTTTACAAAGTAAAACAATTATGATCATAATCATAGATTACATCTGTAAAATGAGTGCTTTCATGTTATGCTAATGTTATTTACAACATTTCTAGTTCAAAGCAATGAATGTCTAAATCACCTAAAGTTCCACTTGTTATAGGGAGTCAGATTTTAAAATTTCAAATATTAAGGAAAGAATAGAGTTGTACATCAAACCAGGAGCAAAAGATTCGTTTCAAAGCAGGGGATTTCAGGAGAGCTCATTTAAACAAAGGACATGAGGAAATGAAATAACAGGTACAGTTGTGTTGAGGTTAGTGATCACCATGCATCAAAACTGCCCTAAGTACTAGAACATTTTATTACTCATTTATTCTCCCAAAAACTTCAGCAGGTAGGTATATTTACTTATTAGCCATTCTTTACAGATGAGAAAATAGAGATATAAAGAGGCAACTGGTCCAAGGTCACATATCTAATAAACAACCATCCTGACTCCAGATGCCGCAGAGTCACCGATAAAGAGCAGAATGAGAAGACTGAAATAAACACTTGCATTACATTATAATCACATTATGCTCTCTCCCGCCGTTCATTGAGACTACTCACTACCAACTGCAGGATCATTCTTCCTTCCCTTGTTTTGGCAGTTTTAGCTCCAGTCTCAGTGTTGTTCTCTCCCATATTTTTCCTCTCTTAATTCTTGATTTCAATGTACAGGTAGGACATAGTTCCCAAATGTAGTCCCCCAACCAGTGATATCAACATCACTTAATTCTTAGGTTCTGCCCTATGCCAACCAAATTAAAATGTCTAGGAGTGGGGCCCAGCAATCTGAATTTTAATAACCTTCTCAATGAGATTTTGATGTGGCTGAAATTTGAGAAGCATAGCTGTAAGTGATCCACCTTCTTGACCTCTTAGTTTTCTGAACTCCTCTTCTTCATTGAGTTTTCTTCACCAAGCCTCAGGCCCTCACTCCTATGGCCTTCACCTAGGCCTTCCCAGTGTACTTTTCCATAATCTCAGTGTCATGCATTCACTCTCTAAACACTACCTGTGTCTTTACAACTCACTCCTTCTTATACCTTGAAGTCTCTTTCTACCTCACTGGGACCTACAGTACACTGATTCTACCAGCTTGCACTGTCCCTCATCCTCTTTCTTCGTTCCCCAGCTTAAATTCCATGGTTAATTATTATAATCGCTCTCTTAGGAAAGTTCCAAACTGCCTGGGCCCTATCTTATTTTGCTGGCCTCACCTAGTAAAACTATAATAGTACTTAAATTTAATTCTACCAATTCTGTACCTGTAGCTGTGTAGTAGAACATGCTTAGAGAAAACCACAAGAGTACATTGAGTATTCTCACCCTAGGTTCATTGCCACACACCTGAAGTTGGTCCTGGTGCTGCCTGGCAATCATGCTATTCACCCTCAATCCATTCACTGCCCCACTCACCTAGATGACTATGTAGCACTGTCTCCTCTCTGCTCAAATACCCAACACTTATGCTCCCATCTTCACTTTCAGCTGATGACCTTATTTTATATTTCATTGAGAAAATAGAAATATTCAGAAGAAACTTCCTCAGATTCATTATCTACTTTTTAGCATCCCTAGCCACTTGTTCTCCTTTTCCTCCCCTTGCTCCTATCTAAAACCGATCCCTTCCCTTGATTAATAGATTCTTATTTGTCAAAGTATGATCCCCAGACCAATAGCATTGCCATCACCTAAAATATCATTAGACACACAGAATCTCAAGCTTCATTATTCCACCAAACAATTCTTATCCAATCTCTGATACCTCCACATTGCTAAACTCAACTATTAATTCTCAGTCATCATCATTCTGAACTGATTAGCAATATTTTGCATTTAGTCAGTTCCCCCTCTCTAATATATTTTCTTCACTGGCTTATAATTCTCTTTCTTGGTTTTATTCTAGTGTCATTGCTTGCTCCTTCTCAATATCCTCTGCAGAATTCTCCTCTTCTTTCTTCCCTCTTACAGTTCAAGTGTCCTGGGCTCAGTTCTTAGTCATCTTTTTCCATACACATTTATGTCCTCAGTGATTATGTCTAGTTTCTTGTCTTTGAATATAAATTATGTGCTGGAAACTTCCAAATGTCTACCTCCAGCCCAAGACATCTATCCTAAACCTCATGTGTCCTGATGCTCATATGGCCAATCTGGTGCCTAACAGGCATCTCAAACTTATGTGTACAAAACAAAACCTCTGATCTTCCCCACAAATCTATTTTACCTGTAGACTTTCCAATGTAAGTTATAGCACACTCTGTCCAACTTTGCATCATACAATTAATTAGGAAATAATGTTAATTCTGTCTACAAAATACATCCAGTTTCTCACCACTTCTTACCCTCTGCACTGTTACCACGCTGGTCCAGGCCATCATCATTCTTCAGGATATACTGCAATAGATTCCTAACTGGTCTGCCTGCTTCTACTCTAGTTCCTCTATGTCCTTTATCAAAAAGCAGCCAGAGTCATTTTAAAACACTACTCATGCCCTTCCTTGGCTCAAAACCCTGTGGAGGGTTGTGATTTTACTCAGAAGAAAAAACAAAATTTCCTCAGTGCTCGCAAGGTATTAGTGACCTGGTCTCATTATCATGCTGGTCTTTCCTACAAGTCCTGTTGATCACTTCACCGTAGCCAGATTGGCTTTCTTGCTGTTTTTTTTTGGAAACACCAGACTTGCCATTGTCTGGAGCCTGTACTCTAGCTGTGCCCTCTGCCTGAAATGCTCTTCTGCTTGATTCACTTACCACTTTGGACCTACACTGACCACTTACAGGTTAAGACTAGAACTTCTCTAAACTAATCCTCTTTATCTTTTAGTTTTTTCCATTGCACTCATTATATTCTAACATACTATGTATTTCACTTGTTTCTTATGTTTATGTTTATGTTTATTTTTTATACTGCTAAAATGTAATCAGTAAAAGTACAGAGGCCTTTTGTTTTTTGATGTAACCTATCTCTGTTATGTACAAATATATGTTTAATGAATGAGTGACTGAGTGAGGGGATGAATAGTGTGTTGGTGCCTTGCAGATGCAACTTGTCTATGGTGTAAGAGAAAGAACATTGGCCTGGAAGCCAAAAGACCTGGTTTGAAATACCGGATTTGCCATATTCTACTATCTGACCTTGGACAAGGCACTAAAAATTTCTCACCTTCAGATTCTATGTCTGTCAATGGAGAATCATGGTATCTATTTTACCGAGATTTTTTGAGATAGTGTTCTAAGGAAATGCTTGGAACGTACAAAGTGCTTTATAAACAGGGGACCATATAATTTAATCCAAACTGGAATACTTTTAAGAAAGAAAGAGGGCACTCTTGATAATTATAACTGGAGCGTCCAATGCAAACCAGGATGTAGTCATCCTATATCAAGTCCTATTAGATTCACCTTTGACATATATCTATTTAGAATTTCATAATTTTTATCGCCATCACCGCCACTACCTTAATCCAAGCTATCATCTTTTTTTTTTTAACCTGGTCCCTGCAGGATTCTTGTCTTGCCCTCTTTTGCTCCCTTTAAAATGTCTTTCACAGCTCATCCTGAGTGATGCTGCTAAATGCAAATCAGATCAAGTCACTCTTCTGCTTAAAATGATCCAGGGGCTTTGCCACTAACTCACAACAAGACCTCAACTACTTTGTATGGCCTAGATGATCCATTATATCTCTGACCTTCTCTCCAATGACTTCTTTCCATACTTGCCCCACCAAAGCTCCTGGCTATTCCTCCAATGTGCCAAGCATGTTTCTACCATAGGACATCTGCACTTAATATTTTCTCCTCCTGAAATTCCCTTGTCCTGCATATTCGTTTGTCTCAATGTCCCTCGCCTCTTTGTTTAAATGTCATTTTATCACCCATATAATAAAATCACACTGCCACCGGCACTTTTTACCCTCCTTTTTTACTTTATCAGCTTTATTTTTCTTCATGGATTTGTCACCACCATGATTATTTGTTGTCTGTCTCCCTCATCGGCATGTACTATCAATGAGTGAGAGCTCTTCTTTTCCTGTTGCTATAACCCAGAACCTAAAACAATGTCTGGCACCTAATCAGCAATCTATATATTTGTTAAATAAATGGGTGGTTGAAAGAAATTGGAGACATAATTAAATGCAAATCAGATATAAGACAACCTGTAGAAAGCAATAATAACCAAGGTAGGATGTGTAAGTGCCTTGGTTGTGATGAATTCCTCCCAAAATGCTTTTACAGTGTTTGAGGCCTCCTTTGATGTGGTTTGGTATATGAGGAAGAGAATATTAAGACAGTCTTGGTGGTGATGTAAACAAGAGATGACAGAAAGCACAGGGTATGCCAGCTGGTGTTACTTCACTTGAGTTCATGCAGACATCTGAACAATGCAAAGTGCCCCACAGCATATTCCCCTTTTAATAGAATCCAGCATATTAATTCTATCTATAATTTAAATATAATTTAAAGCTACAAATGAAGAGGTACTATAAGGATGATATACTTCACAGTTGACTTCACAGTTTAATTTGTATACTTCACCTAAGAACAGTCCTATACTATAAGGATGCATGCAATATATGAAAACAACATAAAAAGGAATGGCTTTAATTCTATGACAAAAGATTTCTTAAAAGATCTGATTTCTAAATCTGTGACACAACAAACAACTTACTGAAAATGAAATATTCATTGTAAACAATAGTAAGTAAGCAGTAAGATGATGTCTTTTCAACTGGATTTACTTTGCTACATAAACACAGCCTTCTTTAATATTAGTCATAAGTAAATTAAATATTTTAAAATTTAGTTAAATAATACTGTGCCTATCCAATAATTTTAATTGTTTTATAAAGACATAGAAATATGAAAATTTATTTAAAATCTCTCCTCTCAAAATTGACATAGGTTTTAGAGTCAAATACAAATAACACCCCTCACCAAAAGGTGAAGATAACAGAATCAAAATAGGTGAGGGACAAAGTGAATGAATATGTATATTTATAGTTTGTTTGTTTTTTTAAGGAGAGTGATGGAGTGAAAAGCTGCCACTTCATTTCAATTCAGTCCTAAATGCTTTAAGAAGAAGATACAGTTTTAAGAGTTTAAAGAAAATATTTAAGAGGAAGGCATTTTGAAAGGTGAATAAAAAGTCATACTGGTAAAGTTTAACCGTTCATATGTGCTTTAGCAAATTAAGTCACATTTATACATTTTTATGCTACTAGATTAAGTTACTAGATTTAGATCCATAGAATGTGCTGTAAATCAAACATTATGTTAATTTTTTCTTTTTTCTTAGCTTAATATCCAGAAAGTTTACATATGTAGTATCGTTCAATACAATTGTTTTGTGAGGAATTCGGTGACATGGATGTACATGTACATAACATACACATGAACGTTTTAAGTTGTGAGCATATAACCATTCTATTCTCTAAAGAACTTATATAAAGACAACAACCTAAGTGTTTAGTTCAATAATCAAATGAAACGTAACAACTTAATCATTTGACACATTTTGTGAATAAGTCATCATGTTTTATAATGCATGGTAATTAAAATAAATGGTTGATAGAAAATAATATAATCATCAGGTGACTTTTTTGTTCCAAATAGAGGAGAAAAGAGCATATTCTTGTATTTGTAGATAAGCTATTTTTCCTCATAAATGAGGACCGACCTCAATAATTAACTGATACTGATGACTTAAAAGAATGGATTTTTGTTACCATCTGAATGCTAAAACCATGATTTTCCAACACTCAATTGACTTCTGTCTTACTGTCTTACATAGCAAGCCAAAACTTAATTATCTAGAGGTATATCTGAATCCAGTTTACCTTGCTGGATTCATTAAGAACTTGCAAGCAGTTAAAGTGTTTTCTAGTTTCTTCCTAAGATATATGATCAGGATGCATAAATATTCATACTCACTTTGAAAACTCTCCAGAGTAAAAGCATCTGAGCCAATTTCTCTCTGTTGCACAGAATTCAGGCCCTTAAAAATTTATGTGCATCCTAGTGGTCCCAGAACTCTTTCCTGAGGAACATCTGGATTCCTCCACAAGTAACCCTGCAGTGCTCATGGTGGAAGGATTGTCTTCCATTCACCATGTGTTCAGTTGGGCTACTGATCTTTCATTACAGATGTCAACCCAACCTTCTTGGTTGATTATCAGAGCATATGGTTCCTTCTTTAATCAGCCATATAGAATTTCTGCAGGCTAGGTTCTTGACAGAATGTATATGCTCAAACTCTCACCTCCTAACTGTGATCAAATTGCCTTAGCAAGAAATGGTTTTTATTGTGAAGGTCTTAAATTGTGTGTCATCTTTCATCTAGATATTCTACACTTTTTTCTTTGATTAAACTTCATGCTAGAGTGTTAGTCCAGGCCCTTTATAATATCAACTAATTTAATCCTCAGGGAAAAGAAAACTTTGAGGTAGGTAATATTATTACTCCTGCTTTAAAGATGACTGCACTGAGGCAAAGAGATAGAGTAATTTATTTAATGACGCATAGCCAGGAAGTGGCTATGTCGGGTTCCAAACTTAGGCAGTTTGTTTCCAGAGCCCAGGCTCTTAACTCTGACACTGTACCATACACAGCTGACCATTCACTTGTACTAGAACATACAGGCCCCTAAAACTGTGCTTTTCTTTAGCTTTGTTTTGGCATTGAGCCATCCATTGTATTGAGGGCCATCTTACGAAGCAGCCTTATGAAATTCGCTATTGGACTTAGTTGAAAAATATTGCTCTGGACATAGTTCACTACATCGTACTACATACCCTTCAAAAAAAGAAAAAAGAAATTCTCTCAGAAGCCATAAAAAAAACAAACTTAAAAAATTGTCCTTTTACCATGTAAATACCATTAATCTCATTCTCATAAATTACTGTTTACCCTTTTATTCCAGCCACTTGAAAGCTCCAAACCTAATTTTGCTTCACCTCTATCTCTTCTCTTTGACCCCTTTGTATTTTGTTCACTGACCCTACTTATTATACAGCCTTATTTTCCTACAATTATCTTTCTTGTTCTATTATTTGTGTCTCTTTAAATAACTTCAAATGCATTTTTAAGAGCAAGCATGAAAACACATTATATTTATTATTAACAGATTCAGTAAAGACAGAAATGTTTATTTGCATGGGCATGATTGATGGTTCTCTAAAATAAATGCATTTTTCCTGTGAGTGTGAAATGTTATATCAACACTTGTGTTTGGTCAACAAACATTTTAGGATCAGCTTGCTATCGATAACTCCTCACTACACTTCACCTCTGAATTCACAGCCACCCAAGTTCCCACCAGTAGAGGTGTCCAGGAAACCAGGCTTGCATTCAGAGGTTGAAGAGAGACGGGGAAATTTGGGAGTCAAGCCCTATCTGGTCTGGAGAGTAATGGAGTAGAACAGAACCCTTCCAAGACTATGAGGTAGGAAGGAGTTCTGGAAGCAGAAAGATAAGATAAAAAAATGAAATTCTGGTTTCCAACTTAAAATCAATAATAAAAAAAGGTATCCTGGAACAAACCATCCAATCTGAGCCTTACTGGAATCAACTGAACTGTAATTAAAGAGAAATGCCTCTCTCAGCACCTAAAATCCCAATATTGGAGATTCATGTTGACTAATAAGAAAACACTCAGGAGGAGTGAGAAGGGCTCCTATTATATAATTCTGTCAGCTAATCTAATCTTTCCTAAGACTTTGCTCAGATTAGCTGAGGGAATCAGAGTTTTGAATGAGAAAATGAGAAGAACGAGGAGTAATTTGTGAGCATGGGGCACTTTAAAGAAACACTACAGAGAGTGACAACTTTATGAGGGAATTTGATATAGGAGAAAAATCCTGGGTGAAATTCTGAACTAGTTGAGTTTTGGGATCATTGGAACATTTGAGTGATGAGACTGTGGTAGATATTGATAATGTGGATCAGAAATGTCAAAGAAAGATCTGAAAATAGGTTTAGAATAGGTCAATTTAAGGATTTGCCATCAAGGAAGTTAAGGAGAGCATCTAGGAGTGGAAGTGCATTGAGTGAGAAGAAGAAGCAATCTGGAACAGAGTCTTGAGGGTAGAGACTAGAAAAAAGGTATCCAAAAAGGCAATTAAGATGAATTGGCCAGAAAGAGAGGATGAAACTGGCAAAGGTATAATGGAAGTGAAAGACCAGAGTGTGCCAGCTGGGACCTGGCTTTGTTCTACCTTGACTTGCAAAGCAATATAAGTAATGCTCTAATGGAAACCCATTTAGGACACTGTGGGGTCAGTCAGCTATGGGAGCTACAGAAGGAAGAGGTCTTGTCTAAAAGGATAAAGCCTTCCAGAAAGAGAAAACATCAGGAGCAAAGACATGCAGGCAAACTTACTGTGCAGAGAAGTACCTTTGTTGGAGAATGAAATGTGAAGGAAAACAGAAAATGATGAGTGATTTTATTCACCTAAACGCATAGGCTTGGCGTGGGCCTGATACTGTCCCGAGAATCTTAACACAGATCAACGCTGATTCCTCCCAACAATCCCTGAAGTGACTTCGATTATAATCACCCTTAAGGATGAGGAAATGGAGATTACAAGAGGTCACTTGTGAAAGTCTCACGACTAGCAAGGAGCAGGATGGCCCTTAGCACCCAGTCAGTGTGACTTTGGAGTTGATGTGTTTAACCACCATGACCTGCACCTTCTGCAGTAAAGTAGGAGGAAAGAGGTGTGATGGTAGGCAAGGCAGGAAAGTGTTTCTGAGAGGAGAAATCTTCTGTGTAGAGAATAATGCTGGAGGGCTAGATGGCAGTGTTTCCCATACTGCTTGGAATTTGAGGCCCACTCTGGGGTTTGGGACATTACACAGACTTCTGTCCAGTGCATCATGAGAAGCCCTTTAGTCCCTGGATCACTTCACCATCAAATCTCAATTTTTCTACCACTGATATCACTATGATACTGGCTGGTCCTTATCTCTCCCACAGGAACCTTGGGAGGATTCACAAATCACTACCTGGAAAAATTCCCTGGCCACTTACAGATGAATACTATTATTATACCTGCTATTGTTATACCATTTTATGCTAATGATGCCTTTTTTCAGTTTCAGACCTAAGGAGGAATCTGTAGGTCTATTCAAATCTCAGTGAAAATGAGAACTTATTGTTTTATCATATCCTACTTGGAGAATATGCTTAAAAAGAAAATAGTATTTTAATTGTATAACTAAAGGAGGCGTTTCATGGCTCTTCAGACGAACAGTAATGATTACACAATTACCTGTTTTTCTTCATCTGAAATTACCACTCTGAATGTGCTTCTTTATGAATGCATTTGTTTGTTTGTTTGTTTGTTTGTTTATTATTTAATTTTTGTGTCTGTGTGTGGTGACATTGGTTAATGAAATTCGGTAATTTTCAATTGCATGTTTTAACAGTGAGGCATATATACATATTTACATTGTGTGCTCACCTCCCATAGTTAGATTTCTTTCTAACCCCCTTTGAAACCCCTTTACCCATCTACCTCCCCCCTCCCGCCTACCCTCTGGTAACCACTGGTCTATTGTCCATGTCCATGAGTCTGTGTTTGTTTTTCCTGTTCATTTGTTGATTTTAGGTTTATATCCCATATATAAATGATATCATGTGATTTTCAACTTTTTCTGCCTGGCTTATTGTGATTATCACTTAGTGTGATTATCTCGAAGTCCATCCACATTGTCGTAAATGGCAGTATTTCATCTCTTCTTATGGCTGAATAATATTCCATTGTATAGATATGTACCTCAGCTTCTTTAGGCAATCATCTATCATAGGACATTTTGGTTGCTTCCATGTCCTGGCCACTGTGAATAATGCTGCTATGAACATAGGTGTTCTTGGATTGGAACAATCAACATAGTTAAAATGACCTTATTACTTAAAGTATTACGCAGATTTAATGCAACCTCCATCAAAATCCCATCCATCAGCATTTTTTAAAGAAATAGACAAAAAAAAATTACATTTGTATGGAAGCACAGAAGACCCCGAATTGCCAAAGCCATCCTGAGAAAAAAGGAACAAAGCTGGAGGCATCACTCTGCCTGACTGCAAATTATTGGTGCATTTAAATCATAGCCTTTCAGCTGCCATTTGAAAGGCTTGGCTTTAGCCATGCATCTTCAAAGCCATGTTCGTCCATCTTGATATAACTGTCCTTTCAAATGTGAAAAACTCATCACAGAGAAAAAGTGCCAAGTGCGTGTGTGTGTGTGTGTGCATGCGTGTGTGTGTGTGTGTGTGTGTGTGTGTGTGTGTGTGTAAACTTTTATTAGACCCTGGTGATATTTGCTTGCATAATGGTAAGACCAAAAAGGCACTGAGTGACTGGGAACAGGGAGTCTGAATGAAGTGAGACTGGCAACATGTTAGAGGAGAGTGCAGCCCTTTGCTGGTGGTGAACAGGGAGTGCTAAGCAGGACACTGTCAGATCTTTCATTGAGGAAACTCAGGAGTTGATTAATGAACCTTCTTAGAGAGATGCTGTCTTATATAAAGTCAGTGTCAAATAAACCAAAATATGCTTCATAAATCATGCACAGTGAGGATGCTGCCATTTCCATTAGCCTGACAAAAATTCCACGATGCCCATCAGCTATCTCTCCTGTTCAATCAAAAAGAAACAAGGACTTTCTGGGGCAAATTCTTCAGATATTCAAAGCTGTCTCTTCCTTTCCACTACTCACCTTCAACCACTTGTCCCTTTGGCATTTCTCCTTGATAAAAATTACTAGTCCTAACTCCCTTCCCAGTATCCACATTCCACATTGTGAAGGACCTGGTAACCTGGCATTTACAGATTGACAAACCCAATTAAACTTTAACAAAAATCAATTCATACCACAGTGTTATCTCAGCTTCAATTTAAGGCCCATTATGAAATCTCTCTGGGTAACACACACACACACACACACACACACACACACACACACACACACACACACCTTACTAAAGGTATTTCTTCTAGATATTAGCAAAGAGATAGAGGTATTGGGTAGCTGGAGTGCAGAAGAAGTCTGTGAAATCTGAGGAGACCCACCTCTGATTTCAAGGATTCCACCAAGGGAAACCTGATAGACAGTTTATGGATGACAAAGGTAGGTGACTTGGAAGGCACAGTCTGGAATCTGCCCACACATAGAGAAGGATGTGTGCTCTCCTAGAAATCCTGTCCAGCCTCCTCTAGCTAAGAAATAACTTTAATTCAAGAATTGATAAGGACTAAAAAGCCTACCCTATTCATTGTCACCCCCTCTACTAGAACCACATCTTGCCTTACTTATCCAGTTGTAGGGATACACCTCTTTCCAGAAGCTTTTTTATGCAAGGGTTTAGCCCATCACTCAGCACATCAACCCTGACCCTAATCTGTGTTTTCTGTCAATTTTATGGATATGAATGCTTTTAATCTTGCATATCTGATATATTGCTGTTTATTTTTTTGGACTTGAACTCCTTTTCTCTGATAAGAAATACATCCTAATGATATCCGTATTTCATTTGTACCCGTTTTAAGGAAGTTTTGATAAGAAAGAGTGTTCCTGAAAAAGCATTGTCTTTCTGAATAGGAGTATTATAATAATAAATCTATTGTTATATTTATTCAGCAGTTGTGTCTGCTCTGTGGCGGGCCCCAGAACAGAGAAAAGGCAGGGTTCCTTTCTTTAAAAATGTGTTTTAGGAGAGCTGCTCAGCCCACCACACATGACACACCATTATGGATTAGCTGTCTTTGGTAACATGCTTCATTAAAGAGAAAAAAGAAATCTAAGTGTCATTGTACTTAAAGTAAAAAAAAAAAATTACATCTGCTTTTTCCTGAAATCTCTGAATGATACAAACCCAAGCAGAGTTACCCAAGTAATTGCCACGCTAGGTTTCTGAATGTTTATCCATTTTTAATCAACTGGGATAAAAAAAAAATTATAGAAAAATTCATACAATTCTGTAGGGTTTTTTAAATGACAAACAAGGTATAAAAGCCCTCCATACACCACACTTCACCCATGAGTAGCCAAAAGAAAAGTCAAAACATAATATTACTCTTGGTTGGTGCACTAACTTCTTTATAATACCAATGTTTGTAATATGAAAGCAGAAATATTTCCAAGATCTTGCCTATGTAATGTGAAGTTGCTAACTTACATTAATTCTGAGCTGATACAAAACTAGCACTTGGTATATCCATTTTGATAAGACTATACATACCTTCCAAGCATACGTAGCTCTTATGAATGTTTCATTTTGAGTTTTCTACAAAGAAAATCTCCTAAAAAAATTTCTTTAATGTATGCCATGAATTCCTGGAAATATATGCCTCAGAATATGTAGAAATACAATTGTCAAGTAGATACTGAGAGCTAAGGTTTTGCTGTAAGGCTTGATGTTGCAGAGACTAAAAAGGATCTCATTTCTGGAAATTCTCCTTTAAATTTCAAATATCTGAGTGGAATGGAAAATTTTCCATCCATGTACCTCAATGTGCTTCAAATGGATCTTTAGAATTATTTAATAAAGTTGAATGCTAAGTATAATATGTTGTTCTATGTCTGTAAAACATAGGCTTTTTTGACCTTTCAAAGAGTGTGTCTTTGTGCTGATGTCTAGGTACAGCTCCTCCTCCCACTCACTTCTTTTTTCTCTTTTCCTTCTTCTCCATCCACTTCAGAAAAATCATACTATTTTCTGACAATTCATTCAAGGACACTGACCCAGCTCCAACCACAGAGTATGGGGCTTGATGAAACTAGTTAAAACAAGTTTCTTACCTAAGACTATGCATTTTTTTTTTCATAGAAAAGGTAAATCTAAGAAGCTGTAGAAATACTTCAGAACAATGAGAGGGAGGCACTGCTTCTATTAGGCATGGCCTCTGACTCATCCATCCATAAGGAACGTGGGGTGCTCCTAGTGGTGTGAAATGAAAAGGGAAAGCAACCAGAAAGGGGACACTTAGCCACTGGCAAGTACCTGGCAGTGAAAAGAATTGTCACAATGGCTTGTGTTGGCGTACATTTGTTGTACACTGAGTGTCCATAAATCATCCAAGAAACATTATCACCAGGGCATGTAAGACCCCACTTCCAAGCAATGATTCAAACCCCTTATAGCAGCCTGGAATTCCTCTCTGAAAATTCACAATTTCACATCTATGAATGTATATGGCACCAGGAAGTTGTAAACTAAAAATGCAGTGGTAGTTTGTCAGAATTTACAACCTTTCTACCTACTGCAAGACAAAAAGGGATAAAGATGTGTTTTCTTCAAACTGTCAGGGCCTCAAAATGCTTGCTTCAAGTTCCAGGGAATACCATAAATTGCTGCAGAATCATCCATTTAGGTTTATCAGATACTTTTTCTATTATAGTTTTATTCATTATAAATATAAATGTAAAGATTAAAAAATAATAACTTACCACCTAGGTGCAGACAAGTTCTTGATATTCAGTGACCTATTTGAATTTTTTGTTTGTTTATTTAAGTAGAAGATCTCATTAATTCTGCTGAATCTCCTTCCTAATTTAAAATTCTTAGTTCAAATAAGCATTTTCATTTTGATATATAATGGTCTTTTCTGTGTAGAGTACTTTACTTGCTTTGTCCACCTTTTTCATTTTGTAATGTTTATGAAGAAGTGTGTCATATCAAGATGCTTACATAACATTCAGTAAGAATCTATATTATAATTGTCTAGTTATTAAAATTAAGTGTTAGGTACCAATTTATACTTTTAACAAGAGACTCATTCTAAATGCAGCTCCATTTAGAGTCCTACTGTTTAAAACCATTCTCTGTACCCCAGATGTGGCTGGATTCAGCTCATCTTGTTTTTGTTGAGAAATTTCCACTCTAAAATAAAAAGCCCATGATTGCTTGCAATATTTCTTCCCTCAAGCACTATTATAATAAGTTCTTTATATCAGTACATTGCACATTAATTCACTCATTCAACATTAAAAACACATTTATTGAGTATTAACTGCAATAAGAACAGCCTTAGCTCCTGGGAAGACCAAGATGATTAAGGCGTGGTCCCTGTCCTCAAGGAACACACAATCAAGTAGAGCAAGCAGAAATGTCATTAGGAGTTGCTATTTGTTTCTTTCTCACTGATTTTCCTTTTTATGAAAATAATTGTCAGTGCCAGTTGTCGAAACTATTCCTTGCTACACTTGGAATGAAAATCTTTTGCTCATCTTAGTTAAGGAATGCTCGTTTCAAAATTATTTGGATAAGCTTTATCTTTACTGCCATAAAAGTGATTTTTTGAAACTCAATCACATGGAAATCTCCAAGTATTTAGGCAATATCCTATGAAAACACAGCCACTGAATGAGAGAGTGCTCCCTAACTTCACAGGGCTACAAATTGCTTATATGAGCAATGACAGACAAAACAAAATGGAAAAAAAGAGAGAGCGCCGGTTCTAGTCTCTACAACTTAACATCTTATACCACTTAGATTAAAATGTGGTTGTTTTGTTGTCATTCTTCATTCTTTGCTCAAATAATAATAGGCAAAGGGCTTAGGTATACATGAATAGCGACACTCTGTGCAAGCCAGAACTCATGGACCAAAAGGTCAGCAGTTAATGAGTGCCCTGTTATTTCACTATCCTGCAGAGAGACTACAGACAGACAACTTGCCCCCATGGAGAGCTTCTCTCCTTTCACCTCCCCAGTTCTCTCTTTTTAATAGGGAAAGTACAAGATAGAGGGTACATAAACATGTTGGGCTCGGGATCCAAATAGCTTAGGTGCCAGCTCTTTAGGATAGCCCTGGGAAAGGATGGCTTCCAACACCTAGAGAGCTTGGGGACCCTAGGTCCCACTAGAATTTAAATTGGGAGGTAAAGGGCCCTTTAGTCCAAGAGCTCATTGATAGGCAATCTAGAGGGAACCCATTGGATAATGCTACTGGCCTTCTATAAAATGAACTTTAAATGTGTAAAAAAAAGTTCAAGGATCTCCTAAATGTATAGATTTTAATAAAATAATAGAAGTAGTTATTAGCTTTTGGTGCCAGATGCTGCATGCACTAGTGTTTTGCATGTATAACTTTTAATTCTCACATCTACCCTGAAGGAAGAGGTTATTTTCTTCACTTCACAAATTAGAAAACCAAAGTTAAGTTATTTTTCCAAATGTTATTCGAAATGGAGCTGAAATCCAATTTCAGATCTGTTCTTTCTGCTACATGATGTTTGCATTTAGATAATTTTATTATTTAACCTATAAAATATAAGTATAAAATCTCAATATTAGAGCTGAAGACCAGTGCTTCATAACCTGTAATGTTCTGAATCATCTAGGAGCAGATTAAAATGCAAGTTCTCATTCGATGGATCTCAGATGGGGCTTGAGTTTCTCTGCATTTCTAACAAGATCCCAGATCAAAATAATGTTGTTTTTTCAAGAGTCATACTTTGAGTAGAAATACATAAAGCTATCTAATGGAAAATCTAGTCTAACTCTCTTATTCTATGGGATTTAAGTTACAGAAAATCTGAGGTCCTATCATTAAGAAATAAAGAATAGGTATATCTCTTTTTTTTATCAAATAAACAGCGTTTTTCAAAAGCTTCTACACAATTGTTGCTGCAATACTGAAGTGAGGATGTCTTGCACATGTCCTTTCATAACACAGGTGAGTTGAGCCCTAGCACTTTTGAATGCAGTGTGGGATTTGGTGTTCACTGTGCTTGACAGAGGAGGAGAATGAACAGGAACATGTGCATGACTTCTGGAAGTGTTTTCTGTCAGCCCCCAGGTGGAGCCACAGCCCTTGCACAACAAATTGCTCATTAGTGCAGGAAGCACCGATAATCAATCCCCAGAACCTGTTCTTTGCTCATTTGAAGAACAACGAAATTAAAGAGGGAGACATGTGTGACGGGGAGCAAGTTGGGAAACAAGCTCTGATAAATTGCCCCTGAGCCTGAGAGCAGAATAAGCAACTGTACAGCACATAACGGGAAGGAAGAGCTGTACAGATTTGTTGGGAGGGAAAGAATGAATAAAAACTAACAGAGAAAGTCAAAAATAGTTGTGAAATCCTAACTTTGTGCATGTTAACACAGGTCATGGGCTCTGAGGCATGAGACTGGCAAAACTTAAGGAGACATGATGCTTCTGGCTGCCTTTTAGGATTACGGCAAGTCTAAAAGGATTTCTCAGGTCCCCTAGGGAACAAAGTTTTTGCTTTGATCAAACAAGTTGGTACCGTATATTAGAGGAAAACTTTTAGGGCCAAGAAAACTAAGATATCCTGCTAATCATACCTATGTCTGTTTGTGACCACAAATATTCACCATAACAGCAATACATAATAAACATGAAGTAGGAAGTAAATGGGTCACCGTAGTTCACTTAACAAATATTTATTTACTGCCTTCATTTCAGACATTTTTATGGGTACTAGGAAACAGCTATAAACCACAATCTCTTCTTTCATGAAGACACTGGTGAAGAAGATCATCGTTATCAGTAGCAAAAAAAAAAAAAAAATTCACAGCAAGTCCTCCGATAACATTATTTCATTATATCATTGTTGAGAAAAAATATTGATTTCTGTATGGGGCTACTGTCTGTGTGGGTTTTCTCCAGGGACTCCTGTTTCCTCCCACATCTCAGAGATGTGCACATGAGATGAGCTGTTATGTCTACATTTTACCAGTCTGAGTGAGTGTGGGTGTGGATATGAGTTTGCCCTGTGATGGAAGGACATCCTGTCCAGGGTGGGGTCCCACCTGGTGTCCTGACTTGTAGGATGGGCTCCGGCCACTTGTGACCCTGAACTGAAATAAGAGTATTGAAAATCATTCTCTTACTTGTTTATTCATCTTTCTTAAATGTATGTATAGTTCACATTTATTTCAGTGTTTAATATTTAAGGTTTTGAGTCTTTATTTAGAAGTTTGGCGATTTTTTTGTGACCTGAAATATATCTAGGAACTTAACTCTTATTTATATCAATCAGCCTGTGGTTAAATTGATTTTATTATATACATCATTTCCCTGAAGTTGCAGTTTCCAAGAACCTACTGATGACATTAAGTGAGAAACTACTGTGCATGATATAATGTATGGTTACAAGTGATACAAAGGAAAACAAATCAAGAGGAAAGAGACTGATCTAAACTGCCATTTTACACAAGGTAGTCAGAGGGATTTTCTCTAAGGAGGCAACATTTGAGCAAAGGTTTGCATTGAGTAAAAGGAAAAAAAATAGGGGCAAAGGATTGTATTTGTGTTCTTTTATTAAAAACATATTGCAGTCTGCTTTCAGCTGCTTTTAAACACAGGCCCAATGAAAAGTCCTATGAGCCTAAAACCAGAATTTTTGAACCTGTTTTTTTCTAGCTGCCAGTTACAGAATGCATGCCATGGGCCAGGCACTGTGCAAAGTGGGCCATATGCCTTAGCTCCTGTAATCTTCGCAGGTCTATAAGGGAGATATAATGATCCTCATTTTAAAAATAAGATAACTGAGACTCACAAGGTTAAGAAGCCAGCCCAAAGTACTCAAAAGCAAGTAACAGGCTAAGATTCGCTCCTTGACTTAACCTCCACAGACCCTCCCTCATTTTGAATCTCTGTGCCACTGAGTTTCAAACCCGTCTTCATCTTCATCCTTTTCTTTCTCCCTCGCTCCTTCTAATGCCTATTTTTAAATCACTTTCCTCTCTCTGAGCTTTTCCATATAGTCAAGACTCCAATCTACAGGGCAGCAGTAGGACAGTACTGACAAAGAGTGGCCTGGACCAACATTTGGCTGAGCAGGTGAGACAGCAGTTCAGGAGTAAAACAAAGCCCAGACAAACAGGCTGGTGACATTGACCAAGAGACTGAATTTCATGTAGAAATCAGTTATGAAATAAAAGCTTCAGTGGGCAAGATACAGAGCTTAGATAGAAATATTCAGTGCAGTATTGATAAGGATTAGAAATGTCAAGGAGAAATCTGACCATCCAAAGACAAATTTTTGCTCTCCATTCACATTTTATTCTCAATGTTAACCTTCAGTTCAGCACTATGAAGTGTTACTCAGAAATAAGAGGATTTTGAGAGGTCACTGCCCTTGACTGGAACAGGGAGCACATGCCAAGAGTAATGAGATGACATCACTCCCGTGAGCTAAGTCCAGGGAATCTCTTTTTGCAATCAAGCATTCTTACATGTTCAAAGTCAACTTTTCTATCCAACAAATAAAAGTTAAGACAAGGAAAACCTTACAAGGAGCTATTACAATGGTTTTATAGTCACCATTTTCTTTAATGTGAAACATAAATTTCAAACTTGACATCATCTATGTTCTTTGCACTTGGGGCAAGAAAAAGAATCAAATGAAGGATGCAGAAACAACACTGCATGGTTATGCCAAATGGAGAAAATAAGTTCTAGTCTTAACCTTAAGGGCATCTGGTTGGAAATGACAGAGAGGTCTAGCTTTGGTTTTGTTTTAGGTTGTGTTTTGTGAAGGTTAAATTTATATGTGAGGACTCTGGAAGGAGACATAAAAAGTATTAATGCTATCACTTGAGTAAGGACAATAGGTCTTTGGTTATGCTGGTGGGAAGATTAGTAAGACAACTAGAATTTCTAATAAAATAGATTGTATAATGTACTACTATGTCCCAGAAATTAGGAGAAGGAAGGCTTATAAAGAAAATAAGACTGTACTCCCAGAAGTACATAGAGAATAATGAATATTCCTCTTTAATATTGAATATTTCAATTTAATTTTCTCCTTACACTTTAAATTTAAAGAATATTTTTAACTGTTATGTATGTGGTGAAAATATTTAACTAATGGCTGAAAGACTAGTGAGTAAATTTGATTAATTTTCCAGCTAATTTGGTGGATGTCCGTCCCCTCTACATCCTTGGCCAGCACCAATCTGCAAGACATCAGCACAAAAGGAAGCTGAGATTTGAGATGATAAGAACCAAATTTGTAAATATGTATTAAGGGCTGAGAAATGCAAAATAAATAACCAGGTAGACAAGCACAGGTAATGGTTGCTACCAGAAACAGTGTCAGCAATTAGAGATACATACAGGCAACAAATGAATCTTGTTAAGACTCTTAATTATAATCTAATTGGAAATAAGATAAGCAAAGAGAGTCCTTTTTTAGACCTCAAAACCCAGTAATGAGAATAACACTTGATATTGGCAACTGTGCTTTGAACTAAGAGACTGTTATATGTTTCTTTATATCACAGTCCTGTTGAGATGAACTGAGCTTGCTAATAAAGGACTAGCCAGCTGCAAACGTGGACATATAGGTCACTGCACAAGGGCACCCAGCCAAATAAATGAGAAGGGTTTGAAATCCAGCCCAGGTTCTGCCTGAAACCATATGCTCTGTGTGGATGGAGATGCATCATCCTGAAAAAGGGGTACCTTTTTCTGATTCACATAATCAGCCCTTTTGCCAAGTCATAAACCAGTGAAATTGTAGCCACCTTGCAGATGGGCTCTTTCTAACTTTTGCAAAGGGGCCATTTGGGCTAGCAGACACCCTAGTGAAGGGAAGTAGGCACATGTATCCAGAATAGGAAAGTGGTGGTGAAGAAAGAATAATGGGGTGGGGTAGAATGGAAAAGAGTCAGAGGGAAGAGATCAGGTCAAGATATTAAAACTGGATTTTTAAAAATAAGTTTATTTCAGGACTCCTTCCAATAGCTGTCTTGTATTCAAGGAGTATCTCAAAACTAATAGTCATTTAAAAATGAAAAGTTGAATTCAAGGCCTATGTTCATTAAGTTTGGGTTTATCTATAAGTGACAGAAATCTATAAAATAGAAATTTAAATAAAATAGAAATCTATTCTTCTCTTACATAAAATTTTAGATGTGGAAAGTCCAGGGCTGGCCTAGTGACTATCTTGCTATCTGGAACCCAATGTGCTTCCAGGTAGCCAGCTACAGAGTGTTCCCTTGTTCTCATGGTCCAAAATAGAGATGTCCATTATATACATGTTTCAAGCATTCGGAATGAAGAAGTGGATTAAGGGCTCATACCTCTGTCCCTTAAGAAATTTCCAAGAAGCTATTATGCTCTATTTCCACAAATATATCATTGTCTAGAATTTAGTCCCAGGATTACACCTAGCTACAAGTGAAGCTGGAAAATGTCTTATTTCAAGTGGCCTTAAGCACACTAAAAACTAGAGGTTCTAAGAAGGAATAAATGGATATTTGGGTAGGAAAATAATAGTATCTACCAAAGCCAAGGGTTGTAACCAGTTAATTGGCAAAAGATGAATACAGCTAGGTAGCAACTAGGAGGGTAAATGTGTAATGTACTATTATTTACAGCAATGTAAATTAAAGCAGAGGGATGGTGCTTTCTCTTATCAAATTAATACTTCCCCAAACCTCAAAAAGAAATAAAATTTGTTGAATAGTTCATAAAAAAATGTAATAATTAACAATACTTATATTGAAGCAGTGAGACTGCATATGATTTTTTTCAAAACATTTCTCAAATTTATAGCTTCAATAAAAATATTTTTTAATGGTAGCCATTTGTTGCTGTTTTCGTTTCTGTTTATGCCTTTTTGTTTAACTTTTGTAGCAGACAATATAAGTTCTTATCTCAGTGACTTAAACCAACTGTGAGGTAAATGGAATTACAATTCGGTGATCATTTTTTCTTCTTTCCTCTTCTTATAATCTCAACAACAATCAACAGTACTTAAGAGGTTCCCAATCCTCTTGTCTTGTTCTTTATTTATTTATTTATTTATTTATTTATTTATTTATTTATTTATTTATTTTTTATATTTGGGTGGTAGCCATTATTCTTTTAGGAATAGAATTTCAGATAAAAATTTATGTTCTTTATCCATAGTCTAATTCTTCACACTATGTGAACTTCCTTGTCCAGGTGCACGTCTTTCTAATGTTTTTCTCTAATATGATTGTATTTATTGTATTTTTGTCTCTTTATAAGTTGTGGGTAGATCTTTATAAAACATTGGTAAGGAGTGGATATGCTTATAAGAAACAATCTCCTCTGCGGACAAGTATTATGAATGCAAATGTTGGTCTAATCCACATCATCTATTGGATGATGATCCCAAAATTTGTCTTTAGCCCTTTCCTCTCCTCTAGGACCATATTTATACACCTAACATTTCCATTTTTATGTCTTATTAAGTATTTAAAAATGTATCCTAGCCAGAATAGAATGCTTGATTTCTCCCACCTTATAGACTTTTCCCTTCCCAAGTTTTCCCAACCAACCCCCATATTTGATGAAATCATAGGCCACACAATTGTTCAGCTAAAAATTCTAGAGTCTCTTCTGATTCTGCACATATCATTGTTATCTCCATCCCATTCATCAGTAAGTCCCGTTTGCTCCACTTTATAAATATATCTCAAATCCAATCACTTTACACTACCTCTAGAGTTATCTTTGGTCCAAGCCACTATCATTTCTTATTTAGACTACACACTAGCTGTCTGTATCCATCAGGTCAGGTTGACTGCTTCAGCAAACAATACCCAAACTTCAGTGGCTAACCTTAATAAATGATTGCTTCTACCAACAAGGTTCTGTTCCATGCAGTCATTTAGGGTCTAGATTTCTTCAAGTAGTGGCTCTACCACCATCTAAGTCCTCAAAGAGTGGCATCTGACCAGCAGATGAGAGAAGAGAAAACTCATGAAGATTCACAGGAAAAGTGTTAAGGCTGCAGCCTTAAAGTGGTCTATATCATTTCCACCCATTCCCTACTGGCCAGAAGTTAGTCACATGTGCCCTCCTCTGCAATGAATGTAATCTTACTGTCTGGCCAGGAGGTAAACAAAACATGTTTGTGTGAACATATAGCATTGTCTTGTTACGCTTATTTCCTCCTTCTAGAATTGTGTAGTATCTCTCAAATAGATTAAAAATCAGAGCACGTCATTGCCCTATTCAAAGCCTTCCAGTAGCTCCCCACTGTGAACACATCGAAATACAAACTTCTTACCCTATTTACCCAATCACATAGGATCAAATAAATATATGTGTGTTTCTCTGACTTTAGATGCTTGTACACTTCTTTCTGGCTTACTATTTTCTGATGCCTCTTAGCAACTTCAAGTTCACTCTTAATTTGGGCCTTTGGGACAGGCTGGCTGTCTCTGCTGGAACATTCTTCCATATATTTAGATATGCCTTTCTTCTTATCATTCTGTTTTGATCTTAATTTTTACCTCCTCACAGAGGCTGTCTATTATTACTTAAAAATAGTTCTTTACACACCTAATAGCTCAGTGTTACATTGCTATGTGCTATTGTTTGTAGCATTTATAATTATGAGCTATTACCTTATATGTAATTTATTTATTTATTGTCTGCTCTATTGAGCAAAGACTTGTTATATTTTGTCACTGTCAAATACATTATTGAAACAGTAACTGATATAGAATATGCATAATATATCAATTCTTTAAATGAATGTGTGAACAAATACCTATTTCAGTTATTAGATATGAGCTTGGGATCAGCTGCTATAAAACAGACCCAAAATAACAAGGCTTAAATATGATTAAAGCTTATTTCTTTCACAAGTAAATAAATCCTGTACAAACATGCCAGATTTAAAAACACCAAGGCTAATACACCAGCTTCACAGAGTCAAACTCCTTTTTCTTTGTCGCTCTGCTAGGGGTTCGCCCTGACTGTCTGGCTCATCATAGCTCATACCTCATCCACATTTCAGCCAGCAGGTGGGAGAAAATAGGGTCCAATCTATCATATCCAGGACTCAGAAGATGAACATACCATTTCCTCTCACACTCCATTGCCCAGAACATAGTCATGTAATCACACTTAGTTTCAAGAATGAATGAAAATTCATAGTTAATCTTTGTAGATATGTGACTAGTTGTTATTATTATAGAAGGGAAGATATACTGGAAGAGAACTAAAAATCTCTACCATAATACTTGAAGTGAACTTTTTCCAATTAGAATTTGAAGAGAGAAGAAATTCCAATGAAAAGACCTGAACTTTCAGTAAGGAGTGACCCTCTATATAGTATTTGCAACAGTTAAGTATATTTGTAGCCAGCCAAGTACAAAACCAGCAAATGTGCTAACATTAACAACCATTCCCTTTTTATTTAGTTATCTGTGATGTCTTAGCAAAAATAGTAAAGGACAATCTCTGTCTTGGTTCTGATTCAATTTCTCTGGCATTCGGTTGTCCCGGTTCTTACCTCTTACTCCTTTATCCCATGCAGAGTATTTTCCCCAGGCTAATCTGGGTTCTTTTTGGTTTAGAACTAATGAACTATTTGCAAAGAACTCTCGTTTTAGGTTGAATTTTTAAAATACAAAGTGATTGTGTCATTACTACCTTGACTTTCTCAATAATCTTTCAGTCGCTTTAGCTAGTTCTTTGCCTCCTTAGAAATGAACTAATCTGTGCAAGTTGAAAATTTGAAAGAGTGGCTTTCTGATGCAAATATGAATTTTCTCAGCTGCAAATGTCTGTGAATGCTCTCTGCAGCTAAGACTGGGAGGTTCTGAAGAGAATTCTCTGGACTTTGAGTGGAAATGGTAAATTCTAGATTGAGTCTAGGCTGAAGCTCTTTTCTCCACTAAATTTTCCTGTTTTCTGTTGGCAAATCATCTCCATAGACTCACCCATCCCCAGTCACTATGTCTTTACTGCTTCAGTAATTTAAGCTAAAAGTTATTCCTTGAGATACAATTCTACTCAGCCAGAGTTTTGATTGTTATATTTTGTGTACATTTTTAATGGTTACAACTGTATTACCATTTTGATACCTGGATTTGCTTTTTTTCTTTATCTGTGAGTACTTTCAGCACTATCAGAAAAAAATAAATTTTCAGGCATGCCTATCCCAAAAGAAGTATGAAGAAATCTCTGCAGATGAATCTTTCAAATTCCCAATAACTCTACATTCAAAACATATATAACCACACATTCATTTGGTACTTGTGGGCCTTTAAATCTCTCTCCAACAAATGTCTCAATGTATTTAAGTTTGAGAAAATTTGAAAAGAATATATATATATATATATATATATATATATAGATAGATATATATATATATATACACACACACAAATCAAGTGTATTCAATATTAGTTGAAGATCTAAAAGTGTTATGGCATTCTTAAAGGAAGATTAAAAAAAGAAAGCCTTTCCAGGCCACACACTGCAATTTAAAGAGTCTGTGTGTTCTTATGCATCTGCCTACTTGATAACACGCATAATCTATGTATGTCAGAGTCTTTTTCTGTTTCACTGATACATTTTCATCAGCTTCGCTTTTGTTATTTGGACTGCGTAGGCTGGCTAGTGATGCATTCAATCCTAAACCAGGTTTAAAACATGACCTTGAGCAATTTATTTCATTTCTTTGCAGCATAGGAATTTGGAAAGAATGACTAATTCTTTTACTCTCTTTCTTTGAAAACACAGTACTTGTTTTACACAGAAGTAGTAGTATTGGGAAAATTAGTATAAATTAAATTGTGAAAAAAATTTTGTGTTAAAGGCAGGGTCACTCACTGCATGTTACTTTATATTGTAGTTTTAGTTCAGGGAAGGAGTCATTAAATAAAGCTGGATTTTATTTAAATTTGGATTTTTTTTTTTTGTAATTCAGAGAATTTCTTGAAATGATATGTCAAGGGGCGCCAAAGAAAGAGGATAAAATATAAAGTGGTTTTGGTTTTTGGCAATTACTGTCTTCAACATGAGTCTTAACATTTTTAACAGATTCCATAATTCCATGTTAATTTTAGGTATTACACTTGGCCTATTTCCTACAAATCTTTAACTTCCTGTCCCATTAGTCATCATCAACTAGTTGTAGGAGGGGATGCTGTACTCCTCCCTTTCTAACTCCTTAGAGGGTATGTGTGTATGTGGTTGTGAGGGGTGGGTGAGAAGATTTGGTTCAGAGAGATATCTGCTCTGCTCCCTCTTCCAAGTCTAGCTCTTCCAAATTTGGGAATGAAGAAAAGGAATTGGGAAGGTTATATCTTCTTAAGCAACTGATACCTGTGGGTGGTGGGAAAGAAGACTTCTCGCTCTGGCTCAAAATGGTCCCACTTGTTGCTGAAGGCATCTACATTGTGGTAGCTTCCACAAGGACAATGAGGGCGGTTTGCTGAGGATTGCCTCAGAGAGTGTTTACCAGGGCCCCCTCCAGTCCTACAGCACGTAGGTTCCTAGGTGGGGTATAACCTCAGTTAGCCAGTTTATGCTTTAGTTGCCTATGCCCTGCCTCTTCCAATAACCTTCCCGCCCCTTCAGTGGCACTGGAGGAACTGCTAAGTCTTCTTCTACCTACTCAAAGAGCCACAAGGACACAGAAAAGAATGCCACCACTCTTTTCTTCTAGGCCACACTACACTTCAGTCTCTTTTCATTTTGCTGATGTGAGCAACTCCAGCAGCCTTCCAGAACTTTCTGGAATTGACAGGCTAGAAGCAGCCATCAGTCTCTTTGTTCACTCTCAGAACTGCTGAGCATACACACATGTCACACTCTCCCAAGAAACCTCTCACCCTGCACTAGATGATAGCCTTGGAATGGGCTTCAGATTTTGTAGCACAGAAACCTTCCAGCTGGTGTATATAAAGGATTATCTTGGAACATCACCAGCCACCACCCCCCAAAATTCCTCACTTTCTTATTTACATTTAGATGCTCAAAAGTTTCTTTCAGACTGTGTTACCACTTTTGTGTGAATTAGGGGTATCCTCAGGGACTTCATGCTTTTTTATTCAAGTACAGAGACTTCTGAGACAATGGGAAAAGTCCAAGTCATTGTTTCTAATAAATACAGTAATTATAAATGCCAAATGCTGTAATTTATTATCAAACTCATTACAAATAGGATAGCATTATGATCAGCCCAACTTCTAGTATGTACCTTTCAGTCTTCACTCTTTTTTTTTTTTGGCTACATGTTTCTTATATTCAAAAATAATCTTCACTATATCTCTATGAGTCTATTCTACCAACTCAGAAACATGCAGAAACTTTCTACAACTTTAGTTCAGAAATGATGTAACTATTATGCCCCTATGAAAACTGCTTAGGACTTTCAGTACAAATGGATAATTCTCCTTTATAACTAAACATTGTCATCATCTAAAAGTGATCTCCATAAAAAATTTTTCTCTGTTTGGGCATATACTTGAATTCTGACTATGCCTCCATAATAGTAAATATTACTATATAAACCTAATACGTAAATGGACACACCTAGTAATGTAAAGAAATGCCAATGGACTTAATATATAATTTTTTAAATAAATAAGAGTGTAAAGATTTAACATCAACTTTTACAGTGTATATTGACAGGCATTTGGGTGAGCCTGAGGCACTCCTCTTCATAGCTTTACTTTTTAACCGGAAAAATAGTAAAAAAAAAAAAAAAAAAAAAAGTCTATGACATTTAATTAGGTTTCTTTCCCCTGGAATTACCACTGTAGACCTTTCAATATGGATGGTTAATCACTACCTTAAGCAGACATTTTATTGCCCCCAAATCTGAAATGAATTCTAATAAAGGTTTAAGAAGTAGCTTTGGGGAATTCTGATAAGGTTGATGAAAGACGAGAGAAAAAAGAACCTCATGATAAATAATGTATCATTTTCATGCTCTCTTTAGACTAATTTATGCAATAGTCATTCATTTTTTTCCTCCTTTCTTTATTGATTTATACAACTATTAGTCAGGCTTTGCTAGAGAAACAGAAGCAATATATCTATAGGGAAACAATAAGGTATTGTTTTATGTGATTGTGGAGCCTGAGAAGTCCCACTATATGCAAGCTGGAAACCCAGGAGAGCTTGCAGTATAATTCCAGTTTAAGTCCTTATGCCTGAAAACCAGGCAAGCCAATGGTTTAAGTTCCTGCCTGAATGCGATAAATTCCAGCTTGAAAATGGTCAGGCAAAGACAGTGAATATTTCCTTTTGTTTTATTTTGGCCTCCAATTGCTTGGATGAGGTTCACACAAATGGGGGAGAGCAATCTACTGACTAAAATGTTAACCTCATTCAGCAATACTCTCAAAGACACACTCAGAATAATGTTTAACCAAATATCTTGGCATTCCATGTGATGGTACACATAAAATTAACTGTCTGAATGACACTAAGGAGATATTTAAATGGCCTCTGAAACAAACACAGAACGTAATAGTGAAGAAAGATAAAAAGATCTGTTATCCATACAGATATTTTTGTGTACACAATACTAACCTTAATATTTTATTTTATCCATATTTTTGGTACAGCATAACCAGAAAACTGGTTATGAACAAACATGAGAGAAAAATAGTCATTATTATGTTAATATTTGTGAATATGAGATTGTTCTGAAGTAATCAGAGACCAGTACTTTAGATAGAGAGTATTTAAAAATCGGATCCAGAGATGAATCTGAACTGCATGGCTTGTTGTTAAAAATACAAATGTCTGAACTCCAACTCAACCTACAGAAAAATGTCTGAGAACGGGCACTGGAAGCTATATTTTAACAACTTCTGCAGCATCAGCCTCCTCAAGCATCTGAAGTTGAACTCTGTTCATAGACTGTTTCTTTGAAATAATCTGAAGTAACTGGAGCCTAACAGTGGGAAGTGATATGGAAGGAATTGGTGTAGTCTTTGGTTTTGAAATCTGGACCCACTATTGATGGTGAAAGGGGTACCCTCTATAATTATCATCACCAATCTGGTCCAGAATTCTCAGTGTATTGTTCACAGTGAGTCAACGATTTCATCTTATCAATCACCAGTTCACCATGAAAGTTTTTCTCCTCTGATTTTTCTCCTCTGATTTTTTACTAGAGTGAAAAAAAAATGTAACAAGAGCAAAATTTTACTTCAGTTTTTGGGAATGAGAATTGAGATTACAGGTCACAAATTGAAAAGAAGCTACATTGTGTGACATCCTTGTCCTCATTAAAGAAATGAGTAAGACTTTTCTTGGTGGGTAAAGTTGTAAGAAATAGTGTCCCCATGGGGAGCACCATAAAATGAAGTTCGCAGAACATAAACCACAAGGATTCTCCACTAATAATAAAATCTCCTTGTGCCAAGTAGCAGAAAAGAAACTCGTTGAAACAGACAGGATCTGAGTTAATTATTGCTTCCTGGAGAAGCCATTGTTTTGCAAAACTGTGCTTGCTGACTCTGAGGTTTAGTTCCCTGCTGAGCAAAACTACTTGCCTTTCTTCAGAAAATTTGTAGGACAGAGGCTTCCCAAATTATAACAACTGATGATAAAATATAAGAGTTTAAATATAAGCAAAGTTCATGCCCTCATATTCTTGGTAAATCGCTAAAGTGTGCAAAGATTTCTAAACAGAAACGTGTAATTGCAGTTGAGATATTTATAATTTATATCACCTATAAAATAATCTATATAAATATTTCAAACAGGGATTTTAATGCTGGGGATTAGGTACAAAGATGCTGGAAGAATGAGAAGATCAAAAGCAGAAGGAAGGACCTAGAAGAACAAAAAGAAGGCATGAAACTGGGAAATGAGAGGCTGCTATTGTTGGGCTGTAGCCACAGCTCATACCTACTAGCTATTGCACCTCTGTAGATGTCACAGATAGTTCTGGATCTAGCAGAATTGCTTCCTTGATCAGAGCTAAACCATTACCTCAAATCACTCTTACAGCTGTCATTTCCATAACCACTGTTGTACTATCACCTCTATTGCTGGCAAAATGTTCACCAGAAACCATAAGTAAGAACAAAGCCATGTTTCCCCTTCCTCTTGCCTTCCATTCTTCTTCCACTGGTGCTTACCCATGATAGAGCATACCCTGCAGCCAGTTAGCAAGAGAGAAAATATAATTTGCAGACTACCAACTCCATACAATACTGAAGAGAATGCAAAGGGATAGGGGCTGAGAGCAAAGAGGCAAATTAATGTCTACACAATGTGGTAAAGATATCAGCCTTGTGAGGGTATAAAAGTAAGTGGTAGACAGAGACCAAGTAAAAATTAAAATAAGAAATTATTTTATATATTCATACTTAATGTGATGACATTTAATGCCTGAGTTTTGGCAAGTAATTTTGCTTCTAGAATGGCTGGTAAGCTTTGGATTTGAGACATTGAAAATATCCTATAGCTTGTTAATTTAATTACTCATTTTTGAGTACATGTCATGCTCCAGAAACCATGTCGGACAGATTATCACTATTTACAACTTTAGGGAGAGCCATTTTCAGGTGCTATCTGTCTTATTTCAGTCTTATCTGTGCCTTTTAAAAAATTATGAGCTATAAAACCTGGGCAAGATATCTATAGATAACAAGAGTCTGCACCTAAACCAGAAATTTTTCTGTAATGACTGTTCTAAAAGGATTAATTTATTGATTTTGTTTAAAGACCATAACACACGAACAATCATATTAAATAATAATAGCAGCTAACATTATTGAACATTTACTAAATTCCATACACTCTTTCATAGTCATTTAAGTGGGATCTTATTTAGTCCTCATAAAAATCCCATGTGGTAGGTACTACTATTGAACTCTCATTTTATAGATGAAAAGGAAAAAACAGAAAGTATCAACCACAAGATGAGACAACTAATAGGAGGTAAAGCCAGGTCTGGACCCCAGGGCCCAGGTAGAATGATGAAAACCTAAGGTTTTAACAAACCCAAATTTTAAAATGAAGGATAAATTAGTTGTTAGCCGTGCTGCTCACTCAGAACTAGAAGCGATATATATAAAAATGACTTTTTTTAGTAATGGCTTAAAATAATACTTTTTTTCCAAATAAAATTCAAACAGAGGCGAAAAATAAAAAAAGAAGACTGACTTTTAAGAGAAGCTGCCATTATCTTGAGTAACAGCATAAGGAAGCAAGGCCAAAGGTCAAAAAAACTAGAAGAAGGAGAGCATTTTAAAGGTTATACAGGGGAAGTGGCATTCTGAATCAAAACATTCTTCACCGTGTGTGAAATCGGCCTGTGTGTTGCAGGACATTTAGTATCCTTTACCCCTCTTCCCTTTCCCCTTACAGTAAGTTAAAGTAAATTTACTGTGATGATCTCCTTCCTATTTGCTCTTCATTGCTACCATATTTTTATTTCCTCAGTATAACCAATCATAACTAATCTTCACAAAGAAAATTCTTATTAATTCATTGAGATGTAAATAACCGATTACTTTCCCCTATGCCCTTTTGAATGTTTTATTTTTATCAGAAACTTAATGCAAATGAATAAAACATTAGTGATATTACTTTGATATAAATAAGTGAAGAATTGCAATAATGGTAGGGAGATAACTTGAGGTAAAATAAACTCTTCATTTTGTCAAAAAATGTAATTCGATTGAAATTTTAATAATAACAACAAAAATAATGATGATAATAATAATAAAAACATAGTTACTATCTGCCTGAATTGCCCTGAAGATCTAGTATAAAGATCTCTTTGGTATTTCTCTACATTCATTCCCTAGATCTCATCTAGTACCCGACCATCAATGTATTAATGATTCCTAGAATTCATCTCTAGCCCAGTTTTCTCTCCTGAATTTTAGCTGCACACATGCAAATATCTACCTGGCATCTGGACTTAAATGTTTATTAGGCATCTCAAATTTTAACATATACAAAATCAAACTCTCAATTCCTGCCCACCCTGGACTACTCTTTATCAGGTCTTCCCCAGCGCAGTCAGTGTCATCATATGTGCCTGGTAGAAAAGGCTCAAAACCTTGGAGTCTTTCTTGACTTCTTTTTTTCACAACCTGCATCCAATCTATGAGCAAATTTCCTTGACTTTACCTTCAAGATAAACCCTATATCTGCCATGTCTCACCTTCTCTACCTCTCTCATCCTAGTCTGAATTGCCGTTGTATTCCACTTGGACAAACTGCTGCTATGGCCTCATAACTGGTCTGCTTACACACTCTCTTCCCAGAGTCATAGTTCAATTTATTCTTCTCTCCAGTTATTCAGATTACTTCTATGAGACCTATACAGCCCTATATGATATGACACTTGATAACTCTCTACCTTATTTTCCTATAGCTTTTTCTTTTCCATATTATGCTCTAGGTCTTTTTGCTGTTATTCCCACTTGCCAAGCATTTTCCCACTGCAAGTCCTTTGTCCTCAGCCCAGAACATTGTCCCCTGAGACATAATCATGACATATATCTTCATCTTAACCAAGATCCTTCTCCAAAGCCACTTCCTCAGAGAGGCCTTTCTTAGCCAGCATATCAAAAACAGCATCCCTTCCCTCTCTGTTCTCTTATCAGTTATACTTATTGACACTGTGTTAGTCAAGTTACAATATGGAAATAAGAACCCATTCTAGGTGGTCTAAAAGAAGAACTATAATGTAAGTAAATAGGAACAAAATTGTTGGAAGAGGCAGCATAAAGATTAGGAAGAACAAGAAACTGCTATAACCCCTAGTACTAAGGGGAGAAAGTGAGGAAGTGGTATCACCAGAGCCCAAGAGCTGCCTTGGAGGGAAGATGAGGAGTGGATTCACTAAGTGGCTTATATTGAGGAGATGCAGCTATTATGTGATTCACTGCCTGAAACAGAGAGAAGGAAGGAGAAATGTTCTGGATCTTCCCTTCTTGCCTTTCAGTCTCCTTTTGGTCTTCCTTTTGGCCAAATTTGGCTGGAAGCCAGAGGGCAAGGTTCCCTCAGAAATACATTCTCCAGGGTAAGGGTTGGATCTGGAGCCAAGGGCAGTGAGCAGGTGACTACCACAGTACTAATCACTCCTTGAGTTCATTTGTGCATTCAGCAACTTGTTGTTTTTAAATGTCTATCTTCCCCATTTAGAACATGACCTTCTTACGGAGATGTACTTTGCCAAATTCTTTCTCTCCTGTATCTCGAGTGCCTAGAACAGTACCTGGCACACTACACTGTGTGTGATTTTTCACACATAAGGGGAAGGGATATTTTTAACTCAAAACATTTAGGATATGCACTTATATTCAAAGTCTTAATGAAGATCTTATCTTTCTTCAAAATCCCTTAACATCTTGAAGCATATGATTATCTCTGACCAAAAGAGAAGACTATGTGTCTCTTAGAATAAAGGATATTTATAGACGGGATGCTAAGGGTTGGGAGCAAGGGCTGTGAATAAAGCCATACCAGAAAGTAAAAAAGGTGTGGACTTAGAATAAATTTTCAGCTCACAAGGGGTGTCTTGATTTAGAGAACTGGAAGAGTTTTCAGCACAGCTCTAATGTATTTTTTTAACACATTCTCCTTATTATTTATATAGAAACATGTAAAAAGAGAAAATTAACTTAGACTGGAAGGCTTTTTCTAAAGGGCTTTATCAAGTAAAAAGTTTGATAAAGAAATAGAAAAGAAAATAAACACTGTGACAAATGAGAAATAAAGCTTTGCTTTTAGGAGCACAAACATTCACAAGCAATATGTCCTGCCTCTATGCCAAGGTTGTCCATACTACAGAGGGCTGGCAAATGCATATTTGAACAGATCGATCCTCCATCCTGCAGAAAGTACTTTGTATGGCTCCAGATAACAGCAGACATTGTGTGCGGGTGAGCAGCATCTCCTCTTCTGGCCGGTAATATCATAAAGTGAATTAATAATGAAAGCAAAATGCCAAAATATTAGCTAATTCAGCACGGTGACTTAATACTAGTGTCTGCAGTGGGAAAGTCCTGGAGAGAACAGAGGTGTTTTATACATTCAACAAAGTGCAATGTCAGTAGTGACAGATCTTAATCATCTCCTACTTAGGGCTAACTGTTTCTATTCAGATTTCATGAATATTCCTTAGTTATTAATGAGTTTCTAAAAACAGTTTAAGGCAAAAGCATTTTTTTAAATAATAATAGCAACTTATTTCAGAGTGTCTTCTCAAAACATTTGAGATATAAACTTAAGATATTGAACCTGACATTTCCCAGGCCTACTCAGAACCAGGGGCTATGATATGTGTATTAGAGTTCTCCAGAGAAACAGAACTGTAGGGGATAAATAAACAAATAAGCAAGCAAACAAATAAATAAACAAACAAGCATATATATATATATGATATAGATAGATAGACTCTATTGGTTCTGAGATATATGATTTATTTAAGGAATTAGCTCACTCAGTTATGGAGGCTGAGGAATCCCACAATCTGCTGTCTGAAGCAGGGAAATTAGGAAAGCTGGTAGTGTAATTGAATCCTAGTCCAAAGGCCCAAGAATTGAAGGATTGCTGATGTAAATTCTGTTCTGAGTCCAAAAGCCCAAAATCCTTGAGCCTAGATGTCCGAGGATAGGTGAAGATGGTTTGTTTTAGTTCAAACAAAGGGAGTGAACTCACCTCTCCTCCACCTTTTTGATCTATTAAAGCCTTCAGTAGATTGAATGACACCCACCAGCACTGGTAAAGGTCATCTTCTTTACTCAGTCTAACACTTCAAATGCTAATCTCTTCCGGAAGTATCCTCACAGACATACCCAGAAATGTTTTACGAGCTCTCTGGGCATCCCTGTCCTACATAGGATTAACTATTGTAACATATAATGAATGTCCTAATATCATGTATTAGAAGAGAAGGGAGGAAGGGAGAAAAGAAGAGCAGAAAAAATAAGAACAATCTTTGTAGGAGAAATCTAAAAAAAAAAAAAAAAAAAAAAGACTACCAAAGGCAAGCAACAATAAAATGGGGAAGAGATGGAAGTGACTGAATGTAGGTGTGACAGAATGAGCTTGTCACTGACTACTTAAGTTGTTTCTAATCCAAGGGAAGCCAGGAATGAGCCTCCATGCCTCCTTTTTTATTTATTTGCCATTTGTTTGCTTGTCATTATTGTCATTTTCTGAGGTGATCTCAGAACAGCTATCCTAAAGAAAAAGATGTCACAAATTTTTAGGACCAAAAAACCTGGTGTTGTTCAGTTCCCTTTGTTCTCAGTTTCCAGGATCTAGTTTCAAACCAAAGACATGGTTTGATGGAAAGATAAAAAGGTAGTTGACAAAAAAATAAAAACCTGATAAACATAAAAAGCAAAAATGATCCTTTAAACAAAACAGAACATATACTTCTGCCTCCTAACCAAATTCCAAGTGTCTGACTAACACTTGGAATAAGTGTGTGTGTGTGTGTGTATGTGTATGTACATCAATGCCTGTGCAGTCTGTGAAATCTGACTAGAAACAGTTAGCCCTAAGTAGGAGATGACCTTTGACCTCACCCTGACCTTTCAACTATCCTTCTGGTCACACTGTCAAGGTCTCAATAGTTCCCTAAATTCAGAAGAAACAACCCTCAAAACAAAGGAAGCCATTGTCTTCTGAGGTTATTTCAGAGAATTTAATACCAGATGAGATCTTCCAAGCCACCTAGTTCAAAATTCTAAATGTGAACAAAAAAGCTAAGTAACTACTTCACTCTCACTTGGCCAGAAAAAGGTAGAGAAATTTTTTCTAGTCTAGGAGAATGTTAACTGGATCCTCCCACTGCAGTAGCTATGTCTCTCATGTGGAAAAATGGCTCACCCCTTATATTCTGAAGAACAGTTTCTATTTTTTGTTCTAATGTGATACTTGTGCAAGGCCTGCCAGTATTGCATGGCAGCGGACACCAAGTCCTAGCAGGGTACAGAGTCTAATGCTCATCTACATCTCCATTGCTAACCTCTTGGCCCAATCAGTTAATCATTTAGTGCTTGCTTATTCATCTGTAAAAGAGAGGAGTTACATTACTGACTGACTTCAAAGAGTCCTAGAAAAGTAATAAGAAAGAATTAAAATAGCATAATAATTGAGTTTAACGAAATAATTGAGAATAGCAAAAATACTTGTCATTTGGTTTATAGTAAAGATTTTCTTAGTTTTAAAACCCTGACCTTCAAACAAAAACTACTGCATTTTAATACTAGAAAATATAAAAATGTTTAAACTCTTATTTAACATTAATAATATTTTGAACATATGGTTATTGTTTTTAATGTAAATATGTGGAGGAAACGTGCCCTGAATTCTTAATGGTTCACAATAGTCTCATGTAAGCAAAGCCTTTCAAGCTCCCCATTAGGTAAGCATTCAATCCTGACTACTAATCCATTTAGAATAATGGGAACAAAAATATTTAAGTAAACGAGAGCCCGTATATATAAACCTATATATAGTTTTACATTCACTCTTAGGGAAGAAGTTTATTAAAATGGGTATTTCATAAATTGAAGGTAGTAGGAAAGATATGGGTCCTAAGTGGCTGAATTTATAGAATCAAAGCATAATTTGATATGAAAAAAAATTAACAGGCTATATTTACATTTCTGATGGAAACCATGATATTTTGTTAGGAGAATATTGGCAGAAATCATGCTGAGATTCAACAGCATGGGTTATTAACGAGATGGAATAATCCCAGCTCAGACTAGATTAGCAAAGAGTGGTATCAGAGAAGCTGACCCAGCTCTAGGGCAACTTTAGGTATATGTACAAAGAACCTCTCTACCCAACCTGGGCAAAAAAATGGGGCCGCATCAAATTTCTACATAACCAATCCATTCACAGCAGTCTATTCACTGCTGGGAACATATGAAACAGAATCAACTACCTCTTCTGGAAATGTTAGTCAGTGTCCCAGAGGGTGAGGTTGGAATCAAGACTCTGAGCTCTAGAGCAGAAAAGGAAAAACAAAATCCTAACTCATAAATCATGTCAAATGAGCAAGAGCTGAAGGGTGGGGAGAATGTTGAGAAGTGGTTGATGGCCATCAGAGTTTCCCCAGATCACTCCAATAACAGTAACTGAACATTTGGGACATCATGTTATAAGATTCTGAATCCTAATCTTTTAATAGCAAGTCTCTCTTTAGGCTTTCATGCGGGTCCTGACCTACTTTTACGGGATGTGATTCCAATGACAAGATGGTCTTCACAGCCTATGCAATGATATTCTAGCCTGCTTGGTGTGTGGGCTACTCAGAGGCCAATATAAAAACTTGGGCAGTATCCTACACTGTATTTCTGTCTTAAACCTTTGCAATGTTAATTCTAATTAATTTTTCATGTGTGGGTTGCTAAGGATCTTCCCATATAAAGATTTAAAGAAATTCTTTTTCCGGCTCCCTCCTCTCTAACCACCTCTTTCCTCTGGTATGGAAAGGAGTCCAGCTTGAGGTGGCAGTCAGAAAGTCCAGGTCTCTTCCACAGTCTCTGCTGACACCACCCTGGCTGCAGGGGAATCAAAGAGCTGCCTGCTGCTTTGCCACATGCTACTCTCAGGTGGAATTGGAAGTCCAGGTTCTTAACTCCTTCCCCGCCAGCACCACAGCAGGGCGAGGGAAGAGGGCATGGTTTTTTCCATGATGTTTGGCTGGAGCACAGTGAATTTTTTTTTAACTTTATTTTATCACTAGTTTCAAGTATACAGTACCTTGGTTACACATTTATATAGTTTATAAAACAATCCCCCTAATTGTTCTTTCTTTCCTCTGACTCTACACCTAGTCATTATATTAATGCTAACTGCATTCTTTATGCCATGCTCCCCATCCTTGTGACCATCAATCAACTACTAATGTGTACTTCTTTAATCATTTATCCCCTTCTCCCAGCCCCCGAACCTCCTTCCCCTCTGGCCATCACCAGATTGTCCTCTCTACTTATGAATCTGTTTCTGATTAGTTTGTTCTTCTTGTTCCTTAGATTCTGCATGTAAGTGAAGTCATGTGGTGAATTAGGAAAAGCTTAAACAAAGCTTAAAAACTAGCTCATTAAATTTTATGAATGGTAAATGTTTTCAAGGAATATTTCTTGAGTGAATGAATGAATGATATCCTTTATTACCTCTAATTAAAAAAAAAACTAATCTTATTTTCATATTGTCTCATTTGCCAAAACCCAAATAATTCTCTCCATTTTCTGCAAAAAGTTATAGTTGTACAGAATTACAATGAGGAGAGGCAATGTTTTGTGTTTATGCTGTTTTGCATACCCAGGAGGCAATTTCACTGCCTTAATTCTCCTCCGGAGAGTTTCTGAGTCAGAGGTGGGCAAACTTTTTCTGTAAAGGGCCAATACTAAATATTTTTGACTTTGCTAGCCATATGGTCTCAGCTGTTGTAAAGGGAGAGCAGCCATATGCAATATGTAAATGAATGAGCATGTCAGTGTTCCAATAAAATTTATTTCCAAAACAGGCTGCAAGCTGATTTTGGCCCACAGGCTGTAATTTGCCAACCCCTGCTCCAAGTGATTAGAGGCACAGCTTTAGATAACACATCTTTATTTTCTGGATTATTGCAAAAGTCTCCTAACTGATCCTTTTGCATTTGTACCTTTGCCTTCTGTTCTCATTACAGCAACCAAGTTGATCTTGTCCAATATCCTCCCATCTTACTCAACATAAAAGCCGAAGTCCTCACTGTGATCTAAAAAGCTCTGACTAGCCCTCTTCATTTTCAATCTGAGCTCATCTTCTACCAGCCCTCCCTTCTTTCAGTTGCCTTCTGCCATACTAGCCATGGGCAGATCCTTGACCATGTCAGGCAGGTTCCTTCCTCAGTGTGCTTGCACTTAAGGTTTCCTCAGCCTGGGATACTCTTCTTCTGAAGGTATCACAGCAAGCTTCTCCACTTCTTTCTGGACATCTTTCCAAAGTCATTTTTATAGTAAGGTCTTTCTTAGCTACCTCTATCTAAAATCCCCTACTCCAGATGCTGCTAATCCCTCTTTTCTGCTTAAGCTTTTCCTAATTTATCAATATGTAACACATTATATATTGTGATTATTTATCTTATTTATTATTTATCTTCTCCACTAGAATGTAGACCGCATGAGAGCAGGAACCTCCTCTGTTGTAATCACTGTTGTATTCCTATCATCTATAACAGCACTTAGCACATAGTACATACTCTGTAAGTATATATTGGATGAAAGAATAAATAAATAAGCAAGACCTCTCCCCTTATAGGTTCTTGTGAATCGAGACACTATCACATACAATTTTTTTTTCTTATTATTATTCAAGAACACTAGCTAAATTTTCAACTGAACAGATTTGTATACATTGTGCTCATCTTTGTGCTCGAATTAAGAATGCTTTTGAACTGACTCTCCCCATTGATGGGATGAAACTAGAGGAAAGGAAATTAAGCTGCAAACCCAAAGAGATGGACCTTGTTTCGACTTACTAAATGCATGCACAGAAATTGGTTATTGAAAAGTTTCTCTTAAATTCTCTGGATATTTGTGAATATGCATACCAGACTTAGCCCATGGGTCATAACAATGGGAGAAAAACCTCTCTTACAGAGCTCCAAGAACAATCATTTATTTCCATCACTTTAAAGAGAAAATACTATGTGAATATATGTTTTTTACTTTGGAACAAAGGAACACATCAAGTCTTTTAAGATTCATAGGTGTGAATGGGTTCCTCATGAGGACATGAAATTAGCTCAAGGTAAAATATTTTGTCTATTATCCAATCAGAAGAGAAAAAAGAAAAGATTAAAATTTGGATTTATTTATATATGACTAAATGAATATCAGAGTAAGAAAGATTCATTTTAAAATTAGTTGCTTTGCTTGATTGGAAGGCAAAGACATTTCTAATTAATCTTCAGGCTTAAACCATTATTGCCTTCCATTTCTTTAGCAATCTATATCTTCATTATCTTGCTGAGTTCTAGAATCATTTTTTTCATTTCAACTTTCCCATTTATTTGTTTCCCTGAGCTATTATAATGTCACCTCCAAGTGATATGTGGTGACTTAAACACCTTAGGCAAATAATATATGCCTGTTTCCCTGGGTTAAAGTATCTTGAATTTTTATTTGTGTTTCCTAAATATATGTCTTCTCCCAATGAGACTGTAAACCCCTCAAAATAAACAATATCTGAACCTTTTTTTCTCTAATCCCTAACATCCAGAACATACTAGTTGAACTTGATGATTTTTTTTAAAAAAAGAAACATTGATGTACAGTAGATATTTAGAAACAAACGATTATGCTCTTAAAGCATTTAAAATGAAACATTTCAGTAAAACTTACTTCTGTGAGGGGGAGCCAGAATTAGACAGGTTATTATGTTGTTGTTTTTGTTGTTTTGTTTTTGGTGGTAGTGGTTTTAAAATATTTAATTCTCCAGTGTTTTCACAATAATAAATCAGAAATATGAGTTAAGCTAAGAAAATAACATGCACTCTAATTTTAGTCACTGACTTGTTCATTTTATTTTTAATGCATTAGTGGATTATCTCCACTGAGTTTACCTCAAGCTAGTAGCAAATTTACTTCTAAAAAAATAAAGGAAGGATGGAAGAAGAAAAGAAGGAAGGAGGGAGAGAAAGATAAAAAGGAGGGAGGAGAGGAGTGAGGAAATGCTCTAGTGGGAAAGAAAAACTAAAGAAGCAAGATTTAGAAGATTGAATATGAAGACTCCTTTTGTGGAGTCTAAAAGGTAAGATACAATATAATGATAATAATAATAAACAGCATGATCTATGAAATATTGAGATTTTATTCTGGTCTAAGAACCTAGCTCTCTGTTCCTTGAAGGTTAAGTATCCTCCAGACATTTCTTCCTTCCCTGTGCTTAACGGCTTCACATCTGCAACACACACCATCTCTCTTTATCTTCCACCTGACTTCTCTCATGGGAAAACTAAATTGGTTTAAATTATGTGGGAACATTATAAATACTGTTTGATGATGAGAATAAATTGGTTCAAATCACATAGGTACTTTCCTAAGTACTGACTGATGAGGAAGTTTAGATATGCTGTAATTTATAAGCAAAATAAAGATTACCTGGCAAGATATGAGAGGTAGAAACAATTTTTATATTTAAAAAATTGAGAGGAAAAAGAAAGGAACACTTTTCAAATCATTCTAGGAGGCAAGTAAACACAGGTTACAAAACCAGACAAAGATGTCATAAGGAAAAATATTATAGACCAATATTTTTTTAATAATGTAAATGCAAAATTCTCAACAAAATATCAGCTAACCAAGTCCAACAACATATTAAAAAGATTAATAAGGGCAAAGGGGTCAAATATATGGTGACACAAACTTCAACACCCTTTATGATAATAAACACTCAACAAACTAGGAATATATATATAAGAAAACTCCTTTAATCTCATAAAATCATTTAGGAAAAATCCAAAGCTAACATCAAGCTGAATGCTTGATGCTTTTCCCCAACATTAGGAACAATAAGGATGTGTGCCCTCACTACTTCTATCCAACATTGTACTGGAACTTCTAGCCAGGATAATTAGGCAACAAAATGAAATAAAAGACATTAGTACTGAAAGGATGAGGCAAAACTATCATTGTTTGGAGGTGATATAATCATATTATAGAAAATCCCAAGATTCACCAAAAAAAAAAAAAATGGTTGGAATTAATAGACAAATTCAGCAAGATTGCAGGATCCAAGATCAATAAATAAAAATCAATTATAAAAATAAGAAAAGAATGCCATTTACAACAGTTTTTTAAATAATAAAATCCTAAGGAATTAATTTACCAAAATAAGTATAAAATTATACTCTGAAAACTACTCAACACTGTTGACAAAAAATTTTAAAGACCTATGTAAATGGAAAGACATTCTTTTTTCATAGATCAGAAGACTTACTGTGAAGCTACAACAATGGAGATATGAAGGCACTCACACAAGAATAGACATAGAGAGATTAGTGAAATAGAATTGAAATGCCAGAAATAAATTCTTACATTTATGGTCAATTAATTTCTGACAAAGGTGCCCAGATTATCCAATGACCAAAGATACAACCAACAATACTGGGACAATTGGATATCTACTAAAAAAGAACGATGGTGGACTTCTTCCTCAACTGTAAGTTAAATTTAACTCAGAAAGGTTCAAACACCTAAATGAAAGAGCTAAAACTATAAATCTCTTAGAAGAAAACATAGGAGTAACTCCTGATGACCTGGTTAAGCAAAACCTTCTTAGAAATAATGCCAAAAGCAAAATTAACAAAAGAAAAGATGGATAAATAGGCTTTCTCAAAAATAAAAACTTTTTGTGCTTCAAAAGAGATGATTAAGAAAGTAAAAAGACAACTGACAGAATGAGAGGAAATATTTGAAATCATATATCTGACAAGAGGTTTGTACCCAGAATATGTAAAGAACTATCGCAACTTAATAAAAAGACAACCCAATTAAAGAGTAAAAAATGAATATATATTTATCCTAAGCAATAAAGAAATGGCCAATAAGTATGAAATACACTCAACATCATAAGTCATTAGAGAAATGTAAATCAGAACTACCATAAGCATTTCATATCTGTTAGGATGGCTAAAAATAAAAGTCAGACGATAGCAAGTGTTGATATGGTTGTGGAAGATTAGAACCCTTCATACATTGCTAGTGGAAATGTAAAATAGTGATGCACTTTGGAAAGCAATCTGGACAATTCCCAAAAACTGTTAAATGTAGAGTTGTTATATAACCCAAAAGTTCTACTTGTAGGTATATACCCAAGAGAAATGAAAACATACGTCCACACAAAAATTTGTACACCAATGTTAATAGTGGCATTATTCATAATAGTTAAAAAATAAAAAAACAACCCAATATCCATCAACTGATAAATAGATAAATAAAATGTGGTGTAGCCATGGAATGGTATAATATTTGACCATAAAAAGGAATAAAATACTGATACATACTGTAACATGTATGACCCTTGAAAATGTTATACTAAGTGAAAGAAGCCAGTTTTTAAAGACTGTATATTATACATTTCATTTAGATGTGATGTCCAAAAAATTAACAAATATATAGAGACAGGAAGTAAAGTAATTGACACCTAGGACTGGCAGTTTAGGGGATGGAGATGGGTAATAAGGGGTGGTGGCTAACGGCTATGATTTTTTTTTTTTTTTGGTGGGGGGAGAGTGGTCAAATATTCTAAAATTCATTATGGTGGTGATTACACAACTCTTTAAAATACTAAAAATTGTTGAATTATGCACTTAAGTTGGTGATTATGTAGCAAGTATCTCAATAAAGTTAAAAACAAAAGGAAAAGGTTCATCTTCCATATCCTTTCTTCTCTTTAATTTAAAAACCCCATTAGGATAACATATAATGTTATTTCAGTAGATGTTTGATCTCCAGGCTCATTTTCTGTACCCTATAAAATGAATCCAAACTCAAAAATCTTTAACAGCTGAACAACATTATGCCCATGTTATAGTTATAAAGCACAACAGAGTATTTCTATTTCCAGTCTTTTCACAATTACCATCCAATTTGGTGGCAGTCAGGGGAAATATTTTATTAAACATGTCAAAAGTATTTCCTAAGCATCTATAATAATCATAGTACAGTGAAAGCTCAGGTATTTGGGAACACAGAGGCATCAAATATTACTTTGTGGAATTAGAAGAATATGTGGAATGACAAGAATAACAGAAGAGCAAAAAAAAGTAATTGTGTGCATTATAAGAGAGAAATTCTTGTGAGAATCCCAGGATTTGTGATATATATGGTATTTTATAGTCCTGCTATAAAGGAAAAAGTCTCTCATAGACTTATATCTATCTTGATATTCTGATTTAATATTTTAACTCTTATCTCTTATAAGAGAAAATACTCTTTTACTTATTCATATTTTTAGTCCTCTACCTTTAAGAACAATCTTTTTAAAACATTTTGACTTATTCATGTAAGCCCTTCATTGAATTTCTTTCTGGGGAGAAGGGTGACCTCCTCTGTGATTGGAAAAATGGGTAGAATCCGACATCCAGTGTCCCCAAGGCCATGAGGAACCTAAAAGGCAAACTTGTTTCTCTTCCTCCTCTTTCTTTCATTCTTTCCTTTCCTTCTTCTCATTCTTCTTTATTTCCCCCACAGTGGCATGGCCTCCTTTCTCTTGCAAAGGATGTATGTCTCTCTGAAGTGACTTTGCCTTTAACTGAAAGAATGTATACATCAGGTTGGGAGGTAGAAGCCTCCTGTACCTTTTCATCTAGTTTTACCACAAGCAAGCTGATAAATTCATGGCTGCTTAGCTCAGGTCTTTATGTTTACTTATAAGAAAAGGAATTTGAGTGATAGAATGTGCACATTAAACTTACCCTGAGTCTCCAGCACTTTTCACATGATGAGAGTATTCTGCTGACTCTATGCTTTTATTGTTGTCCAATGAAGAAAATTCCTTAGAAATAATATATACTTAATAGATTTTTTTTATAATTTTGCCTAATTACCGTATATATAGTCAGATGCAGTAATGGGAATGGTACTTGTTAAGCAGATATTTAAAAATTACTATTAGGAAAAAAGATTCTGAAAATTACCTTAAATTTCAGACATAGGGTTATGATAATTAGTAATACCATTTAATAATGTAAAATGGTACTTTGAAAGGGTGAAAATAATTCAGGAGAAGAAACCTGCAGCTTTAATATAATGTGTTTACAGCATACATAATCTTCATCTAGCAACAGACTATTTACTTAAAGATGCTCTTTCACTGATTATCTCATAGATAATGTCTGGAAATCAGTTATTCAGTCAATCAGTTCTCCTCCTTGTTGGGTTCTATGCAGTAGAGAACCTAAATGAGAGTCAAATTTTCATCCTCATAAAAGGATTCACAGTATAGCCCTGATAAAGATGGAATGGTAACCTTATGTGGGACCAGAGGCCAATGGTAGGGATCTGCATCAAATAAATCCAAAATCTAGATTTTCTTCCTCCTACCTGTAGGGAGAGTTATGCCTTCAAGGCAAACACATGCCTAAGATTTTTTTTTAGCAGCCAACTGCATGACAAATTATTCGCCTCACATATCCAGTTGCTGTCAGAAGAGAGTGTGCCAGAAACCAGCATTAAGAGATGGATAACCAGACTCCGTTTAGGAAACCCTGCAGGAGTGCTTCCTGCAGAGAATGAGAAAGCTCAGGGCAAGCCCCAACTCTTTTTACTAATCCATTTTACAAGTAGAACAGGAAAGAGAAATGGGGTTCAGCATATTGTTTTAGAGGAATAGTAGCCATCCCTTTGATAAATTGTCACAAGTGTTGTCAGGCTGACACCATCAGATCAGCCATTCTCAGTGCTCAGAAGAGTGGTTAAAGAGCAGGGGGTGGGGAATGAAAACGTATTCTTTAGCACTATCCAAATGAGAGTGGAGTGGAAGTCCCTTCTTCACGGAAACATGAGAAGTAGGGAACAAGTATTCTCCCACCAAAAAAAGAAAAAAAAATACTTGGAAACTCAGAGGCACATGTCCATTCTTCAACTTTACAATAAATATTTTCTAAGTGGTAGGCTCTGCTTAGTATTCAAAGCAAGACAAAACCACTGCCCTCACAATGGGATTAGAGGCTGAAGATTTGGGTTCTGGTCTTCACTACCAAAAGAACACTGTAAGCTCTGCATGTCTCCAACTCTTTTGAGTTTCCATTTTCTAACCATGAAATGAGGATGGAGGAAGGATACGACATCTGCTTCAGGTGGAGCTCATGAGATTTAGATACAGTGATATTCCACAGGATCCTCTTTGTGAGATTTCCTCATTAGTGGGGCCTTCTCTGTACCCACTTTGTACATTCATTTTAGGAAAAGATATGAGAAACTCATTCACCCAAAACACTAAATAACTACTATGTTTTCAATGTGGATCTTCCAAGGAGTATTTCTATTTTCATGGAAGACTAACTCCTTAAATTGAATGCTGAAAGAATTTCCACTTATAGGTTTCACGTAATAACATTTTTTCTTAGCATTATTCTAAAATGGCAGGCAACTCCACCGACAAGTTAGGCCAGCTCTGCTGCATGTTCATGGAGAGCCAGTATAGAAAATCTGTCTTTTCTTTTTTTTAACCTTGTGGTCCATTCAGAGACTTTATAAAGTTGTCCTAGAAATATTCCTAGGATATTCCTATGCCTCGTGACAAAGAAATGAATCTTTTCTTTGAGGACCTCCCCAGTTGGTGAGGACAGGCTTTATATAATATTGACTTAATCACATCTGTCACAGATATCACTCAAATCATCAAATTAGAAGAGAGTGTCTTCGCCCACTACAGTACAGGAGAAGATGGAAGGAATATAACAATTCACATGTAAATATTGATTCTTCAGATGTGTTCCCTAACTGTAATTCAGAAATGATCACAGAACCTATCATATGCTACTCCCTGTAATGCCTCAATCTGCTTTTGAGCTTAGCAAAATTTTTATCAACACTAAACTCAAAATATTCTTTCAGTACCCTCTACACCATAACACTGCTAGGTACCTGAGGAGCAAACAAAAAATGAAAACATGGTCCTTGGTTTCAAGGCCCTTTCACTACTACATAGTACTTCATATGGAAATCTATGCAAATTTTACCAGATAAATAGTGAATGAAATGAAATGGTTGACCCAGAGAAGATAGAAGGTACCATGCTGCTGTCTCTAATATTTGAAGTATTGGTATGTAGCAGGATAATGGGCATATATACATTCCAAACAATAAAATCAAAAGCAAATTATAGAAATTTATGGCAACTAATTTCAACTCAATATGGGGAAACTTTCCAAATTCAGAAAGTAACGGGGCAGGATATGTACTTGGGCATGTAGAATGAGTCACACATCAGGGGGAAAGCTGAGTGTGCTCTCATATAGCACCATGATTTGCATATAGTAGATGTTTAACTATTATCTGCTGATCAATTGATTAATTTCTTTGAGAGGTTTGCTTTTGTTGAAGCTTCTCGTGCCACCTGAGAGAGTCTACCCCTCGAAAAATTTCAGATATCAAAGAGATAATAAATTTTATAAGCTGCTGACATTCCATTAGCAATTTATTCAGCATTTCTGTGCCCTGAGTTATTGTTAGTTAATAAGTGAAAATGTTCTAAAATGAAATAATGTGGACCTCTTTTTTTTAATTGTGTTATTGTTGAAATAGGCCCACAGTTTTCATATATCGCTAAAGATTAGAAATCTTCTGATTATTTGCCTAAACTTCCTGATGGCCACTTGGCCAAAAATCATCCTTTCTTAGAATCAAGTTAACTGTTCTGTAGTCATAGCTCTATGGGAGGGTTTTCTTCTGACTGTTTTTTTTATTTTTTTAATGACATATAATTGATATATAACATCATGTCATATGATATATTAGTTTCAGGTATACAACACGATGATTTGATATTTGCATATACTGCAAAAAGGTCACACAATAATTCCAGTTAACAGCATCACACGGTTACATATTATTCTTCTGTGATGAGAACTTTTAAGATTTACTTTCTCAGCAACATTCAATATTACACAGTACAATGTTATTAATTATAGTCACCATGCAGTACATTATACCCCCAAGACTTATTTACTTTATAGCTGTAAATTTATACCTTTTGACCACATTTACCTATTTCTCCCATTCCCTATTTCCAGTCTCCGGCAACTGCCAATCTATTCTCAGTATCTATGAGCTGATTTTACTTTGGTTTGTATTTATTTTTAGATTCCACATATCACTGAGATCATACAGCATTTGTCTTTGTCTGTATGACTTATTTCACTTAGCATAATGACCTCATGTTCATCTATTTTTTCACAAATGGTAGGATTTCCTCCATTTTTTATGGCTGAATAATATTCCTGTGTGTGTATGTGTGTATGTTATATATCACGTTTTCTTTATCCATTCATCATTCATTCATCAATGGACACTTAGGCTGTTTTCTATGTCTATGTCTATTGTAAATAAGGCTGCTATGAACATGGGAGTGCAGATATCTTTTTAAATTAGTGTCTTAATTTTCTTGGGAAAAATACCCAGAATTGGAATTGCTGGGTCATATGGTAGTTCTAGTTTTAGTTTTTTTAGGAACCTCTGTACTGTTTTCAATAGTAGCTGCACCAGTTTATTTTTCTACCTACAGGGCACAAGGGTTTCCTTTTCTCCACATCCTTGCCAACCTTATTCTTATCTTTTTGATGATAGCCATTTGAACACGTGTGCAGTGATATCTCATTCTGGATTTGATTTCCATTGCCCTGATGATTAGTGATGTGTTATTTTTTGATTAATTTTTGACTGATGGAAATAAACAAGACAAAGCCCATTAAGATCATTAAGATGCAAAGAAGAAAAAAGATTTATCACAAGAGAGAAAACTATGTTCAATGGGCATGTTATCATGATTAACTCATTTCTATGGATAAGTTCATAAGAATGAAACACAGAAGTGTGAATATGAGAGCCTGTGCTCACGATCCCCTCTGTCAGGCTGTTATCTGCTTCTCCCACTGTCCTCTATCTTTTGCCTTCAGGAATTAACATTTTCTGAAATGACTCCCACTTATAAATTTATGCTGTGATAAATCTAAACTAAGCTATGGGCTGCTGAAAGGGGCAGATTACAGAAAAACATGGTGAGAAAGGGCCTTTTCAACTGGAAAGGAAGACTGCTTTGTACTCATCTGGGATATATTAAAATAACCTGAGTTCTGTCACTTTGAGTTTACCCTCTGGGAAAGGTCTCCCTGACCCTACGCTGATGGAAGTCAGCCAGCTACACAGCAGCTCTGCTATGCTCTCCTTATGGAAAAGACTCTGATTTGTGCCCCGAGTTGCAGAATACCTGAATTAGTCCCTCTCACCTCCTCTTCTCCTAATTGAGAGCAACTCTATTAGCTTATTCTGAATAAAAACACATAGATAAAGAACGCTGCAATTTGTTGAATCCAGTTAATTAAAACACTTTATTAATCAACATTTTTCCACAATTAACTTCTAAGGACAAAAAAGGCAAATTTCAAAATAACCATCAGAGAATAAAACTTTTAAACTTAAAACTTTTGCTTTAGGTTTGGTGCACATTCAACCCAAAATCTCGCATTTCTACAATTATATAAGAAATCTTAATCCACAGATTATTGGGGAATGATAAAATGATAACTCTGAAGTATATTATTCAATAAATAATAATAGCTCAGTCACTGAGTGCCAGGTACTGCTCTAAACACATTAAAACTATTGTCTAATTTAATCTTCACATTTAACCCTATAAAGTAGGTCTATTTTTATCACTGTATTTTCAGACTAGGAAAGTGAAGCACATAGAGGTTAAACTAAATCTCTCTACATTACACAGTGACGGGGAGAACTGGAACTGAAATGCATCACTGCAGAATTCATCCTTTTAAGAGCTACATATACTGCCTTTTCTTTTTCTTTCCTTTTTTTATTTTTTTTTAGGATTAAACACAGAAAAGAAATACAAATTGAATACATTTTGGAAAGATCTTCTCCAATAAAATTAATCAAGCAATAACAGTTGAATCAAAAAGGAAGTTCTGGTTGATGAATTTAATGACTATTCAAATAATCAGATGATTCAATCCTGAGCTTTCTGGTTAATTGAATTTACACTGGCTTCAGGCCGCTATGTTCAGAAAGAATTGCAGCCCATGGAATGTTTTTTATTTTCTCTTTATTTGTAAGAAAGGCAGCAAAACATTTAAGGATGCTCCAAAAAAAACTTCTCCTTTGAAGCATTATGCTTTTATCAAGCATTTGTGCCATAACTTTGAAGATTTTCTCTTGAATGATATTTATTAGAAAACAAGAGTGCATAATTTAAACATGCTAAGTAATATTTCTTCTATTTCAAACATGTTTCTTAATGATTGAATCAGACATTTAAAAAGTATTCTCCAGTCATGATGTTACACAAATCCTAAGCCACCACCACTTCCACTCTTTATAGGTTTGAAGAGCCCCAAAGCTTTTAATTAATGAACTGTTAAATTCAAATGTATAGATGTGATGTGGTTTTCAAGTAGGACAAATGGGAGTTATTAAACTTCAAAGGGATAACATGTTACCATATTTTCCTGACGGTAGGCATTCAGGAAATGTTTTTCAAATGAATAAATGATTTTTTCTAACTAATTTTTGTTCTTTACATATCATTTGCTCAATAAACACTAAGATTATCTTTAGTTTAATTTCTAAAAGTTCTTGTATTTATTATTTTTTGTGGTATCTCTTATTCTAGGTCTTGATTATTTTAAACATATGTTTGTGTTTAGTTTGTAAACTACCAACCTACTTTTCTTGACAACTGTAAGGCAATTTTCAGCCTTATCACTCATCCTTTCATTCATTGCTCTTCTCTGCTTAAAGCAATGACTTTTTAGTTCCACATGGCTCCTCCTTCTTCCTCCTATATTAATATCTATGTTACCTTCCTCTCAGAACATCTTCCCACTTCCCATATGTTCAACTGGCATACTCTTTTCAGTGGGAATGCAACTAAATATTACTTCCTTCAGGAAGCCATCCCTTTTACTAGTGACGTGGTCTGGAAATTCAAATCCTTTAGGAATTAACTCTTACCCAATGCTCTTGTTCCTACTCCTATACACAAAGAAATCAAAAAGTCAATAATGATAACAAAAGTTTTAACTTATTTTGTTTTCCAAAATTTTTATTTTTAACAAAATGCCAATGCCTTTCCAAAAAAGACCACAAGGAATTCTACTATAATTAAACAAATTTGGGTTCATTGACTCATTAAAATGAGGAAGAACATACATTATTGGGAACTATGAAACATTTCAAGAAGAAGTTATTTGAATGGACTTATATGACTTTTGCAAGTGTTAGGTGATTTAGAAGAGGATGCAAGGCAGCATGGTTGGTTACTATCAAGAAGAGAGGATAATTCTATGATCAATTATCTTAACAAATCTAATACCTGGAAACTGAAAAGACCAGACTAAGGCCAAACTGTGATTGGTAAAAAAGCTGAAATCACTCCTGTTATTCTTGATGAGAGGATGCTTAGTCCATTTCATGTTTTAGAGAATGTCTGTGCTTTGTTTGTACTCGGTCCCGATTATAGAGCAATCGTATCATATCTTAGTCCACCCCAGTCACAGAGCAGTCTTGCCCAGTGCTGCTCTGTTGTACTGTCTGGTCAACAGGACAACACGAAGCCCAGCTCTAAGCAACACCAAGGCTTACCTGACAGCACCCAGAGGCCCAAACTGCTTTCTTCTTCCTCAAAAACAGTATATATTCATTTCATGAAGCTTGAAAGGCAAGACAAGCATTGAGAAGAAAACAAAGAGCCTTTTTTCACTGAACTGGAATACCAGGGAGAGGGAGAGAATAAGAAAACAAGCCACCATGTGTGTGCTGGCTCTGCAGTAGTGCTTCAGCTCTTGGCAGCTCTGAGGCCCTGTAGCAAGGAAAGCTGATATGAGAGCCCAAGGGTTCTCCCAAGAGCCAACTCAGCTGTGTTGGTAAAGATAGCAATAACCAAGCTGCATTCAAAAAGTAGCACCCAAAGTCAAATGATTTGGAATGTTCCCCCTGGAAAACATACTGAAGTTGCCAACCATGAGCTTTTCCATTCGATATGGTATTTACTGGCTACTAAGTACATATGTTAACATATCGAAAACCAACAACAATCTTATAAGGTAGGTCCTACCATTATCCCATTTTATAGATGACGAAACTGATGTGTGAAAATGTCTACAAAACAAACTGCCCAAGGTCACAGAGTGTCAGTGCCAAGCTGATCGAGAAGGGAAGGCTTTGGGGGTGAGATGCCCTGCTGAAAGAACACACAAGGGGCCGACATGAGAATGAAATGACAGGGACCAACTTTATTGTGGGGAGCACACACTCCTGCTAGGGGACTACATGGGCTCCATATATGTCAGAAAACAAAAGTGGCATTCTGCCACATATGCGTGATACAATAAGCTGAATCATGCTTACATGAGCTGGGCACAGGCGCCCTACTACGTTAATGTAACATTTTAAATCTGGGGTCCTATTCCTAGCCGTGAGCCTGAATCACAGCCAGACCTGGGACCAACCAGGCTTGGGGCCCACACAGAGCTATGAAGGAAGAGACCTGGGATTTTAACTCAAGCAGTCTGGCTCTGAGGAATGTGCTACTAACCACAATATCAAATAGTTTTACTTTGAGTATTAAAACCTTTACTATAGTAGTCAGTTTTAGAACAAGTTTAGAAGATATATATACACATCTTGATATGTGTGTGTGTGTGTGTGTGTGTATAAATGCATATGTGTGTGTGTATATATACATGTGTGTGTATAGGAACAAACATGAATATAATGGATTTTTTAGAATTACAAAGTAAATTGTCAAAAATGATAGAATGCAATCTCTGGAATGAGATTATATGCCTTTTGCTATGTATTCAAGAAATTGTATGCAACATAGAACAGATCTGAAAACAACAAGAATCTGTTGCTAAATTCTATTTTTCTTTGTTGGGGTCCTAATAAAATTTTCTAACCTCTTACATGCTAAGAGTGAGTGTCTTTTCAGATTCATTCTGAATTCCCCTTTTCCATGCAATACTCTCTCTCGCTGTACTCTGTGTTTTAGCCTGCCTCATTCTGCATTGGAATGGGGCATCCCACAGAAGTTACTTCCTGCTTAAGAATAATAGGCTAGACCCTCCCTCATTGTACAGCACCATCACAGGCTTCTAGGCAAAACCATCAAACACCCCTGGCAAAAGCAGCTTGGAGAATACCTGTTGAATAATTTCCTATGTTGTATCTTCTTGGCTATAAAAGTACTAAAAGGCAAAAGCTTTCACCATTCTTTATGAATGGAGCTTGATAATCACCTGTTTATTCTAGATAAGAGTTAATTAAAAGTAGATATTCTACAAATACACAGTATTCACCGCCTCTAGGTTAGACACTATGGGGATTAGAAAATGTCAAAAAAAGTCATCATCTCTCAGGGAGCATGAGGGTTTATGGACCCATTTATATGCTGCCAAAGAGCATGTTAGAGCAAGTTCTTTAATTTCATATTCTATTCCCTGTAGACATTTATAATGTTGTGTGTATATGTGTATAAACAGGCAAATTAATTAATTACATGCTAATTTTGTGACTGGACATCATTGATATCTATTACCACCTTTGCCAAAGAATCATTCAGTAACACTCAGCAAGTGTCCTCAATGAAATGAGACAAACTACTAGATCTATTTCACAAAATCTTATGCCTACTATAATAATAATTCTTGCAAGAATGTTTTAAAACTAGACACATATCCTGGTCAACTCAGTATCACAAACATTTATTAAGCATCAATAACATGCCAAATAATTGGGACACAAAAATGACAATGACAAGTAAGTGTCTACCAATAGCAAAGACCATATAGATTTACATAAAAGCTCATCAGTGGATAATTTCAGCTGGGTGTAGTTGTAAACACTATGATATGTGTTAGAACACAAAGGAGAGACTTCTAAGCAGGTGAGTTGAAAATGAAGAGAGCAAGGGGAAGGTGTTAGAAAAATAAGATGCTTAAGAGGGATCTTTAAAACTCTAAGGGCCCAATATCCAAAATATACAAAAAACGCACACAACTCAGTAACAACAACAACAAAAAAAAAAACAATCCAATTAAAAATAAGCAGAAGTCCTGAACAGAAACGTCTCCCAAAAAGACATACAAATAGCCAACAGACTTATGAAAGGATGCTCAACATCACTAGCTATTAGGGAAATGCAAGTCAAAACCACAATGAGATACCATCTCATACCTGTTAGAATACTTATTATCAACAGGACAAGTAATAATAAGTGTTGGAGAGAATATGGAGAAAAAGGAACCCTCATACATTGCTGGTGGGACTGCAAATTGGTACAGCCACTGTGGAAAACAGTGTGGAGTTTCCTCAAAAACTAAGAACTGATCTACCATATGATCCAGCAATTCCTCGCTGGGTATTTACCCCAAAGACTTGAAAGCATATATCTGAAAAGATTTGCACACCATTGTTCATAGCACCATTGTTCATGGTGGACAGGACATGGAAGCAATCGAAATATCCTATAATAGATGACTGGATAAAGAGCTGTGGTACATACATACAACAAAATATTACTTAGCCATAAAAAGAGATGAAATACTTCCATTTGTGACAACATAGATGGACCTCGAGATAATCGTGCTAAGTGAAATAAGCCAGACAAAAAAAGTGGAAAATCACATGATATCACTTATATGTGGAATTTAAACCTAAAAGCAACAAATGAACAGGACAAACAAACAGAGACTCATGGACATGGACAATAGACTAGTGATTACCGGGGCGGGGAGGGGAGAGTAGATGGTGTAAAAGGGGTCAAATATGTAGTGACAGAAAAAAATCTAACTATCAGCAGTGAATATATGATACAATATATATGTTGAATTATTCACCTAAAACTTACTGGATTTTGTTAACCAATATCACCAACTTAAAAAATAATAACAAAATAATTTTAAAATAAATAAAATAAAATTATGAAGAAATAGAAAAAAATATTCAAGTAGGAATCAGCCAACTAAAGAGGAAGAACAATGGATAAGAATCCTGTATAATGGCAAACAAGTGAACAATGACAAAATACTAATTCAAAATCCAGATTTTTTTGTCAGCGGTTTCACTAGTTCAGTTGACTAGAATTTTATTTTTTCATTCATTATTCATTTATTTGGTTGGCTTCAGAAAGTCATACATCCTAGCAACCCAACAGAAAGTTAAAATGCTCCTTTCTACCTGATTTCCACAAACAAGATATTGAAGCATAGCCAACCACAGCAGAAATAACTGCTAAGAGATAGAAGAAAGCTTTCTCTGAAGCAGATCATAACAAGGAGTATTTTTTTAAATGTCTATTTCTTATGTCTGTGATACAGGTGCACACCCTCGTGTCCTGCTAAGGGCTTAACATGTTTGGGTGCAAAAGGAGACTCATTCGTGTGTCTTCTTAAGCCAAATGAAGAGAATTCTGACTTATTAGAAAGAACTAGATGGTGCTTATTAGAGCACTACATCAAGAAAAACCTAGTAGGGAGTACTAATTGAGTCAGTTACAATAAATCCTGATCGGATTTAATCCTTGTTAAAACTATTTTCTTTGGAATTCTGGGTTTTGGGGAAATTGGGTTTGGGAATAAAATGGTAACTATGATATTTTTTATCAGATTTAAAGAATAACAAAACTCTTTTGAAAAAAATCATGTTAGGCCAAGCCATGATACCAGATAGTTTTCCTACAGCACAGTAAGTTGCAATCACAGTATGGAATTTTACACTGAAAGTGCAGAGATTTAGAGAAATGTTATTTGTTGTAGTTATTACTAGAAACTCAGATGGAATTATAACCAGTTTTGAATGTCATTTAGCTTACTTAGGACCAAAATCAGTTTTGTTGGTAACAAAACACTTTTTAAATTTTAATCATACAAAATATTTGCTCTAGCTGACCTGTACCATTACAGTAAGAACCCACATAATCTTTTTTTCATACATCTAAATTGCAAATAGCAGAACTTATTAATTTATCGTTAAATGGGGTATGTTAGCAAACTGCCATGTAAGTTTTCCTTGTTATCTCACAATGCTTTCATTTACAGTCCCTTAGAAAAATGTCCCCAGCAACATCCCATGCACATTCACATACAAATATATTTCTGTTCATTTCTCACAATTTCAACTCTGTCCAAATTATTTTTACTCTTAAGAGTGCTCTCTTTTTTTTTTCATGAAGTGCTTGTTATCCAATAATGTCTCAGGTGAGCTACACATTATATTATTCTAATATAGTTTTCAAGTTTATACTAATGTAGTGAAAGGGAATCATAATTATAATCAAAATTTGCCACTTTTGGAACTTTAAATAAAATATGAATTTTGGACTATAGCTTATCTGCTGTACTAGTAAGTTATTCTCTGATGAGAGGAAAAAAATCACAGTTATAAAAATTAAAAATACAACTACCTCCTCTTAAGTTACAAGTGTTTGTGTGTTTATGCATATTATTCCAACAGAATATTCTAGACTGCCATTAGCATTATCCATTGCTTCCTAAAATCCTTTTGGAACTTTCCCTGACCCTTCAGAAAGAATTAACTGTATTTTTGTAGTGCACAGCATACATGCATACATCTCTACTTAGCAAGAATGCAATTCTTCCTTTTATGTCAGTTAACTCTGTGTGTGTCTGTGTGTGTGTGTGTGTGTGTGTGTGTGTGTGTGTCTGTGTGCGCACGCGCGCGCACATGTGTATGTGTCCAACCAGTTAGTAACTTAAATGGAGTTGGTCATAAGAACATTGAGGCCTCAGGTGAGGATTAAGGATTTAATCTTTAATTAAAGGACAGTAAAGACTAAGGTAACAGAAAATAACATGCTGAAATTGGTTTGTGTCATTGTTCAATGAAGTAACTCACAGTCATATTTGGTCCACGCATCATCATCCAAGATGGTGCACTACCTGTCATTTGGGTTGATAGCAGTGTCTTGGTTTCAGGTGCATTGTTTGAATTGGAATAGCAGTCTCTGAGTAAAAGTGGAAAAATAGTGAACACAACCTTGTTAAAAGAGCTAAGCAGATAATTAGGACTTCTTTCAAGTGAGCAGATGCTCAAAAATGGTTCTAGACTCAGAATGGAAATCAACGTGAAAAGTAAGAAATCAAGAGAGAAAATGTTTTAGTCATTGGAAAACAGGCTCTCCGTGGATGACAGGCAACTGGACAGTGACAAGAGTAATCCCAAATTCTAATTTCTTCTTTATAGGAGTCTGGTCCTATGAACTAATTATTTAAGTAGTTATCTATCTGGATGGATATGAAGACAGATGGATGGATGGATGGATGGATGGATGGATGGATGGATGGATGGATGGATGGATGGATGGATATGTCTTGTTTTTATAATCAGGAAAACATGATTAAATTCCTATATAATGTGTATATGTGTGTATGTACTATTTCTTTTTCTTTTAAATAAACTCATATTTCTCAACTGAGTGCAATTTTGTCCCCAAGACAGTATTTGGTAACATCTGAAGACATACTATAGAGTGTGATAATGGCATAGGGGGTAGAAACTAGGAATGCTTCTAAATATTCTACAATATACAGGACAGCATCTAAAATTCATATTTATTAGAAGCTTTGAACTCTGTCTCAGAATTAGCAAAGTAAATATTACTTGGGCTGACAGATGTTGAAAAGATTGTGTTTCATATTTACCTTTATATTCTATATTTTGACTAACACAGGTCCTCATGTGTAACAAATTCTAAATACATATATATTTGGTTAAATTGAATTAATACACAAAGAAGATGTGCTACATATATATATAATAAAATATTACCCACCCATAAAAAAGAATGAAACCTTGCTATTTGCAACAACATGGATGGAACTAGAGGGTATTATGCTAAGTGAAATAAATCAGACAAAGACAAATGCCATATGATTTCACTTATATGTGGAATCTAAAAAAATAATCAATGAATAATCAAAACAGAAACAAACTCTTAGACACAGAGAAAAAAGTGATGGTTGCCTGATGAAAGGATAGTTGGGAGGATGAGTGAAAAGGTGAAAGGAATTAAGTTCAACTTATTATAAAAATAGTCATGGGGATATAAAGTATAACAGAAAATGTAGCCAATAATATTGTAATAACTATGTATAGTGTTGAATGAATAATAGACTTGTTAGGGTAATCACTTTATAAGATACATAAATATATAAATGTCTAATCACTATTTCATACACCTGAAACTAATACAGTATTGTATGTCAATTGGAAAATAAATTAATTTTTTAAAAATATATACCTTTTCTGGACATGATTAATGTAGGTATAAAGACGCATTAAGTATATTATTTTTATAACTAAGAATAAGCAATTAAAAGATATGTTTTCTGAACCCATCTAGAATCAAGAATTACAGTTGATTTAATTCAATAAGAGGTTAGTTGGCATCTTTTGGGCAACTATCACTTTGCCAGATGTTCTACAGAGTATGAAAGTAATGTAAAATGTATTCTCTGACCTTGAAGAATTTGCAGTCTAACTAAAGAGACAGAACATATCTTGAGAAAACTATTTTGTTCCCGAGCAAAACAGCACATGGTTGAGTGTCAAATGAGTAACTAATTAGTGCAACAAGAGTTTAAGGAACAGAAAAAATCAATATGTCTGGAATTGCCAGAGATAGCTTCTTGGCAAAGATAAGAATTGAGCTGACCCTTAACAGGCCGACAGATAGAATTTCAATTAAATGACCAGCAACTCTGTGAATGGAATAAAACATGTCATCTCTAGGCAAAGTTTGGAAATTATGTTTTCAGTCTTTATCACACTTAAAGTGTTGTTGAACATAATATGGTTTAGGTTTTCTTTATTTTTAATTAAGTTCATTGGGATACCATTGGTTAACACAATTATATAATTTTCAACTGTACATTATAATTACACATCTTTATACTCTGTTGTGTGTTTACCACCCAAAGTCCAGTTTCTTTCAGCTACCATATATTCGATCCCTTTTACCCACTTCACCCTCCTCCTAACCCCCTATATTTGACCTCTTTTACACCGTCTACCTCCTTCTTCCTCCCCCACCCCCTACCCTCTAGTAATCACTAGTCTGTTGTCCATGTCCATGAGTCTCTGTTTGTTTGTCCTGTTCATTTGTTGCTTTTAGGTTTAAATTCCACATATAAGTGATATCATGTGATTTTCCACTTTTATTGTCTGGCTTATTTCACTTAGCACGATTATCTCGAGGTCCATCTATGTTGTCACAAATGGAAGTATTTCATCTCTTTTTATGGCTGAGTAATATTTTGTTGTATGTATGTACCACAGCTCTTTATCCAGTCATCTATTATAGGATATTTCGATTGCTTCCATGTCCTGTCCACCATGAATAATGGTGCTATGAACAATGGTGTGCAAATCTTTTCAGATATATGCTTTCAAGTCTTTGGGGTAAATACCTAGCGAGGAATTGCTGGATCATATGGTAGATCAGTTCTTAGTTTTTGAGGAAACTCCACACTGTTTTCCACAGTGGCTGTACCAATTTGCAGTCCCACCAGCAGTGTATGAGGGTTCCTTTTTCTCCACATCCTCTCCAGCACTTATTATTACTTGTCCTGTTGATAATAAGTATACTAACAGGTATGAGATGGTATCTCATTGTGGTTTTGACTTGCATTTCCCTAATAGCTAGCGATATTGAGTATCCTTTCATAAGTTTGTTGGCCATTTGTATGTCTTCTTGGGAGACGTGTCTGTTCAGGACTTCTGCTTATTTTTAATTGGATTGTTTGTTTTTTTGTTGTTACTGAGTTGTGTGCATTCTTTGTATATTTTGGATATTGGGCCCTTAGAGTTTTAAAGATCCCTCTTAAGCATCTTATCTTTCTAACACCTTCCCCTTGCTCTCTTCATTTTCAACTCACCTGCTTAGAAGTCTTTCCTTTGTGTTCTAACACATATCATAGTGTTTACAACTACACCCAGCTGAAATTATCCACTGATGAGCTGTTTTTTATGTAAATCTATACGGTCCATCCATATTGTTGCAAAGGACAGTATTTCATCTCTTCTTATGGCTGAGTAATATTCTATTCTGTGTGTGTGTGTGTGTGTATACACACACACACACACACACATACACACATATATGTGTTTGTATATATATACACATATATGTATATGTGGTATATATATATACCACAGCTTCTTTAGTTATTCATTTATTGTAGGACACTTCAGTCACCTCCATGTCCTGGCCACTATGAATAATGGGGCTATGAACATCAGTGTGCAAATATCTTTATGGATGTGAGTTTTCAAGTCTTTGGGGTAAATATCCTGTAGAGGTTTTCTTGAACTAATTAATTTTGTGCCTTTAAGTTACATTTTTGTCTAGTGGGTTTTTGGGGAATAACCCAAACAACGGCTTGTATCCATTCATAGAAAAGGTTTGTGTATAGTACTACTGTGGCTACAAGGGCAAATCTATGAAGATCTCCACTCATTCATAAAGTTATTAATTGATATATCATGGATGGTAATTGACAGAGCTAATTTAGGAAAATGAAAAAAGGGAAATTGCAAGTATAGTACAATACCTTTACTTTCCTGCTGCTTCCTTATTTCACGAGTAAAGAAGCAAGTGGTGGTAACCTAAGAACTGTCAAGCTTCTAAAATAAAGCATCTCAGGATCTAATAATATCTCCCACATAGTAGGTGCTCACATAATATTTGTTGACTAAACCTTTTGTCTATTTACCCTTATCAAAGGGTACACAGAAGTTGATTTAAAAGGAGCATTCTCTATCCACTTAAATTAGGCAGTCAAATGCTTAGTCAGCATCCACTCTACATGAATAAAAACTCAGTGAGGAGCCCAAAGAAAATGCTTGCTGTGATTTCTCACCCTGAAGGTCTTGCCCTGTCTTTTATGTGACCTGGCAAAGTTTTTTGATTCACATCCATTGTTAATAAATCAAATGTACAGGAATTGGTTTCTAAGCCATTTGGCCAACAAGCAAATTATTAACATTATAAAATCAATTTAAAGCCACATTTAAGTGTTTAAAATTATCTTATAATTCTCTTAATTAGCATGTAATTCAACTTGAAATGGAGGTTAGGGACTATCAGTCAATACATCAATTGATCAAGCACTGAATTGGTGTTAAGTGGCATTTGAAGACTCAAGAATAACATTCCTTGCCCTTGACAAGTTATGATCCATTTAAGGAGACGATATGTATGTGTTTAGAGGGGGAAACACATAATAATGTCACATTATATTTATGACTTGTCAAATTAATAGAACAGACAATAAATATTTCATTATTCCCACAATACCCATAAATCTGGACTATACTGAAGGGGAAACATGAACCAAAAATATCCTGCTATAACTCAAATTTTGAGACACTGATAGGAAGATGATACATAGCACTTTGAAGACTAGAGTATAAACTATGGTTTACTATAGATAACCTCTAAGGAATTCACTTGAACCTTCATATGAAATAAAACCATTATTATTTTTCTTCTTTTCTTAAATTAGGTCATGGAACTAAAGGAGTGTTTGAGCTTCTGTCTGGATGGCGGAGAACCAGGGAGAATCTGCCCTTCAAAGACAGAGTAGCCGATGCCTATTCTGATGTGATGGTCACCTATACCATGACCAGCTCCCTGTACTTCATTACCTTTGGCATGGGTGCCAGCCCATTCACAAACATAGAGGCTGTCAAGGTCTTCTGTCAAAATATGTGTGTCTCCATTCTGTTGAACTACTTCTACATTTTCTCTTTCTTTGGCTCCTGTCTGGTCTTTGCTGGTCAACTAGAGCAAAACCGCTACCATAGCATCTTTTGCTGTAAGATTCCTTCTGCAGAATACCTGGACCGCAAACCCATGTGGTTCCAGACAGTGATGAGTGATGGGCATCAACAAGCATCCCATCATGAGACGAACCCTTATCAGCACCACTTTATTCAACATTTCCTTCGTGAACATTACAATGAATGGATTACCAATATCTACGTGAAGCCATTTGTTGTCATCCTCTATCTCATTTATGCCTCCTTCTCCTTCATGGGGTGCTTGCAGATCAGTGACAGAGCCAACATCATCAATCTACTAGCCAGTGATTCCCCCAGTGTTTCCTATGCTATGGCTCAGCAGAAATATTTCAGTAACTATAGCCCTGTGATAGGATTCTACATCTATGAGCCCCTCGATTACTGGAACAGCAGCGTCCAGGAGGACCTACAAAGACTCTGCAGTGGGTTTGCTGCAGTGTCCTGGGTGGAGCAGTATTACCAGTTCCTGAAAGTGAGCAACATCAGTGCCAATAACAAGAGTGACTTTATTGGTGTTCTACAAAGTTTATTTTTAAAAAAGCCAGAATTCCAGCATTTTCGAAATGATATCATCTTCTCTAAAGCAGGGGATGAGAACAACATCATTGCTTCTCGCTTGTATCTGGTGGCCAGGACTAGCAGAGACAAGCAGAAAGAAGTCATAGAAGTGTTGGAAAAATTGAGACCACTGTCCCTCTCAAAGAGCATCCGATTCATCGTGTTCAACCCCTCCTTTGTGTTCATGGACCATTACGGCTTGTCTGTCACAGTGCCTGTCCTAATTGCGGGCTTTGGTGTTCTCCTGGTGTTAATCCTGACTTTTTTCCTGGTGATCCACCCTCTGGGAAACTTCTGGCTAATTCTTAGCGTCACCTCAATTGAGCTGGGCGTTCTGGGCTTAATGACATTATGGAACGTTGACATGGATTGCATTTCTATCTTGTGCCTTATCTACACTTTAAATTTTGCCATTGACCACTGTGCGCCACTGCTTTACACATTTGTATTAGCAACTGAGCACACCCGAACACAATGTATAAAGAGCTCCCTACAAGAGCATGGGACAGCCATTTTGCAAAATGTTACTTCTTTTCTTATTGGGTTGGTCCCCCTCCTATTTGTGCCTTCGAACCTGACCTTCACACTGTTCAAATGCTTGCTGCTCACCGGGGGTTGCACACTTCTGCACTGTTTTGTTATCTTACCTGTGTTCCTAACCTTTTTCCCTCCTTCCAAAAAACACCACAAGAAAAAGAAACGTGCCAAACGAAAGGAGAGAGAGGAAATTGAATGCATAGAAATTCAAGAGAACCCTGATCACGTCACCACAGTCTGAAGGGTGTAGACTAATGGATTATTTTTTTTCCAGTATTGCACAAACGATGCAAGGCGAGTGAAGCTCAGACCTCAGCTGCTTGGGCTGGCCAGGGGTAACAAGGCAAGTCAGATCAAGAGTGAATTATTCATGACACATCAAGGTGTCCACTTCTTGGGGGGAAGAAAGAATCAAAGAAGGGGAAAAGTTCTTTACAACCTTGTTCTCCACTCAAAATAAGTTTCTGTATGTGATCTTAGAGCTCTTCCAAGGAATGGACAAATCGATGGAGTGTTAGAAGGTCAAAAGAACCAACTGCTTTTAAAAATAAAATGCTTAGGAGAAGTGTAGAATTGAGGAAAAGGAGCCTCCAAATAGGGGAAAAAAACAGAAAATATCAAAATTGCCATGACACTTTCATATTTATTTTTTGTGAGGTTGATCAAAGAAAACCTATGCACTTGGGAAGTAAATATTTAATCCCGCCTAAACCAAAGGACTTCCCAATCCATTTTATGTGTACATATATATGTATATATGTTATATATACATATACTTAGGTTTGTCTTTAGCATACATTGACATTTGTATAAAAGGAGATGTCCATTTGCAGAGAGGCTGGCCTTTCTCTGGAAAGTCAAATTGGCCTTAGCCAAATACAGACACATTCATGGCCATTCAAAACCAACTCAAGCGCTTCAGCAGCAAGGATATTATTTAACTGTGTGATAAGCAAAATAAACAGAGAAATGAATCTATTAGAGTCTACAAATCACATTTTCAGTCTTTGAGATTATTACTTTGGGTGACTTGACAAAAACCACAAAAAGCATTTGAATCAATTACCACAAGGAAAAAGTATAAAATCTCCTATTAGGGATAAATAATTGATACGGCTTTTCGTTGGCTTTTAATGGTACTCTGTATTTGGGAAAGCTGACTTGGCTGCTTTCAGAGAGCTCACCCACTGCAAATGAGGATGTTACATATTTTGTCCATACATATATATGTATAAGAGTAGACAAATGTGTGCATGTCTTGTGAGTATGTGTTGTGTGTGTGTGTGTGTGTGTGTGTGTATGAGTTAGAGTATCTCATAGCTATAGTGTTTTCATTTTAGATGGTGAAAATATACTGCCATGGAATATAGATACTTGACATAGGAGAAAGGAAACATAACTAGGAAATTTTTTGTAGAGTAAAATAGAATAAATGGACCATCATCACTCATCATTTGCCATCAACTGGTTCTCAGTGTAAAGAAAATATTCTAATCCTATAAAGCCTATTGTGTTCCTTGCGTTGATATTTAAAACATCAGCCTGGCCACAATCACTATAAGAGTGGTTACTCTAACTATTGTAATATCATCTTGTAGCTTCTTGCTGTACCATTGTTCCCATTATTACCTGGAAAGTCCTCCTCAACTAGCCCTCCTCCTAGGGTGATCGTAGCTCTCCGCGGGTGGCATATTAACTGTAACTGCTGCTAAATTATCTCTCAAAAAAATGTTTTCATTGAGTTAAAGTTTAGAACTGCTCCCCAGCAGATAGACTTAGTCTGTTGGGTGCTTACTTGGATTAATGCTGTGCTTACTGTCACAGAAAATTACTAGAAAATGCCTTTTCCTGTGCCATACTTAGAATAAGTAAATTTTCAGGTAGGACTGAACAAATGTCCAATGATTATAAACCCTGCTAGTTAGCTCTTTTCCCTAAACAAGAGCTGCTATTTCCCACCAACTTTGGTTGTATGTGTTAGTTAAATTTAAAATATTAAAATATTAAAAAAGAAAAGCCAATCTCCTAGACTCAGGTTCAGAAAAGAGATTCAGTAGAGGTAGTCTTTGAAATGAACTTGATAAATTAATGAAGTAACAAAAGAAGTGTATTTTTACAATAAAAAGTTTACCAGAATATTAAGATAAAGGAGGAATGTCTCTAACAAAATTTTAACAAAATTTTTATTTTATTAAGTGGAATTTGTTTTGTCCTACCTTGAGGTAATTGAATTTCTGTTAGAAATGATCTATATCTTTTAAGTTATGTTCCTCTGGGTACACTATCGACAGATCAAGTATGGAAAATAATTGCCATAAACATAGGGTTACTGTTCTTACATTATTTGTAAAGTCATGACACAGATAACCCTAGCCTTTACCTCCTGAACTGCTCTGCTAGGATAAACTAGTGTTTAACACCAGTGGACCTGCAGACCATGATCTCATGTCTGAAGTAGAAGTTTCTGAGGAGTTAGGTTTTTTGAGAGGGGAGAGGGGTTCTTCTTTCATAGTTTACTCATCATTCGTGAAGATATGTTTTATATCCCTTTCAAAAGATGAGGTAATCAGCTAAGAAATTTCATTAAGTATCATTCCACTTCTTTCCAAGGCATGCCATACTCCAAGCATTTACAAATTTTTAAAAAGCTTGCCCATGTGGGTCATTTTTTTTTTTTTGCTTAATTACTTAGTCAATGTCAAATGCAAAGAAGGTTGGTAGACTGATTTATAAAGAAAGAATCAAGTATGCAAGTCACTAAATGCATGTGGAAATAGTAGCATATATTGTCAAACCACTGGTGCAGTTCTATTATCATTCCTGCATTTAGATAATCTCTTTTTAGATGAAGATAAATAGTTCTTTTTTTGGCTATATGATCAAGGATCCAAAGTGACTAAGATAAACATGAATTTCTCATTGTTTAAATGACTAGAGGAGTGGTCATATGGAAGGGACATTATCTTTTCCAAGACTCCATGGTATTTTTTAGTAAACCATGGCAATAATTCATTGAAATGAAATTTGCTATTCTGGAAAAGTTAATATACCAGTCAAAATGCCCTAACTCAGTCCTAGGAAGTCCTTTAAGCCCAGGAAGGATCTACCCGAGCATTATCTGAATTCCGGGCCTCACTCTAAAGCAGATATTTCCACAAATTCTATTTACTGAATGCCAAGATACATCCTAAAATATGAGATCATGATTTGCAGGTAACATTCAACCTCTGCCTTTGTCAGTAGCTTTTATGCAACTCACCCTAGTATTTCAAGTTTACTCCTCCAGTTTTGTCCATTTGTGAAATACTGATAGCATTCAAATTAAGAACTTATCTATCACTGGAAGATGACCAATCAACTCCTAGAAGAGAAGAAACCTGTGAGAAATATCTCAGATATGTAGAATATTTTATTTTGTTGAAATGTGTTTTTCTCTTAAAGTGAGAGATTTGGAGTTTGCAAAAAACACACCTTTTCTGAATTTAAATTGAAATGTGGATTTGTTTCTTTCCATCAGAGTTTATATTTGAATTAGAAAGACCATAAGAGCTTCAGTCTCCATGATAATAAAGCTTCAAAGAGGTACTCACCTAAATTATAAAGAGACTTTTGGCAAAAGTTAAATTCTTAACTTCTTACAGTTAAACTTAGTCATATGCTAACTTCAACCATAATGACTTTTTTAATGAAAGGTGTGCTTTAAGGTTATCCCATGAATTTTTCCAGGAACCATGAACTTCTTTGAACACGATGCATGAATATTCTATGAAAGAATTATTCCCCACTGTGATTGTATCATGCGAGTGTTCCTTTCTCATTTAATTCCTATTTATTTTCACAGAATTTGGGTTTTACCTTGTGAGTTTAGAAGAAGAGTTATGATAATGAAGCTCCTATGATACTATAATAGCCATTCTTGAATGTTGGATTCAAGAGGATGAAAACTTGTTCATTTTGTAATTACCCATTCACTTTCCCATAATAAGCTAATCCTTCTAAACTTGTGATTAGAGCTAGGGATTAACTATTGCCATTCAGAATAACATGTATTTTTATAAGTTGACTGTAAATATCATAATTACAGTCACATATTTTTATGGCCAAATAGTTATGAATGCCTGGCACTATGCATGCATTGTTACTGATAGTACATAGATTTTTAAAGACACTATTTTCATGGTTATTGCAACTTTTATTAAAATTATCATATTACCTAGAAATAAATGCCTTGCAGGTTTTGGCCCCAAGGGCCTAAAGTTCATAGAAAGTTTCATCCCAAGGGTAACAATTAAAAAATTGCCTTCCTTGGGTATTGATGGCACCAACATTCTTCAGCATGTCCCCTGGAAAATTCTAGAGGCTAAATCTGACTTCCAGGTAAATAACATAGCAGATTCTGTGTTAGGCAGTAGTTAAGCATATTTTAATGCCCTGTGTTTGCTAATCTCATGGTGAATCTGAGAATACAATGTCTTGAGAATGGAATTTAGGCATTGTCTCCTATGGATTGGAGAACTCATTGATTTGCTTACCCTCTTTCTAGAGGGATCTCTGTTCAGTCAGCAAATGGTATTAATAATCCTTTCAAAAGTGAACCAGAAAATTGTCATTTATTCCAAAAGAGATTTAGAAGCAGTTTTATTTCTTTAAAAACAAAATCAAACAAAGAACAAAAGAGAAGCCTTTTTGCTTTTCCTCTATTATAAAAAAATAAAAATTGTGACAAATTAAAAATTGACTCAAAACCTATTTAAAACCAAATTGGTATGCCCTTGAAATCTCCCCATCTTGAATTTCAATATAAAACTTAGCATCATCACTGTGATGCAGGCATGTATAACAACAATTGGTATGCAATGACCTGCCAATATGTCATGTAGGGGGAAATGAAGTAATTTTTTTTACTGGTTTGTCTTCAAAATCATGTTCACAAATATATTTACCCAAATGAAAACAGAAAAATCATAAATGAAAGCAACAAAACCTCTTTGCATCAGGTCCAGTGTGGGAGTGACTATTTATAAGTATAATAGCAATAAATTACTTTGATTTTTAAGCTAAATGGCCAAGATTTGACTCACCATTATGTTTTAGTTGAAAGGGCAGAAGATGATACTTTGTGTTTGAAGTGTTGTGGGCTTGGATCAGGCAATATTTGGAATAAAACAGAAAGGCTTTTGAAATAGGAATGTCTAAGTAGCTGTGATAAAACAGATGGGGAAATTTCACATCTTTTACAGTTTAGTATACAGCACAGAAAATTGCATGGTGTCTCAAAACTATAGATTTTTAACTGAGAGCAAAATTGATCACATGCAAATATATCCTACTTGAAAATTTTCTTCTCATTTGTTCAATTCATAACCTGATCTTTGCAGGGAAAGTACTCCTGGATTTCCAAGCATGAACCAGCAAGCATGAGCCATAGATTATTTTGTGAGAGAAAATGGGCTGCTAGGGAGCTCCTTGAAAAAGAAAGCTTCAAGTAAGCTTCCTGATAAGTGTTATTCATTCCCTGGGCTAACTGTTGGCATTGATCTGATTTTGTGCATTTTTGATATAACAGATATGTTTTTGATGTTTTCTCTATACTTAATGACAACCTCTCTATTGATGATAGAAAAGTCATCTGCTTTTCTTATGAAATGGAAAACAATTCAAAGAGAGAAATTTGTAGTCAAAAATCATATATTAGAATAATACAGATGACTAGTCTACAAGCAACACCATATCTTTTCTGTACCTCTAAAGATATTGTCAAAATTAAATGGACTTATACCCTAAACTGAGAACTTCTATAAGGTAGATAATTTTTAATGTGTTAAGTATTTATAAAAAGCTATTGCTAAATTTGTACTTTTATAAATTATAGCAAGTCAGTCTCTACTATTTTTCCCAGTTAAAGTTTTACCTAAATTTTCATAGGTCATACTAATTATGAAGTCTTTAAAATCAGAAGGAAACTTTAGAAAGAGAGGAGTATGAACATCTACTGCTTATGTGTGAATCCTGCTTCATGTGCTATGTTTGTACTTATCTGAACTGGGATTTTTAGACGTCATTTTTAACTGTGTTCTGGTTTCTCATATGGCTGATGGCATGACCAGATAAAAGAAGAGGATGGTTTTCTTTGTCTCTATTTCTATAGTTGTTAGAGCAACCATATTAACCACAGGGCTCCATCAAAGCATTGAAGAAATAAAAACTTTAATGCTTTGAAAGATTTCATTGAAAAGTTTCCTAGAAGTAATTAAGAGCAACATCCATAGGTAAAAGACAAGTGGAGTTTATTATAGGTGTGTCATTTTCAAGTCCTTATAAATTTATTAACCTGGATTTTGGCAGAGATAGTGTAGAGTATGTTGTAGGGAGCATTTAAGTTATCTAATATAAGATGGTCAGCAGAATCTCCCCCTGGAAACTGAAATATCTTCCATCATTCTTTTTGATTGATTCACTGGTTATTGGTTAACCACAAGAAGAGAGCTGGAAAAAGACCAAAACTGTCATATTCCCACATGCCCTCCTACATTATGCAGCACTTATTTTGAGGTACAGTCAGGAAATTCTGGCATCTTTTCTTCTCAAACATAAAAGTGCCAGTACTGATAAGTTATACCTTGAACTTACCAATGCAAATATCCCAAAGTGTTAGCAGAGTTTAAGTAACAACTTCATTATACTTTCCTGTTAATTATGCACATACTTCTGCAATAGACTTTCTTGCTCTTAAATAGAAAATCTGTCACAGATTGAAAAGGGCAGAAATCTCTCCAAGCTACCTCATAAGGGTATTTAAAGACAAAATGGCATGCAACCTTTAATGATTAAACGGCAATATATTAAGGCCACAAAGCAATATTATTTATCACCTCTCCTTGATGCTCTTTCACTTTGTAAATTTAGGCCAGGCTATATGTAAAAGGAATACCCCTATGTGCAGTCCTTCTTGTACATTCTAGTTAATGCAACATTCATTAATACGAAATCTCTCAGGGCTGTTGTGTTTGGTTGAGTTTCTACAGACATCCCAGAGCACAAAACTTGGTTCAGAAGGAGAATAATCTGACATTGACTATAAGGCAGTGGTCCACCTGGTGAGGTACACAGTCAAATAATCTGTGCATAAATTCAGTATAAATTCCAAGTGCACTTCTTACTCATGAAAGAAAAATTTAGTTTGTTTGTTTAATTGTTTACCTAAACAAATCGAAAAGAACAAAGTTACCAGTATTTGGCATTTTACTTAGGTTTTCTTTTCCACTGAATGCCATTACTATTATTTTTGGCTAAATTAGAGTTGTGAAAGATGGGTTACTTTTGGAAATGTTAGAATCCGTAAGAAGAAAACCACTAGTAAGAACACTCTTAACCCATACATAGACTTGTTATACATGTTATAGAAATGAACGTAAAAGTTAAACACATTTATTGTTTTTTCTTTCTTAAAACAAAAGCCTACTTGCTCCTAATTTTGGCTCAACAAATGCTAATTTCTATAACAAAAAAAAGATAACAAAGTATGAAATTATGAGACTCCAGTGTCTTATCAATACAAACCTCATGGCAAACCATCATTTTCAGATATCTTTTCCAATAAGGACATTCTTTTTTGTAATGTTCTATAATATATTGATTCTTACCACATCTCATTCATGAGAACAGCCTCATTTATCATTCCTAAAATAGTACAAATAAACTAAAAAGCTGTTTAAATCTCTCTGCTCTTTATTGTTCTGTAATTCTGTATCTTGAATGCTGAAACAAAGCTACTTATTGAGGAAAGCTTAAAAAAGAATTTTGACCAAAAAATGTCAATATCAAAAAAAACTATATTACCTAAATTAAATTTTCATCCCAAAGTATTTTCCAATTATGGAAATGCCTGAGTATACATTTTAGATCTAAGAAACAAATATTTTGGACATAATTCTACAGTGTAGCAGTTAGCATGTCCCTATGGAGCCACAGTCCATGGTCTATAGGCATGCTACCCTGAATAAGCCTGATCCCATCTGATCTCAGAAGCTAAACAAGTTCAGGCCTGACAAGTACTTGGATGGGAGACCACCTAGGAAGACCAGGTGCTATAGACATAGATAATAATAATAAATTTTAAAAATAAGAAGCAAATATTCTCATATGAATTATTCAAGTCTCCAAATTACCTTTTGGTTGAACATTTGGTTCATTATCAGAATTTATCTTCATTCTCTACAAGAAAAAATAATTTCGAAACCATTTTTTTCTAATTATAGTAAAAATAAAGAAATAAATCATTCCTCATAGATTTGCACATGCAAGCATTTAATAATGACAGTAACCTAATAAGAAGGGAAACCATGTTGCAAATATTCCCATTTATTTTATTATTATTTCATATTTTGGATACATGAAGATATAATAATCTTAGTTAAATATTTCAGGATTACTCTTTAAGAAATGTATACTCTATGCTAAAGGTAAAAACTTTATGAAAAACAACAATAAAATCTTAGATGCTTACAAAAATGTCATCTCAGTTATATTTAATATAATGCCATTAGGTAAAGTTGTTAATAGTATTTCTGGTTATGTTGACCTTTAATTTCAACAATAACAGCAACAATAAAAATCTCATTTCATTAGTCACAATAAGGAACAGTTAGCATATTAAAGTAGTGTTAGTTGATACAGGTATTGACTCTTTAGTACCCAGGCTCAGTTGACTTTACTGGTTCTTTCTAGATCACAATCCCAAATGCTGCAAGCTAGGTTGCCTACAGATTGACTGTACTCTTCCTCATTTATTATTGTTAATATTAAATGTACCACAGAATGTCACAGTACATGACTTCTTTATCTAACCTCAGTGGAGTCTTTGTGTTTCTTCTTCTTTAGGGAAAGATTCTTCTGACTGGAAATTAAACTTCTTAAACATAACATCTCATGACATCACAATGTAACTTAATCTATATTTTTCAGTTCTTTAATAACAAGCTCGAAAAAATAAATTTTGTCTTTTAAAAATTCTAGACTACATGTATTAAAAATAGTATTATGATAATATATATATCAATTATTCCTACATGGTTAAGAAATGGAGGTCTGAAGCAAATACAAAATACCTTGGCAATCCTGAGACATATTTTTTATGAATCTCTAAATTTACAAATATCTTTATAACATATAAATTCCTAAATGTTAGCAAGGTATTTAGATTATCCTATAAGACCCCTAATAATTGTAATAACTTCAAATCTAAAGCAATTTATAATCAGTTCAAAAAATAAAAACTGCTTAAAGCTTTTCACAGCATTACATTGTATTTCTATAGGAACATTAACTATTAAAGGGCTTAAACCAACAAATTTCTCACCATGTGGGAGCTACAGAGATAGAGATAATAATGGTCTAGTAGATCTCGAGAAGTACACACACAAGCTTATTCACAGAGTACGTCCCTTAAGCTGCACGCAATGCTGTTCCAAGTCTGGCAAAATAAATCATGAGCTGTCAGCGCTGCTTCTAAGTATTAAAGCCAAGAGTGTTAAATCTTTGAATACTCAAGTACACTGCAGTCTGATGAAAAATATGGTGACACTACAAGAAATACACAGATAACCAAAATTCATAGGATTTAAGTACACCTGACACCAAAATCACTCTGAAACAATTTAATAATCTGCAATCCACCTTAGAAGCTATTGTCATTGCAGAGTCATCTTCATTATTAACATCATTTGTATGACTAAATAGAGAACTCTGCCTCATAACATTTTATTTTTAATAGTTTTTCATATTTTTTAAACAAGGACACCCAGAATTTTGTATGAAGATGTTTGGGATTAACTCAATAGCCAAGTTCCTTTCTAAAACTAACATAGTGAAACTAATCATCTCTGTTAATATTATTAGTTTTAGTAACTATTTAAATAATATCTGCCTAATACCCTTGCTTCATAGATTATAAGAAAGAAAACAATGGAAACAAGTACTACGTCCCTATGGTATAATACATCATCTTTTCACAATAAATCAGTATAAAAGGTGCCTATACAGAGGAATACAAATGCAAATTATATGTGATGAGAATAGCTGCATAGATTTTTCTCCCCTTCTTGCCCTTTTCTAAATGCAAATTTTAAGACAATGCTTTATTTAAAATGCTTAAAACTATTTTTGTAAGTTATATGCTTGAGTCACTTTTACTTCCTTAGAGATCACAATGAGATATATATGTGTACATAGTTTTAAACTAATCAATTTATACATTAACCTTTTCTACTTTATTTAATTGGAGTCTTAATTATAATAATAATTAGTATTCCCCAAAAACAGCAAGCAGGAAGTTTGTAGCAGTATGTTTTAATCTTTAAATATGGGATAAGCATTTTCTAATAATGTTGCTTAGAGTTAAAGATAAGGTTGGAATTGTGTGGGAAAGCCACATTTTAGAACTGATTCAGTGTTCATCTGCTCACAGAGTTGGGGTGGACATAAATCTACCAACCAAGTCACCATATAAGGCTGGCCAACATACATACTCCAAAAGACATTTTGAGCAACCCCAGGATTATTAGCACAGTCATTGGTCCTAAAATTTTGCTGCATATCTGGATGACCTAGAGAGATTTTTAAAGCCAAGACTGCAAGCCAGACCAATTAAATTAGCATCTCCACCAGTGGGACTCAGATCTCAGTATTTTTGTAAGTTCCCCCGTGATTTCAGTGTGCAGCTAAATTTGAAAGCCAGTGGCTTAAACCACCAAATCAACAAATTCAATTTAATAAATATTGATAGAGCCTTTATGTTGAATGAAGATATAAATTCACATGACAAAGGCATCTGTGGTATCTACAACTAAAATGACAGCAAGACTTGTAGAGAGTCCCAACAGGAATACCTAGAGTGCAGATAGATTATTTCTAGGAGAGCCAAACTTGGTAGAAATACTTTGCATTTAAGATAGCATGTATGATGGGATTAGATTTTTGGGCCTTGAGCATCCCATGTGATGTGAAAAGCCTGATCAAAACCATAAAGAAACAAAAGCCCAGAATGTGTTCTTGAGTGAACGAACTCAATTTAGCTTGAGTGTATGTTTTCAGGGAGAAGGTGAATTCGTACAAGAAGAATTTGGTAATGGGATCAATAAATGTTGTACCGAGGAACTCATATTTAATTTCATAGACTTTTGAATAACTTCTTTAAAATTATTATCAGGGTCAGGATTTAGAAATATTAGTCTGCAATAATATAAGTATAGGATATATTGACAATGGGAGACCTGGACCAAAGAAATTTTAGGAGGATATTGTAGTCACCAAGAAGATAATGGCATGAAATAGGGTGTGGCACTGAAAATAAAATGGAAGAAATGAATGCGATCAATACTATAGCATAAAAATCTACATTTGATATGTAGCCTGGACACCCAAGAATTTTTGAGTGTCCAAAGCACCAGCATATGGTACCCTACAATTGAATATATTAGTGGGTTTGATGAGGTATTACAGTAACTAGTCATTCATTCTTTGGATGATCTACTCACTCTAATATTGTAATTCACATTTTAATAATCATATTCCTGTGGCTTTGAAATGTGAAATGTCTTTTTCTTACTGCAAAGTATCAGGAAATCACTCTCTACAGAATGGTTGATTTGGTTCTCCACATATCTAGCTTTGGGGAAAAAAGTTATTTAATTGGTTTATCTTATTGACATCATTTAGTAGAGTAAATAAAAGATGAGTCAAAGAGGATAAACAAAATTTTTCAGAAAATAAATAGGTATATCTTGTCTTTTGTGGTTTTTTCCATGTTAGATTGCTAGATGCTCAAGTATATGATATTCAGCTCTCTCTCTCTCTCTCTCTCTCTCTCTCTGTATATATATATATATACACACACACACATATATATATAATCACCTAAATAATCCACAATATCTAGATTAATCTACATATGGAAAGTCAATATAATTAGCAAATAATTCTTGAAATTTGTTTGCATTTCAAGAAATTTAACATTTCAGGTGACTTATGCTTAGAAACAGAATCACTGTTCCTCCCACAGAAAACTGGTCTTCAGTCATCTTCTCTGAAAGTTTTGTATAACACACATACCTTTATTACACCATAAAGTATTGTCATTTGTAACCATTGGCAATGTTGGATACATATATAAACTGTAATTTTCATAGCATATCTTTACACACAGCAGTTACAAGATTCAGTAGTTGGCCTGTCTCTAATTCAATACTTTTCCTATGGAATAATTGTTCAGTCAAACATTTCATATTTATAAATATATGCTTCTAAACATTAGCTTTAAAAAGACTAGAGATAATAATTCAGATGAATTATTTGTATTCTACAATATTATAGAACAACAAAAATGTGTGAAAGGAGGAGCAAGTGGCAGCTTGAGAAATTGTAAAATCATTTGGATCTTGGAGCCACAATAGCACACAGTAGCATCCCAAGAGCAACCCGATCATCCACCTAGTTTTATGGTATATTCTTTGGGTCACAGCTTTCACTAGATTGCTTACTACAAAAACCGCATAATTATCCATTCACTCATTTACTCACCAAATCTTCTATTCAACAAGCATTTTTAAACATTCTCTATGCTCCAGACACTGAGCATAAATGCAAATAGAAATTTGATGCAGCTGCTACCCACTAAAGAATTTAGACCAGCAAACTAAAGGTGAGACAGCCATATATAACTCTAAAAAGAGAAATCGGTGGTAATATAGAAGATTTATTCTCAAACTTGAGCGTGCATCAGAATCACCTGGGAGTCCTGTTAAAACAAGATTTGCTAGGCCCTACCTCCAGAGTTGCTGATTCAGTAGTCTGGATAAGGCCTGAAAATTTGTACTTATAACAAGTTCTCAGGTGATACTAATGCTACTGGTTTGGGGTAACAGGATTTCACTTTGAAAATTGCTGCAATAGAAATCTGTAAAAAGCAGTAGGCATTCTGAGAGTAACTGAATTGCACCTGCCCAGGAAAGGGAATGATGATGAGAGACAGCTTCTCATCACTAGACCCAAAAGTCTGGATGATCAAAGTGTGCAAGAGCATTTCAGGCTGAGTAAAAGGAACTACCCAAATTAAAGCCACACTTGCCAAGTTTCCCTGTTTATAAGACACCTGAAAAGCTCGTTGAACACATTAGATGTGGACCTTAGGAATCTGTATTACTTTACCCCAAGAGTATCTTCTCATGAAGAAAATTTAGGAAACATTAAACCAAGGCATGGAGAATGAAAGAATATATCGTCTTCAGAAAAGTCCTGAGATGAGTGTTTTTGACTAGAACACATACATTGCCAGGTAAAATACAGGACATCATCAATTAAGTCTGAATTTCAAGTAAAGATCAAATAAATCGTTTAGTATATGTCCCATGCATCATTTGGGATATGCTAAAGAAATTTGTTGTTTATCTGAAATTCAAATTTAACTGGGCATCCAATATTTTTATTCGCTAAATCTGTGAACTCTAAGAATGTAGGGTGTGTGTCAGGTGTAGAGAAGGGCCAGAGAAAAAATGAAACTAAAATAATATTATATTGCTATACTAAATAATAATAAAATGTTTTTTTTCTACGTGGGATGATGCAGACTTAGCAAGTAACTAATGAGGCTGGAGTTTCAGGGCCCTTTGCTTGCATGAGTTCCTCAAAGACCCTGGGGCAGTCCCTAGGAGTGTGCTCACACTGTCACGGGTTTATATAAAATTTGCAAAAAAATAATTTTGTATTCTTTTTCTTACAAAGGGTCTCCAAAATTTTATATATTTCAGGCCCTACAAAATGTTAATCTGCTCTGCATGTGGAACCATCATTAATATCAGGTAAATCATAAAAAATAATATTGGCAAGCATTAACTCTAAGGTGAAGATATTAAGGACAGTCAAAACTCAGATCATTTGAAGATCTTTTTGTTTCTGTTTTATTAAGAGAAGCTACTCAAAGTCCAAATGGCTTCAACACTGGCAAAATGAAGCCTACTCTTTGAATTACCCTAGATGTGTGCAGTTAATTTTTCAATGGGATAGAGAGACTATTTTGTTTTCTAAATATATTTGACCACAGGACCATATGTTCATGGAGCATCTTAAAGCACATGTGCTCCACAGAACAAACTTTAGGAAATGTTATATTAGAAAAATTCAACTTTGTTACTGATGTCCAGATCAATAATTATTAAATTTCTAAATCAAACATTATGAACAGGTCAGTATAGAAACTAGTTACCATTTTCTAGATAATATTCTATTTTCTAGATAATCAAGTGATATATGTCCTTATAAGAGAGTAGCATACTGAAGGAAAAATGACTCGTCAACATGCGTAATCTTATTAAGAGTCTGGGTTTGATAGTTAAAACAATACAGAGCTGATTTTGCCCTTTAGTTCCAGCAGAAATTCAGGGAATTGGAAGTAGATAAATGGAAAGCAAGTTGAAATAAACTAAAAAGAGTAAAAAACAAAGAAAAAAATTGCTAAAATGGCCTAGGAAAATGGGTTGATATTTTTTATTCTTTTGAAAAATGCTGTAGCATGTTAAGATAATTAAGAAATTTTGGTCACAAATAAAACTCATAAGTAAGAATATTTCTTTGAGAACATTATAAAGTAAAAAAAAATGCTGACAAAAATACATAGTGTGTTGGAAATGGCTATAACAGATATTTGGTCTCAATATAGCAGCTCTTTAATTGTGATGTATACCAGACTGAGGGTATAATTTTTTAAAGCCCTACTCTATTAAAAATAATGGTTGACAAATTGGTTTATTCACTTAAATAAGAAATCATTTAAATAAACAAATTCATTTTAAAAAAACCTACCACCATTAGACCCCAAAACGGCCTCCTTGGTTATATAAATAAAGAATTGTTGAAACTTAGAGTCACACACAAAATACCTAGAAGTCAAAGATCTCTTACCAATTGTTTCAGTAGTTTTTCTTTGTATCTTAGAGCAATTTGTTTTTTTTTTTTTTCAATAATAGGAAGCCACATCTAAAGTTTGACAATGATAGAGACTGATTGGAAAAAAATTTTTCAACAACTGGAAATACGAGCATTTACCAAGGAACTAGGAAAGTAAAGTGGCACAATAAACTCATTCATTCATTAATCCATCTACCGAACATTAACTAAGTACTTGTAATGTGCCAAGTAATGAACCAAGTCCTGTGCTAGGGGCAAAGAATGTTAAGTAATTCCAAGGAAAATCTTAAATATCTTATAAAAATAAAATAACTTAACTGAAACAATCGCATTATGAAACACTGACAAGACCAGAGTTATTTGCCTGTGTTTAACCTGATCTAAAACTTATTCAAAAGTTTTAGTTAATATGTCTGCTATAACAAATAGCAATTACTCTTGATTTTTCATTTGTTTGATTGTTGAAAATGAGTATCAGTGAGTGCTAGGCATGTTCTGGACAAAATGGTAAGGTAGGAAGTCAAGCACAGGCAAGCAAATGATTAGTGTTATTAACAATGCAGAAGATAAAAACTTGAACATAAATTATTTTGCTTGATATTAATATAGTAAAACAAGTTAGTGTGTAAAGTATAAACAAGTTCTAAAGCTCATAATTTGACCCAAGGGAAGAAATACTGATAAATAGACCTGTCAAGCAAGAATTGAAAATCAGATAAGAAAAAAAAGAAAAAGAAGGAAAATGTGTTTTATGAAAGTACATCAGCAAAGCATGTTCATAAGGAGTCATTTCCTGCCCTGTTGCCACCTCCGCTCACTTTTATTTAGCATGGCAATGACTAAGGCATATTTTTTAAAAAATGGCTTAAAAGAAAAGAAAAATCATGACTAATTTGGGAAAGAGAGTTCATCTATGGGTGGAGGAAAACAATCCAGTTCCTTCTTAATGCTAGGTTTCAAAGTGTTTGTCCAATTTAATATTTAGCACTGGAAGGATTGTGGAATCTCAAATACTGAACTATGATTAACAGATTCCACTAAAATCATGATTTGAGAGGCATCAAGTAGCATTTTTCTTCCTATTTTGTTTAATTTGGCTCGGAGTACATTGAAATTTATTCTTCAGTTGGGCTATATTATCTTCGATAGGGAACTGATGAAAAATGTATATAAATTATTTCAGGTCTAAAAATTATGAAGACTTTACCCACAGAGAATTAATTAATTTGTATGAGAGTGTTTTATTACCCTGTTTATCTATGACTTAATGACTCAACGTAAGCCTGTGAATGTCAAGCAAATGGTTAAAATAAACTAGTGGCCTGGTGGCTTTTTACCTTGTAGCTTTCCTCTCTGATATATGTATTATCCTCTGCTTCATAACCCTGACTCTGCTAGGTAACTATACCCTGGGAAATTGGAGATAAAAATTCAGAGAAAAAAATTATAAATAGAGGCAGACATTAAGGGCAATGGTTAGTAATACTATTATAAAGAAAATAAAAAGGCTGCATAGATGGAACCCTTATTTTCTGCAGGGAAAAAAGGGAGTCATCTCTAGGTTAAGATACACAATGACATAAATCATCGGACAAGACAGAAGATAATGTTTCATCCACTGAGTTCCCACCTACTGTTTTTGTTTTTGTTTTCATGCAATATTCTCAAAATTCCTTGAATTTCTTATTTTGACTTGTGGATTTCTTTGCTGTTTCTTAATTAACACATAATTTTATGTATTTCTTTCATTTAATTACCTTGAGGTCTGTTTTATGCATTGTAAGATATGAAGAAAATGTGCTGTGTGGTTTCTACACTTAAGTGACTTGAGATCTGTTTGAAGATGCTAAAAGAGGAAACAGTCATGGGTGATAAACAGAAAATGGCTAATGGAGCACATCAAATTGTGGCTTATACTTTAGAGTTAAGAGACTCTGAATACCAGAATCTATTGCCATTAAAGGAAAACCCTGCATGAAGTAAATGCAACTTCAAGCAGGTCTTGAAGATGCATTGAATCTGCTTAAGCAAAGGATTCAGCTCTCCAAAGCTGTTAAGTCTGGTACAAGAGACATGAGAGAGGGAAGCTCTACCCAATATGTCCCTACCTACTTTGTCCTCTCTGCGCCAAGCATGTCCAGCAGTGTGTCTTTTGTACTTGCTGTTCTTACCAACCTAAATGTTTCTCCGCCTTCAGTATAGCCACAGATATTCTTCACTTTTATGATTTCTTTTTAAATATCATGTCAGTAGAAAAATTGTCCATGACCACACAAAAATACAGTCAGGCTCCTTCCCTCCTTATCATGGCATTTGTCTATTGTTTCTTTGTCCCCAGTAGATTTAAAGCTCTAAGAGGGCAGAGAATTATTTTTTCTGCTCCAATAACTACTGTAAGCCTGGTACCCTAGAATAGTGACAAGCCCATATGAGGCATTCAATAAATATTTGGGAGAGGCAAGGAGGGAGGGAGGGAGGGAGGGAGGAAGGAAGGAAGGAAGGAAGGAAGGAAGGAAGGAAGGAAGGAAGGAAAGAAAAAAAGAAGGAAAGAAAGAAGGAAAGAAGGAAAGAAAGGAAGAAGGAAAGATAGAAGGGTAGGAAGGAGGGATGGAGTGGAGCTATGTGTAGGCCAATTTCAGGAGGACCTTAAAAACATCAAGTGTTTCAATTATAAAATTAAAGCCACTAGATGTATCTCATTGTCTAGTAAGTAATTCAATGTAGATTTACTAATAAATTTGAAAGTTTCTTGCCTATGAATTCCTTGCCAGGTAATATTAACATCTAGCCTCTCATTTCCTAAAATATTTATCGATAGCTTAAATTTTAACAAAAGTCATGGTTTTCTTTGACACAGTAGGGACCATGTTCATATCCTAGCTTGTCAATGGGAAAAAAAAAAACAGAAATGCAGTTGAAAAGTGAAAGATTATCATGGCAACCACAAATTTAAATTTAAACAGTGGCAATTGCCATGCTACTCCTGCTCAGCCTAAGGAACTCAAAGATACTGCCCCAAGCCATTTTCAGCTGGAATTTTAGGATTATGAATATAAGCACCTAAAGCAGGTCTGATATAATCATAAGCAAAATATATCATCTGCTATTCAGAACTTTTCCTTCCCTCAAAATGAATCATTTATTGGTATTCTACCTGCGGTTTCCAAGCTCACATTAATGATTCATTAATTAGTCTCAAAAACAGATGCTCGTAATTAAATCACAGTTTCTGTAAGATTGTTAACTAGTTCTCTAATAGCTGAAAAAATTAAGGGAAAATTTTATAGTTTAAGTTAATCAATCTAGGAAGCAATATAGAAAGCATTTTCTGCACAATTGTGATATTTGCTGCATTGTTTTCCTTTCCAGTAGAAATTTCTCATCTTCTAAATTTTTGTTAGTATAGAACTTGTTTTAGCTTCTTTAATATCAGCAGATTTATTATTCTGTTCCATCCACAGAAATTCTGACTCAGATGACTAATGGAGTGCAGCCTTATTATTTATTCAAATTTCTTATTGCTTTTAGTTTTATGCTTTCACTTATCTGCATTAGAATTTCTCCAAAATAATGCACTTTATGTTGGTGAAGCAGAATTGCACTATTTGTGGCACAATATGGTGTGTTAACTATACCACATAAGTCTCAACAAATGCAAAGTTTTCTTTAAGTTTTGTAGATTATAGTTGCTTGGGAGACTTAATAGTTTTTCTATTTCCATTAATGTTTTCATCACAGCCTTGTTCTCAGCTAAATTGCTTCTCATATTTTTACTCATTCAAAGCTTGAAGTTAAGGTAAACTGAATATACCCTATTTTCTTTCATACACATTATTCTGTCCTACATAAGAAATTTATTTATAGAGCAAGGTGATGAACATTATAAACTCAAATCATATTTTCTTCTGTGTCTGCCTTTGAATCCATGATTGGGGGGTGCCTGCTACAAAATCAAATATACTTCTGAGAACCTTCCCACTCCTGTAATCGCTGGGGTATTTATTCAGGGCTCTCAACTGCCATACAATTTCTAAAAAGAAAACACTTCCTAGGGAAGGTACCACAAGAGACTGCACAGACAACATTCAAGTTTAAATGTCCATAGATGGTGTGGTTCTGCCACTCTAGCTACAAATGAAATCAACTGAAGTGTTTCAGAAATATTTCTGTTTGGACTTGAGTTTGAGATATGTAACAGATGTCATCCTTAAATATATTATAACCAGTCCTCAAAGTACTGATATCAAATAAGTTCTAATTTCAGTTTGCTAGAAAATGATTTTAATGAAGTTAACTTTGGGATGTATGTGTTAAAGTACTAATTTATAAAAGAATATTTAATGACAACCTTCAGTGTGTTTAATATCTGTGGGCTCAATGTAGTGCCACATCTACCACATGATTTAATTCACAACCTTTCATTATCATTCTCCAAATGAAAATTAGTAATCTGCTAACAGTTTAAAGCTCTTATATTTGGATATTATTGCAGAGACACAGCCGCACTTTTAACTGAAATGCTATAGGTTAAAATGATTTGATGATGGTATGAAATTGGGTCAGCACTGCAATGCAATATGAGAAAAATTAGAATGCAGTAAAAAAAATATATATATATATATAGATATTACATGTGACTACTTCATTCTACCCAGACTCCTCATTTCTTGCTTGGACACAAGAGGTATTATTTTATCTTGACGAAAGGCGATTGTCAGGAAGTCAGTGTGATGCCACTTTACTCCAAAATAGTTTTAAGAAGAGAAATATTTTTAAACGATGTAGTATTTCTGGACAGAGGTAAACCCGATGGGAAACTGCATATTCAGATGAAACTGTATTGTCGATATGCATTTGTTCTTACTAGTCTGATTTCTAGTTTACTGTTGATATGACACCACTTCTTGTTGGCAGCACTATTCACCAGCACATGATTAACATCACTCTGGTACAAAACTGTTGAAAGAAAAGAAAAAGTAATTGTTCTAAAAACATGTAAAGCAACTCTGATCATGTTTTTTTTTTCAAGTGGGGCAATCCTATCGTAATAACAAATTTCTGTGTCTAGATTTTCCCCAAAAGATCATTTTTGCTGGATCCAGAAGACTCAACATTTCCCTGAGTAACTCTGATCATAAATGTTATCATGCTTCAGCTTTTGGTAGCTTTGATTCATTACCTATTATTAATATCATTCTTTACATATGAATATTGTCCCTTCCCATTATGAAAAACTATTACAAACATATATGGATTTATATAAAGGTTGATGACTATATGCTTTTTTATATTAGAAAACTGTGTGAAAACAAAATTAATCTTATGAATGCTGGTAATTATTTTAACTTTTTTATTAGGTATAAAATGTTCATACAATTATTCTCTATATAACTTAACAAGATTTATCAGCTTGTGTAATTTTTATAATCAGAGGAGTCTGGTTTTCTAATTAAAGTTTTGTCAAAGAAAATTAATTGTGTGGCTCTTTCCTTCTTTAGAGGTATATTATTAAAATTCCAAAAATACTGTCCAGGGTTTCTCTCCTCCTCTTTGTGGTATGCAAATGAAATTGTATACAACCAACACACCTGGATTTGGGGCTATTTTAAATTCCTGTTACTGAGGGAAAATAAATCAAAAAAATTCTTATGTATACTCAAATATCAGTAGAACAAGTTAAAACCAGGAAGTCCAGGCCGATCATGGAGGAGCCTAATCACATTTATTTAGAGGTCACTCTTCCCATCTACTCCCAATCTGCAGAAAGCACTAACAGGATTTCCTGAGAATTATTGTCAGTTTTCTCTCAGACTAAACTGTCAAATCCTACATCTTGTAAGCCTTAACTATACCATTCCAAACCCAAAAAGAAAATTTTTTTTTTTACTATTACGAGAAATATAATCACTGAATCTCAAAATCCTGATATTCTAAGAAATAATGACAAGAGCAGCTGTGAAAAAAGACAGGCCCCAAATTATTCACATTGGCACTGCCATTGCCAAATTTCCTATGAAACAGATAAGTAAAAAGGAAAGTGTTATCAGATATAGCTTTTAGTCAAAACATTTCCGCCCTAAGGAGCCTTCCTTACCGATTTTCTAGAAGTAGGTTACATGAGATAAATTCTAAGACTGACAAGCAAGAAAACCATCTCCAAAAATATCAACCTCAGGACTATGCATCATTGTAATTTCACTCCTTTGATCTTGAAAGTTGACCACTCCTAAGAGTTTCCCCATGAAGACACAAGTTTCTAGAAAAGGTGATACTGTAATCAATAATACTAAACATTAACAGCTTAGTTATCCATTTGTTCATTAACACCTTAGCAGAGGTTAGCAAAATGGAAGTTTCTTCTTTTTTTTTTCCTCTGAGGCATGAAATGTTATTGTTTCTCACTGGAAGAAAAGGAAAGCTTAAAGTGAGATAATTTCACCTCCTCCTTTATTTACCAAAGTCTAGAAGTCCCAATAAAAAATAAAAAATAAAGAAAGGTCAATTAATTGTAAGTATTTTCAACACAAGTGTCGCTTGTCTCAGAATAACCAAAGCTATTTGATTAAATGCCATACTGGCTGCCAGGTAAACATTTTAATATAGAAGACACTATACGAGCCATTAACCTCTATTACCCACTATACTTAATAACTGCACTGTTCACCTGGGCTTATAATTTCTGCGTTTCTACATTAGCCCTTGTATATTAAATTGTCTATACACACGAATTGTGAGTGCTTACCTAAACTCTATAGGGCTCACTGTATCCTAATATTCAGAATGAATAAATTTTTTTTCTTAGAGAGTAACACAGAAAGAGAGAGAGAGAGAGAGAGAGAGAGAGAGAGAGAGAGAGAGAGACCTTAAGCAAATCAGGCTCACTGTATCTTACTATTCAGGATAAATGGAATTTTTTTTTAGCACAGGAAAAATAAAGTGGATTATTGAGCAAAAAGGGACCTCATGATTGCTATTTGGTAAGGCCGAATTAAAGTTTGGTGAAATATAAATCTAGTAGTAAAGAGAAAATTTATAAATCTCTAAGCATTCTCTAAAGGAGCTGTGAGGACCACACATTGAAAAAAAAATCATTTAAATGAGGATGGGAGAGAAAATGAATATATAAGCAATATGCCCATCTAGTCAAATTTTTAGAAGGCATTTTAGATAATACTGCAAAAAATCTTACTTGCAAATTGCTTGGGCTCTGCACATTCCTAGGATTGGAAGGCTGACAGCATCAACAAATGAATAGAAATGAATCTTGCTGAAGGGAGGTGTCATCTGCAACCTCTAGAGTCAAACGTTTTACATCTTCATTATTGATTCGGAACAACAATAAACCCAATCTGCAACTGGTAATAAAGCTGTCAGTGTTCCTAAACATCGCAAGAACAGAAAATCAAGAAATACAGGCATAAAGATGTTAAAGATGCAAGCATTAAAGAACACAAATGAATGTAGTTGAGAAACCTGGGTTTCGGGGTAAGGTTAGGAGAAACACATATGCAAGAAAATAGCTAACAGAGCTCAACAAAGTTATGAGAAAGCAAGCTGAGAATGCATTTGTAGTTTTTATAAGACATAAATAGGTCAGTGCTATTTGGGGTGACATGCAGCATGAAACTGGGAGATAAAAATTGTTTTTATAGACTAGTGAAATGGGGGATTGAAAATGTTCAATTCAAAAAAAGTGTGAGACAAAATGGAAGAATCAATAGTGAGAGGAAAGATTAGAAGCAGTTAGATGAATATACTCATAAAAATAAGCCATGGCTCAGGAAAAATAGAGCAGTGGCACACAGTGGCGAAGCAAGTCAGGATGAAAAGAATAGATCTGAGCCAATAAGTCCCAAAATATGTACCAGTTTTCACTCTTAGGTTCTTACGGTGATAGGTGCTCAAAAAACCAGTTGATGGCATTTCAAGAGGCAAAGACTGAGTTTCATTACACTGAGACTATAAGAACTAAAGGAGATAGAATGAAACACTAGTAAAAAACCAGAGTTTCTAAATTTTTAGTTGTGGAATCCTTTCTTCAACAAAGATCAATGCAAAACCTGCACATGTAGAACAGATGAATACAACAGCTCTGAGGCCAGGAGCCTATTATTCCCACCATTCCATTTCCAACTCCTCAAACTTCCTGGAAATTTTTGAAAACCATTGGTAAGCGAAAAAACAAAATCTCCTTTATCTCTGCCTCTAAATAACTGAGTGAAAACAGTTAGTCTTGTCTATAGAATGAATGAATTATATTAATGATGTCTAAAGCCCCTTCTTTTTTTGTCACTACAGGTTAAGCCTCTGCAAATTTAGCAAATGAAAAACCATCATATCCTGTCTTAACACTTACTGACTTAACTATGCCAAAAAATTGAGAACTTTTTCCTGATTCACCTTGTACTCTGCACTATTCAGTATTTATTGTCCAACTCCCCCCACTCCCTAAGTTGAAATTCTTTCTAAAAACATCTAGCTTCTTCTCGCACACATCTTATGTGGAAGGCTTATACCCTCATGAGGCAACACCTTCATCTTCATATAATTGTTAGAAAACTGCTCTTTTCATTGACCTGATATCTATGTCCACCCTTTGGCCCAATCAGAATAAATCTAGCTCATCTTTCACATAACATATTTTCAAATATTTGATGAGATGGCTCCTGTTCCCCTGAGCAATGTCACCTTCCAGAAAAATAAAATAAAATCTCCAGCCCTTTAGACTATTGCTCAAATGACACGATTTGCTATCCCCTCATTATGCTGGTTTCCCCATTTAAACACGCTCCTGCTCATAAGTGATACTCTGGAAGCACCTTGCCTAGATTATTCATACAGCCCTAGCTGCTGTCTGATTGTTGCACAGTAAGGTAGAACCTTTACCACCTCTTTCATGCAGCCCATGTTCAAGTTATTTGTCTCAATGGCCACATCGCACTGTTGTTCATTATTACACAAGAAGAGCACTATTTTTTCTCAGAAGCTCTTCCATTATCTTCTTACTGATTGGATTCTGGGAAGCCACTCCTCTGATTTACTGATAGGAAACAAGACAGGAAAAGCCCTGTGTATCCATATTGCAGTTAGCTGCTAATTTCTTGAGAAGCCACAGGTGAGACACTATTCCCTGCCAGCTTACCTGACTCAGACACTGTGTAATGTCCTTCAAAGATTTATCCAAGAGTAATTTCAGTGCACATAGCTTTATTAGGAACAAGTTATTTACTTAGGCAGCCAATGTTTATGATGCAGCCCCTCCATTATTTAATATTTGGGATATTAATTCCTGATTTGAACAAATACCTCATAACTTCTAGGCTCCAGAAAGAAATGAACAACAGAAAAAATTCCACTTTCTATTTCTATTATATGTTTATACAATCAGAGTACATTAAACCCATTCTCTTTAAAGCACTACCGTATGTACCCCTTCCCATTTTCTTCTAGAACTGTTATTACATATCTGGCTGGCTACATCTAAAACATAAAGGGGGGTTCTGAAGTATTTGCTCTGAAATAAAGAAAGAAGTCATCTTCTATCTCACATGTGAAAAACTTCTCCTTAGGAGACCTTGCCCATAATGGCATCAGCTTTCTAGAAGGCAAGTTGGCCTTCTGAGCCTCCCGGACTTCTGTGCTTATCCAGACTCTACAATTTGCAAGTCATGAGTGATGAGACAAGTTTCCTAACTTCTCTGAACTTCTCGTTCTTCAGAAAAAATAAAATTGTTTTTAATAATTATGTACCTAGAACCCAATGTTCTTTTACTTCTTCCTTGCTTTCTGCTATCTGAAATTTGATCTCTTGGTACAGTTTAATAAGATGATGTACATATGTCATTACATGTTTCATGGCCTAAAGGCCCTATAATGCAATTTCAGATGATTCCATCACAGCCCCTCTACAGTCTCTCCTGACCACAGGTGCTGAAGAACATGGAGAAACACCACAATCACTAGAAGGCCAACTCCTGAGGCTCCTGATTTTCTTCCTGGTCCACAGAGATGCCATACTGAAATGTTTGTTTAGTTTTCTATTTAATCATCTACATTCAGCAATCGTTAATTGAGCACCTACTATATGAAAGGTGATGAGATAAGCACTGGAGATATGAACACTCTGCCCTAAGTAGCATACATTTTAGAGGGGGGAGCCCAACATGGTTTCCAAAAGTGTTAAAAGGAATAATGTGTTATTTGGTTGATGTATGTACAAAGTATGGAAGAGCACGAAGGTAAGAATGTTCAGTTCTACCTAATTGGATGTGGGGAGGAAGAAAGAGAAAGACTTCATACAAAATGTTTCTGGATTAGACTGTATATTTTGTGACAATAGAGACTTATTTGTCTTATTTGCCATTGTTCTCCCCAGACCTAGCAGAGGGTTCAAGTACCAAAGAACTGAGATATATAATTTGTCCACAGTTGCAGGCAAAGTCATGGAGAAAAAGAAACAAAGACTTTTACCAGAATACATAGATTTGTGACTCTTCTCACAGGAAAGTGTGGGAAATTGACTGTAATCAAGGTCTAGTTAGAACAAACTTTGTGAAGCCTCTGACACTGATCCCATGCCTAACCCTCACTACCTTTTCCTGGCGGGGAGTATTACCTCAGGACAATAAGTTTTCTTCGGTGAGCTTGGATTCAAAGATAAGGAAACTGTATGGTCTATAAAAGACTTCCATCAGGCTATGATAGAATCTAATAGGCCATCATCTTTCACTAAAAGTAAAGCTAAGTATCACCTGGATATCAGCTGCCCCTGCCTGTATCTTTTGTTCTCACTCAGGCCAAGTCTGAAGTAGAGATCAGAACACCTTTTACTTCTCCTCAGAAAAAAAAAAATATCTGCATATACCTAAAACATTAATGAGTGCTATAGTATTGACGGGAGTTTTTAAAGGAAGATGAGATAGTATATGCTCAAAACTGTGCTGCACATAAAACTGTGATGCCATGAGCAATATGTCTTTTCTTCGAAGTGCTGCTCACCTGGAGTCTTCTTTCTCAGCCATTCTCCATGGGGGCTCCCATTCCAAATTCTGGTCTTCTCTCAGACCTTTTCAATCCTTCACTTCTTTTTCATAGAGAGCAATCAGTGTTTATCTCTGTGCTGTAGTCTCCATATTTACCAACTCTAACCCAATCACACACCTCAAAAAAACCTTCTGGCTACCAGAGCCCACCCATCTTAGATGGCAATTGGAGGTTATAAATAATTTTCACAAGAAATGTGTGTTTACTTCATCATATGCTACTGAGTAAGGCTAAAACTGCTTGACAACACTTTCTTTTTTCAGCATTTCTCATTTTTATTGTTTCGATTTTTATTTTTATTATTTGACCTCACTGCAGTGTGCCATTCTAAGGTAGCTTAGAGATTCAGAGCATGAAATTTGGAATTTGAAATAATCTGGATTCATTTTAATTCTTATACCTGCCACTCACTTACTTGAGCATGATGTTGGGAAAGGTATTTAATCTCTCCTTGTCTTAGTTTTCTAATCTCCTAAAACATGAATGCATTGATTCAACAAATATACATTGAAAGATTATTATCTACCATTTGTTTATGTACTTATTCATTCATCAAATATTTATATCATACCTTATTATTGGTGTTCATAGTTTTGTTTGAAGAAATTAATGTAGAACTCTTAATACAGACTTTATTACATAAGTGTTGAGGAAGCCAGGAGTTCCAACCCTTGGGCCACAGGGCCTGTTAGGAACTGGACTGCACAGCAGGAGGTGAGCAGCAGGTGAGTGAAGAGCTTCATCTGTATTTGCAGCCAAGCCCCAGCACTAGCACCACCACCTCAGCTCCACCTCAGATCACCAAGCATTAGATTCTCATAGGAGCACTGATTCCTGGTGCCAAAAAATGTTGGGGACCACTGAAGTAAGCCATTGCCGTTAATACTGTTATTGCTTCCATTCTTGACAAAAGGCTTATAAAAATTTTTATACATAGAAAATTTATTTCTGTTGATTTTTGAACTTGTATTCATTAAATCAATTTGCCTTCTTTTTTTTACTCTCTGTTCATCCCAGTCCTCAATCCTGAGGAAGCCAGGTATGTTGAAATTTTTGACTGCTTGAATCTGATAATTTGCCTCACAGTATCAAAGAGTTAAGAGATAATAACTTTCATTTAACATTAACATTCTACTAATTATAAAGCAATCTTTCTTAAATACCTTGAAGTCAGAAGTGGAACTCCAGTTATCATGGTCTTGTGGAAACATGAAAGCTGAGGTAATTTTTTTCTAGTTTATAAAATTATGAATTGAATAATTTTACTTTTCATCATTTATCAGAAAATACTTTTTCAGTTACTGAGATGAATGATGATTTAAATATTTCCAAAAATTCAGTTTGAATTTTTCTCTTTCAACTTAATCTCTTTATTATACTCCTCAAGCTGACCCATATAATGTCAAGGTCAGCTTTCTTCATGAATCCATGCCCAGATAGTAAATTCCTGAGAAAAATAAATTATTTTTGTTTTAAATTACTAAATTTTGGGGTGATCATTATTCAGTAATAGGTAACCAGAACACTGTTACACTATAATATTTAAAATCTAAAAGGCAGACAGACTATCAGGATTAGGAAACACTCTGGAGGCTATCAAGGTAGTTTTTTACTTTTCATAGATAACATTATTAGGTTAAAGAAGTTAAGTTACTTGCCTATTATCAAGGAGATACAACTTTCACAACTAGAACATATATGATTCCCATTTTCTTTCATTTATTTGGAACCTTTTCATTGGCTGTCTCCATGGTTTATGTCTTCTTTTGTTTTTTGAAATAAGGTTCGCTTATTTAAAAACTTCTTCCCAAAATTATTCAGAATACATTTGATTCCAGTTAAACACTTATAAAAGAGATTATACTTAGTATGTGTTTTTGTGTTTGTTTTTGTTTTTGCTTTTACTTTGGTAATCTACAGTTATATTCTGTTCTGTAGAAACTATATCAAAGCCAAAACTGGCAGAAAAAAAGGTTTCCTTGCATAGTTTCAAGTCAATACTTTTCATCCTAAAGCCAAGCCAGGACTTAACATTCCCAAGAAAGGATTATAACAAAGGGGAACTATTCTGCCAGAAAAAGAGCAACAGGGAAATCCTGCTCTTTCTAGATTAATTATAGTGTAAAGACAGGCAAAAGTAGAGGAAGGTCATGGGAAAGGTGTGTTCCAAAGTCCCTTCTTTGTGCAAAATTCCAGTTGGGAAAGACATTTGATAGAGGTTTAGGGAAAGCAGAGCAAAGGAGATTTTTCTCTGATCTACTTTGAAAACCTTGGAGGAGCTTTCTGGGACGATTAACTCAAATCAAAGTGAAGCACTGTAGCACAACAGAGTTTCATGGGGAAATGTCTAGAGAAATGAATTTTTTGCTCTCTACAGCCTGCACAAAGCATGTGAAGACACAAGTTCCTAAGTGTCTTGAGGGTGTAATTAAGAGACATTGAGTGAGCCATGGTCTAATGGAACCTGAAAGTTAGGCCCAAATGACTGAATATTCACTATGGGTAGCAAATGATCAGGGCCACAGCCTTGAGTAGTCAATGTCAGATGGGACAATTACATGTCTACAATCACTAGCCCTAGAGCCAAACCAAACTAGCCACTTCATAGCAAAGACCTAAGAGGATCCAGAGGATGTCGTATAAATCCAAAGTCCTCCATCAGGCTCTCAGAGGCCACGTTGCAAGCAAGGCGAGAGTGAAACATCTTAAAGACTGTGCATTTAACAACAACAACAAAAAAAGAGTGCTTTCAAAGAGATTATTTAAACTGACACTGATAGGGAGTTACATTTAAATTTACCAAACATTGGACCACAATAGGCTATATCAATCAGAAGACATATCAAGTCAACAGTCAATGTATTCTGCTTTATGGTGAGGCATGAACTCATAAATAGAGGCAATAAAAGGCCACACTTCAGATTAATTCTCTCTCACAAAACCTAAAAACAAACAAAGAAGACATTAAAGTTTAAAGAAGGCATATACCCACAAGGGCAAGAAAGACCAAACAGGCAACAATAGGAGATAAGAGATGGCAATAAAACTTTGGAAGTTTGAGGACAGGTAGAAATTTGATAGCTGATCTAGAAGACAAATTAAAGCAGAAAGCTAAGACTATAAGGAAGGTGATTAACAATAAGTGCACTGATTTTCACCACAAAACTCTAGAAAGTTCAAGGATTGAAAGAGCAGGTAACATTCAAGTTCGTGCTATGAATGGAACTAAAAACAAAAGTTAAAATATTCACACACACCCAGTCATTCTCCAATATACCAGAGGTTTCTTCTCCCAGAATGGGGTCAATTGGAGATGAAACAGAAGAGATGACTAAGTTTGTGGGATCTGAGACTGGGTTGGAAGGCTTTTTGTCTTATAGGAAAGAAAGCCATGGGAGGTGGGAAGAACCAAGAAGTCAGGAACAGATGGTAAAGGATAAATAAAGAACTGGAGGGAAACCATGAAGACAGAAGAACCCAGAGAGAGGGAAAGATGGAATATTCATGCCAGGTATCTTCCATAGAGCTCCTAACAAGGCTCTGACCTCTTGTGTGGAAAAAAATGTAGTAAGTCGTATATACTAGGCACTTTCCCTGGGCTTTGATTTTGTAGTGTTTTAAAATATTAGCTTAACCATTTGGTAAAATAATTTATTAAACCTCCATGAGGTCCAGTGATAAATCATCTTGGGTAGATGGGAGCAGCTCATTAACCCCTCAACTCTGTAGCTGTCACACAAACAAACACTGGCCCACCAACTGAAAATTAGTAGGAAAGAAGTAGGACTGAAAAGCAAACAGCAACAAGCCAGGGGCCTTGAGTCCAATTTTTTCAACTACTCCACTTCAGAAAGGGGCTAACAGCTTGCCGTGCATATCAGAAAGAAAAGTCTCTGATCCAAGAATTACACTATTAAAGTTATTGTTGTTTAGTAGTTAAAGCAGGCATGGGAGTTGGAATTCCTAAACCTAGTTTTAATTCCTGCTCTGATACTACCTACATATTCATTTATTTACTCAGTTAATGAGTATCTACTATGTGTCAGGATGGGGCCAGTGACCAGAAGAAAAACAGTACAAGGAACGTTGAAAAATGAGGTAATTTAAAGAATGTGGATATCATTCTAAACACAGTGGAAATCCACTAAAATTTATGTTGGTATTTAACATACTCTTTTTTAAAGTATCAAAAAATTAGGCAGAGGAGTTGTTTCCTGGAAAAGAAATTAAAAGGAATGGTCAGTGAGATGTATATAAAACTAGGAGAGGGAGAGAGATGTCAAAGACAAAACCAGGAAACAAAAGGAAAATAAGTTACCGCTTGGGTATCATGCAGCTTAAAATCTTGAATTGGAGGAAGAAAGAAAAATGTTTATCGAATTCTGCATGATGTAAATCATTGCAAAAGATGAAAAAATGCCCCTCGAGTGGAGTTGGGGGACACAACTGGACTGCGGCGGATTTGAAGAGTGACCAGGAAGGGAGTGATAACAGTCAGAGGAAACAACCTTTCCAAACTCTTGCTGAGAAATGAGATGGTAGCTCAAGGTGATGTGTAATCTGCCAAGGAAGGAAAATAATACCAAGTTTTACGCTGAGGAGGAAGAGGGTATCCAATTCCAGTGCAATATCAGTGAGAAGAAAATAGACACGGGCACTTCACACATTGAAAAGGTAGAGGGAGCAACTGAATGAACATGTTTATATAAGTGTTGGTCTGGCTCAAAATACAAGGAGGTTTCTCTTGGTTTATATTTCTCAGTAAAGAATGTGCAGAAAGAGAAGGGAGACAACATCAAAATGTGAAGAGAAGAAAGTACAAAGCAATTTTAAAGAATGGAAAGGTGAATGAGGCAGTACAAATCTCAACTCATAGCATTGTTGTGCAGGAAATGTAACTTTCTATAATCTTCTATAAAGGAATTTCATCTCTACCCCAGGACCTCACTCCACTAGGTGGCAAAACCTTGACATCAATTCAGGATCATACTCTTTTCTTAAACCCTACACCTGATTTCTGGTATGGGTTGGGGTTTAAATAGTGTCAGGGCATGAGGGATGTAACCTAAGTGTTATCAAAGTCTCTCTGGCATCCACCGAAATGTTTTTTGTCCCTATTTGATCTCAAGTCTTGAGTTCACACAAACCACCATAAAGTTGCCACTGTGCTCCAACTAAAAAGCTCTTTTAAGACTAGATCATCCCTAACTAGTTTGTCCCACTACAAAACACGTGATTATTTTACTGCCAGAAGTGCATATTTTAGGAGTATAGATGTCAAGGACTGGGAGGTGGAACAGAGAAAAGGATTATACGATGTGTGGATATTAAAGAACTGATAGCTCAGGGCATGGACTGGTTCAATTGTATGGATCATACAGTTCTAATAAATGATGACAGGACTAGAGGTAGTGAGGAAGATAAAAATCCAGGGGTTAAATCTTCAGGGAGAAGAGGCATTGGGAGGCCAGTAGTCAGCAGTAATGACAAAAAAGATAATATAATAGTTGAATGCAGCAAGTTTCAGAGGAGCTGGGTTTTTATTTCATTATTCTTATTTGTTTATTTGTTGTGATATAGCAAAGAAGAAAAATGGCTTGGAAACAGAAACTGAGTCTCAGGGATACACCCACACCATTTTCTGGACTTGAGATTTATGAGATGGGAGAGAGAAGTAGGCTCTTAATTTGAGAGAGCCACAGGAGAAGCCTTGTCATCATGGAAGAGCCAGGTTAAAGAAAAGGCAGGAATGTAGAGGGAGAATTCAGAAAACCATTTGAAGATACAGAAACTCATGGAATCACAGACAAGTGTTGAGAGGAGGCTAGGGTTTGGGTCAGTTTACCGGGTGTACAGAATAGTGGGAGATGTGCGGATGACAAGGAAGGCATAGATATGTGGCCTTTCCGGATTACATAAACTCCCTGAGCCTGAACTACTTCTGTGGAAAGAAAACAGATATATGCCTCCTACTCTACAGAGTAGATATAAAAATTAAATGAAAATACTGGGAAATATTTAGATGCTCAACCCCATGAGGAGTGGCAGAGAATCATATATGGCATCCCGATTATCAAAATCAAAACAACCTGAGATGAATGTTAAGACAGAAATAAAATACCAATTAGAACAGAGAGACAGAAAAGAGAAGACTTCTAGTACACTAATCTTCCATTTTATCCCCTTCCCGTTACTCCCTTTTGAGAAATAATGCTCAACCAGGCCCTCTTACACATGGTTCTTTGTTCTGAGTATCTTAGAATGATGGCTCTTTTATGATTTCTACCTTGTCTCTGGATCTAATCTTCAGATCTAATTAATTCAGCACTTCCAAGCCAAAAAGGCTTTTCTCTGTGCTCTCTTTGAGCCTCCTGACATCTACCATGAAATTTCTCTCTTACATATCACTTTTTCACGCATATACTCTCTTTTCATTGATTTCTCTTCAGATATGCATTTTCTATTAACGGATGCTGTATTTATTATAGAAGGACATGTGAGTCCAAATTATAACACTATTAGGGGCTATGAAGGCAAAAGAAAATTTTCAAACAGTTTTTCAAACCTTGAGAGTCTCTTCATTTCTCTCTCTTTGTAGCTCATGATTAAATAAAAAATAACTGCCTCCTGTTTAGAGCTCACTATGTGCCAACCACTGGATGAAATGCTTTCCACATCTCATCTTATTTAATCTTCACAAACATGTCATGAGGTAAATTTTACTCTTATCCTCATTTTCTGATTAAGAAATTGCTGTTCAGAGAGGTTAAGTAACTTTCCCAAGAACACACAGCTAGGAAGAAGTGGAGATGGGGCTTAAACACAGAGCTAACATCCAAGCCTATCCTCTTAATAATGCTGTATTGTTTGAGAGTCAACAACAGTTTTGAAAATATGAGCCCCTGTTTTCCACCTATGAATTAAAGTGAATATAAGTACATGCTCTTGAATCTACAGTCAACCAAAATAAACTTTCCAGACCTTTGAGGCTTGGAGTAACAGCTCACAACAGTTGCCTAGAATGACTGAAAGGTTAATAGCTATTGAAAAAAGCTAATGAAGGAGACACTTGGTTTTTTGAATATCTGCTGCAAGCCATGGCTCAAAAATCACAACCAAGATGGAGAGCATCAGCCCCTCATAACTTTTCTATTACGTTCTAAAACAAAATCCTAAGAAAAATGTTTTGCTCTGCATCTAGGATCAGACTTACAAAACATTGCTATTAGGCTTATTCTTACTGGTAAAAAAGAGAGACAAATCTAGTATGACAAGCCCTGAAACTTTTGGATCTCCTATCTGGCAAATAATTTTGCTTTCTTAAGCATTTTGATAAGTTAACTTTGCTCTCCTGCCAAAAGGCCTCTGCTGAGAACACTCAGTTATTAGTACAAATCTAAGGAGCTATCACCCTGTCCTATTTTCAATTGAACTTGACCTTGAAGAAATATTAAGTATGACTTGTTTAGGGGAGGAGAAGTGAATTACTTCATTCTCCTGCCTCTATCAGTAATTCTTAATCAGAGAAATTTCACACCAAAAGAAACCTGCGACATAATAAATTACTAAAGTGTGAAATCCTCCAAAGGAGGTACTGCTGCTTTACCTTTATAAGGCTGAAAATGTACTACTGTAAATAGATTTTTATAAGACATCCCCTGTCACTTTGCCTAGTGAGATAAAGTAATTTCCCCATCACTGAATATTTAGATTGGACATAGGAGAAAAAAGAGAAAACGCTTTAATCTTTTTATAAGGAAGCTTGTTAGCGTATTTCACCTTCAATTTCATCTTCAAATCACATGAAATCTATATTGCTTACATTTCATAATACAAAAACAAGAAAGTTGCAATTTTATTGGCTACAGATAGTTCTAATTTAAAAAAATAACTTTTTCATTTGGTATTGGTCAAAAGTCTGTCAAAGTTTTCTCTGTGGAGAGCTAATTGTTTCTGATCATCTTTAGGTACTCTGCACATTTCACACATACCAGCTTCGCTTCAAACTCACCTTCATTTTGCTTTGTCACCAAAGACAATGTCTTAGAGTCAATGACTCTATTTTCTTCTTTATTCAGCACATCCAGTCAATCCTCTGGTCTCTTTCTTAAACATGTCTCAAACCTACCCTTTAATTCCCATTTCTAATTCTACCATCCTTCTCCTGGTACCACTCTATGCCATGACCTTCATAGACCCTCCAAACCTTCAGTGGTTCCTCGTTACTATTAGGATGAAGTGCCAAAGCCTCAAAATCACTTACGAAGCCCAAGGTATGGCCTCAAATTTCATCCCCAGTTTGATCTCCTAATTCTCCCATCTCTTAAGTTCTGTCCCTGTCCTCTATAATTCTGAACTGCTATTTTTAGCTATTCTTATATACTGAATTGTCAGTCACTTGTATTTTCTCTGCCTGGTGCATCTTCCCCACTTTCATTCCAGACTCTCATCTCTAGACTAACTTTCTCTTTTTCCCCCACCTCATCTGCCAGAGTTCAAGGCTGCTCCTTTGGGTCCTGCCACTTCTGTATTGCCCCTGTAGTAGGATGTTCTGAGAACCTTAGAACCTGGCTCAATGCCAGATTCACAGCAGGCACACAATTCATGGTTCCTAAATGAAAAAAATAAGTAAATGAACTAAATAAATTCATTATCTAATTCTTACCTAAAATGTTATCCCCTGCCGGTTTTCTCTCTGTGATAGGCAGCATAATGTCTGCCATTATTCTTAATCTCCAGAACCAATGAATATGTTATGTTATATGGCAAGGATGAATTAACATCACAGATGGCATTAAGCTTGCTAATCAACTGACCTTCAGATAAGGAAATTATTCTGAATCAGATTAGCCCAACACAATCTCAAAAGGATTAAATGGGAAAGAGAAAGACGGGAGCATCAGAACTAGAGAGATGACATCATGTGAAAGACTCAACAATCTATTGCTGGCTTTGAAAATGGAGGAAGAGGTCCATGAGCTAAGGACGATGGTCAGCCTTGAGAAGCTGAAAAAGACAAAAAAAAAAATTCTCCCATATGGCCAATAGAAAGGAATGTAGCCCTGACAATACCTTAATTTTAACTCATTTCAGATTGTTGAAATGAGATAAGAAAGCTATGAGCTATGATCTATGAGATAATCAATTAAGGTACTAAGTTTAGAGTTGGATTTGATAAATGCTATGGCTCTGTGATGCAGTACTTCCCATCACACTTTTCTGAATGAAAGCAGCCACCTTGGTTATTGACATAGACATACACATATTGAGAATGACAGAGTAACAGATAGAGGGAGCCTGTTACTCTACCAGACTACCTACCAGAAAAGTAAACTTCTGACTTACCTGAACCACTACTGTTTGTATTCTCTATTTAGGTTTTTATAAGAAAAATGTTGTGAAATAAGTTGATTACTGTATCTACAGGTCTACATAATAGATAATATTTATTCCTCACTATATCTTAACAAGGACTTAAAGAGACATGCACTAATATTAAAAGTTGGTATCATCACTGGTGCCAACAAATAAACCGAAACATCAGCCACTACTTGTGTCACGTGTTCAACAAAACCATTTAATTTTCCTCTTGGGCACTCAGGAAGACTCTCATGCTTCCATACTTTCTTGCAGTTTAGTTGTCCATATGATTCAGTTCTGGCCAATGGAAAGTGAGTGGAAGTGATAAATTAATGCTTCCTGGAATAACCCATAAAACCTTACTTCTTAGGTCTTCACTCTAACTTCCTCCCTTTGTGGTGACCTCAGAGACTGCATGTTGAAGATGGAGATGTCACAAAATGGAAGGAGCCTAACCTTAAAGAACTGCATAGAGAAGAGTGTTTCTGTCCATTATCAATGGGTTGTGACATGAACCAGCATAATTTTTTATTAGGTTAAAAACTACTGAGATTAGGAGTTTTTGTGCATGCACGTCATTACTGCAGCACAGTTTAGACTTTATTTTAATAAAACTTATTAGTAGCAATATTTTTTAAAGGTCTTAAAATATGGCCATCACTACATAAAAGCTATTTGTTTATCTGTGTTAATCCCTCTTGTCTCTCTTCTTTCTCTTTGACCCTCCCTTTTTTTCTTTTCTTCAATATTCTTTCCCATGTATTTTTTTTTTCTTAAATGGACATACTATAGAATTGAAATGTTTGCTGTGGCGTTTGGTTTATTGGATAGTATGTCTCTCTAAATTTCTGGGGCCTCTGTTGCTATATGCAGTGACTGCTCTACTTATCAGTGGGAGAATTGGCTTTTCTAACTAGACAATACTACCTCCAAGATGAAGGTATAAAGGTTATAAAAGAATATTTATTTACTGTTCAAATTTTTAGCGGGTGACCTTGGGGGATTTGCTTTTGTTTAGACAAGGAAATCAGTGATATAATTCTCAGAGATATTCTAAGTTTCTTGGATAACTCTCAGTGCGACCAAATGTTTAGATATATTTCTAACAAGTGAGCATTTTTGCTTAAACCTTGTGGTTTTAGAAAAGTCTACACAAATCACCTTAATGAGCAAATAGAGAGTTACTGAATTGTACAATTTGGTCGGTTCCTTTAATGTAAGGTATCCTTATTTTACTTCTGTCAAAGACCCTTATTTATTATCCACTATGCTGCTGAATCTTTAGATTTAAAATAAATAATACCAACAAAACCGAAATGATTCAGAATGTCAGTGCAGTATATTTGCTTTATTGAATAAAAATCACTTGAATAACACAGCTGTGGCTTAAAAAGAAAAGAGAGAAAAACTATTTTAAATGTGTGGATAAAGAGAAACAGACAGAGATGAAAAGAACTAATCTATTTTTCCCCAGTGCAGTAGCCAAATGTACCCATCAGTTCAATACATAACTAGGCTAGAGATAATGAATCAGAAACTAAAACATCTTCTGCATATTCTCATAGAGAGTACTTACAAATGCTTTGTACAAGTTGACTTGACAAATATGCTTCTAGAAGTTTCTCAGATAATATTTAGAATTCTAACTACCTACAGGAAGACATAATTGCTAGTTTTAAGGACATTTTCACAATAATAAATGTATCAAGAAGCTTAATTGCTATCACAATGAATGAAAAGCATAAGGTACCGGTTGCCTTCCCACTGTTTAGAATGTCTTTTCTGTCTTGAGTTAATATTTTTAATTATTTATAAATATTGAAGAGTATCAACAATATATGTAACATTCCAATGATTAAATTTCAATAACAACACTTCAGCTAGCATTGTCCATGTATTATCTCAAGCTTAAAGAAATACAATAACACATTAAACATTAGAACTTGATGTATTTCCCAATGCTCTGATAAACAGATATAGGGTTTCTTGGCCTCAGAATACAGCTTCTTATTTCTCATCATAGTCACCATTATGACCATGACTCCCTCCATTCATTCATAAGATCTAGTAAATTTGTACCTGCTCTATATAGAGAAAAATAGCATTTTGAGTTATAGCATGACATTGATTTTAGCATTTATTCAAAGCTTTTCACACGTACTCATAGAAGTCAGGACAATATGGACACTAAAATCTTTGAGCCATACACTCTGAGGCCAGACTCTCACTTATTTACTTATTTACACATACCTCAGCAATTATGACTGAGATGGATATGAAGAGTTTGATTTTTCACAAAGCAGCAAGTTCAGTGCTTACCGTAACTTCAGATTGAGATCCTAAGGATGAAAACCAATGAAAAAGAGAGAGCATGCCAAGAGTAGTCCAAATTTAGTTGAACTTATAACCTAAATGGCCTATTGTACTATATCCCACTAAGAAATATATAAAATTTCTAAGCTAAGAAGTTACTGCTAAGCTTCTGTAAATAAAACATTGTCACAAGAGTAAGAAATACACAATTTTTCCATTTTAAAAAATTCCAGAAATAATGAATTATTACTCATCACAAGTCTTTACAAAAACTTTTAGATGAGAAATAGGCCTATTGTATGCAGGCATGCATTTGATTACACATAGATGCATATACATACACACATAGAATTATAGAAAGAGATAGATGATAGATAGGTGATTAGATAGATAGATAGATAGATAGATAGATAGATAGATAGATAGATAGATAGATAGAGATAGGTTTTTTCCTCAAATTCTCTCACAGAGTGAACAGATACATTGTGCATCTATAATAGTATCTATTATTCCACAATTTGGATAACACGCTGCCAGTCAATTGCCCCAAAGAGATACCTCAGGTATAATAGGACTATGTTCTATTAGACTCAGATTGAAGTTTTACCTCTGCATGGGAAAATCCAGCATTTTAGTCCAGCAGTTCCCTGTGTTATATTCACTAGGCAAAAGTAGCTGCATATGTGGAATCACGGCAGCTAATCCTCTCCAGATTCATCTTGTCTAAATTTGCATCTGCTCCAGATTCTCCTCTCTCCCCATTCCAGAGAATGAAAACCACACACGCCATAAATATATTGTTTTTGGTTCATTCTGCTACTTATGTCACTTGTTCATCTGTCTCTAGGTGCTTGCTTTCTCTTCCTGTGTTCTGAAAGTCAGGATCCTGCCTCTTTAGCTTGATTTTCTAAACTTGGCACCGTACAGCCATGCTCACAAAGATGCATATTAAATGAACTTTGGCGATAAGAGCTCTTCTAAAGATACATGAGTCACTGATTGTCATGTCATCATATACTTCTTTCCGTGAAGTTTAATTAAAGAAATGGGGGATAAGGGCAACTAGCATCTAAGATTATGCTCAGGGCAAATTTTCTAGAAATAACTTCTGGATCTGTTTCTCTCAGTGCCCTTTGTGACCACTGCCTGATTATAGACCTAAAGCCTTCAGTCTAGTTTCTTTTATATTAAGATTCAGCACCAAATAAGGTAGTTCTGTTTGTTTCTTATCTGGCTGAAAAGTCTTTAGAACTTTGATTTTTCTCTCCAATTCTGAAATTTTGTCTTTTTAAAAATTCACATATATATGAATAAGAACAGATATCACACTGTTAATGCCTCAGTGTTAACATAACACTGGAGGAAAGGTGATCAATTATCTTTGTTTTTATACATCTTTGTACAATATTTTTCTAATGTTCAAATAAGTTTGTATCACTATTTCAATTTTAAAGTGACAAATTAAAAACTTTAAAAAATTCTTCTTAATATTTTTGTAGACTTTTTAGGAGTAATTGAGATATGTCTATATTTTCTCTCATTTTGATGTATAATGTAAGAAATAAATTTAATTACAGAGGAAATAATTATCTTTCAACAATTGAACTTGCCAAAGTATTTGTAATCTACACAAGCCTTTCTCTAAAAAAATAACTGGAAATCTTCCCTTTGGAGATTTATCAGTGGAGAATCTCAAATGGCAAATTCACCCCAAATAGTATGCTGACAACAAAGGGACAGTTACAGAAAATGCTAGAGCCATTCTAAGACCACAAAGACCTCCCATCCACTCCTTTCTGCCCTAACTTGAGACGAAATGCCCCAAAATATTAACAAACTCACCTTCAGCTGACCTACCCTTTTCACCAACCCACCAAATTATAAGATGCATTCTTCTGCTAACTTTGTGTGACTCTAGGGACTTCCAGTGAAGCATCATTCCTTTTTAATTTGAAAAGACTATGTAGCCTTACTTATTATTTAGAAAGCAATTACCACAGACTTTCTAAATTCTTTTACTAGATCTCCACAAATCCCTCTGAAAGTTACCCTCAGCATATGCCAGAAACTTCTACACACCCTTGCTATGTTTTCAGGTCTCCTTTTTTTGTTTAATGATATTCTTGTTGTGAAGCAGCAGGCATGCTCAGGATATTTTACAAAACATCCATTTAACTTTCAGTAGATAAAGCAGGTGGAAGAGCCTTGATTCAAAAAGGCTTCTCTAACTCTGTCACTAGCTTTCTGTGCTTTTAGGGGAACCTTTGAGGCTCTCTGCATCAAATACCTCCAGAAGTGAATCATGGGTGGCTAACCAACTTCTTAGGCAAGTGAGGGTTTTGAACATTTATTGATTTGACAATTAAGTGTTAGCTGCCACCCCCTAGGAAAACGAAATGGGCATTTTCATTCTGAATTATCACGAGGTAATTAAAGCAACCAGAAAATAAACAAGATTTACACTCTCACAGCACAATATCCATCGACTATCATAACACATACTTGGAACAAGGAACCAGGTGTCCAGGACCAGGGGGAATAAATCACCTTTCTAGTATCACAGTTCCCAAGTTTTCTGTATCTTTTATGTTGATACTTAGTGTGTCATTCTATTCTCCCCTGGCTCATTTTTCTTTGGCTTGCTGATCTTCCTCTCAGATGAGCCCAGAGACAACCTAATGCACTCATATTTGCACATCTCACACACACCACTCTTACATGGGACTCTGTTGTCACTTGTTGCTGTCCCTGCTCTGGCTTTATTGCTTCCATTTTAAAAACTGTTATTATTAATAATAGTTTGATTAGGGTTTTTCTGGTCCATATATCATATTATCTTATCCCCAGAAAAGCATTTTAAGTGTTTGTTATTATCTTCATTTTCAAATAAGCAAACCAAGGCTCAAAGAAATTAAATGATTTTCCTAAGACCACATTGTCAAAAGTACAACAATTATTTCCTTAACTCTGGTTGTCCAATCCAATGACCAATATTTTTTGTTATATCATGGCGCCTCGGCATTTTTAATAAGTTTTAAATTTTTACCTTCCTTAATTATGAGATGGAAAATAATAAATAATGAGATCACAGTGCTTTACTCTGTATCTCTCTTCTTCTAATCTATGCAGAGACATGTATTTTAATCACTGCAATAAATGATTGTTTATTATGTAATTTTATGGTCTAGATATATACAGGACTAAAACCTACTGAATTGCCCTTGGTAATTAACAATATGTGGGAAAAAAAATCTATCAAATTTTATTACCTTGAACTACTTTAATGAAGCAATAATGTTCATTATTAGCAGCCACACATCCAAATGTTTTCTCTATCTCCAGCCAAAATAAATGCCCAGTTAATCAGAGGTGTATTAGAGCCTCAGGAAAGCTCTAATAATGCTGATGCTTAATTCTGTGCTGCTATTATACAACAGTCCCCTTTCCATGATACATTTGAAAATAATTACATGATTTTTAAAGTTTTCTGTATGAATTTGTACTAAAAAGAATATACCAAACATGTACTCTAGAAGGCAGTACATCGACCTTGTCAAGGAAAGCGAGACAGGATAAAATGCTCCTCAGTGTTCTGCCCAGCTAAATCACAGACACACCCACTAAGCTCTGTGTGGTTCCACAGAGCTTTTCCCATCCCTGACAGGGCACAGACTAGAGCTTCCAAAGCAGGTTAGGGGTGGGACTGGGCTGGCATCACAGTGAGCACTGTTAGAGCTGGTATCACAATGGGCACTGTTGGACTTTTCCCTGGTCTGAAGGAGCAAAGTGATATGATGGTGGTTATAGGTTATCTTAAGAAAACTAAACCTTTAGATACAGCCTTTTCTGCTCGAAAACATAAAGATCTAGCTGCCAAGAGGAGCACCAGACTTTGCCTCTTAGAATATTTTGAAAGGAACATTAACCCCTTGTGGACTCTCCATTATCAAGTAATTCTGGTTTATGGCAGTGTGTTCACTGCCCCCCCCCTTCCATTTGCCTCCCAGTTTGCCTCAACCAGAATGAGCCAGGAGTCAAAGGTATACCCTATTTGTTAGTGCACTATTTATGGTGCAGTTGAAAGAAAATGCACTGGACATAAATATCTAGGTTCTAATTCCAACTCTGTAATGAATTTGCGACCTTGAGCAAGACATGTACCTTCTCTGTGCCTTATCAGCTCAATAAAAATAATGCTGGTCCTACCTTTTTCTCGACATTAGAAAGTTTATCTAAAACAATAGATGGGAGAATAATCTAAAAAATATATAGTGCAATGAAAATAGAAAAATTTTATTAAACAAAATAATTAGCCTGATGAATCTGACTAGTGTGTTATCCCTTTGTTTCTCATGCCACTATAAGAAAACAGGAGTACATCAAGGCCTTCACACACCTTCAAGAAACAGAAGTTACCTGTGGTGACAACAGTCAAGGAGAATTTGGCCGGCTTAAATTTTTTTTTTCATATGCCTACAAGATATGCTACTACAGTCAATATCAACCACAGTTTTGGCAGAAGGGAAAAACTGAATCAGTCTTTGATAATAGAAAATTAAATATGTCAAGCATTCAATTGACCTGATGCAAATAGTAATAGGCTTGACTTGATGGCTCACACCCATTTTATTTAAAGATGTCTTTTGGGAATACCAATGCCAAGAAATCTCAAGAAACTTGCAGTTAATCTAGAACCTATTTCACTTGCCAAAGTGACAAATTATTATATTAAGAGAAATATCTCTACTGATAATAATGAAGCCACAAAGTAACTACTACTTTTTGGCTTTTTAGGTAAATTCTCCCTAACTGCTCTCTTGTTCTAAATGTCATTATTTTAAATATACCTCATTTTATTAATTATGCCCAATTAAAGCTACTTGCATATTTGTATCACGTAGTTAATGTTTTAAACTCACTTTGGGGCATTAACAAAATCCTATTATTGTTCACTTAACCTTTAGAAAGTTCACAGATAGCTAACCCACCTGTCACGAAGATTTGTGCTCATGCGTTAGTCCTTTCCCAATGACACTATTTCATAGTCTCCTAGCGGACTGATTTTATTCACCTCTTATGTGTTTACAATCCATTCAATATTTATGAGCTACTTAAGTTTGTTTTGAAGCTCTAAGTTTTCTGTTTCCATTCTCCCTCTGGTCATGTACAATGACCCTCTTCTTCACCTAAGAGTTACTCTTGAAATTAAGGTAACTCTTCTTTTCAGTCTCTATTGAACAATTCAAATAAAGGAAAAAAAGGGGGTGGGGGAGCTATTCTTTTGAGTTACAGGAATAATGAATCTCCATTCTCTTCTTTACAAAAAATTAATTCAGGTTGCCCTGGTCTGACTTCTTATTTTCCAGAGACTTCTAATAGGGGCATTTCTGAGATCCTTAAAAAGAAGGAAAAGAGGAGGAAGTAATTCAATGGCAAGAATTAGACAGTTTCTGCCTAAACGGGACCCACACCCAGGAACTTGCAGCTGGGACAGGGCAGTCACCTACACATTAACTGTAATGAGTGGGCACATGGTGAGCATAGAAAACGCACACTATCCTCACTGAAATTGGAGTTGGCCTAAAACTCCAGAGAGCACCTCTCTGTGATAAAACTCAGACTCTGTGGTAAAGGCATCATGACCAAACCCTGCCTTCCTAATCTGGGACAATTCCTATCAGTAGAAGACTCCTTTGCATTGCTCTATGAGTTATGTAAAACTATATTTTCACCCATCCACACTCAACTCTGCCCAGAACTTCATCTGTAAGAAAACAAGTTAAATTACAGTTGTGGGGTGATGCTGCCCCAGATTAAGATGCAAACTGACCTCCTTCAATCAGCACTATGTCCAGATTAGCTTCCACAAGCCCCAGTTCAGTAAGAAGTCAGACCCTTACTTAAAAGACCAAGGTATCTGTACATTGTAGGATGTTGAAAGTGCAGGTTTCTAATACTCTGTAGTTGGTAATTCTGCCATTATAGTTCAAGGGGATATTTCAGCTAACATATTTGAGTTCAGCATTCGTTGGGTGGATGATTATTTTGATATTCCTTGGTAATTACTTTACTCCTGGTAGGGTATATATAGTGGTGGTGGGAGGTCAAAGAACCAATCTTTGTAAGCTACCTCCTCTGTATGTGCCAGAAACTACATGAGCACTTTAGATGAACTCTTCACTACCTGTAAGTTTGTTATTTCCATTGTAGAAAAGAAAAAATAGAATTTTAGGAAGAAGCAAACTACTTATAAACAGAGAGACTCCAAAACTAAATTTAAACTCTAATCATACCACGCACATACACCAGAAGGACAGGGATGAGGATGGACCTTGTCATTAAGTACAATTTTTCTACAAACTCCTTTCTCCCTTTTTCCAGATGCAATTAGTCCCATAGGTTTGAACTTTCCAGATGCAGCTTATCTTCTTCCTTTTCTGGGTATTCTAATGGCTACTATTCTAGCTCAAACCTCCTTTCTTGTCTATCACACTTGCATAGTCTCCCAACCCATTTCCTTGTCTCTATTCCAACGCATTACCAAGAATGAAATGCCACCTCCTAAAACTAATACATAAGTTCCAGAAGATCTGCTCCCTGCTCATCTGTACAGTCTAATTTTCTTCAATATACATTGATCCATTCAATACAAACTGTTCTAAATTCTCTAGTCATATCTCCTGTTATGCCTGCAAACTTAATCTATCTTTTAAGTTTTTATTCAAACTTATACTTTCTTCTTGAAGCCAAACCATGTATCCCTCCCTGCCTTTCCTGTTAGAAAGTAGGATCTTTGAGGGTTAAATTCATGTCTTATTCCAAATTACTCTCAAATCTTGGGCCAAGGTTATATAACTAACCAGAAGCAGAACCCAGTTCTGATAACTCTTTCCGGTAAGCCTGTTGCATGGGGCTTTGCTGAAATTACAACAGGGTTTGTTTCTGTTCCCTTGTGCTATTGAGAATAGCCAATGCAAACTGCACCCTCAAAAGTGTCTCCTTCAAATACACAGAAGTGACCTCTTATCTTACTTCTAGGTGATGTATAACAGATTAGCTTATAGACTTGTAAAGTCTGAGGATTTAATTTGGAGGATCTGATCAACAGAAGTGTGAATTGATAAAAACAATCAACCAAATAACATTTTCTCACAGAAAAAAAAAATAGGATATTGGTTCATAAACAAGTCTTCATTATGTCTCTAGTAGCCAATCTACCTACAGAACAGATTCTTGAATTTAACTAAATTGTTCTTGACAGACTCCCTCACATTTGGCATGACAATCAAAAATATAACATTATGTATCAGGATCTTCATTCCAATAAGTATACATTCGAACCAACTACTCTGGACATTTTTGTTTTGTTTTGTGTTGTGTTGTGTTGTTTTGTTTTGTTTTGTTTTGTTTTGTTTTGTTTTGTTTTAGTTTCTGGAGGACTGAACTCAGCACTTACCTCCAGAGTGAAAAACAGGGAAGTTACTGAGCAAGTTTCTGAACTGATCTGGGAGAGAAGGAATAAGGAGGCACAGTTTTTCGTGGGAGAAAAATATTCTCTAACTCATTTCAACAATTTAAGCCAAAATTTTTCAAAGCAAGAGGGGCATTTTCTTTTCCTTTGCAATCCCCTCTATGTTTATCTAAGGAATCACCAACTCTTGTTCATTTTTATTTCCAAAATACATCTAAAATTCATCCCTTCCTCTGTGGTCCAGGCACCATTATTCACACCCTGATCAGCTCTCACTTAGACTAATTATTTTCCCCAAATACTTCTTAAAACTATTTTTCAATGCTTCTCAAACTCTGGAATGTGTAAGAATCACCTGAGACATTTATTTAAATACAGATTTAAAAAAATTTTTAAAAACACCACTAGATTTAAACATCACACAGATTTAAATAGGTACCACTCCACAGAGAGTCTGATGTAGGAGGTGTGAAGTGGGCCCGATGATTTTCATTTTAAACAACCATCTTAAGCAACTCTGACACAGGTGTTTCAATTGCCACATTTTGATGAAAATATGGACTACCTTGACCTCAAATGGTCCAAAATGGAAATCTGAAAACAATCTACATGGACTAAGAACACTTACATAGTTTCCCACAGCCAACTGGAAATGAGGGAAACTATTGACCATAATGTCATGATGTACGAAGGCTTTTATGAATTGATGACCCCTTCCTGGTCTCTGACTCACACTCTCAGAGCCTTTACAACAAATTGTGCTGTGACATATGGCATGCTCTTTTTCACAAAGCCCTCTCAGTTTTGCAAAACCTTCCAGCAATATCTTTTGATCAAGTCCTATCAGGAATTTCTCCTTCCAGAATGTCTCAGGTACCCTCCCCTTCCCATGCAAATCAGATTCAGTAGAACTCTTGTCTGCTCTCATAGCTCCTTGTGCAACCTCTATCACAGCACACCTTACAATGTATTGAAATCATCTATTTACTCTTCTGCTTTTTCACCAGACCATGACCTATTTTCATATAAAGAGCATGCATTATATTTTCCTAGCTTCTTATATAGGAAGCACTCATTAAATAATGTTGACTTGAATTTACTCTCATCTGCTATCACCTCAATACTTCCCCATATAACTGGTCTCCTTATAACATAAATGGAATAGAAATCACAGTTGTTAATTCCTCATTCCACTTGCAAATCAGACCAAAAAATAGAATTATTATAAAAGACCTAGAGCAGGATTTTAAAGCAATCGAGAGGGAAAGAGAAAGTTTACATACAGAATAGACCTCTGTCATTTCCTATGGTAATAAGAAGCATAGGGTTCGGAGGCAGTCTGAGAAATGGAACCCCAGCTCTTCCACTGACAGGCCGTATGATTTTGAGCAGGTTGCATAAATTCTCTGTGCCTCAGTTTCCTCTTTGGGGACAAAGAACATCCCCTATATAAAAATACTCCCTATATAAAACAGTAGAGCAGATTTTGGCAAATCTTTTCTGTAGTGTATCAGGAAGTGTATATTTTAGGCTCTGTGAGCCAATCTTTCTCTCAGCTACTCAGAAGGGGAAGCAGCCATGGACAATATGTAAACAAATGAATGTGGTTGTATTCCAATAAAACTTTATTTACAAAAACAGGCAATGGCCTGATTGAACCTGAGAGACATAGTTTGCTGACTTCTGCACTAACACAATAGTTGTACAGGTTAAACTTAATACTGTCTGTGTTGGAATCAGTACAAAATGGGCTGACATTTGACACAACCTCAGAGGATTTCCCACCACTCCTAATTTATATATTGATCACCAGAAATAAAATCAGTATTTTCTGGGATAATTACCTCTCCTTGTAATTCCAAATATCTTGAAACACAAAACTTAATTTGAAAAACCCCAAAAGACAGTATACTGGAAAAGAGGCACTGACAGTAGTAGCTTCCTGACTGATGTGAATGATTTTGTTCACTGGAAAATCATTGATGTTGAATGATAAACTATGTTAATTAATAATTGCGCTAAATTAAATCAAGATAACACTTAATGAAATCAAGCCATTAAACTGATGAATATAAAATAAATCACTCCCTTTCCTCCCTCTAGTATCACATTTATACTTAACAGTGCCATAAATATAACCTTCAGAATTTTTCAGATATTTCTGATTAGAAAGTCATGGCTTCAGTATTATAGCCTAGGAAATTTATGGAGACCAAGGAGTAAAGCACCAGCTAGGTGTTCTATTGTGGTGCTAGATATTCTATTGTACCATTATGTTGCTTGTGTTGCTAAATTGTGAGTACAATGATTTAACCAATTTTGGCATTTTCTCCAGGAGCTAAATAAAAATAAATCATTTTTAAAATGAATTTTAAAAAACCGTGCCTGCCTCCTTTTTATATCAACTTTTGCAAGCAAATTTTTTTGTAGTTTTCCTAGAAGAAGTTGTTGCTCTCCATTGCCCACATGGTCCCAACTTATCTAATCTTCCAAGTGGCTGTGCCCACCTGCAGGGTCAGGACACAAAGTGACTTTTTCAGATCAGCATGAGACAGAAAACTCCCTTGCTCCTCTACCCTGCCTCTTGTTTCTGCCTTACCCCCTCAACCCATTACACTTTGTTTCATGAAACAAACAACTCTGAGCTGCTTGATGCTTATAGCAGGGCCTGCCTGGTCTCCCAGCTCCCAGGCTGACCTGACTGCTGATTCACAGGACTGTCATGCTCCCAGTCTACATCGTCCATTGCAGGCTTCTTATTAGTACCTATCCAGATGCCTCAGGTAACAGTAACAGGAAAAGGCTCAAAAAAAGTTGGGTAGGAGCTTCTCTCCCCTTGGGGAATCTTCCCCTTCTTTGTAGAGGTATCATCTTTGGAGAGTGCCTGGTTTCATGCCAACTCTGAGTTAAAGTCCCCTCTATGGCCCCCAGTCAAGCTCAACTGCAGAATTAGATTATATGTTGGAGGGATGCCCTGCCAGTTCCCTACTGGCAACAAGTTAGTGCAAAACACTAGCTCGGAAGTGTTTGTACAATTTTCATGCCTGGTCCTATATTTAGAGAAGAGTGCCAGTTTCTCCACTCTCTGAGAGTGCTGAGAGTGACTTGCAGCCTTAATGCTGTTATTCTTCACTCCCAGTGCTTTAAAGCTTTTTATAACTCTGGGCTCATACATGGCTTTGCTTCTACATAGATGGAATGTCAAAATTTGTAGATTCCGATTTCATTCTAGGCAGTTTGGATAAATCCCACATGGTTGCTGCCAAAGTTGGCCAAATTTTCAAATGGATCAGATGCTTTTCTTTTCCTCTAACAAAATTAGATTTTGTTCATTTGGGTGTCTGTGTATGTGGGTAGGGTGGGTGTTACAAGTGGATGACTCTTTCAAAATAGAAAATACTTACAAAAGTGTGACTTTTGGTAACAAGAAAAAAATATCCTCCTTTCTGACTGAACAAGTTAACTCTGAATAGTCAATCTGCACTAATACTGCTGTATATGGGGAATATGCTGATTCACCCAAGAGCTTCTTGTTCCCCTTCCCTGGGCCCTTCTCACCAACATTTTACAGGAGGCTGTCATCTCAGAGTTGCCCCTCTGAGATACGTGGTGCCATACTGTACCTTTGTTGTAAGAGTAGAACACAGCTTAGAGGCTGTTCCTACAGAAGGCTCATATTTTAAAGTACTTTTCTCAGTTACTTTGAACCTGCTTTTCTTAACCATGCCAGAGAGATGAGACACTATATAAAATGTATATAGGGACAGCCCCAGTTTGTTCATAGAATATATTTTACGCATCTACCCAGGGGTACTTTCAAGGCCCCAGTTCCCTGGTCTTACACCAGCTGTCCATTGGCTGGGGTGCCATTACTCAGGTAAGTTCTGATTGTTACCATACCCTTTTGGGAAAAGACTCATACCACATTAGTCTTAACATATTCACTGAGTTAACTAAATTCAATGGGCATTCAAATCACCTTGTTAAACTGCAAATTCTGATTCAGTAGTTCAGGGTTGAGGTCCAAGTTCTGTGTATTTAACCACCTCCAGAGAAATACCAAACTCTAGGTATAAAGACCACACTCTGGATAACAAGGATTTATGCCACACTGTCTACAATATCATATCTAGACATTAGCACATTAAAAAGCCTTCAAAATGGAATCTTCTCTGCTTAAATACACTCTCCAGTTAGGAACTGGAGAACCAGGTGATGATTGGAGAATTTCTATAATGAGTTTGAACCCCAAGGAGAATTTCTAATTCTTCCTCTATTCCTACAAAGATCCATGGTGGGAAATGATAGGGTTCTCACCTCAGTGAAGTATCTACAAAAGGCTGATCATCTTGATACCTCCTTGTCTGAACTTAACAGAAAAGGTACTCTGGGTCTTTTCTCTTCCCAGGATGACTCCCACTAGACTATAGCAAACCTCTACTCTCTTGGTTTCATATACTATCCACAACTATGGCTCAAAGGGTCAAGCTTCTTCCCACAGTGGCAGTTTCTAACACCAGCAGCCCCCCGTGGCAGAGATACCAGTGGCCACTCCCACAGAATCTTGGTGTCACGTTTCTCACCTTCTCATATAATTGAACATCTCCTAGATCTACAGTGACAAGACATCTTGAAGAAAACTCTCTTATCATCTCAGAACCTGCTTGGAATAATTATATTGTTCTTCTAATAATAATGGTAATGATAGCTTCCATTTATGTATGTTTCCAATGAGTAAGAACCATCCTAAGAAACTTATGAAATTTATTCAAGTTACAACAAACCCTAATGAGGTAAGGCTGCTCCTATCACACAGCTAAAACAACCAAAGACCCTGAATGATCAAGTAACTCAGCCATGCCAGTGTAGCTGGTAGATGACAGCGCCTGAGTTTGAGATCAGATCTGGCTAACTCAGCAACTGTACTCTGTACTTCTTTACTTCTGTGCTGGGCTTTCTCTCGCATGCCCTTATTTTATGTGGGAGCAAATGTGTAATTTAAGGTGCCCTAAATCACATGACTAGTCCAATTTTGTTGTATCCTGTGGAAGAAAATGGATTCATGACCTTTTTCTTTGTTCAAACTATGCATTCAAACATCCAGAGATTACAGGGATCATTGCCTTTGGCAATGCATAAATTTAGCTTTAGAAGTCCCATATTTCTCTATTCATCTGGGGCATAGAGACACATATATAAATAAGTCCCCAGATCTGTCTTGACATTTTGCAGTTTCTCAAAATAATCCATCAAAGTAAACCTTGTTGGTGTCCATAGGTCCCCATCTAAAATTTATTACTATTAAAACCATTTACATTGTAGACAGAGGCTGCGGCTTTGCCAAAATCCCAAATTCTTAAAGAACTGAAAGCTTGTCTTCTCCTTCTTTTGTATCTTCTAAGAACAGCATATGCTACAGATACCTAATGACACCTTCCTGAATTCAAAGCTGAATGAGAGAATACAGTATTTGCCTATGTAGATTTGGCCAATGTTAAAACCAAAATAAAACAAAACCAATAATAATGCATATGTATGTATGCATAACATATACAATTTGGAGTGATTTTTGCTCTCAAATATGTTTCGTGTAATGTACATAATGTGTGTCTGTATATTCTAGAGCCTGTGGTACATGAGGGATATATATATATGTGTGCATATATATACATATAGCCTATAATCAAACTGGGGAGGTCCCTACATGTAATTATTATAGTGTCTCATCCATCTGACATGATTAAAGAAAGTACATTCAGTCTATGGCCATACTACCCTGAACAAGCCTGATCCCGTCTAATCTCAGAAGCTAAGCAGGGTCAGGCCTGGTTAGTTCTTGGCTGAAAGAACACCTAGGAAGACCAGGTGCTGTAGGCCTAAAAAATAAAAAAATAAGGGATCGTAAGCTGACAAGATCCTTGCAGTCTGTGAGGTCAACGAAGGTTTGCCTCACCTAAAAAAATAAAAATAAAAATAAATTTTAAAAGTACATTCAAAGTAATTGAGAAAAGTACTTTGAAATCCAATGCTTGTTTTGATTTTAATCTCTTGAATACAATTATTTTCAGAATAGACTCCATACAGTTCTATAACCTAATAAACATATACATTGAAAGTTATACAATCTTTGAAAAGGTCATTCAAGGTCAGCGTAGTGAAGAGTGGTTTTGCTATGTGATGGAGGCTAATGGCTTGAGATTAGGCATGCCTGCCAATGTATTTTTTTTTTATCAAATCTCCTCTAGTTCTTATATTTCTCCTCATCTGCCCCATTTTCACAAGAGGAATGCAAAATGGTGAATTCTTTGGCCTACTGGGCAATAGGCCTGACTCACATTCTACAAAATTAGTAATTAAATCAAAGGCCAATGCTACCTTCGCTAACCTTATTTCTATAATGACATATATCTTCACTTAATATAAAACATCCTCTGACATCCTACAGTCTTTAAGATATTTAGTTTTGCAGGCATCAGTGATCCCTTCAATATTCATCAGCTTACTCTCAGTCTCTTTCTCTCTCCTGCTTCTTGTTCCTTCCTCATTTGCACTAACTTAACAGAGAAGCATCACCATTGGTAGATTTGGGGATTTTAATTCTAAAGATTGTTAAATGTGGAAATGCTTTTTGCAAGGAAAAAATAAATAAAACAAAAATATTAGTCACCATTTGAGTTCTAAATAATTATAATGCTTGAATCTTGAGATAATTGCATTTCTAAGAATCAAATAGTTGAGTTTTGCTATATAATATATTTCTATTGCCTCACTCTACTTGGAAAAAAAATCAAAATATATTTGAATTTTATTATGACTCTTGAAATACAACCTTTTACATTAATACTGCATTATTATTTTTAATACTCATTTCACAAATTTATATATTTATTTGTTTACTAATGAGACAGGTCATTTTTAAATGGAGGTCCATAGAAGCAAGTGAATTTAAAATAAAGAATAAATCAGGAATCTAAGTTTTACATTCTCAGTTTAATACTCTAACCCATGCTTTCAAATTTTTCCTGAATCATACTCTGATAGTCACTTTTTAAATTTTCAACCATTCAATTTCTGAGTGTTCTTCCCACCTTAGGCACTGGGACTATACAAGAACTTAAAAGAGAACAAGCAGTATGTATCTGCTCAAGGTTTCAAAGTCTATCTCACACACAATACTACCAGCACACAAAATGTAATATATCTTTTTTTAAGGTGAAATATACATAAATTGAATATATACACATTTGGTGACTTCACGGAGCTTTCTCAAATCATGGGAAGCCCTAGAAAAGGGACAACTATCTAAGATAGCCACCTTCAAGGACTGCCATTTTCTTCTTCCACCTACCCAAAAGACCAGTTCTCTCATTCCTTTTCAATACTGGTAACAATTCTGGTGCCTGCAAGCTTCTAGAATATTACAAACAAATGTGGAACCATAGCATAAAGGATCACTTTTTAAATCATAATTTAAATTTTTTTTAATTGGAAACAGAAGTTAATTTTTGGATCTTCTCCTAAAACTCCTACTACACCCCACCAAACATCCCATAACAATGCTAACCCCATCTTACATGCACTTTTTAAAACTATGTTAAAGAACACATTCTAGTTAGACAGTTAATATATGACAGAAAATGATCTACCTTCAGAGACTTCTATTCAATGTCAGTGTTACATTCTACCTTCTGGACAAAGTGACACTAATTTGAATGTTCCTTCATACTTCTCTTCATCATTCACTTCCATAATCATTCTCTCAAAAACAAAATAAAACAAAAACTCCTTCATTTCATTTTCTTCAGGTCTTCTAACTGTCTTTTCTTACTTGCATAACTCTTGAACTCTATAACCCCTGCATCACTGGGTATTACTTTAGATTATTTTTAACTACCTATTTTAAATAGCTTCCCCTGTGTTGTGGATGCTATGTTCAACACATTTCTAATACAATTCATTGTCTGCCCCTCATTCCACTCCACCTATAGACACCATCACTCTCACTGCTTCCTAAGCAGACACCACCATAGCTCTCCCAACTCCTCCATCTCAAATGCAATCAATTGCCAAGATCTCCTACTTCTTATAATATTTTAAACCTATATTTTTATCTCCATTCTTTAATTCAGGCCCTCATAAATTGTAACTTCTTGATAAAGCCACCTACCTGGTCTCCCAACCTCTAATCTTGAACTTTACCACCACCCATGGCAATCTACCCTCCACTGTGCCATTGGACTGGTCTTTCTAAAACTCATAAACTTTATTACTTCTCCCACCTAAAATCCTGCAGGGTTTCTCCACTGTGTTCAAGGTAAAAATCATATAACAGCATGAACAACAAGCTCTCTGAGTTTGATCTGGCCTTGTCTGACCACCATTTCCAGCCCCACTTCTGAACACTAGCACCCACTTTAATAAATAATTATAGCAATTGCTAATATGTAGGGGATACTTCCTCAGTCATGGTGTTAATTGACTTATATAGATTATTTTTCATCTACAACCCCAAATTATTCTGTAAATGAACTGTTTTACTATCCTCATTTTACAGGCTCACCAAAGGACATGAAGCTGGGGTGCTGCCACAGGTGGTCTAACTCTGCTCTAAACCTGTGACCACCCCACATATGTAACCCAACACTTTTTCACACCTCTGTATTTTATACTTTGCCTAAAAGTCCCTTTTCTCTCTATTCTAATGAAAGTTCTGCCCCTTTTTCTCTAGACTTTGGTAAGCAGCTCCAAGCCCCAGGCAGAATTGTAACTTCCATTTTCATCATAAAATGTGTTTTAAGACCCACTTCTAATTAGTACTTATCTTAAACCACTGATACACATTAGTTTATTCCTCACCCCTGACCCAATTCTGAAGAAAACTAAAAGACAAAGAAACTGAAGGTGCCTTTTACCTAGGGCTGAAACTTGTAGGAGGGTCGCATTCTTTATAAATCCTCAAATGGAAGGCATGGAGAGATTATTGATGGTACTAGAGGAGACTCGCTCTTCCCTTTCTCGGTTCTCTCACCAGCTGTTTTCAAAACGGTAGGATCAGAATTGGTGAGCAGGGTTTACAGAGCATGGAAGACTTTAGGCTTTCGATTAAAAGAATTGCGAAAAAGATGGCCCTATTCATTGGATTAGGAAAAAAGATCAGATAGGCTTTGATTTGAAGGACAATTTGGACCCAGTATTTACATGACTGCCTGCCCCCTTGGTTAACTCTTAAAAGACAGGGATCTGACTTTGAAATCATTCCACCTCATTGTTATCTATAGCTCTTTACCTGTAAACTTTGCAAGGTATTTGTTGGAAAAAATGAATCAACTGAAGGAAAGAATAAAAGTAACGAATAAAAGAAACAACGCATGTATAGCTATTTTTGCTATACATCCACTATATTAGTATGTGGAACTTAATGAGAAAAACTCATATGGGTAAAATTATCATCAGTAGGAATTTAAGAGAGTTCAAGAGAGTTATCCATTTAGGAATTTAAGGCAAAACTGATTCCCTAGAGGACTACTTTGTGGTATCACTACCCTCCGTCAGCATGAGAAGAGAATGGCCGTGAGAATAAAAAGCACTACTCATCAAAGAGCCGTGGTCCAGTACTGTCTCAGTGATCACCCACCTCAATGGACCCAAGACACTGCCTCCCGACCCTGCATTAAGAAATAACAATGATGATGTGATGAAATTAAATAACACCCTAATAAATAAACCTTTTAAACATTTTTCTTAACATCTGACTTAATGCTGTTTTACATGACAATAGGTTTCAAAATATAAATAATATATAACTAAATATATAAATAAAATAAATACAGTATAAAATAAAAGAGAATTCCAGAGAGGTTCTTCCTAGTAATATTCCTGAAAGTAGTATCCTATAATCTAGATTTCTGTTGACCATTGGAATTTCCCAGTAAATGTGGTTTAAGGAAAAAGAGAAAAAGTGTACAAAATATAAAAATATAAAGAGAAAAGTGTGGTCACAATCAAACATTAACAGCAATGAAGAGGCAAATAAGCAAACAATTGTGTCCGTAAGTGATGCTGTTGTGTCCGTCTTCATACCTCTTGATGGATTTCCAGCACAGCAGAAGACTCTCTAACTGTGGTTACAGTGTGCAGCCTAAGTACAGAAAAAAAAATGCAATTTAATGTTTTATTTATATATACATACACACACACACACGCACACACACACACATATATATATATCTATCATGTCAAACTTGACTGCTATAAAGATTATATGCATAAAACAAATTAAGAAGAAAAAAATAATAATTCAATTTAGAATTTTCAAAGCCAAAAAATCCCTTATGTAGATGCTTTCCAAAACAAGCTACTTGTTCATGGCATATTTTCTATGCCCTAGTGAGTTTTTGTTCTCTGGGGAAAAATTCACTACAAATCTATCCACCACTCAGTTGGTCCCTGTGACTCACCTACTGAAAGAGCATTCTTTGCAAAGACAGCATTGAAACTAAGATGATAAGGGGATGTTCAATTATAATAGCAATGCCAGAATTGGGGGCTTTGCTCTTCTTTGTTCTTATATTTACTAAAATCCTAGGAATGTAAAATGTTTCAGTTCTTTATACTCCCAGCATCTTTTGAAATTTTGGCCTAGAATCTGAAGTCTGGTTTACCTGTCACTGACTATTTAAGAGGTGACCAATGGTTTCTATGTAGGCAGGTGAAAGGCCTGTGAGCCCATGAGTGCACTGCCACTTTCTTTTCCCAGGCTCTGGTGCACTGGCTTTCAACAATGGTTGTATATGAGAATCACCTGGAAGAGTTAAATAATCAAACAACTGAAGCTCAGGCCCAATCAAGACCAATTAAAACCAAATCTCTACAGGTGAGGTCCAGGCAGCAGTTTTTCAGTCTCCAGATGTCTTCTCACATGATGGAGACAGAGAAGCATTATTTACAAAATACAGGAGACTACATCTGGTTACCCCATGGTGGTGAATAATAACAGTTTCATAAAGGGCTCTTGGCCACAGTTTTCCTTAGTTTATCAATGTCTACCAAAATCTCAAGGGGCTCAATTCTAGCAGGGATGGTGGGGGAATGAGTTAACTTTTAATGAACTGCTACAGTTACTAAAAATTTATTTCCACAATCTCATATTCAACTCATTAGCTCTTTTATTTGAAATCACACTATTTCCCAAGAGGATCTTGCATTAAAAAAAATACATTTCTGACCTCAGAAAAGGAAAGAACATGGATATCAATTAATTCAATGTAATTTGATTTAATTGTTCTGGTAGTACATTAACCATTCTAAACTGGCTGTGTTTCACTTCAGCACACTCTACAGGCCTCCATGTTACCCACTTTCTTAGCTTCTTAATTGCAACAAAGACAAACAAGATTCTTTTCTTCTTTGGAATGTTAAAAAGAAACCTCTGATAGCCACTTCTCATCTTTTAGCTCTTGTCTGAAACATTCTTCTAAAATTTTTAACTCATCATATCTCTTTAGAATTCCTTCTCTGAAGATTCTTTAATTTCTGGAATCTAAGGGTTCCTCCTTGCTTCAACACTATCATCTGCTTTTCCACCAAAAGTTGGAATTCTGGAGTAAGGAAACAGCCCTTGTCTTCCTCTGGCAAAGCAATTGCCATATTTTGTATAAATAGCTATGAGAGCAGGTGAACCAAACTGTCTCTTGCCTGGCTGATTTCCCCAAAGGTTCGTAGCCCTAAGTTGCTTTCTTCCACATAAATTTTTCTCTTCTCATTGCTGCATGTTGAATATTTATGTGTTGCTCACACTTGTGAGCGAATGTGCAGAACACAGAGTCAGTCTGAGACAAACTTATGAGGTAAGTGAAATTTGCCTTCAGCCATTCCTGTCAAATTCCCCTCTCCTTCAGAGGAAGATGTGCTTCATTATTGTCTCTCATAACTACTCTATTAAAAATGTCCTCTCTATCTGTTTTCATAATAGAGCATTAATAGTTGATAAGGGCAAAATGTTATTACTTTCAAAATAGATGCATTTTAGAATTGGGATTGTTTCAATTCAACAGAGAGGGCACTGACCACCAACAATGTAAAACAAACAAACAAACAAACAACACTAACAGCTGTAACCTTGTCCTTTTCACACACGCATTTTGTGTAATTTTTACAGTTCAGGAAGATGCCATCAGCTAATTCCAATCCTGGGCTCTAAGTATTTTTAAGCGGCAAAATCGATCTTAAACATTGGCTTCCCATCTCCAAATTGTGTGTTGCTGCCCCTGTACCATAGCAACAATGACAACATTACATTTTATTTGTGCCTTTTTAATTGTCTTTTTTCATTTGATCCTATACCTACATGATGAGGGAACTAAAGGTCAAAGGATTGGTCACCTGTTCAAGAATAGTGAAAGAAAAGAAAACCCACTTCTAGCTACTTCTACCTTTTTGAATTTTTCTCTGTCTTCTACTTACTTGAGGGAAATAGTTTTGAAAAAACTATTAAAAAAATAGCTCAACATCCCTCACCTTAAGACTGTGAACTCAGGGGTCTGTCCCACATTCTATCACTAAGACTGTCCCTGACTGGACACAGAAACCCACCAATAGTCCTCAACTCTTAATTCACCTTGAGCCTTAAGGGAAAATGATGCTAGATCTTCAAGCTCACTTGTTTCCTGTATAGCCAACAAGAATGAGTTTTGAAACCTGAAAACTTGAATTTAAATCCCTGTCCTGCTACCTCCTGGCTGTGTGAACATGGGAAGCTTGTGTAACTTAACCTTACTTGAACCTCAGTTTTTTTATCTGACAAAGAGAAGAGATAACATGGGGCTCTTGTAAAAATGAAATCAAGAACTTGGAAGAGAATAAAATTCATCTCCTTTCTCTCTTTCCTTTGCCTGCCCAAAGTTTACATACTCTTAACTAAAGGTAGTAACATCCCAAACAGGAAAATCTTTTGCAGTTGTGAGAACTTAATTTTGGGTCGATGCCATGTGGAACAGTACTCTTGGAATAAAATGTGTTTGGTCCCAGATAAGGAAGAATGATACACAATGGTTGTTCAAATGGACATAGCTGCGTATCTTAGTTGCTCTACAATCAAAAACAGAATCACTTCTCTCACTCTCTCCTCGTGTCCTCAACCCCTACATATATGATTACTTAATTTCATGAATTTTAATGAACAGACAATAAGCCTTCCTAACACTCCTCCTAAGTGATGAGCTCTAACCCTAAAAAAAGAGAGCATAATAGAGTGGCTTGAACCCCATGAGATTTTGAAACAAAGAGAATATCACTCATTTCCAGCTTCTGAAATTTTACCTGAAGTCTTCCAAAGATTTCTTCTTGGTTGCTCTCAAACCACTAATTTGGCAACAGGCAAATTTGTAATCAATAACCTGGTAAATGATGGGGTTGTACATCGCTGCTGATTTTGCCAGTAAGGTTGGCACCACAGAGAGTTGTATGGGGATGGAGTCTGGCCTTCCAAAAGCTGACCACACAGAGACCACTGCATAAGGAATCCAGGCAATCAGGAAGCCAGCACAAATCAACATTGCCACCTGGTGAGAGAAAGCAACAGAGAACATCTAGACACCTGGAGGAAATGATGGGTGTTGGGGAGAAGCAGGTAGCCAATGGACACCCAAGGAAGTCTATCTATTATCTTTCCCTTTACCCTGACATTAGGACTCATTTCTCATGGATTTCTGAGATGTTAGGCCCAAGGTATTACAATTCTTTTTCCCACTTACCACATCCCATCTATTTTCCACTGCATGTACTCAAAACCCCAAAGATGAACCCCACAAACACTTGTCAGTTTGTACCTCCACTGGGCAGGAGATTATGCTAAAAAGACATCAGTGCCCATTCAACTTCCAGACTTTTCAGCCCACGTTTACTTAAAAACTGAATGGAAAATGTACTCACCTTGATGAAATTTTAAATCACCCATATTTGCCTCAGGAAACTTAGAAACTCTGCCCTTGTTTGAAATTCTAATATGAATCTTCTTCAGAGATTTCTATTAAATGTTATTTCTTTTGTCTCAAATCTTTAGGCTGAGGGTTAGAAAGTGGAAATTCACTAGCTACCAAGTAGAATAGAATCATCAAACTTTATCCAAACTGACACAATTGTATAAAACAAGACTTTTCCAGAAATCCCTTTTCTTTCTCACAAAATTATATTTACTTTAGACGCCTCTTAGCTTTCTGACCAAAAACTAATTAGAAATAGGGTTTAAAACATCCTCAATAGTTTTTCACTATCTGTACTTTGTCTCTTCAGTAATGTAGTCCTAATTAGTGCCTATACCTGACCCCATAGATCATCTCACTTTAATTTGTCAAACCCTTTTCAGAAAGTGTTCTGTGCAATAAACTAGCAAATGCTGTGAGGGATACCAGTACAACTTGGTGCCTGAATTGTATCCCTCCAGAATACAAATAACTGTAGTACAAGGCTGAATAGGATTTAAGTGCCAGTTCAGAGGAAGACAAAATTACATGCAATGGAACAAGTTTAAGTTTCATGAGGGATGTGGCATATAACCTACTGGTTGGCGAGTGGAAATAAAGGAATAGTAGTGACACCAGCAGGGCAAAGGCAATAAATAGACAGGTACGAGTAAGGTTTGCACAGGAACTATGGAGCAATTCACTTTGGTGTATGAGAAAGCAACAAAGGGAGATGATGCTGGAAAGAAAGTTAACACCCATATATTCAGGGTTTTGTATAACATGTAAGTGAGCTTGCACTTAAGTCCATATGCTTTGAGGCACTAGTAGCTTTTTGAGGAGACATATGAGAGCTGTGCTTAGGAAGATTAACCTATAAAAATGAAATGAAGCAGGAAGGAATCAGGACATAGAAAGGTCATTGTTTATTCATTCAATCAACAAGTATTATTGAGCATCTCCTATATGTTTTGTGTTGAGGAAAGAGCAATGAACAAGGCAGACACAATTTCTGCCCACATAGAATGTTTACTCTCAGCAGGTTTGTTTAGACAACAGTCTACACAAGACTTAAGAGGGGTATTAATTAGAATACTGGCACTGGCAAATGAAGTCTAAGCTTTGGTTTTAACTTTAACTTGAGTGATTTCAGGCCCTAGCTGAGAGAAAGTACACTAATGTCATTGTTATCTACTAGAATATTCTTTCTGTAAGATAAATTCAGTAAGTCCTCACTGAACATCAACAGGTTCTGCAACTTTAAGTGAGGCAACTTACAATGAAACCAATTTTACTAAAGACCAATATATACAAATAAGAGTTAAGTTCTTAAGGCATCTCCTCAAGTTATAACAAAAAGGCATTGAACAAAAGGACATTATTCAAGGACCTGCTGTAAAGAAACGAGATTCAAATTAGCCCTCTGTGTAGTAAGCATCTGGTTTATCTGTGTGTGTGCTTATTTTTCTCTTCCCAGTGTACCCACTATTGTATCACCGCCAGTCCCCCTTCTTTTCCCCAGGCCATTTTATGATATTGGCATCACAGGCATCACATGGCCCAGACTGACCAGAGGGCTGTGTGGCCCAAGCTACAGTAGTAGAAATAAGGATGAGTACATGACTCTAAAGTGCATAATTAGAAGCATCTTGGGAATTTTTAAGGGGATTCCAGGAAAAGTGGGCCTTCCTTTTACCTTTTACCTGGGAAGATGTAAATCTGGAGCTATCTAAGGCCCTGGGGCCACTCCCTCTTTCACCATCCCCTTTATAAGAAGTGAAATTACAATTCCCAGCATCAAGGTCATGACAAGCTACTATGGAGGATAAATGATGAGTAATGAAACAAAATGTTTTATTAATAGAGCAACAATACTTGTGTAAGCTTTTGTGCTTAAGAAATCCAATTGGATAAGTTTTTCTTTTAAGAAAGTCATTTGTGTGCATATGCATTTAAATATGTTTTTGTGGGAGCAGATTATTACAGCAGGGAATTGTCTATACTAGAGATATGAAACATCCTATCAGTAGGGTATGTTTGCCCTGAAAACCCTACATGTACGGAGTGTGTCAAGAAAGAAGCATGGGAAATCTACCTTAAATTCTCAGGTTCTGAAATTCTATCCAGGAAGTTCAAGGCTTATCTTTAAAAATTAACTAGATCAGAAAAAAATTATCAACAATATTTATTTGGTCCATTTTGCAAATATTGAGAATCTTCATCCCAAAGAGATGAGTCAAATTAGCCCAAACCTCCTATATTCCCTAAAGCCTTGCATTAGGATTCTGCATCCTTGCTTTAAGGTCCTGAGCCAAAAATTCTCACCTGCACTTCACAGTTATAAACAAGGCCTAATGCACACATGCAAATCTCCTGCTCGCTTTTCTGCAGAAGCTTACCCAGGAGAGACTGTATTTGGTTGGTCTATGTGAATTTTGCTTGTAAATGGAATGGAGGCATCAAGGCTCACATTGAGAATATTTTTTTCTAAATCCCCAAATAAACAATAACTATATAAATAAATCTTTCTTTAGCAGATGTCTGGGAACTTAACATAGCTCCATCCTTTCTCCCTCGGTGAGTCATATGATGATTTTACAATATCTTGAAAGCTGTTTTCTATGCCGCTCCCAAAGTCATTGACAAAAATTAAATTAGTACTTAGTCCATAAAATTTTCCACATTTTACATACTTTTTACTTTTATGGGAGTATGCAACGGGCAACAGGAAGGACTTAAAACATTTGTATTATATATTCTAAACAAACATAGGAGAATTAAATATAACATCATTTTAAATACATAGCAAATGAATCAGTGTGGTTTTTCTAAATTAAAATAAAGCTAAATACATTAAACTGAATGACTAGAAAGTTTAAAGCAAAAAGAGTGATAAAAGCATAAATTTGAAAGGTCCTACAAAATGTTACTTCTATTTTTGAAATGAATACAAAGTGAATATGAGGCACATTCATTTTTTTACAACCTTTTCATGTTAAAATATTTTCCACAAAATTTTAAATATTAAAAATGTTAAGTTATTTTAAGATACACTCTATAAAAGTTTCCAAAACTTTCATATTACACTCAGTTTTCTGAGACCTTTCTACTCAGCTTGGACATGTTTCATCATTCCTCAGTCTGTTCTTCACTTCCTCATTGTTAAGTGTGTCCTCATCTCTGTTTTCCCAAATTTCTCTCCTAGATATCCTTATATCAGTTCTAACACAGGCACTTGTACTGGTCTATGTTTTCTGTTATTTTTTAATTGCTTCACTTTTGTCCCCACCTTTTGGTTCACTGCCAAAGCAGTAAAACTTCAAATTCCTAAATTAGGCAGTTTTCATGGGAGGAAATTCACAGAATACATGTTCAGCTTCTACCAAAGAATCACACATCTGCAACCCAGTTCATTTCAAATACATCTTGCTATATATCTCTTGCTAAGAGATATCACAACATTCTAACTACAGCATCAAGTCTCACATAAGCATCATTGTCCATAATTGATCAATTCCAATGAATTAACCAATTAAAGCAATAATAGAGCAATAGGGTTGAAAATAAATTCTCCAAGTTAAAAAAGGCTCTGCCTTTGGGCCCAATGCATCTGAATTATTTCAGCAGAGGTTTCCAAGAAGGGTGTCCTATCTTTTCTGTGTGTTAAGGTAGTGTGATATTATGGGAAAATCTCTAATAAGGAGATACTCTGGAGTTTGGATTCCAATCCAGTTCAGCTCCACTGACTAATGCAACTGAGACAGAATCTCTGATTCTCTAAAAACTGACATTGCAGTTCCTTCCACCAGGGTCCTTTGCCCAGACATAAGACTTCAGGCAACGTTTGAAGCTACATGTCTTCTTGAATGATAAGATGAAAAGGAGGAAATGAAATTAACATGCAAGTGGAGGCATAGTAGGAGGACCAAAGATATGGAATAAATTCTCCACCAATAACAAGATTGAATCACATTACAGAAGCAGTTAGACTACTGGTAAGAAATGTTTCAGTGGCTGAGATAAGATCACATCACAAGAAGAGAGATCATCACAGCTATAAATTGAGAGAATGAGAAGGGGACAGGCCCTGCCTGCTTCAGCAGTGCATACAATTGATAGAAGCATAAAAATGATAAGATTTGGATTTTTCATCTTGGCTCTAGCTAGCAAGAGTATAGATTTGCTCCAAACTACAGGGAAAGAAAATATTAAAAGATGATAATGCAACAGCAAATGCCATTCGTGAGACTACTATCCTCCATATGCTTTCAGCCTGTCATTGAGTGATACAACCAATGACATAGAAGAAGATGAAAAATTTGACAGCCATCACCTACCTTCTTTGACTCTCAGTTCCCTCACCTATATAAAATCAAGGGTGGTGATAGTAAGTTTTCACTCCACCTTTACAGAATTAAATAATTCAACAATATGTCTGGTTTGAGTTTCCTCCTTCCTTCTATGTTATCAACAGGATGATGACTAAAGCCAACTGTCCCAGACCCTCCTTCAAATACTTATGAAGAAAACACTTCTGAGATCTTTGATGTGTCTGCCATATGTTAGCCTTGGCTGTGATCCAAGCAGAAAATATTAATTCATACTTAAATAAAAGAAGTAAAAAAAGAGAATTCTGTACTTTCCGGTTGCAATTTTCTAAAATCTTAAAATACCACTACTCTATAAACAAGCAAAAGCTATGTTTGAAAGAAGAGGATGTAAATTAGGTCATGTCACACTATGCATCTGTTTTAGAGTTTTGATCTAAAACTGAACACAGTATTCCCCCACAAGGCAGTGGCTGACTTAAAAACAGCAAATATAAATTTGTAAGTATCTGGTTCAACAAAACAAGGGAGACTTCACTGATCCTTATAGATAAACCAAGGTCATTGAGATGGGGATACTGCTACTTGGAACAAATACTCAGATGGAAAGGGCAGGTGATTTTTAGTAATAAGAACTATTGCCATAGACAATCCAACCAATCTAGCCATTTTCATAAAACCTCAGAGTTTTAAAAGGCAACTTAGATATCCTTTAATTCCTCCCTTACACTTTTTTGCAGGTGGGAAAAACTAAGGCCCAGAGAGATAAGTAGTAGGTTCAGGTGAATTAGTCAAGATGCTGAGTTGGAAGCAATAGAAACTGACTTTGGCTGAGTGAGACATAAAGAGAAATATATTGGTTAGCACACAGCATCACTAGGAATGCTGGACTTAGAATTGAGGCCAAGCAGACAAAAGTGACACCTAAGACTATGACCTGACCTGATTGTACTGCAGAAACTACTGCTGCTGTAGCCATGGCCTGGGAAGAGAGCTCCCTGCCCCTTCCCCTGGTATCGCTAGTTCCTGAGACAGGCTGATGTGGCTGGAGCCCAGTATAATAGCTATACTCTAGCTGCAAGGAAATCTTGAGAAATTAATAACTGGCCCTTCTATATTTTTTAAATTAAGAGGCAATTTTAGCTTCCCAGTAAGACAAAAAATGTTTGGATTCCTCAACATGAAAATTCTAGACAGGAAAAGGGAGTCAGCCACTGACAGCCCAAATCAATAAAAATGTGAGACTTCTCAGTGAGTTAGTGGCAAAAATGGGATTGACCCCTAGCTTAAAATTCATGTGTATAAAATATATAATATGTATATTATATATGTGTTTGAAGCATTGTGTTATGTCCAGGGAACAGAAAGTGAACAAAACAATATGGTTGTTAGCCCCATGGGCCCAATTACTAGTGGTAAAACCAGACATTGAGCAAATAATCACAAAAATAAGTGTGTAATTTTAAATTAATTATATTCTGTGACAAGTTCCAAGAAGAAAATGTAAAGGCTCCATTAAAACATTATAATACGACTTTAATTCAATTCGAGGAATACTTCTTCAGGAAGTGACATTTAAGATAAGAAGAAACAGGAAAAAAAATATTAATTATTTGGGTTTTAAAAAATGAGCAATTCATTTCAGCTTTCTCAAAAACTGCCCTTCGAGTTCACATAGGGCTCCCTGAATCTGAATCCTTAATGATAAATGATGTTCAATGAGCAATAAAGGACAGGAGTCATTAGAGAGAAAGACTTTATGTTTACGAGTTTTTAAAAAACTTAGCAGTCACTGTGGAAGAACAAAGCAAAACAAAATGCCTCCTCAGGTATAAAGGGAACGTGGCAGTCAAGCCAGGGGTCAAGGAACTGCTTAACACTCATCAAGGTAATTAGGTTAACTTATTCAATTATGTTTTCATTACAGCAATCTTGATTGAGCATCTAGCAGGCACCAGGCAGTTGGGGATCAGCAGCAAACAGTACTTGCCCTCACCTAACTGCTATCTTGTAAAAAAAAAAAAAAAAAGACAATAAACACAGGATTTAGTAAAGTAAATGCACCAAGTGCTCTGATGGCCCATAGCAGAGAGACTTAAACTAGGCAAGGGGAGTTAAGAAGGCTCTCTGGTGGAAACAGGGAAATTAAGAGAAAGCCAGGTACCCACAGGATCTAGATACTAACTATATGGATCTGGAACTTTATAGATGATCTATGAGTACTAACAGAATTAGCATAATAATATTTGGAAAACTTAATCTATATTTCTGATATTTCCTTCCTGTGACTCCACCATCCCCCTCATGAAAGCAGCTGAAAGAGTGTTATTGCCTGTGTGAAGGTTTTTACAAGCAGAAGTACCCAAAGAAGTAAAACATTCATTTTCAGCTTCTGAGTTTCAAAAAAAGAAGGAAAAAAAAACAAAGAATGGAAACTTACAGGAGAGAAAATAGTTGCGAGAAGAAAGTTTTGAACGTGATAAAAAGGACTTTATGCATACATAGCCAGAGACTTGAACTCAGGTATTAAGCTCACCATGCGAACAATTTAAGGGATGCACATAGATGCAGGAGCCAGAGCTGGTAACGAGCCTACAGCCCAAATGCGAGGGAGGACATCGGAGGAGCTTGTAACTGACTTTGCAAAGCTCTCCTAAAGTTATTCCACTGAGTTGAGCAGGCCAGGGAAGGGGATGAGGGAGAAATAGACCCTCAATACATTTGGGGTTAGGAAAGCAGAAAACTTGTGTCTCACTTTCCAAGCTCCCAACAGCCACCTGATGGGTTTCAGTCAAAAGATGAAGGAGTAGCTAGAATTGCTAAAAGGCCTAAAGAGGACTTATAGTAGGAACAAGAAGAATGTAAGGTGACGTATTACACCTGATGACTGAGACCAGAGGAACCTTAAATATCTCAACAATACCAGGATCAATAAATGGACAACCAGACCAGGAGCTCCCACCAATCAGCACCATGGAATTATAAAGACCTTTCTGGAACTTATACATAGCCAGGAGAAAAGGAGGAAAATTCTTGATTCCATTGAATTCATCCTGATTGTTTAATATTGTTTCTTTTACAAGGTCAAATGCAGTCATAAAAATGAAATTATACTGAGTCATAGAAATAGAAAGAGGGATTTGTTTGTTTCTTTGGAGTTTTGTTTTGTTTGTTTGTTTGTTTGTTTGCATATCTCTGCAATTTCTGTAGTATGTAAAATTTTAGCCTGCTACAAAAGTCTAGCAAAACCACTTTTTAAAATAAGTTAATGAGAAGCTACAATATCGAGAAAGGTTTATAGATAAAACATCAATTTTTAAGTTGACAAGGCCAAAATGGTAAAATGTAGATCCAGATAATAACTCACCTAAAAATAATTACAATACACAGAAAAGTAAGTGATTTTGATCCCAGAATCCAGGGAGGCAGCCTTTAAATAATGCACTTTAGACCAAGCTGTTCTGAAGATCAGAAGCACCAAGTGAACAGGCAAATTGCCCATTCTGAGCGGTAGCCGAATGAAGGATAAGACTTCTAAGACTATGAAAAGGCCCAGCATGAGGTTGTTTCTATTTATTTTTACTCAATATAAAAAAAATCAAGGTCAAAATTAAATAGTAACTTAAAATAGTTTAAATTTAGTACAGAAGATTTCACAATAAAATATTTATTTTTCAATGTGGGTTTAATTTTCACTTAAATTTTTTGCATAAATGTTAATAACTAGAGCATTGTATATTTAAGTTATTTTGCTATATGTTGTATATATGTATATGAAATGTAGACAAAATATATAATATTATAATACAGGCATTATATATAATATAGTGTCATATAATATATATGTTTGAAGATACACATAAAATAAAATCATGTACATATGTGCCTATGCTTTTCATTTAATCTGATCTGGGTGAGCCTGACTAATCTAGACAGTCAAAGTCAAGAAGAAGGATAACAACAAATCAAATTAAATGGCGTGCGCATAGCTTCACCTGGTATGCATAATGAGCTTCGGAAGCACTGACTAAATTAGCTGCCCACTCTAAAAAATACACAAAGAACAGATGCTTAGGGTATTTCAACTAACAAGAGAGGATGATGAGTAACAGTTTCAGAGAACCTGGAGAACGGCCTCATGGGTATGAGGATCCAGGCTCACTGGGCAAGACCATCAAAGTATCTCAAGGCCAGTAACATTAGAAAATGGTAGGAAGAGAGAGAAAGTCACAGGACATCTCAGCAGCTTCATGGTATGCGTAAGTACAGGGCTGCAAGGTAAGCTAACATCCACGTACCAGTATGATCAACATCCTGATATTTCCCTGGGCACACTTCCATAAACCACTAAAAAGGAAAATTTTTTATCTTTGTTGCTTTTATCCAGTTCCTAGAACAGTACTTGGTACAGAATAGCATTTAGATTAAATGTAACCCACATTTAATTTGTATTCATTTATTTGGATTCAATTTCTTTTTTTTTTTAATCACAGATAATAGTTCAAGGAAGTACTAAAAATGAATACCTTAATTCATGATCTGACATTTTATGGAAATATTTTTTCTACTTTATGATTAATTATCACATAGAAGTAGATCACGATTCCTGATTCTGCATTTTTTTTTCCAAGGAGGAGCTACTCTATTTCTTAGTACAGACTTAGAGTGATAAAAACTTTCCTCAAACTTTGTCCTACTCAGCATGTGGACTTTAGAGAGTAAAGGTGAACTGGAACCATCAAAAATCTCTACCTGAACAAACTGATAGTTGCCAGAGAGGAGCAGAGTGTGGAAAAGATGAAGGGGAATAAGAGGTACAAACCATCTCCAATTATAAAAAAAATAATAACAAGTCATGGAGACATAATATATGCCATAGAGAAAATAGTCAATATTATCATAATAACTTTGTATGATAACAGATTAAGTCTTATTGTGATGATCACATCATAAAGAATATAAACATTGAATCAATATGTTGTATACCTAAAATTAACGTAATATTGTATGTCAACTATATTTTAATTTTTTAAATGAATTTATAGCTCACACTGTGTAACCAAGAGATCCTAGCACAGCTTTAAAAAGTCTACAATTTAGAGACAGGAAGGAATATTACTAGAATAAAAGCCCTGATTTATTAGAAAGCCATCTTTGATCAATAAGGAACTATATAATCATAGGTCCCTGCGATCAATGGTCTCCAAAGTAGGCTACGAGGACTGCTGAAGGTGAAACATCAATCAACATGACTGATTGGGATACCACAAAGAATGACTAGAACTTTAGTCTACATTTATTTTTATTTTTCAAGTATAAGATAGAAATTCAGGTATTCTAATATTAAATACACAGTTTTATGGTATGATCTGTATGTCATTTACATTGAAGGCATGTGCTGAAAAGTTATTTTTCACCATAGGGTGAGATATGATGAAAGTATAAAGACCACTGCTTAGACTTTACCAGAATTCCTAGAAGTTATAAAAGAAAGGAGGAACCACAGTTTCTTTAACATCTTCTATGCACCAGATGACAGAATAGTATGCTTTATCTCACTGAATCTCTACCACAACCCAATAAGATAGATGTTACTATTCCTGTTACACAAGTGAAGAAACAGAGATTTAAAGAAGTATCTATCTCTGGGCCACCAACCTGGAAAGTGTCGGTGATGGAATTAAAACCCTACTTTGTTTTCAAATTGTCTACTCTTTTCCTTATACCACAATATCTAAAGAGCTGCCAGCTCTGAAACTAGCATTTACCAAGGGACTGAAACCTACAAATATTGCTCTTGTGTTAATATGTTTCCCATAAGAAAGCAGACATGATAAGCTCTTACTCTGTAAGTAATGTGACCATGCAGAATGTTGCTAATCATGCCCACCAAAGTCCATACAAAGCAGTAAGTGAGGCATTTTGTGATTCATAAAATTTATTATTCTTATTGCTAAAATAATTTTTAAAACCCAGTAATATTCTATTCAATAAATAGGTCCATTGCACAGATTTGGTAGATATTAGAAATTGTGTGTGTGTGTGTGTGTGTGTGTGTGTGTGTGTGTGTGTGTGTGTGTGTAAATGAGACAGAGACAAAGAGACTGAGACAGAAACAGAGAAAAGAGATACTACAAAGGTTTAGAAAAATAATACCCGAGTTCAGAAATTCATGAACAGTAGAGGTTTTAAGTTTTCTCAGGAAACTATTCTCTTTGCCCTATGAAGTTTAAGTGATTAGAAAACACCTCTGTAAATTATTACTGCAGTTACCTTGGTCAGTTTCATTTCCAGCATGTGGCTGCCATGAATCCGACTGTCAAAATGAGCTACTTCTTTGGAAGAGGACTTAACCTTGGCAATGATCTTCGCATATGAAAACACGATCACAGCCGTTGGGAGCAAGAGGCAGAAGAAGAGGATGTTCAGGATGAAAATCTGACCCCCTACTGAGGCCTGGGCCAGCCACCAGTCCAAGGTGCACGAGGTTCCAAAGGGCTCAGGTACGTAGTCCCCCAGACCTACCAAGGGCATGGTGGTCCAGAAGGAAGCATAGGCCCAGATGACTGCCAGGCAGATGTAGGCATGCTTTCTTTTCAGCCAAACACCTGAAGGCAGAAGAAAAGCATTACCGAGATGTAATCTGCCCTTGCCCAAATACCTCCCCTAAATATGTCAAATTCCACATCCAAAGAGTTATTCCACTGGATTCTGGGAGAATTGCTGAGATAACTGAAGCCTGAAGGAGAGTAGAAGGAAGGGAGGAAAGTTGCAGAGCTGGGGTATTTTTCCCAGAAGAATAAAATTGAAACTGATTTCACAAGAAAGGTTTTCTCTGGGCATCTGAGAGCCTTGAGAGGGGGAAGTAACATAATCTAGGAAAAGAAGGATCTTCAAAAAGCATGCAGAATAACCTGTGAGATCTTATCCAATGCAAGAGACCAACTGATAGAATGTTAGGACCGAGCTCAAAAAAAGCATGTATTTGTGGGTCATCCAAGGTAAGAATTTTTGAGGGAGGTGAGAAATGATAAGGTATAGCACATGTCTTTAGCACACCCTTTTCCCTAAAAGCTGTTGTGTCTCCCGTCTCATTTGTCTTTCTAGGCACTTGTCAGGTGGGGAGTTGTTCAGCCATGATTGCGATTGTGTGGTGTGACATTTAAGTGATTGACTCTGCGTGATGAGAACAGGTTTTAAATCTTCAAATGTTGTTAGCACAACAGTCACACTCACACAGCAATAGAAAGAGAGGTAGAGAATCTAGGTAGATTGTATTATGTTATGCAAAAGTAACTGTGAAAATATTTTCAGAAAAACAAAAAAATGAGCTCTGTGTTTCAGCACTAATTTTCATTAACCAAAATGGAATTCCAAGAGGAAGAAATACTGCAGTCATCTAAGAAAAGCTGTAAAGCACTAGATCATTATCCAGAGTTCCACACAGCCACCAAACAGGTTGGCCTGATCTAGGGCTACAGCCTCCATGGGAAATTATTTCCAACCCCGCTATCACCTTGAACCAAAAGGGCCAGAGAAGTGATTCCTTACTGCCTTGGTTTTGTATTAGCGGAGAAGAGATTTCAAAACATATTCAATAAAATTAAATGATTTCTTCAGCAGAGACTCAAGGCCTACCTCTGCTTAGTGCCATATGAGGTCTGAGAAGTCAGTAGAGCCTCAATTCTAGTATTTGACCTTCATGTAACCTTTCTATATGGCAGTGCTCTTAGCAGTTAAACAGAGGAAGAAAGACTGTATTGCTGACAGGTTTTAATAAGGGTTAAATGAAATAATGGAAGGCCTGTTTTGCAAGCTACAAAGAACTACATTAACATAAATCTTTACTCCTGTGTTTGTCTCATTTAGCGCTAACAAGAAATATAACAGATTGTTTATATACTCTGTTGTCTCTACTTTTTCAAATACATGGCATTTTATATTATAAAATGCAAATTTCTCAAGCCCAACCAGATAGGGATAACAATTTTGTAACCGTAATATATGTCAGTTCTTGGTTTTTCATTATAATGGATAGAAATTGGCACAGATAAGTACATGATTTGTAGGAATGTGCATAGGCATACGTATAAGCATTTATGGTCAGGGTTACTTAGTGAAGTGTTTTATACTTACATTCGAGTATGGTGAAAGGCTGTCAAGTACAGGAGGGAGTAGATTAGTAGGTTGGTTCTGTGTTGCTCCAGAAGTCAGAACTAGGACCAATGGGTGGAGGTTACTGGGAGGCAGTTTTGTCTTAATATAAGGAATAACATTGTAACAATGACAGCAGACCAAGCAGAGAATGGGCTGCCTTGTGCAGTAGTAAGCTCCCCATCACTGGTCACTGGGCTTATTCAAGAAGAGGCCAAGTGGCTCTCTGTCAGGGATGCCTTCAAACAGTTTATCACATTATCTGGGAGAAAGGTCTACATGTCTCTGAGCTATCTTCTAATTCCAACATCGTAAAACACTGTGTGGAGGGTTTAACAGTACTTCAAAACCAAACGATGAAACCATACTATTGAGGTTTACTCTTAGAAGAAGCTGGAAAATATATACTGTTCCCGTATGAAGTTATGCCCTGCAATGATTCTGGGGATGGGCAGTATCGTCTCTTTAATTGACACAATGCCTAAGTTCAAGAAAACATTTAAAAAGCAGAGACATTCAGGTTTAGTATTCCTAAAATATTCTCGGAAAGTTGAAATTTTACCTTCTCTTCTGTAAAATCTATAGGCATATTTAAGTTCTATTTGATAAATAAGTTTATAGAAAATAAATTTATAGAAAGAAATCAAAGTCACCCAGAATATGAATAATCGTATTTTTTATCTTATCAAAATAAGATATTTCTATTGGAAGTTTTAAACTGTTTAGAAAAAAAGATGCAATTTGTGAAGACTGTGGATCATGACCCGACCCTCCCCCACATGATTTCCTTGGAGATTGGGACTGTAAAATTTTAGAATGTAAAGGAAATTTTCACCATATTGAGAGTGTCAAGTCAACTTGATTTTCCCCACCCCAGGCTCCAAGCCATGCTCTGTCCCTATGGTCACAATTACTCTGACAGACTGACAAAGCAGCTTTATTCAGAGGAAACCATATGATTCCCTGTTTGCGCCTAGTTCTCAATATCAAACTTAAGGGCCCAAATGCTTCTCTTTGGGGCACAATAAATTCCCAGAACTCCAAGAAGCAAAAGTAATAAAAATTTATTTTAACATGTAGATTAATCCAATCATTTAAAAAAAAACTCTAGTTCCTAAAAACATGTTTATTGCTGGCTTATCTATCATCAGTTCTCTTAGTCATCCATCTTTCTACCTACTGATGCCACAAAGAAAAAAAAAAACAAGCACTATGTCTGTATGTGTGTCCTTTCCTGCAGGCACAGCTGCAAGGTTCTCTGAGTTAGAGATGGACTTTCGAATTCCTCATCTCTGAAATCATAGGGTGCCAGAGTACTAAAGAAGAATCAGGAACATCTTAAATAATTAAACTTACTATGTGGGGAACCAGATAAACATCATGGACCTAACATCTTTCCAAAGTATTTTATTTCTTTTGTTTGCATGGAAAAAAAACATGGTAGAAGCTTACACATTTTTACACAGGAAAATGATACTTCTAAAAGCATTGTAGCCAAATACCAGACATTTCTATAATAAAAATATTAAAAGTTGACACAGTTTTAAATCTTCAAACATATGTTAAAGTAAGATAGATTATAAATAGAAATACTCTTGTTGCCAAGAATATTAATGAGATTATTAATAATCTTTATTCATTACTCAGGGGTAAAACTGTTCATCTCCGACAATCGCCCTAGCTTTATCCATCAGGGAGTGAGAAAGAAACCTTTCTACTTACCATATGATAAATAGCAGATTTTCAGGTATCGATCCAGACTGACAGCTGTCATGGTGATAAGACTTCCGCAGCCAAAGAAAAATCCAGCCCATCCATACCAGCGGCAGCCAATCCAGCCAAACACCCAGCGGTGACAGAAGCAAGAGATGATCGTGAACGGTTTGCCTACAACTAGAGGGCCAAGCAACTTGTCAAGGGAAGTTCCCTCTAGTTAAAATTTACCTGCCTACCCCGGCTCACTGTTGAATTATATCCTACTCAAAGAGATAATTATTTAGTAAATGTTAAGTTCATTTTGTTTACAATCAGACCCAGATTTCTGGGATTTAAATTATTTATTCCCTTGGCTTCCATTAGTTTGTCAGGTTTTTTTTTAACTTTCTAGAAAGTATTCTACAGATGATCCCCGAATTAGAATGATTCAACTTACAATTTTTTCAACTTTATGATGGTGTGAAAGCAATATGCATAATAAATTACATTAGTTATTCAACATTTTTATTATAAAATAGGTTTTGTGTTAGATGACTTTGCCCAACTGTAGGCTAATGTAAGTGTTCAGAGCATGTTTAAGGTAGGCTTTGCTAAGCTATGATATTAAGTAGGTTAGTGTATTAAGTGCATTTTTAACTTAAGATGTTTTCAATTTGAGATGGGTCTATTGAGAGGTAACCCCATCATATATCGAGGAGCATCTATGGTTTAATTCATACACCGCACCCTCTCTATTCAGTCCTTGTATTTAATCTTCACCCTCCCTAAAAGGAATATGCTGAGGAAGCTCTTCAACATCTTTTTCTGATATATCTATTAAAAAAAGTTTACCTAACATGATAGTGATTGCATTAGGAAAACCAAGTAACCGATATTCAAAGCTTGCAGGTGCCAGCCAGCCCCATCCCTCCCAGGTGTGCCATTTTCTCAGTATACTGAGGTATATGGAAGTTCCTGTTAGTGCTGTCAACTAACACATATTTCTTGAGTGCCTTCTGTTGGCTAGACACACATCTCTAGTTGTCTAAACAGCCAGTGTCACTCTCCATCTTGCTAGAATGTGCACCTTTATATTAGAGCTTCTTAATCCAAATGAGTCAAATTTCATTGTCAGTGAGAAAACTGAGTGTAAAAGATTGTTTTTATTTAAGAAATTATTATTTAGTGCCTCTTATGTAACAATCACAGAACAAGGTGCTAGAGGACAAAATGGAGATCAAGATTCACAAATCCATTTTTAATAGAGAGAGCAGACAAAAGAAACAAATAATTTGTAGTATAAGATACAATGATAAGTATAAGATACAGTGATGTCATGATAGTGATTAGTGCTGTGAAAAAAAAATAAAGCAGAGGAAGGAAATAGAAAGTGTCGTTCTACATAAGGTGATCTGCGAATATGACATTGAGGCAGATGCTAAAATCAGTGGAGGGGAACTCAAGCAAATATCTAGAGGGAAAATATTCTAGGCAGAGGAGAGAGCAAACTCAAAACCCTAGGGAGTATCTGCTGGATGGGTGCTAAAGGCAGAAGAATAAGACAAGCGAAAGTGACCCGGATGGAGTGAAACTGGTATTTGTTATGTCTGTGACCCATTAACAAAAGCTATTTTAAGCTTCCTTCTGGAGCGGAGCTCTTGATGAGCCTTCGGGATGTCATCTAGAATATCTCCCCCTTCTCCTCTTAGTAAGCTGGTTCTGAACCTGGCTGCACTTCAGAATCACTGGAGGAATTGTTTTGCTTTGCTTTGTTTTGATTTATTGTAATTATCAATGTCCAGGATTCTAACCCCCAGATGATCTGATTTAATTTATCTAGAGTAAGCCCAAGTATGGATATACTTTTTTCTAGCTCCCCAGTTGATTCTAATACATATATACAATTGCAAGCCACTGGGATTTAAACAACAAATACTAGTTGTATAGATGAGTAAACACCTGGTCTCTAGGATGTGCTGGTTTAAGGTACTTATAACGGAATATAGTTGACCAAGAAAAAAATAAAACAGACATAGATATTTTTAAGATTCATTGGAAGGGAAAAGTGTATTAGAGCTAGTACTCAGAAGTTGGAAAAAATGACCTGAGTTAATCAGAGAAAGCTATGACACGGAAGAAATGCTTTCTGCTGAATTGCTCAAAAGACATGCAGAGTAATGAGATGGTTTGTGCAATTCTAGAACAGACTTGCTCGGTTGAAAGCATTTTCAACGTGTCCAATCAATTAAAGACATTTTTATTCAAGCCTAATCTAATTCAGCCTTAAGTACGAGTCTGGTGTGATTCAGTGGTGAAAGATGTGGCTGAAATGGCAGATTTCGTTCCAGCATTTATTTTACCTTCAGTCCCAGGGAGAGAACCATCGAGTAGTGAGCAGGGTGAGCAAGCCAGGAAAGTTATCATTCACGTTGCGACACCGCCATCGCATGGCAGTAACTAAAATGGCAGTTTTCACAGAAAGGGGCCTGTCATGCTCCTCTTGATATGCATGTGTACTCCCCATAAAAGCTCATGGTATTTAAGTCTGTCCAGACTGAGTAAAGGCTTTCTAAAGAACCTAGAGCCTCCAAACTCTCTGCTACCGTGTGATAGATAGTGACTCGATAGGTAGAAGCTTATTAATGAGCCTTGTTTTCAGAAATTGGCAGTGGCTTAACTATCCCCTTGTGAAGAGACAGTCAAATATCAGGAAATATTTTAAAAGAAGATGCTTTAGATGTGAAACTGTTAAAAATATTCCAGCAGAAAAAGGATTCATGTGTGCTGTTCAAATTCAATTTCCCAAATTCTAGTAATTTAAGACCATATGGTAAAAAGAAGAATGTTGGGCTCCAAAGACACCTTTGAATGTATCTAGGCAACCCTAGAATTCTATGGATAAAAGCAAAAGGTGGCTTATCCAAAATCATTCATATTTGTAAAAATGAATTGCAATTAAAGAAAAATTTTATTCCATTGTCTACTTGATGGGTTATCAGAAACCAAAGAAGTAATTTTCAGTTTTGACTTCACATCAAACTCTCATTTTAAATATCTGTAACATTCTCAACCAACTAAATCAAAATTTCCAAATATGAAATCCAACTATGAGTATTTTTTTTAAGTTCCCCAAGTGACTTTTTTGTGCAACCAAGTTTGAGAACCAATGAGCTGGAAACCACTTGTACTTGCAGTCAATCCCTAAGCCACACTTAAATGTATCATCAGCAAGGCAGATTTCCCCTTATCCTATACTTGCCTTTCAGCCTGTCTTCGTTTATTATTTACCTTTCAGATCTTATCCCCTCAACGTTTATTTTAATAAATTTCCATAAATATGGAAGAGGCATAACAGAGCTCAAAACAGTGATCTACAGCCTGCCTTTAAGTTTCTGTTTTCTGATTCATTTAGCCCACTATACTTCCAGGTGTTTAAGAGATCTTTTATTTTTCCAGAGAGTATCCTCAGCATCTAACATGCCTGGCACATAAAAAGGACTCAACAAATATTAAATGAATGATCTCTTTAGCCAGACACTTCATTAAGTTACTACAAATTCTGTAAATATAACTTGTGGAAGGAGGAGCATAAAGGCATGGCAGTATGCCTTGGGGTGATCTCCAAGCCAGTGAGGACTTTAAAATGGGGGCATAATTCAAACCCCCAAAGAAGAAACAACATGATTGTGTTACCTGAAATCCCCAGATCACAGATTGCTAAATTGATAGTCATTATTTCTGCAGGTCTCAGCTTCTTCTTTCGTCTAGAAGACATATAAAGGACATACCCATTTCCAACTGTGGACAGAATCCCTACAAAGAAAAATATAAATTCCCATCATTAAAACTAAGATTTAGAGTTCACTTGAATATGAAACACATCTCAATTTGAAAAATGGACACCAAGATTTAGAGGGTAGTGAGAGGACTCTAAATAAAAATCTAAATTAAGAAGATGAAATAAAAAGCATGAGTTGTGAGTGACAGGCAAGGGATGGGTTGTCTCCAAAGGGGTAGGAGTCAGGGATTACAAGACTTCACTTACCCAGAAAACTAACTTCTCAGTGAAGCTAGGAGGGTGTGGGCATCCCGATGGTCAGCTCTCAAACTGGCCCCCGGGGTGGAATATTTCCTCCGCCATTTTTATGGAATACCTCCCATTTTTATAGAAGGCCCTCCCTCTGATAAGGAGGGTTGTTAACACCTTGGCTCATGATAAATTCTGAAGATGAAGTGACCCCAAACCAAATGAAGTGCTTTCACTATCACTGTGGATTCCTGAGGGATTCTGGAGAGGCAGAGGCCAGATAAGGCTGGCATAACTCCCTGCAAGGAAAGGGTCATCTCCTGGAGACACATCCCAGGACTTTCACCTCCTAGGGACACATGGACACTAGGTGTCTGCAGCTGCTACCAGTCTAGGTGTCAGGGGGGAGTGGGTGACAACTGATATGGGCTCTCCCCCTCCCACCAAAGGGAGAGAAAGTAACCTTGCCCTCAACCCACCAACCTACCAACAATGATATAAATGTGTTCCCAATTTTTTTTTTATATCCTTTCATTAATGACTAATTGGTTCTGGAATTACAATGAAACTGTTCAAAAGTTCTTACAAACCCAGTTTAAATCCAAAAAGACCCAATCACTACTGACTTTATTTAAGAAAAGAATACACCTACTTCCATAGCTTAACATGTAGAGTAGATTTCTTCAGGAATTCTTGCTTCATAGTGTAGCTGTGTATAAATGAGAATCTGGTACAGCTGCCTTTAGTAGTAAGGAATAAGGAGAGTATTAACAGGAGAAACCCAGATTTTTCTATTTTAATCTCTACTTCTCCACCACAATTCATTTGGGGGGCAAGGAAAGAAATGTGTGTTTCAGCTGATGGTATGAAACCACCAGGAACTGCATTGTGCCTTTAGTAAGTTCTGAATCCCTGGAGTAGTGCTACCTAATGGTCCTTAAAATCTCTTTAGCTTTCTTACAACAGAAGTGGGGGAAAAAAAATAGGAGAAATTATGGAGTTCTAGAGCAAACCAACTGAACTGAAACCTACAATTCATTAACAAAAACCAGCTAAGCAAGGCACACTGGGAAATTAAAATGCAAAAATATGGCTTGAAAAATTATAAACAGATGCCATCTGCTTTGTATCTAAGAAGATTAAAAACAGTAAGTATGCATATGCATTTGATAGACAAAGCTCAACTAAATGCCCTTTGTCTTTCTACGACTCTTTTAAGAATTTTGATTTTCTTACTTTCCCATTCTTAAATTTTCTTTACTAACTCTGCCTCATAAGGCTTTACCCAGTGCCCAAAGCATTACCTATAAATAGCTAACTCTCTGTGTGCTGCCTGTATGTAGATTATTTCCATGGGCAATCTTATCTGTAGTGGGTATCAAGAGAATACAAACTTATTTTTAAGGATAGTTAAAGGAAAATAAGATTAAGAAGGTGAAGACTAAAAGGGAGACGTTTTAGATTATCAAATTCCTGAATGTTTCTATGAATATAAAAATATAAAATCACATATGTAGACTGTTGATAAACTAAGTATTTATAGTAAAAGAGTAGAGGGTGGAAATGGGTCTCTAATTTATTTCTCCTCCCTTCCAAACTTGGATTTATCTTCTCATCTTCCAGTTTTTCCCTACAACTTCTAGTATTTAAAGTTAGACAAGAATGTCATTCCACTCTGATTTCTTAAAAGAAATTTGGGCACATCCCTAGGTGTATCCTAGAAGGGGTGAAAATCAGACACAGGACCAAGTCCAAGAGCTGGATCTAGGTTGAGTCCAAGACCCTCCAGCTGACCCTGATGAGACTGAATGACTGTTCCAGAATGTGTCTTAAGCCCCACTCCCAGATCCCTGAGTCACCTGATTCTCCCTTTGTTTGAAGACTCTTTTTGGACCTCTTGACCTAGTGCCATCGCAGCATGGTCATTTGAAAAATGACTGGATTGTCCTTCCAACCGCATGTTCATTGAGTGAGAAATTATCTGGATTCCCCCTCACCCCACTTTGCCTTTCTTCCTGCGATCCCTCTTGCCAGGGTGGGGAATGGACTGCTCTTCTTCTGTTTTGTCTTCTGGGGAAATTTGGCAGGTTAAAGATGTTACTTTTTAATTCATTCCTTTCAATTGATTGAGACAAGTTCAATTTATAGGATGTCTACTTTTCTGTATTTTCTGATCACTAAATGTACTTATGTAAATAAAAATGCAGTGTGCACTTTACTACCAGACAGTCCTCATGCAAAAAGAGAACTTACACGTTTTATTCACTACTGTTTTCCCAACCACTTAAATGGTAGCAAAAAAAAAAAAAATGAGCACTCAATATCTCTTTGTGTTTGAAAGGACATGGAGGTCCATTTATAAAAATTAGAATTTAAATCAGTTAGATAATAACTAGTAATAAAGCCAAGGACCAAGGGAATCCTTTTGCAGCAGAATTTCTGATTCAATCTTCATTTCTTTTGCCTCAAGTACTGACTATAAAGGGGTCTCCAGACTTTTCTAGGGAATTTTGCTAATTTCAGAAGTTTAAATAAAATTTTTAGCCAGTAATAAACAGATGAGAGAGAGAAAGAAAGAAAGAAAGAAAGAAAGAAAGAAAGAAAGAAAGAAAGAAAGAGAAAGAGAGAGAGAGTGCTTGACACAACCTCTGAAAAGCATAAAGGCAGAAGACACACCTAAAGACATAACCCACCTGCATGCTGGTTACCCAAATTTAAAACAACAATTTTAAATTTAAGAAAAGTATTGTGGTTGAATTCTAATTGCCTAGACTAGTGCTGTCCAATAAAACATAATGTAAACCAGAAATGTGAGCCACATTTGTATTTTAATTTTTTCTGTTAGCCACAGTAAACAAAATAAAAATATTAATAAATTAATTTTAATAACATATTTAACCTAATAGATCCAAAATGGTAAGGGTAGGACATATAGTCAATTTTTTTTAATTATCAATGAGCTATTTTACATTATTTTTTCCTAATACTTAGACTTCAGTATCTGGTGTGTATTTACACTACAGCACCTCTCAATTTGGAAAAATCAAAATTCAAGTGTTCAGGAGTCACATGTGGCCACCACATTGGAAAGCATAGTCTGGAAGCCGATGGATCATGTTGCGAATTATACACAAAAGCCTTTGACCCTGGACTGACTTCTATTTATTAGCATTATATCTTTTCAACTCTTATCAAAATCACTTAGTAAAACTATCATGGAGCAACTTTACTGTAGATGAAGTAAACTCAGTGTGTCCATTATCACTACAGCACTGGCCTGAGTTTCATCAGTCACAAAAAGATGAGGCTGAACTAGATGATTGCTAGCGTCCATTCAAAGCTTATAATGTTTTGATTATATCAAAGTATCTTTTAACAAGTAAAAACACTTTATCTAAATAAGCTCATTATCATTAATTTTGTTATTCAGAAGACAAACCAACTATCAAAATAACAAAAATGAAATGTAGTCTCAAGATAAATTCTTTTGCTGTAAAACTTTGAATTATCAAGGGAATATTTATCCCTAATAATAAAGATAACAGTGTCATTTCTATAAAATATTTATTGAACACCAGAATGTCACCCTATCTTCTGCTTTCCTCCCACTTTTCACATCTACTCAAAATATTTATGAGAGTACTGGAATCTTTGTACAAAATCAATATATCTGCCCATGAGTGTTCTAGCTGCAGGTTTTGCACAGAAAATTTAAGGAAGCTTACCAACTATTGTTAAGTAAAACCCAGCCACCAAATCCGCTTCCCAGGAAAGTTTGGAAACAAAGGGATCCCCATCTCGAAGGTAATGTGGCAGGTGCTCATCCTGGGGCAGGGGTGTGTGGTTTAGTGCCATGCTGTTCTCAAGCAACCAAAAGTCTGAAAGGCAAATTGGTAGAGATCTCAACTTGAATGAGCCAACTTAAACTATCGCATGACCATGCTTCTTGTTGTAAAGTGAAAATTAAGTTCCCAGACTAATGCTTAACTTCCTAATTAACCCATTTCTTGTTTAGGAAAAATAAGTGCAGCTTGTTGTCATCATTAATTTATTTTACATTAACATGCTTTTGAGGTTGAAGCAAATCTAACTGGTTTTCAATGCAAAAATAAAATATAAAAACTCTTCTTGGAGTTATTTCTAAATAGAACTTGTCTCTAATCCTAATGTAACAGAAATGTATACATAAATCAGATTCATCAAATAAATCTTCAGCTGACAACAGTTCAAGAACGATGTTAACATCACACATAAAAATTCTATGCTTTTTAGAATTTGACATTTCGCAATAGAGGATTATTATATTTTGTAAATGGAAATACCACTACTAAAAACAGAATGCTACAAATAAAATAATGTCATTTGTTTCCAAAGACTATTGATATACTAGAGTGATGCAAAAAATAATAGTAAAAGTGAGATATTTCACGGCAGACTTCGGGGTTATGGTTAGGGCTATAATCCACAAGTTATCTCGGGGTAAATGCCATAGCCATAAGCATTGCCCATAAGTATTCTCGGGGAAAATGGGAAATAGATAAAAAAAAACTGGTGAACATTTTGACATTTTTCTTTGACAGGTTTAGTTCTTAGATCCTTAGGTACAAATGAAGTTAAGAACTAGATTTTTAAGGATGACTTTTTCAAGGGGTTATTTAGAAAAGAATTCAGTCTTGGTTGTAACTCACAAGGCTCATTCAAACATGTCAGTATTTAATTATTCAGTGTGCAGATTATCCAAGCCTGAATTATCTCATTTCTTCATCATGATACCCTCTTTGGGCCACTTCATCCCTCCCTTGGGTGAATTTGAGCTTGGAGGCTAAACCCATCCATTTTACTGCTTCTTACTAATTTTTGAAAAGGTCTGAACTAAGAGAAGATATTGTATGGAATGTACACTAGATAGGTAGGTAGGTAGATGATAGATTAGATAGATAGATAGATAGATAGATAGATAGATAGATAGATAGATAGATGATAGATAGATGACTGATAGATGACTGATAAATAGATATGATAGATAGATGATAGATAGATAAATCAATCCATTAATATTTTAAATATATTATAAATATATAAAATATTTTAAAATTTGCCAAGGTATATTAATTATCCAAATTGCCCAGGGGAAAAAAATCTCTATCAATTATATGTTCAGTGAGGATTAGAATTTTTTTCTACGAGAAAAAATAGGGTTGGTAATTAGAGCATCAGGTACAAATGAACATAGATATATCACTGAATGAAGTTAAGAGCTAGATTTTCAAGGATACCTTTCAAGGGTCAATTAGAATAGAATTCAGTCTTGCTTGTAACTTACAAGTCTCATCCACATGAAGATGTGGGTTCCACGTTTTCTAAGCAGAAAGTAACTTCATTATATTTCCATCTCCACCCTTTCAAATTCATTCTCTAAATTTGTTCATTCCTGCTCCAGGATGAAATCTTGAGCAATGATGACCTCCCAAAACACACAGGCCTTTATAGTGTTTCTAATACATTTTGATTTGCAAAGGTTTAAAATATGCTTTTGGTGGGCCCTATGCAAACATGTCACACAATATTAACAATACTGAAGGTTGGAGTGGTGTGTTGTTCCTGAGATAAAGCATACTGCCTATGTCACGACTTCCTTTGGAATGACTCATTACTTCTTTGGAAAGGGGGAGAAATCGTAATGTGGATTTTCCAACCACTTTTGAACTTGCTTATTTCAAATTGAACCAATAGATGTCACTATTCAGCCCTCTAGGAAGTGATTTGGGGCAGACCTTATTAGCCTGCAAGTGGAACTTACAGTTGTATGCCCCACAATTGCTGACAGGATGATCAGAGGATGTCTAAGGATGCCAATCAACTTTTCCAAAAGGCACAGATTTAACTTCTTGCCAACTGCCAATTTACAGCTGAAATAGGACTTCTGGACCCACTTGTGACCCTCTTGGTTCCCAGTTGGATGAAGCTACTGTCTACTTCCACTCATGGCTTGAGAATAATCATGTGGTTAATGTTCATTCAAAATCTTTCTTCCCGAGGGAGTGAGGAAAATTGTAGGAAGTGAACTCCATCCCATCTTAAGACCTTCAGAACTCCTAATTCCCCTTGGACTGTCCCTTCTCCTGGGAAATTCTCTCCTCACCATAAACTCCCCCTGCCCACTGGCTGTCCCATCTTGTCCTCCACTTTGCATTCAGAATCATAAAATGAGGGTCTTAGTCCAGCTGTGACACTCACCCTCTGATCTGGAGCAGATCATTTCAATTCTCTGGACCACAATCACTTCATCTATATAATGTGCCATTATCGTTTTTACCCACCACTTACGCTTGCTTCATGGACAACAGGATATTGGATTTCAAAGGGCATTGTAAATAGGAAATCTCGTCTAATCATTATGTGCTGGGACACTTGCTTTTCCCAAACTGGTCCATCCATGAAGATATAGCTATTCTATGACAAATTTTCTCAGGGTTTTATGCTAAATAAATGTATGCTTGTGTAAAAATTGATTTATTGAACATCTAGTATTAACCCAGCACTGTGAGGTAAGATAGGAACTATGAATCACGTTCCCTAGACTTAAAGAATATGACTACCTTTTTGGACAGAAACATGATGCAACTATTTATCAGATAATAATAATATAAGAATGTAAAACAATTAAATGATGTCTTATTTGGCTTTAGACAATAATTTTCCAAAGTCAGGAAATAATTATGTTATATAAATAACATAAAGAATTATGATCTGTAAAATTAACTATATTGCATGTTTATATTAATGTGTCTTAATATCAAAAATTGTTCTTTCTATACCTGGAGGTCAACAAGGCCTTACACAGAGTAAGACTCAATGTGTTGGCATTGATAATGATGTTGAAAAACCTCAGCTGAGCCTCGAGGGGCTTTAAGAGGTCTTGAGAATTATGGAAGGTATTTTCCATGGGAGAATAACATGAACAAATATTTAGAGGCAAAAATGAAGATAAAGCATATAAGGGATAGAAGACTGGATTTATTGTAATGGTTTATAATGCTGAGGCGTGATAGCCAACTTGAATAGGTAAAATGAGAACTTGTTCTGTAGGGCCAAGAATGCCTGGCAAAGAGCTGCTCTTGACATATCATGTATCGGCTTTTTTTTTTTTCTCCTGGATCCACTTATCAAAATGTGTGCTATTATTTAATTTTGGCAAGAAAGTATTTGAAGATAGGTGTTTCCAATTTTTTCCTAAAGCTATATGAGAGGAGGTAGAGAATCCTAAATATATTGTCCACTAGGGGACCCTTCACTCTTCCTCAAACAATACAGGCTCATTTTTAAATCTACACTTTGCACATGTTATTCCCCCTACATGTAATGTCTGTCTCCTTTCTTCTTAGTCTGTTCAATTTCCACTTGACCTCAGGCCCCTGTTCACAGTCCACATCCTTCAGAAGATAGAAATGACTCCTTCAATAGATCCTTGAGAAAGAAGTCCCTTTTCTCTCTACTTCCTAATGTACTCTTAAAGTACTTAGTCATGCTTATTGACTTAATTCTTTATCTTTTTGTTTGTTACCTTCACATACATAGAATAACTTTTCATCCTAAGGGAAAAGGGCAGAGGTACCAATGCACAGAGAAAGAGCATTGGCTCTAGGGTCTTTATTATTTTTTGGGGGTGATGTTGCTTCATCATCGAAGAAAGATAAAAGCAAGATGGAGCAAAGCGATCATGAGTGTTTCTGTAGAACTTGAACTGTACTACCTACTGTAATGAATGCGACATGAAGTCCTGATTTCAGAGATCTGTTTTAGGGAATTGTTTTTTCAGAATTGAATGGGCCTGAGTTATCTCACTGCGTAAATTAAATAAGTGTGTTTAGTTATTTTCTTCCCTGTTTTACCTCCTATGTTTGAAGATTGCTTGTGGCATGTAGTGTCCCATTCTCTCCCAGTGCTCAGAAAACTCATCACCGCATCCCCTAATTCCCTGAGATATTATACTATAATCAAAACCAATGGTTCTCAACCAACTGCACATTTGAATCACCTAGATACTTAGTTTGGGGTTTGTTTGTTTGTTTGTTTGTTTGTTTAGTATACTGATTGTTTTGTATACCAGTTGTTCTTAAATACAGTGGTTTGGGTACAACTTCCAGAGATTGTGGTAACTGCAAAGAGATATTCTCCAAGAGAATCCACAGGGAAATGCTGCCTCAGTAAAACTGCATTAAAGAATTAATAATTTAATACATTTATGATTTGGGAATTCTAAAAGTATACTTTATCTAGAGAAACTTAACTTTAAACTGAAATAAAAAAATTTTTTGATTATTGGGAAAATACTGTATACCACTGCATATGCTTATTTGAAGAATCTATTATTTCAGAGAAGGTGCAAGGAAGTTGCAAGGGAAGTATCTCATCTAGCATACTCTCAAGATCCCTCCTGAATTTATGATTCTATGCGAAGGTATAAAGACAACCTCTTGGAGTAAATTATATGTGGTCATTCCCATTAGCACATCCTTTAAGGAATGAGATATCCTCTACTGCCCTCACCTGTGCTATTTCTGGGTCCTTTCGACCATGAATAATATTTTTTAAGACTATTCTTGTAACGGCTTATTATAGAAAAATCTGAAAACATCCCCACTCTTCATCACCCATAAAAGCTATAAATATTTTTTTAGTTACTAGGACTGACCTAAAAAAAAAATCTAAGATTCCATGATAAAAATTAAGGCATAACTTAAGGCAAAGCCAGACCCACATCTTCACATACCTAAACTGAATAGACTTACAAAATGGATATTTAGCAGATATGGAAAATAAAACAGCAAAGTGTCATCTCCTAAGAGGAAATAAACACAATAAATTAGTAACAAAGATGACAGACACACTATTCAACTTTATCCAGTCTTAGTTAGAATTAGCTTCAAAAGCTGTTAGGCAATAAACTTTCCCTTTGCCTCGCTATGTTTTCACTGGCTTAATGCGAGAGTTAGCAAAAAGCCTAGACACTGTGGATAGTTACTTATACAGAGTGTCAGAAAGTGTTATGCCCAAAATGAGCTTTCCTACTGGCCTGCTCTGGCCTCCGAAACTTTTTCCATTTTTTTGCCTTAAAGCATTACCACCCCAAAATTTATTTCTAGGTGTCTATTATCTGAGAACATAAGATTTGAATCTATCACCCACACAAGCTTTAACATGAAGGAGTTCGTGGACATCGTTACTTGATACCTGGCAGCAGCCACTGGAGCTGAGAACAGGTATAAGGCGGGTTATGTCAACTATGACACAGAGGAGGGAGCTGGAAACAATGTATAACCCATGGGTATCCTTGAAAGAAAATGGAAGTCAATGAAATGTCCAAAAACTTAACAAAGGAGCATCTAAGAGTTAGGGAAAGGATGGCAAAGAGTGATGAGCAGCAAAAATTGAAATACTTATCCTCTAGGGGTAAAATTTCTTAGTGTGAAGCCTGATAAAACGTAAGAAAGACAACACAGTTTTTAAAAATGTATATGTCCTAGACATGGCTTATATAGGTCTTTGTCAAGAAAGTGTTTGCCCACTTTTACTACTATCTTTAAGAATTACCCACAATAAGCTTACAGGAGAAAGGGTCTGTGGTTAAAGTCATCTTGACATCAACTTCAGAAATTTGTGTCATTCACTTAAGCTAGTGTTTTATGGTAAGGCACCAGCAACGCAGGACCAAACTTTCTTGTACCTCAGCCTAGAAAATTAGCCATCACTGGCCCATCATTGTGGGCAGAAGGACATTATTAAACACCAGAAAGTGAGTTTTCTTTAGTTCCTTTGTTATAATCTCTCTCCTCTCCTCTTTAGTGCCAGGTGGGCCTTCCACATGTGAGTACCACAGGGTCTCACGTCAATGCCTCAGTCCTTACCTATCAGATTCTTCTCTAAAAAAAATGGAGTAGATACATTTTGTTGACATAGGATGTGCACAATCTATTTGGTGGAGAAAAAAACTAATTATCAGAGTTATAAAACATTTTTTAAGTGAAAGAAAAGTATAGAAAAATACATGAATATATGTTGAGGGCTTAATTTTTTACAACTGTGAATAGCAATAATATAGTCATTATGAATAGTGATGTTAGGAGTAATTTTTTTTTTTTACTTTTTATGGGGAGGACACTTGGTATATTCATTTTCTAATTGTGTGACATTGGTGTGTTAGTTTTATAATATTAATTGTCTGTATTTTAATAAAAGGCTTGTTACAGATTATTTATCTTATTAGTAGAATTTTATAGCCATTCCTTCATTCATTTGTATAAATATCTAGTGACCACAGATTATGCAGCAGGCCACTATTAAGTCCATGAGTTACTTCCTTTGGAGCTTTGCCATTAATGGGGTACTTCACAGGAGCTGAGAAAGAATTTTTTTCTGCAAAAGACTCTCTACTCATACCCCTGAAATCTCACCACACAGGTAGAAGCTCACATCTGTGCTCCTCATTATATGCTTAGCACTGCTTTGGATGTATGTCAGCCATAGGTTGAGGCTCCAGGTGACACCTCTTGGGTTTTCTCCCCAGAAATTTTGTCTCTTCTTGATTACTGAGTGTTCTGTAAATTTAATAAGTGTAAGCCTACTCTTCATAATTATTTTTTTTCTGTGTCGGTAGCTACAGGTGCTTAATATGCATCAAACAGTAATAATACCCATACTGATATGTTGTAGATCAAATCCGTATGCTAGTGAAAAGATTTAAATTGTATTTTTATATACATTAAAAATGAACCCATAAGCTCTTCAATAAAGCAACAATCAAGAAATAAAATAAAGAATTCGCAGGCTGAAATACCCCCAATCCAGGTCTCCAGAGAAGTGACCTTTATCTGTTTGTTAGTGCTAATGAAAGTCTCACCTTCTCCACCAGGGAAATGTTCACAGCCACAATGAAAACTAATGATTAGCTGAGGTTGGCTGTCAAACAGAAATGCACATGCACTCTTCATGTTTTTCTGCCACATTCAACATGATACTGGAAATGAAAATAGTTGTGTTTTTTCCAACCCATTTAACTAGAAATATTGCAGGAAACATAGGAAGTAAGAGGGAGAAAGGGAAAGGGAAAAAAAAGCGAGGGAGGAAAAAAGGAAGAAAAAATAAAACATTTCTTCTGTAGAACCAAGCCAGCAAGAGAGCAATCGATTCAACTCAATATCTTCTAAGCCATGTGAAAAAGAGGCAGAGTTGTCTGTTGAGAATAATAACCTCTGTGTCAATTTATTCCCAAGCAGTTCAGCTTGAAGCAAACTGACAAGTCAAAGGTAGTGAGAGAATTGAATACAATAGAGATGTCTGCTTTAATACTGTCTTAAATGTTAATATTAATGTTTTAAAACTGTCACTCATCATGTAACTCCTATTTTAACCATCTCTTCTCTTTCCAACTTCTGAGTAATAGTTTCCAATTGATTTATTCCACATTCTCTTCAACCTCCTTTCTGCAGACAAAAGGGATGAAGTAAATATTTCATAATTACTATTTTAATTTCCAGCCCTCGATACTTTTCAGTCTCAGAACACAAGGCCCCTTCAACTCAAGTATCAGACAATGTTGCCCAGCTGTGGCGTGGGGTTCCTTCTCCTCCTCCTCTCCCAGGGGACCTCCCATATACTCAAAAGTTCTTCCTAAAGAAGCAATCAAATAGCCCAAACCTCTGCAGATAATCAGAGTAGTACCTGGCCTAGAGAGTGGCTGGGAGACTTTAAACCCTAGAGATGAAACTAGAACCTCAGGACTCCCATTAGCACCATCACAGGACACAGGATCTGCAAATCCTTCTCGAAGTGGAAACATCCTTTTTATGCACCCTCACTGTAGACATTTTTTCCCCTCCAACCCACAAATTCTACTGTAAAAGTCATCTTAGGCAAAATCAAATAACTTTGAAATACATGGTCAGAAATCTCCTACTTATTTCCCAAATTCGAGTGTTCCTGCTCTGAGCTTATATAATCTTTACAGATCATGTTAGCTGTGACTTATAGTTACGAAGTTGCCCTCAGTGATAATAATGATCGACATGAAATACCTGAGAATTTTCAATAATAGAATCTATTCATTCTTTCTTAAAAAGAATGATCCATGCCACACAAATTAAAAAAAAAAAAAAAAAAACTGGGAGGAACAAATAGACTAGAAACACAGTTACTTTGCCAAGACACTAAGAGAACTTAAGGCATATCAGAAGCTGCAGTTTTAGTCTCTCTTCATTCTACTGCTGGGTGCCTCCCTTGTTTTATTCCTGATCTAAAACTCTGTTTCCAAGATGCCTTTTAAACATAGTCAATAGGCATTAGTTGGTAAGTTTCAGCCTAAACTCAACAGGAGAAAAAAATCCAATTAACGTCATCAATTACACAATTCTGGTTTTCAGAATAAAGATTCTGACAGAATGGCTCTAGTTTACTCCTAATTGTTACAATCTCACAAAAAAGAGAGGGAGAAACCTCTAAAAGCAAGTTAAGAACCATTGTCTCTGTGTCCCATGAATCATGCCTTGGCTGTCATCATAATTCCCTTTAACTGACCATGCAATTCAAAGTCGTCTTTTCCAGACAGTAAATCTTAGAATTTGTTGTTTCTTAGTTATTCTATCCCCTGTTAAAACTCACCAATTTAGGGACCTGCTAAAAGGAAGTTTCTTTCCTGGGGCTTCTCAGGCTGGATTTGCTCAGATCTCGCAAGGCTTCCTATTGGTTCTTTCCAAAGCAACCCTCCAGTTACTCTGCCCTTCAGCTGATTGTGAAAAGGTATTCATTTTCTAGACTGTCCTGTTCTCTCCGCCCCTCTGCAGAAAGGACCAATCATATTGCCGGAAAAAAAACCATCTCATCTTATTGAATTATGAGGAGAGATGCAATTTTTGGAAGCTTAATTTATTGATGATTAAAAACCCAGCAGTAGCTACTTTGGCTCTTATAATTGGTCAAAAATTAGAATAGTGCTGTTTGCTGACTGTACTATAAGATGTCACTTACTTCCTTTTTTCTTTTCAAATATAAGTCTCAGATTAATCTTTAAATAATCAAGAATTAAATCCAAAAGATTTCATTAATTGTTTGCCTTCTTAGGCTATTTTTAAAATCAAAACATACTCTCTTTTAATAACTTAATATAAATGCTTGAGAAAGAACACTGAAAGAGAAAAAGAGGAGCCCATTAATAATTTTTAAAAGGTAAAAGCTAACATGTTGTCTTGACCGGGTTTACAGCTCAAAAGGTTTGTCAGGATTGAAAATGAGGTTTTTGTCCTTTAGCACAAAGGACCTACAGTATCAATGTCCAACATTAAAGAGATACATTCCCGCACAACTGGCACTGTGCTGGTGTTTCACATGCATTGTTCCACTGCAACCCTACAACAGTAATGCTGTGAGGGAGGTTGTTATTATCATCATGATTCTGTCAATAAGAATAGGGAAATTAAGTTATACTATTTAGCTCTTAATAGAATCTTATTAAACATTTATTGACTAAATCAATCTACAAGCCCTTAATCCACAGATATAACATTATTTTCAAATGACGTTTCATGGAAAAAAGTGGAAAATTATGTTTATTTCAGGGAAAAATATATAATGTGTCAAATAAACACAATCCTTTTGGGTGAGCCTCCTAAAAGATAGCAAGTCATTTCAGACTGGTCCCCCTAAAAAAATGTTTCCAGATTTTCCAATATAATTTTAGTTTTAAATATCCTATCCCACCAACACCACAATTGTGCTTTTCTGATCACATGACCCATTTTTAATTTTATCTTTATTATCACTGACATATAAAATTGTAATGTATTTAAAGTTTTTAAATGCATAAAATGATTTGATATACATATACATTGTAAAAGAATTCCCTTCCATTGAGTAATTAATACATCCATCACTTCCCATATTTATCTTTTTTGTTTTTGAGAGCATTTCAGTTCTACTCTCTCAGCAAATTTCCATTATAGAATACAATGTTATCAACTGTAGTCATCATGGTATACATTAGATCCTCAGACATTATTCATTTTATAGTTGAAAGTTTGTACCATTTTACTAGCCTCTCCCTATTTATCCCAGTCCTCAGCCCCTGGCAACTACTTTTCTACTCTCTGTTTCTAGGAGTTTGACTATATATGTATACCACATGTGATACTGTGTAGTATTTGTCTTTGCTTGTCTTATTTCACTTAGAAGATTGCCCTCAAGGTCTATTTATGTAGTCCCCTTCTTTCTTCTGGATGAACAATATTCTATTGTGTATGTGTGTATATATGTATAAAACAACTTCTCTATCCATTCATTCCTTGATAGACAGATTGTTCCCATATCTTAGATATCAATATGATCCCCCTTTAGAAAAGAGTCTCACCAACAGTTATGTCCCAATTTATCTCTCATTTATGCACCTAACTTCCACCTGGAGATAAGATACTTTATTTTCAAAAGCATGGATTTGGAGCACAAATTTGTCTTTCTTGAGGCATGTAATTTATTTTTTTAAATTTTTAAATCCTTATGTCTTTTCAAAGAAAGATGCTGGAATGAGAAAAGTAATAAAAAGATGCTTAAATGGGAGGAGAAGAAATATTCTCTGTTTTACAGAAAATATTGACTTCCTTAAGTTGCATGTGATTTTCTATTCATGCCAAGCCATGCCTTGTATACAGACTCATGCTTGCCACAAAATGAAATCTCTGACTATCTCAGTGGACCCAAGTTCCAGGATTATTTGCTCTTACAAACTATATGAAAGGATAACTAATGGCCATAGAAAATAAGACTTAAGTGTATAAAGAGACACTCGAAAGTTGGAATTCTGAGGGGGAAAATTCCAATGGTTTGAAAGATGCTGGTACCTTCTATACAATGTAATAGTGTTCATATAACTACAAGGTAATAATAACTATTTAGAAGAAAAAAATATCAATTTGTTCATCATAAGCTAAGAAATCTCATTGGTATTGGGAATACAACAGTAAAAAAACAAAAAGTCTGATATTGTCTGATTGGAGAATAAAGTAATATGCTCTCTACAAGAAATACACTTTAAACATAATTACATAAGTAGATTAAAAATAAAAAATGAAAAAGAGAGATACCATACTAACACTAATCAAAAGAAAGTTCATGTGGCTATATTAATATCAGAAAAAGTAATTGCAGAGCAAAGAAAATTATAAGGAATAAAGTAGGTCATTTTATAATGATAAAGTGATCAACTCATCAAAAATACATAAGCACATCATTTATAAAGAAGTTTCTCAAATCAATGAATATGATTTTCATCTTAAAAAACTAAAATTAAAAAAGCTAATGTAAACAAAAGAAAGAAAATAATAAAGATAAAAATGAAATCAATAAAATAGAAAACAAAAAACACTCAATATACCCATTGATGGCTATTAAAATATTTCCTGAAAGAAAGAACAGCCCATGGAACTATGTATCCAATGGAATTTGCCTCAGTGAATGACTGAACAGTGGGAGTATATATATTTACAATTATGTTGCTTTAGATCAGCGATTTAAATTTTTAAATGGACATTAGAATCACTTATAAAGCTTGTTAAAATGCATATGCTTGGCCTCCACTGGAAATTCTAAATCTGGCCTTGTTATGATATTTAAACACCCTCTGGTAACTCTAATGAACACACATCCATGACTAATTAAGAACTACTGACTTATGTAATATGAGACTATATTTGTCCTTGATTTACTTTCCATATTGATGTGGAGAGGCAATGAGAAAGAGTCCTCCTAAAGCAAAGAATTCCTCAGAAATAAACATGTATGAGCAGTGACAATACATCAGGGGAACAAGAAATGGGAAGAACAGTAGACCCTTCTTTTCTACATCACAATGTGCCCCCAACCGTAATGTAAGGTGCCATCCATGAAAACCCAACAGGATAGCCCATGTCCTCCAGGTAAATGCCCCAAACATGATGGAATATGAAATACAACTAAACATGAAATCAGCTTCACACATTATAAAATATCAGTAAGAACCTACAGATTCTAAAATAATAAAAACAAGACAGATTTCTCATTCAAGATAAACAAAGATTACACAGGAGAAATTTCTCACTACTACCCAAAAGAAATTTTATTTCACCTGATCACTTAAGATGATAATTAAAAATATTGGTATTAATAACGCTTCTTATGTTTATTCAATGGCTACTATATACCAAATCTGTGTGTGTGTGTGTATGTGTGTGTGTGTGTGTAGAAGAAACAGTATTTGCCTAAATTTACTTGGCAAATATGAATACAAAAACAGTTCCAAAAGCTAAGTTTAAAAAAAGTTTTGGTGCTAGATCAACAAACCAATCATGCTCATATTTTAGATTATTAAAAGTTATTATTCTTTGCTTGAGCCTTATAAGATTCCATGAACTTCCCTGGCTTATCCATTGAAGACCCACCATTTTATTCCACAATGCTCTCTTCCCTAATGAGACAGTGAGGGCGATGGAAAGTCAAAACTAGCTGCAGTATTACTGGGCACATTCATGAATTCGAGTCTAAGTTCCTGGAAAGTGTGGAAATGCTGAACATTGTGATTAAATGAAACATAAAGCACATCAGATATGAAAACTTGAAAAAGAGCACTGTGAGTGTGTGATTTAAAGGAAACTTAATAAGTTCTCATTGAACTGGCTCTCTGGAGATTTATAGGGAGCAAAGTACAGATATACTTCCTTTCACAAAGAGGTTCAAAAAGGGGAAAAAGTGAGTGAGCTGAAGTAAATGATATTTTAAGACACAGTCATTTTTGTGTCAACTGAAATTTTCACTCTAACATACTTTGAGAACCCCTCAGGTGACACTTTCATGAAAAAAAAAAATCATAATGACACAATGACGAAATTTTACAAATCTATTAAACCTCAAGATTTATTTTAACAGTAAACAAAATTTTCTCACCATCTCTCATGTTAATCAAGGCATAAAAATGACAGCTAATGAGCTAATGATAACAGGCATCAGAGACCTCTCCAAATATGATCTGAACAGTAGATTTAATTTACAAATTTTACCTAAACTGTTATTGCTGTTTATTACATATTTTCAACTCCATGCAGTTTATGCAACATTTTTTGCTTATACATGTTTTCTACTTATATTCTTTATATTGATTGTAAAATATAACAGTGTGTATTATAAATAATAAAAATAAAAATAAGGATAATCAAGAAAAGTCTCTAAGTACATACATATAGACATGGGTGTGTGCATCACAGGATCTAGTTGATCATATCTATACATCTATTAACTTTTATTTTAGACACCAATTTAACAAACTTAGTTATCCTGCTTCATTGACTGCAAGGTGTTGGAAAGAAGAGATTAAAAGTGCAGAAATGGCGTAATGTTATCAAAGTTCATTTATGTTCAAGCATATGACAGAATTCCCTTTTATCTGAAGGCTGAATAACATCCCATTTTATATTTGTACCACATTCTCTTGATTCATTCATTTATTAACGGACATTTAGGTTGTTTTTGGCTCTCAACCATAATGAATAATGCTACAATGAACACTAGAGTACAAATATCTCTTTGAGATCCTATTTTCAATTTTTTTGGATAAGTTCTCAGAAGTGGGATTGCTGGATCATATAGTCATTAAGAACAAATACTGTGTGATCACTTATATGAAGATCTTAAGTAGTCAAACTCATAAAAGCAGAAAGTAAAATTGTGGTTTCCAGGGCTGAGAGGAGGGGAAAATAAGAATTTGCTGTTCAATGGGTATAGATATTCAGTCAAGATGAAAACGTCCTAAAGATTTGCCATACAACAATGTGCATTTACTAATAATATTTTACTGTACTCTTAAAACTTTGTTAAGAAGGTAATCTCATGTTATTGTTTTACAATACACACATGTACACACACAAACATGCACAGCATATCAACATATAGAGGAAAGCTAAAGATGCAAAAGCAGAAGCAAGAAGTGATTGCAACAGCCACTTTGGAAGACAGCTTAGCATTTCCTTACCAAATTAAACATCCTTTTGTCATACGATCCAACAATAACACTCCTTGGTATTTACACAAATGAGTTAAAAACATAACCATGCAAAAACCTACACATAGATATTTACAGCAGCTTTAGTCATAATTGCCAAACTTGGAAGCAGCCAAGATATCCTTCAGTCAAGATATCCTTCAGTAGGTGAATGGATAAATAAACTGTGGTGAATCCAGAAAGTGGAATATTATTCAGTGCTAAAAATAAAGAGCTAGCAAGCCGTGAAAAGGCATAAAGGAAATTTAAGTGCACATTATACAAAGTGAAATGTATAAAGAATTCATACAACTCATAACAATAAAAAACAAACAATCCAATTAAAAAATAGACAGAGGGCCTGAACAGACACTTTTCCCAAGAAGACATACAAATGGCCAACAAACATAGGAAAGAATATTCAGTATCGCCAGCTACTGGGGAAATAAATGCAAATCAAAACCACAATAAGATACCATCTCACACCTGTTAGAATAGCTATTATCAACAGAACAAGTAATAACAAATGTTGGAGAGTATTTACCCCAAAGACTTAAAACCCATATCTGAAAAGATAGTTACACAACAATGTTCATAGCAGCATTATTCACGATGGCCAGGACGTGGAAGCAACCAAAGTGTCCTATGATAGACGGTGAGATAAAGAAGCTGTGGTACATATATACAATGGAATATTACTCAGCCATAAGAAAAGTTGAAATACTGATATTTGCAACAGCATGGATGGACCTTGAGATAATCATGCTAAGCGAAATAAGCCAAACAGAAAAAGTGGAAAATCACATGATATCACTTATATGTGGGATATAAACCTAAAAGCAACAAATGAACAGGACAAACAAACAGAGACTCATGGACATGGACAATAGACTAGTGGTTACCAGAGGGTAGAAGGAAGGGGGAGGGGAGAGGTAGATGGGATAAAAGGGGTCAAATATGTGGTGACAGAAAGAAACCTAACAATGCAATGTGTGTGTGTGTGTGTGTGTGTGTGTGTGTGTGTGTGTACACCTTACTGTTGAACTGTATGCCTGAAACTTACTGAATTTACTGAAACTTACTGATTTTTGTTAACCAATGTCACCATAATAAAAATAAACTATGATTTTAACCAAATATCATTCTGGAAAAGTCAAAGCTATGGAGCCAGTAACAAGATTAGGGGGTCTGGGTGAGGGAGGGGTGAATAGGCAGAACACTGAGAAATTTTAGAACAGTAAAACTCTGCTGTACAATATTAAATGATAGATACATGTCATTATACATTTGTCCAAACCTACAGATTATACAGCTCCAAGAGTAAACCTTAATGTAAACCATGGACTTTAGATGACAATGCTATGTCAGAGTAGGTTTATTGATTATAATGAATATACATCTCTGGTGAGGGATGTTGATATTTAGGGAGGTTGTACATATGTGGGGACAGGAGCTGTATAAGAACTCTCAGTCCTTTCTGCTGTGAACCTAAAACTGCTCTAAAAAATAGTTTTTTAATTAAAAGAGGAGGTGATTGCAGTCCACAAGCCAGCAAAGGAAAGTCAAAAATATATGTTAGAGTGAGGATTCAAAATGGTGTTGAAGGTAGAAGCTGTAAACATTTCCTCTAGTGACTATTCCAAAATTATAACAAAACTACAGAGCAACCAGCACATGGAGTCATCAGAGGTCTGGCTGGACAGAAGCCCTACAACTAGGTCACCTAAATAACAGGTCACCTCAAGAGGGTAGGAGGGGCAGAATGAAAAACGGCATATTCCCACAACCACAAGTGGCAATGGAGAATCAGGAGGGCTATCTTGGCTGCAGAGGCCCCATCCCTACCTGAGGAGTGAGGGGTCCCAGCGACACAGTGGGTTCCTTAGCCCAGGGTTCCAGTGCCAGGAATAGAAGTCCCCACAACCTCTGGCTGTGAAAACCAGCAGAGGTTGTGGCTGAGTAAGACCGAGGGCTGCAGGAAGTGGAGATCTTTCTCTTAAAGGGCCCACACCTGGATTTAATCTGATGGACTCGCTTTCTCTGAGCTCCATCTCTGGGGCAGCTGCCCAAGGGGCACCAGGGATACAGATGGAGGCACTGAGCTGTCGGGCTTCAGGCCGAGGGCTGGAGGGGCAGCTTGTGCCCAGAGAGAGGTGCAAGCAGAACCTATTATTCCTTTGTTGAGCCCTCCCTGCTTCCAGCCTGCAGATACAGGAGCCATCAACCTGGATAACACAGGTCACTCTACCCAGGGGGTTCCCTGAGACTCTGCCTTTCCCCACTTGTGGGCCCACCCAAGCTGCTTCCAATGATTTTATTCCATAAAAACGGATTATCTTGGCTCCTGCTGTGAACTTTCATTAAATCTCTCAAAGGTTCACAAAACCCAAAGGAGCAGCATCTGGCCTTAGTGTGCCCTGTACCTCTTGCTAAGCACTCCCAAACCCTGCACCAGTGGCAGCCAGCCTCAATTTCTGACTTGGCCCCTCAAGCCCAGCACAGGTGGCAACTGTATGTGGATTGCTTGGTGACTCTTACCAGGTAATCCTGGAGGTGCACAGGCTATGTTTGAATTTGGCCTGAGGCTGGACTCCTCCAAAGTCTGTGCTAAGGTTCCCCACAGCACACCTACTACATAAAGCCACTCTACTAAGACCAGGAGACTTAAGAGCCCTACCTAATATATAGAAACAGACACAGGTAGGCAGCCAAAATGGAGAGGCAAAGAAGCATGTCCCACATGAAAGAACAGAACAAGACCCCAGAAAAAGAATTCACCAAAATGAAGACAAGCAATATTCCAGATGCAGAGTTCAAAACACTGGTTATAAGGATGTTCAAAGAACTTAAAGGAAGAGTAGATGAGCTCAGTGAAAACTTTAACAAAGAGATAAAAAAACATAAAAATGGAGATGGAAAATATAATAAGGAGCCAGTCAGAAATGAAGAACACAATATCTGAGATGAAGAGTACATTAAAGGGAATCAACAGATTGGGTGTAATGGAAGATCAAATCTGCAACATAGAGGATGGGATAGCAGAGGACACCCAATCAGAACAGCAATAATAAAAAAAAAAAAGAACCCAAAAATGTAAAGACAGTTTAAGAAGCCTCTGGGCAACATCAAACATAATAACATTTACATCATAGGGGTACCAGAAAAAGAAGAGAGAGAGCAAGGAATTGAAAACTAATCTGAAGAATGATGGAAAACTTCACTAACTTGAGGGGAGAAATAAATATACAACCTCAGGAAGTTCAAAGAGTCTCAAACAGGATGAGCTCAAAAAGTCTCACACCAAGACACATCATAATTAAAATGCCAAATGTTAAATTCAAAGAAAGAATCTTAAAAGCAGCAAGAGAAAAGTCATTAGTTACATGCAAGCCTGCAAGGCTGACAGCTGATTTCTCAACAAAAAATTTATAGGCCATAAGGGGTTGGCACAAAATATTTAAAGTGATGAAAACCTAAGACCTACAACCAAGATTACTTTACCCAGCAAAGTTATCATTAAAATCGAAGAGCAGATAAAGAGCTTCCCAGGCAAGAAAAAGCTAAAGGATTTCATCACCACCAAGCCAGTATTACAGGAAATATCAGAGAGACTTTTTTAAGAATAAAAAAAATATATGTATTAAAAGTCTAAATAAAAAATGGTAAAAACTACATATCTATCAATGAGTACTTGAAATGGAAAATAATTAAATGTTCCAATTAAAAGATAGGGTGGCCGAATGAATAAGAAAACAAGATACATGCTGCCTACAAGAGACACTTCATATTAAAAGATATACCATAGACTAAAAGTAAGGGGATGGAAAAAGATATTTCAAGATGGACCTAGAGTGTGGTATGCTGAGAAGAGTAAGTCAGATAGAGGAAGACAAATGCCATATGATTGCACGTATATGTGGAATCTAAAGAATAAAATAAACAAACAGAAACAAACTCATGGATATATAGAACATTTTGAGGGTTACCAGGTGCAAGGGGAGTTGGAGGAATCAATAAAAAAAGGACTGAGAAGTACAAATTGGTAGTTACAAAATAGTCATGGAGATAGAAAGTATAGTATAAGGAATAGAGCCAATAATATGGTAATAACTAAGTACAGTGTCAGAGGGGCACTAGATTTATTGAGGTGATCACTTTGTGAGTAATAATATTAAATAAGTATATTTAAATAGGTATAAGCATAGCTTCTGGAGTCCAACTTACTGAATTCAAATCCCAGCTCCATTACTTACTAATTGTGTACCTTTGGGAAAGTTACTCAAGATTAAGTAAGTTAATATAGGTCAAATGTTTAGAAGAGTGTGTAGAAGGTTTGCTGGCAAAATTTAAGTAGGAGAATGAGAGTTAATGAATCCAAAAGATGTGTGCAAAATGAACAATATAATCCATGTTGTCAAGCAATAATAAACATCAATCATTAAACAATAGAAAAACAATCAATAATAAACAATCCATGTTGTCAAGCGATCATTATATATATATATATATATATATATATATATATATATATAAAATATATATGTGTGTGTGTGTGTGTATATGTATATATATATATATACCCATACATGTCTGCGCACTAAAAATAATCCTGAATAGTTAGAAAACAAGTAGAAGTTCAGAGCATGCTCTTATAGTTAAATGCAGGAGTTCAAATACTAGGTCAGGCTGAGCGATGTTAAGACAATAAACTCCCTAAACCTCATTTCCCTGGAAGCAAAATGGGAATAACAATATAATGCATATGTTATAGAGTTGCTGTGAAGAATAAATTAAATTTGGCTCGTAATGCACACTGCTCAACAGGAATTATTAATAATTTTCTGACTAACTGAAAGAATAAAACCTTTTTGATTGCAACCAGTTTATTAAAAAGACCTTTGAAATATATTTATCTACTGTCAAGCCTTAATAGACTCCTCAGAGCCTGTTTTCTAGCTAGAATCTCATTTTTATCAAGGAGACTTCCTCCACCTTATCATATGCTTCAACTATTTTCCGGATTACTTGTCCTTTGTCTTCCAAAATCAACCAAATGTCACCTGTATGCATCATTCCATTCTTATCATCACACTACAATATGGAGAATCACTAATTCCTCACTCGTTTCAGTTCTCATATTTCCTTATAATGACCACTATCATAGCACACATCTCATCAGTTCTTAGTTAATCACCTGAGTCCTTGCTGATCTCATGTGACTTCTTCATTCATAAAATACACAGACTGTATTTTGCTCATCATCTCTGTATACCCCACATCTTCACCTCGCCTGCCTACCTAGGAAGCATTGCAAAAGAGCTTACTGATTAAACAGCCATTATAATTGAACCTTTCATACTATGCATTACACCAAGGTCTTCATTTCCATTCAACCCAATCTCTGAACCTGTATCACTGACGTCTACATATTTATGTATATTAAAAATTCAAGGTCAGAATAAGGACTCCAACTGTTGTCATCCAACAGTTTCTTTAATTTAAAGCCCTTAGATCCCTGAGAAAATTATTAGCATGATGTCATGGAGGAAACCTATCTGAAAAATAACATTACTTATTCTCATGACAAATCTATGTTTAGTCCAAATCTGAAGCTCATCATTATATATGAGGGCAATCACATCAAGAAATATTGACTTTGTCTTGTTCTCATTCATTATCAAACAATTTTTTTTAATTTATCAGAGTTTAGAGGGACCTTGTTACTTTTATTGAGGCATTATCTTTTACATTAAAAACCTAATATTCAATTAGCTATTTGGTCTCTGTTGCTTCTGAGATTAACTCCAACATATGGGGGTCCTCCCACACCACTAAGCAATTCTCTAGACCCTTGTGGGGTATCTTACAATTCTACTCAATTCTGACACTACCTATGCAGAGACAGCATCAGACTCCACAGATTAAGAGTTCAGTTCTACAAAACTGCTCCTCCCCACACCTCTTCCACCAGTTCACAGACACCAGTCAAAAGTCCAGGTTATTATCTTCGTTTCTGACCAATCAGCTACAAATGGGAGTTTCCAATGATCCTTTCCAACTCAGAATGCCAAATGCAAGTCCAGGTTCTTACCTGTACTTCTAACCAATTGGTTATAAACTGGAGGATCCGATGCTCTCCTCCTCAGTTGGTTAATTTGCTAAAGCAGCTCACAGAACTCAGAAATATTTTACTGTCAGTTTATTATGAAAGATATAACTCAGGAGCAGCCAGATAAAAGAGATGCATAGGGCAAGGCCTGTGGGAAAGGATGCAGAATTTCCATGCCCTATTTCATTGCACCACTCTCCACAAATCTTCATGTGTTCACTAACTCAGAAGTTCTCTGAACCCTCTCCTTTTGAGGGGTTTTATGGAGGCTTCATTACATAGGCATGATTGATTGAATCATCAGCCACTGGTGATCAATTTAACCTCTAGCCCCTATCTCCTCCCTGGAAGTTGGGGGCAGGACTAAAAGTTTCACCCCTCTGATAATGTGGTTAGCTCCACTGGCATCCAGCTCACATCTTTAGGTTACTTCAGGGCTTTCCAAAATTCACTTATATGCACATTACATAACAAAGACACTTTTATTGTTCTCACCTTTTAGTAAACCCCAAGGATTTTAGGAGTTCTTTGCCAGAAAAGTGAGGAAGACCAAATATATATTTCTGATTATAAATCATAATATCACAGATCACAACTATCATTTCAATGAGTCTAATTAAATGAAGTATGAGGTCCTTTTCATATCAGCTCTCCAGGTATCTTACCTGTACTTTTTATTTTATTTTTTTAAATATAATTTATTAAAAGGACTATACATATATCTCTTAAATTTTCTTTGTTTCTAGTTACTGTTTTAAATTGTAAAGATCTTTTTAATCATTATTTTGCAAACTTACAACACTCTCAAAAAAGGGTGCAACTTTAAACCAACAAGAGGTGAATGATTAATTAAAATACAGTACACTAATATCATGAAATACTGGAAGCTGTTAACTGTTATTTATGAAAATAGTATAATAGCATAAAGAAACGCTAATAGTGAAATATATATATAAATTAAACTTTTAAAACCACATGAATATTAATATGTTGCAAGTACTTAAATAAATATTTGCAGAAAAAAGTTTTAAAGGTTAATTTCAGGTAGTAAAATTATTGGTGATTTTTTTTTTGCTATACTTGTTCTCTTTTTCCAAATGTTCTATAGTCCTCTATTGATCTGTAAATCAGAGAAAATGCTTAAAGGAAAATTGAGGATGGAGATTTTAAATTATTATTCTGAGAAATCAAAAGAAAGTAATTTTTCCCAAAATAATTCAGCAATTTCCCTAGTTCCTGCTTCACTGCAGTCTTTTCCACCCGGCATGCAGTCTACAGCTACATGGCCTCAAATGTGCTTTCTAAATAATTCTCACCTCCTGTGAAAGACCTTTGGGCCAGTCAACCACGTATCTCACTGTTTGCCAATCACTGACATGGTTTTGTGTTTCGAAGCCTTAGCAAATGTACTTGCTAAGTACTTTTAGATGTACTTAATAGATGGTGGAACTCTTTTCACCATCACTCTCATAATGCTACATGACATTCAAGATTCATTTTGAGAGCCACCTCTGTCATGAAGTTTTTTCAGCTTCCCCAATTGAAAATGCTTTCCCCAACCTTTGTAACTTTTCTCTGGATTGCAGTCTGTTTCGTCTTCCTTTTTGCCTGTGCATTTTTCTGATTAGGGGCAGCAATTTTACTCTAAGAGAAAGGCTCTAGAAAAGTGATTCAACAATCTGTTAATTTGCATGATGGTCCTGTTTTGTTGAGGATTAATATGTTTATTCCAGGTGGAAGGAAATAAATTAAAATTACTTAGAATAAAATGAGTTACAACAAAAGCCAATATGATTCTCTAAGTTACATTGTTTATGAGGAAAATTAAAGAGCCTAGGCTATAAACCAGGAGGAAGATGGCCTGAGCCACCCTATCACCCTACCTCTCTCAAATTCTCAGGCTTCAAATTTCATGAGCACGTCGCTCTGACATGCCACTCCCACTTCTGCCCACAATGCTGTCCTTTACCTCTGGTTCTTTGATAACTCTTTCCAGTGTCTATTTCATTGCTGATCTGCCTTGCTTCTACAGATTCTTTGCAACTCCTGCACCTGCTCCTTCAGTCTCCAGCACTGATGAATGCCTCATTTGCTACCCCCTGACATTCTCAGTTTCTTCCACCCTCAGTGCAGCGAAGTGTTTCCTCGGGTAGTGCAGCTCTTTCAGCCCATCTGACCATGGCTCTGACCTCATCATTTAATTACCTTCCAAAGGCCCCATCTCCAAATACCATTACATTGGGGATTAAGGCAGTAATGTATAAATTTTGGGTGAACACAACCATTTAGTCTATAGCATGTCAATGTCAGAAAAAATTATCAAAGATGACTGACTTCTTTTAATATTTTTCTAGGTCTTCTATCTATAGTTGCTAAGAACAAATATTTATTCTACATTTAATTATGAGAAAAAGAAAATTATAGTGAGTGCTAGTTTATATGGCTTAGAAAGCCTTCTGCTTCTAGCTATAAAGGTTTAACTTGGAAGAAAGCAATTCTCCCACTAAGAAAAAAGGGAGGTTTGTCAAATGCAAAACAAACAAATGAAAAATAAAAACTAAATGAAGTATCAAAATGCTACCCAGAGGCAGCCAGAGCCTAAGAAGCCAAGATCACAGAGGTGAACCTGACATTCTTCTAAGCTTTCCCCTTCAAAGCATTTGCTAATTCATAAGTAATGTGGGCAAAGAGGCTCAGAAGTAGAGCAAAAACTGGATAACAGGAGGAATTTAGTATAATCTTCAACAGTCTTCTGTGGGTGAAGAGACATATTTGGAGTTTAGATCTACCAGTACCATCAGAACTTGAGCAACCAAAATCCTGTGCAGAAAAGTTCTGAAAAGTGAACTCGATGCCTATTGCCAACAAAGAGTGCCTACTAAAAGGCTTAAAATGGCAGCAAAACTATTGGCAATTGCATTGTGCTGAGCAAATAAAAACCGGAATTACGTGTCTGCTTTTTTGGAGGGATATAATAAAGCATCGAAGGCTTCAGAAGGACTGCATCCTAGAAATTAAGGTGAGGTGGAAATAGAGCAGGTCTTTAGAGAGACCAAAATAAAGCTTACAATCTATTTAAGTTCTAATCCAATTAAGATGATCCATTCTTCTCTGGCAAAAGATCATCATCTAGAGTAGCAGACCCCAACCTTACTGGCACCAGAGCCCAGTGCTCCTATGAGAATCTAATGCCTGATGACCTGAGCTGGAACTGAGGCGGTGATGCCACCACTGGTGAGTGGCTGCAAATATTCCCGCTGGCTCGCCTGCTGCTTACCTCACACTGTGTAGCCCTGTTCCTAGCAGGCCACAGACCAGTACAGGTCCGTGGCCTAAGCATTAGAGACCCTTGATCTAGAGCCCATATAGTATTTCATACACAATGATTAATATTCAGTAAAAAATTACCAGGCAATATATCAAAAGAAAAGACATACAACAAATGATAAAAATACCGGAATACAGATATCAGAATTAATAAACAGTCATTGAAAAAACAGTGATTTATGTTAAAAATTTAATATCAAGATAATAAACTTTACCAGAGAACTAGAATTGACAAGGGTATAAAATGAAAATTCTAGAATTGAAACATACAAATGAAATTAGAAATGCAATAGATAGTAAGTTAAAGAGCAAATTAGATACTAACATAGAAATAAACAGTTTCCCAGTCTTGACATACTCTATTTTCGACAGAACAAAGGCAAAAACTAAAAAAAATATAGAACTGCACTATCTGATTTAATAAACACTAGCCATATGGGGCCAATAAAAACTAAATGTGGCTAGCATAACTTTTTTAACTTTATATATAATTTTAATCAATTCCATTCAAATTTAAAAACTAAAAGATTATGAAATACTTGTTTGTTAAACATAGTTTTTGTGTGTTGGTAGGGCTGCATTTCATTTTAACCAAATAGTTGAGCAATATATTATCACTGTATGTAGTAAATGTGTCAGGTGTTCATACCATTTCTACTATTAAACATGAATATCATCAAACTAGTTAGTGTCAACAGATTAAGTTAGAAGAATTTTTTCTACATACCAATGTAAACTTTAATGTGTTTATTTAAATATTTATGTAGACAGCAAAAATTAAAGACTTTGTAAATTATATTAGTAATTAAATATTTTAGTTATAATGTAATTAAATTATATTTCTAACTTAAAAATTAGTAAGGACAAATTTTTAAATTTAAAATTAAAACATCCTACAGGTGCAGAAATGACTAGAGATGCAGAAACTAATATTATAACTAATAAAATAACTTTTTTAAAAGACTGGGAAAAGAGATGCTGAAAATTTCATAATAAATGGCAATTTTAACTGTGGCAGAACGAAGCAAAAAACTGTTATTTAAAAATTTTTTTAAGCTACAGTTACAAATATTAAGAAACATGTTCAGCCTTATATAAGAAGTTTACTTTCAACAGTCAAAAAAAGAGTTGGCAAAACTAGCCACTTGAAATTAGAATTGAATGTTCAATAAAAAATGTTAAATAATTTTTAACAGGAACTAATCTTATAACTTTGTTCTGCTATGAACAGCTTGGATTTCACACCAAATAGAAAATCATTTTTAGATGGAAATATGAGAAAATAAATTATAATTTTAGATAATGAAAATTTTGCTAGAAAGTTATAAGTAGAGCCCCAAAATTTTACTTGGTATAAAATATCTTTGGTTAGGCCATCAAACCATTGCCCATAAAATAAAAGCCTTTTCTAAAAATATGAAATATCAATTTATTTAAAATTGAAAATTGTAAATATTTTTCTTTAGCTTTATTTGTGTCATACAACATAACAGACTCTGCCCCATTAATATTTTAGGTATCTATAGTCTCAAAGAACTTGTTGTTTTACAAAATAAGAAAGTTGGAAATTCATAGCCTAAAATTTTATTCTGGTGGCGTATTCTTAAATTCATTACATCTGTCAAAGAAAATTTTCAAGTAGACATAAAAAAAAAAATAGTTTCTGCCACAACAGAGAGTACTCCAGTTTAGATCAAAAATTCATATTTATTAAAAATTTAAACAAGAGACTCTTGCTTTCCTTATTATTTTATTCTTTATTACTTTATTTCCTTATTAATTTATTATTACAATGTGTGATATATATTATAAATACTTGTATTTTTCTAATACAGTCTATATGTAAAGTATCTGATGTACAATTGTTAAAAATGTTATATATGTGTGTGTGTTGCATACAAATGCTAGAATTTATTAACAGTTTACAGACCTTTTGAGAGAAATTGAAGACAGTGAATTTAATTATCTTATATCCTTTGCCAATGTTCATTGGTTAAATTATGGAAGATTTTAACAAATATATATTGTATAGTTAACTTCAATTAAAACTCTTTTTGAAACAAAAGAAATGTCCTTTAAATATCCAATAATCAAATACAAAAAACAGGAATGTGATTTATGTTTCCTCACTGGTATCACACTGCATATGAACGAGCTAAATTTTCAAGTTTTTTTCAAGAGAAAAAAGAAAACTTATTGTACCCTAGCTAGATAGGTCTGGTAATTAATGTTAACATCAAAACATTCTATGAGACAAGTTAGTAATACTTATTCTTATACTATTTTAATATGAATCTACGTATAGAATATTTTAATTGCAATCATCAATACTGTATGAATTGACAGCAAACAATACAGAAAAATTTAAATACTTTTTTGATGTTGATAAATGTAAAATTGCTTTCAACTTTAAAAATTTGCCTTTGAAACTGATGTTAATAGTACTGAGTTGGCATAGAAGTTAGTAAATTTATTAAACTTGAACAGACATAGTTTTGAAAATTATATGCTTTTGCTTCAAAAGTTAGATCCCATATAAAACAAATAAACCAGTTTTGTCAATGTGAATGTAAATATTTCTTTAAATTATTTTTTGACCCTTGATTGGGGTATTGAAAACTTTTAAATTTGGTTGAAATAATTTGGATATGTGTCTGTGTCTACTTTTCTAACAGTAAACTCTATGAAACATAAATATGGATCAAAATATAGCACTTGCATTGAGATGTGCTATAAGTGTAAAATATGCATCAGATATTGAAAACTAAATATGAAAAAATCTCATTAATAATTTCATACTAATTACACTTTGAAAGGATAATGTTTTGAGTATATTGTGTTAAATAAAATTATGACTAAAATTAATTTTACCTGTTGTTTTCATTATAATGTAGCTACTAGGAAATTGAAAATAAAAATTATATATGTGAATAGCATTATATTTTTATTGGACTGTTAACCTAACTAACATAGACAGAGCACTACATTAAGCAATAGCAAGACACACATTTTCATAAGAATATGGACTATGCAGGGCCTGAAAAGCTAGTTTCAATAATTTTCAAAGAATTTTAATTAGCAAAATCATGTTTTAAAGCTATGAACATATTTGCTGTGCACTAATAATGAAAAAGAAAGAATACCCAATGCCAGTATAATATTTAAGGAAATAAAAATATGCCAGGTGATCATATATTATACAATCATCAAAATGGAAAATATGAAGAACACAAAGCTAGCAAGTGAAATAAATGTTGATCAAAACATAGAACTCAAAAAATAGATATACCTATACACATGTAAATAGTATATATTTTTAAAATAAATATTATATGAAAGGAACTTAGAGAGTATTTAGCTATTATTTTCAGTAAAATTATTAAAGACTATATTTTAAACAATTTTTAAAACATGCTTTATGTTAGCTTGGAAAAATGAGAGATTACCTAATGTTATTCCTGAATTACAAAAAAAAAAGAAAAAAGAAAGAGAGGGAGGGAGGGAGGGAAGGAATAAGGAAGGGAAGAAGGAAGGAAGGAAGGAAGGAAGGAAGGAAGGAAGGAAGGAAGGAAGGAAGGAAGGAAAGAAGGAAGACTACTGCATGATGAGTAGCATTATATTCTGAACTTTCCAATTAGATTTTTTTTAAAGGCTCAACTTAATTTCTAATTCATGCTGGTAGGACTTCTGAAATGGTTATTTACTATTTACCCACACATATAAACATGATAACAGAACTTTCTACCACTGAAATATAATAATGGGATTTGTTTTGTAAGCTATATTAACAAAGTAACTATTATTCATAAATGGATAAAATATATTTTCTTTAATATCTAGGCCAACTGGCAGCAAGTTAAAATGATTTTTTTCTTTATTTATTTTTTTCTACTTCAGAAAATAAAAAAGAAGCTCCTTTTAGAAAAAAATTGAACGATTCAGGTTCATCTGGGTTCAATACATGCAGAAATAGGATAGAAAACAAGCCGTTATAGAAACTGACACTTTTATTTATATTTGCACGTTCAGTACTTGTTTCGCAAAGACCAAGAAAGTGTGAATGTTGTCCACCAGTTGGCTGATTTAGAGGAACTGAGCTCTACAAAATCTCTACTAGTCTGAACTTTTAATTGGATGCTAAAAAAAAAATCGCTTGCAGTAATCAGAAAGTTCAATATTATAAGTTAAAAGGATAATAAGGAGCCATCAGAAAGTTATATTTATTTAAAGAGAAAAGATTAATTTGGCTTACTAGGGAGAGTAAAGTGAATTACGACAAACTTCCTCAGAGCACAAGGCTCTCGCTAATGGATTGAAAGAGTCTTTGTAGCAAGAACAAAAGAACATTTTTCTTCTCTCTGTATAACTTCAGGATAATGAAGAGCACAGATTGCTATTTCCTAAATGTCCCTTCATCTGGACCTGATAATTTGTCAGTATTTTTCCTAGCCTTATTTTTTAATTTATATTTTCATTTTATTGTCTTCTTCCTTAAGCTAGCTACCTTAACCCTTTGTGGAATAGCACAATCATTAGTGCAGAAAAATTTCCCAATCAAGAGGTTAAAGATTAAATTTGCCTACTTTCTCTATCGTCAAGATCCTGTCACATGACCTATTAGCTCTGTTTCTCAATAACCATTCTTCATTTTTTCCCTTTTTATCTTAACTTATAACTTATATTACAAGTTAAAAAACAGTGATTTACAACACAATGGCTGATTCGTTCTCTTGGAATCATTTATTCATTTTATATACTCACAAACATAGGAGGCCTAATTGAAAGTTGTGAAGAGTGCTCTCCTAACCACTGGACTCCTGTACTGGGAGGGTGACAGCACAACCATCTGCTGGTCCTATGCATCCCTTAGTCACTCTTCATTGCTCTTAGAATTCGAGCCTTAGGTGTGGAGGTGAGGCTCCAGCAATAGTTTATTGAATAGGCAGTCATTACAGATAGACTGAGGGCATGGGAAATCTCATGCAGAAGAGTTAGTAAAGAGTGGAATGAAGGTGTGCTTATCAGTGCATCACAAAATAAACTGAACCACATTTCCAGGGAAATGGAAAAAAATCAAAGCAAATAAAGTATCGTTGCTGTAAACTTCAATCAGAAGATAATCATTAGAAATTGACATTCTAGTAGAGAATGTGGGAATGTCATATGAGTGTTCTGAACACTTTTCAGTTATTCCTGACTTGCACAATGTCATTGAGAAAGTAATAAATAATAACAGCATTGCTTTTTGTAAATGGTATTATCAGTGATAGAAAGATCAAAGGACGAAATTCTGGATATCTCTCTGATAGTGGCACATACCCAATTCCACTAATTATTATCTACTCTACAACCAAGACCTTTGTAGACTTATTTACTCAGTGATTACAAGCAGAGTAGAGAAGCAAGGGCGATATATTTTTTTTTTTTTTTTTTGTAGTGCGACAAGCCTTTCTTTATGGCCTCAAAATTGACCAAGATTCAAAAGCCAATCTTGAAACCTCTCTTCAAAGGCATATGTGAATCTACAATTAGAACAGTAATCCTGCATTCTTGAATCAGTAGGTACCTGGTCCTCTTTCTCGTGGGGTCAATACTCTCTTCCCTGCCTCCTTAGGTCTCCATAAAACTTACTACAAATGTAAACTAATCAACGTGGACTGCGATCTGAAGAAAGCCAAGCAGATAAAGGTATTGATAACTGCATCAAGTAAATTGACAAGGTGCTCAAACCTGTGCTGGTTCATTGAAAGTCACAAACCCTTCTCTTAAATTTTGGTTGTCGTTTTGTTAGTAACCTGCCTAAAAACTGTCAGACTTGACAGGAGAACAAAAGTTACTTTTCAGTGCTTCAGACATACATACTGAATACTAGCTGCATTTTTCCCCAAAGTATAAAATAAATTGTCATGTCACTTATAATAGCAAAATTAATTGAAGTAGTATGAGTTAATATTAGCAAGGACAGCTTAATGCAAAAAAAGACATAATTATACAAAATTACAGACCCACAGAATCAAATGTAAAACTTAATAATTTCATTTGGTTCAAAACATTTTGATAATTATATATGTATTTTTTCTGAGACGCACTTACTAAAGTTATAGCTAACTATTAATTTTTGAAGGAATAGGAGTAGTCTGATTGGCCTTATAAGGCCTCTGTAAGGTTTTTTAAAAGGATGCTTTTCAGTTTGCGGACTTAATAGAAGTAGCTAATGACAAGAAAAATATTTATATATCACTTTTGTTCCTGACACACAAAGCCCACTAAAATCTGCATTCCTCTAAGTAATGCATATTTCTTCTAAATGTATACACATCTTTCAAGATTTATATTTTATTTCTAAAGATAAATGGGCCAAAGAATATACTGGGTCTGGCAGCCACTGACGGTGCCACTGAAACTGATGCAAGAAAGCAACCCACCTAGACACCCTCCCACAATCATTCCAGTTGCATGCTAATATTACTGACCAGAAAATAGGCTATTTTATAACAGTAAAGATATTTAGAATCAGTAACTATCTCTTTGAAGCCAGAAACTTGCTATATCTTTTGATATTGATGTTTTTTCACCTTTATTGAGATATAACTGCTATATAACATTGTGTAAGTTTAAGGTGTACAACGTGATAATTTCATACATATGTCATTAGGGTTTTGGTTTTTTTTTTTTTCATTGAAGATAACATAATCAAGAAACAAACAACAACAAAAAGGTAATGAACTTAGATGTTGAACAGACCTTCCCCCTTCCGCCATTTGACTATCTTACCAAATCTCAGCTTCCTCAGTAGGGACTCAATCAATATATTCTATTCTGTTTTATTTCTTCCACCATGCAAAAATTTTGAACTAGCAGGACATGAAGATCAGCACACTAATTGGCAATTCTGCAAACTACATGTTAGAAGAGAAAATCAAATTATGTTTTATCTTCTGTGGTTGGCTAAAGAATGGCTTCCCAAAGATACCTATGTTCTAATTCCAAGAACCTGTGAATGTGCTGCTTCAAATTAAAGACTTTGCAGCTGCCATTAAATTAAGGATCCTGAGAGAGAGCGTAGCCTGGATTATCCAGGTGGAACCAATGTAATCACAGGCTTCTTAGAAGAGGAGTGCAAGAGGATCAGAGAGAGAAGGAGATGTGTTGATAGAAGCAGAGATCAAAGAGAATGATTTGAAGATGCTACACTACTGGCTTTGAAGATGTAAAGATGGATGAAGGGATGACTAGCCAAGGAGGAGGCAGCCTCTAGATGCTAGAAAAGGCAAGGAAACATTTCTCCCCTAGAGCATTAAAAAGAAAAGTGGCCCTGCTAACACCCTGATTCTAGGACTTATGACACCCAAACTCATGACACTACATTGTGTTACTACCAAGTTTGTGGTAATTTGTTACAGCAACAATACATCTTTCAACACCAATCCCACTAAGTTCGACTGTGGGTGATACAGCATGTTGCAAGGCTGGGGGTTAAGTTTTTCAAAGAGCAATTGGCAACAGACTGAAAATGTTTGCATCATTGGATCCAGTAGTATCACTTCTAGAACTCTATCCCAAAGACAGTTATAAATTTGGACAAGACTCATCCTGATACTAATAAAATTACAAAAAAAAAACTGGAAATAGCATAAATGTCCTATGATAGAGGTGTGGCTACATAAATTCTGTAGCATATAAATTAGGTATGAAACATTATGCAACAATTTAAAATATATTCAAAGAAATGTTAATGACACAGAAAAATAATTATGGAATAATAATAAAAATCAGAACAGTACACAATGTGTATGGATAATACATCTTCACTACATATTTTTTTAATGTCTGGATAGGAAACAATGAAATATAGAAAATGGTTATTCTCTAGATGAGTAATTTTTATTTTTCAAACAATATATTTTTTATTTTTTCTATAATGAACATGTATTACCTTAACAACTACTGTAAAGAAATGTTACACAATGCTGTTAACCCATACCACAATTCAATATGGAATAAGATTTCTAATGACAAAGGGGCCCCCTGATATATAATAGGAAACAGCTAATCCAAAAGGAATTAAACAATAAAACCAGGTCACCAGTATCTTTCTGCAAGGAGGTTACACACAAGCCTGATACCCTATTTTTTCTTCAGCTGCAACCTGAAGGATGAGCTTCTGGATTGCCTGACTGACATCCAGCAGAGTTTGCATTCAAGAGTCCTGCAGGACTGCAGTAAACAAATAAGCAGTTCTTAACAGGTACAGGTGCAAGCACTTGCAGAGGCTATGCCTCCGGGGTCTGAGCATAGAGGAAACAGGCAAACACTACAATCTCCCCATCTTTTTCTGAAAAGGGTTTGATTACAGACTTTACAGGCTGCTGCCTGAGGGTCTGACTTCTAATTATCATACACAGGAGCTGGCTATGATCCTCCCCTGAGCCAGAGGAGCCAGTGGGCACTTTCCACCTCCTTCTGCCTCTTGCCCACTCTAAAAATAAAACCAAATTACTAATATCTCTCTAAAAGAAAATTGTCCACACACCTAACATCCCAACTTTTTACAGCTGCCACCTGAGAACAGACCCCTAAATCAGCTACTTCTAACAGCCAATAGGGCCTCCATCATGAGTCCCACAGAACTTCAGCAAATAGTAAACTGCAAATGGGATGCAGCAAAAGCAGTTCTTAGAAGGAAAGTTATAGCCAATAAATGCCTATATTAAGAAAAAAGAAAGATCTCAAATAAACAACCTAACCTTACAAATAAAATTAAGTAAAAGGAATGAAGGAATAATAATCTGCACATTAGAAATTACAACCTAGTTTTAAAATATAGTTAGCAAGAGAAAATTTTGTTTCACATAAGTAATTAAAGCCAAGAACTAAGTTCATGTGTATAGAAGAAACATCACATTCTCACTATTTCAAATATTTTAATACTTTTATGGTCAATATTTTTGTATTGTGTATTATATATTTCTACCCATCATTAGATTAGGAGTCAACATACATGATTTGTAGGATCATTTGATATTGTGCAAATCACTTGAGCCTTCTATATTTCTGATTCCTTACCTTTAAAGCAGAAATAAAAATTTATACTCTAGTTATTACACAAGGTATTTGTGAGGATCAAATGAGATAATGTATATTAAAGCAGCTTCAAAACTGGGATGTACTATATAACATGCTTCAGGTTGCAGCTGAAGAAAAACTGGAAATGTTAGCTGTTGCATTCTAGGTGACCCAAGGCTATTACTGTAGATATCAGTCTTTGTTTGATGCTAGAACAAACCATGTCTGATGAATTGTCTAACTACTCAGTGCTGCCTGTTCCTGGCTTCACAGACCAATATGCCACACTTTTATGAGTTCTGGAGTCTTCTTTTATAGTTTCTAGGCTGTGGCTATTACATAAACAAAAAAGAAGCATTGAACACCGGAGAATGGTTCAGGCCCAGAGGATAGAAAATGGGCAGCAGATAAGAGCTGTTCAAAGAGGATTAAAGTGTGATGTGGAATGGGCTTGGGAAGGGGGAATACCTCCTTTCATTGTGCTTTGTTTTATCGCACTTCAGTTTTTACAAATTAAAGGTGCTTGGCAACCCTGTGTTAGGAAAGTATCAGCACCAAAAAGATTATGACTTGCTGAAGGCTCAAATGAGGGTTAGCATTTTTTTAGCAATAAGGTATTTTTAATTAAGGTATGTATGCTGTTTTTTTAGACATAATGTTATGGCACACTAAATAGACCGCAGTATAGTATAAACATAACTTTTATATGCACTGGTGAACCAAAAATTTATGGGACTCACTTTATTGTGAAATTTATTTTATTGCAGTAGTCTCAAACCGAACCGACACTATGTCACTATGTCAGAGGTATGCCTGTACACACATATACACCCTGTATTTCTATTATCAATGCTTTAATTACATTAAAAGGACAACAATTTTCTTTTAAAGAATAAATACTCTATTTTTTTGTATAATTAAAACTTTGATTTTAAATTGTAAAGTAGCCTACCCTGTTATCCTCATGTAAGAGACAAACGTAGACTCTGATTTCTTGTCCTGTGGGACCTTCTTCCTCCTCTTGCTACCCAAATTCAGTTCTCAAGTACTTGTATTTCTTCTATACGCATGAACTTAGCTGTGGGAAGGGAAGCTGCGAATAAAAAGAAACAATCACTGACTTTTCTGAAGAATATTGTATTTGCAGTTTCTGAGTCATTTTGATTCATACAGGTAAGAATCGGGGTTTAAATTAGGCCATTTCTGGCTGGGCAAGCTATACTGTTCCTAAAATGGCACATGGAGAACGGAGGTGTGCCAATAGTGTAAAATGACTCATCGTCAACCACAATTAGACTTTCTCAATTGCCTGCCAAGTGCTTGACAGGCCTGGGCTCAGAGCTACACAGCCCCTGTCAAAGGTCCCCTTGACTTCTGGTAATCTTCTTCAGTTACTGAAAATTATTGATCCTGTTTCCACACATCTCATTGTTAATCAGCTTGTCCTCAAGCGTCCCCATGGACACCACAGCCCAACTTCACCTGTTAAATAAGCAGAGCTGATTCCTATTAGTATTTTCTCTCTTCCAAGTTAGAGTTAGACACCACCAACTAATGCAACTTTTAATTTGTTCTTAAAATAGGACAAACATTTCTAGATGACCCACTCATTTGAGTCTCTATATTTAACAGTAGTTCAGCAATATAATTAGTATCAAGAGAGATTGTGGTATAGAGCAAGAGCTAGATGGAAGAAAAAAGATGACATAAGAGGCAAGGTAGAATTAGCCCATACAAACTTTGAAATCAATGAATTTAAATCCCTGATCTATCAGTTTTTAGCTATTTGTGATTACCTATTCAAACAGAAATATAAAATAGGGATACTCAGCTTTCAATACATTGATCTTAAAATACAGAAAAAAACTTCCATTATGGCACATTGATATTTCTGGCTGGCTGCAGGTATATGTAATCTGCATAATAATAACAAATTTAAAAATCTACCATGCCGACAGGAAAACAACAGAAGGGAACATAAATCCATCTCTTGTGTTTTTTATTTGGTTTTAGTCTTTTGATTTGCAGATACTTTGTGAAAGTCACACTTGGGTTAAATAATGAGGATACATTTCAACAATCTCTACCATAGTCTGTGTCCCTCAGAACAGCACTTGGCTTCATATGTAATTATTTCTATTGTTTTCCAATTGAGTCTGCTTCAAGGGCAGACTGAGTGTGTCTCACTCCTTCACTGTGCGTCCTGCGGCACCCTCCACAGTGCTAGGTACACAGTAGACACTTGCCATCCACTGAAGAGAAAGAAGTCAGGATACTTCTCAGTGCCTCTAAATGCTTCCTATGTCAGTAATGTAAACTCTAGCCAATTGTGCAGATACCTTTAGTTAGGTTTGCACTCTCTTTAAGGGAACTTAACTCTGTTTCCCGGCCTGTTGCTTTATAAAATCAAACTTTATTGTTGTAAAAGCAAGATGATACCTTCAACCCTTATCATTGTGGGTGAAATCTCCCAGGACATCTGTAAGGGGTCCAGACAAAAAGACACTCTTGGGATAATGCCCAAACCCCCAGCAGAGAAAGGGAGAGCTGACATACTTCGTGTCGGAACATGTCTCCCTTGACCTCCTACCTCCTACCCCCACCCTCTCTTCTAGTCAAAGCCTTACCTCAACTCTCTCCTTTGGATCCACACTATTCACTTTATCCCTGTTTAAGAGAATTACCTCAAAACCCCAAGGTCACCCCTCGTCTCTCACATTGTAGTTCTATAAGGCTCTGAATATCCCCAGTTCAGTTTTTTTCCCTCCCCCCAGATTCTGAGGTGTTTTCACCATGTTGCCTAGATTTATATAAGTCATAGAGAACAAATCCCCTTTATTGTCATCCTCTTTTCCAAATGTTGCTTCACCTTTTATTCCAACAAAAACCTTGTCCTCTAGGGGGCACTATGTATCCAGCAGCAAACTCTAGTAGTGGCCATTTTCCCCTAGAACTAAAAGAGAGTTAGTGTCCTCCTTACCCACCCCTTAACCTTCATGCTGCTTTCAGGCCCTTCTCCCTTTACTTCTGAAGCTCATTGTAACTGTCATCTATTGACCCTAAGTCATTCCTCCTCATTTTCCAAGCGGACTCTTGGTTCACTGTCTCTCACTCTAATACTAGTTTGTCCTAATCCTTGGTGATTGCAATATACTTGTAGTTGAGACTTCCATCACCTGAGCTGCTCCATGGCCAGAGCCAAAGATCTCATCATTACCATCATTTATGGAGCTGTCCTCCCTCCATAACCTCAGGTATATACATCCCACCCTCTAATACCTTGTGCCAACTATTCTTCTGTCCTACTGACACCTACAGTTCACTGATCCTTAAATCTCTTTACTGTTCCCTACTTTCTTGATGATTTCACTGACCTTCTTACCAGGCTGAAATTCCATAATCAATTCTTGGCATACACCCTTTACTCCCCCGTCCCTCTCTCAATTGCTCACACATAATTGGCAAACAACAGGTTAAGCCAACTTACCGCCTTCCCTTCCTACACCCTCTTTAAATCTGTGACCATAATAATCGAGTTCTTTATACGGCCCCACTGTCAGAGAATATCCCACTCTCCAACATGACTAAGCCACACATTGTCTCCTCTCACGCTCCCACACCTTCTCCTTTATCTTCGCTCTTCCTATTTCACTGAGAAAATTGAAGCAACCAGTAAAGAACTTGCACAGTCTCCAGCCATTGCTGCTGCCTACTATCAGACTCTGTAGTCATTGACTCTTGCTTTCTACTTGCTGCCAGAGCTGCTATTATCTAAAGGCAGGTCTAATCCCTGGGTACTAGATCAGAGCTATAAGAAGTTTTACATGTACAACTCATATTGATATTTCCCAACTGCAAGAAGCCTATAAAGGAATATGTAAAGGACATTTCATAATAATTTGGCAATAGAGGAGATTTTACTATTTTTCTTAATGTAGACAACAGATTGAAAAGAAAAAAAGACTCATGTGAGCATTAAAACTCACCATGAGCAGCAGTGAAGTAATGAAAAGACCATCAGCTTGGGATTTAAATGCTAGTTAATTGAATGACCTTGATAAATATTCCAGGGTCATAATAACTTGAGTTTGAATCATAATTCTGCCACTAACTGGCTTTATAATTCGAGTAAATTATTAAATATCAGATAGAAATGTTTCATATATTTAATTAAAGACTAGATACATTGAGTCTACAGCCATGCCACTCTGAACAAGCCCAAGCCCTTCTGATCTCGGAAGCTAAGCAGGATCAGGCCTGGTTAAGACTTGGATGGGAGACCACCTATGAGACCAGGTGCTGTAAGCATAAAAAAAATTTTTAAAATAAGGGATTGTAAACTGACAAGGTCCTTGCAATCTGTGACGTAAACCAAGGGTTACCTCACCTAAAAATAAATAAATAAATAAATAAATAAATAAATAAATAAATAAATAAAAAGGTTAGATGCATTGAATCATGCAAAATGTACCTCGTATATATTCTTTGCATGTTTGCTTTCTTTTTCTTATTTTAATTTGTTAACATTAAATATATAAAACATTTACATATTTTAAGGAGTTAAAACATTAAAACATTCCATACTGTGGGAAAAGTGGACACTCCCACCCCAGCCCACCCCCTGCACACACACCAAAAGATGTTTACGTCTTAGTCTCTAGAACCTGTGAATGCATTGCCTTACATGGAAAACAGGACTTTACTGATGTAATTAAGGATTTTGCTATGGGGAGATTGTCTTGCAGTATCTGATTAGGCCCAATATAATCACAGGGATCCTTAAAAGTAGAAAAGGGAGTCAGAAGAGTGAAGCAAATGGGAAATTTGACTACAGAGGAGGCGGTTGAAACAACCCAACTGGAGAGAGACTCAGCCCTTTGTGACAGTGGAAGTCTGTCCAGGAACGTGGGCATTCTTAGGAACCTAGGAAAGGGAAGGTGATGTATTCTTTCCTAGAGTCTCCAGAAAGAAGCCCAGCCCTGTTGACATCTTGATTTTAGCTCAGTGAGACTCATTTGAGAATTCTGAACTCCAGAACCATCATATCCTAAATCTGTGTTGTTTTAAACCTCTAAATTTGTGGCACCTTGTTACAGCAGCCATAGGTAACTAATGCGCATTTTTTTCTTACCCTCACATCCTACTGCTATCAGTAACTATTTTCTACTTTCTTTTGTACCCTTCCTGTGGCTATATATATATATATATATATATATTTAATAAACAAATACATGTGTTTACTCTAATTTTTCTTTCTTTCTCACATGAAAGATTCCATACTATATACAAACTCTGCCCCTTGTTCTGTTTTGTACTTAACAAAATTCATACTTATTCTTTTTAATCCCTGCACAGTATTCTGTGGTGAGGCTGTGCCATAGTTCATTCAACCAGTCCCAAGCTGGTTAATATTTGCATTGATTCCAATCTTTTGCTAATATAAAGAGAAAATTGATGAATAACTTTATGAATATGTTGTCTAATATTTGGGGAGGTGTTTTATCACACTGAATTCCTAGAAATTGTGCTATAGAAAAAGAGTAAAGGCATATATACTTTTGTTAAATATTGTGACTCCATAGAGGTCATACCACTTTTTACTTCAACTAGCAATGTATGAGACTACACATGTCTTCACAGCCTCACCAAAAACACGTGTTGTCACACATTTGTATTTTTGTTAAGCTGATAATTCTGAAATTGTATCTTATTGTAGTTTTAATTTGCATTTTCTTTATGATGAGTGAAGATAAGCTTATGTTTCATATGGTTAAGGACTCTATCTGTGAACTGTTTTTTTATATCTTATCCCATATCCTTATATTTTTTAATTTTTTCTTCTCAGTTAAGAAAAATTCCTTACTTATAAGGAAGTTAGCCTGGAACAGGATTATTATCTGTTCCTTCAGTGAAATACAATTTCTTCAACAAATCATGCCCTTCTTATCTATCTGCATCTGATTCTTTGATAATCCCTTGTTTCAGAAGGGACTTTTATTCTATTGGTTCTCTTTTCTCCTTCATCTCCATGCTTCCAAGAGATATTTCTCCTTTCTATGCTTCTCTATCTCCTCTAGAACCAGGGCTTTCCCAAGGTCACCAAGTTTGCTTCTGCTCACCTTCCAGATTCTTTCATTTGACTGACTCCCAGTAATCAGGTCTTTGGTTACCTGGGATTCAGGCTATGTACCCTTCCTTTGGAGGGTAAGTCCTAGATGACATGATCTGTGCCCTTCTGCCACTGGGATCCCACTGATCTCTTCTTTCTTCTGTGCAAATCCTTCCTGAGCATTCAGTCTAATGTAGGCTCTAGAGGCAGCTTTGCTAGTCCTGAGTGAATATTCCCAACTGGCATGTAAACTGAAGTTTGCAGTGATGTTTCTAATCATGTTATGTATGTGTGCTATCGGAGAGTTCATTTTATCTCCTTGTTGATCTGTGTGATTTGGGGGAGAATTATTAAAATGTTTATATTTATACCAACACCTACAAGATTGTAGTATGTATTAAGCTCTAAATAAATGTTAGCAGTTATCATTAACTGTATTAAATAGAGGTTACATAGAAATCTAAAAAATTTGGGAAATTTGGATTGCTATGGGTAAAAAAAAAAATAAAACTGGATTTTTACCTAACATCTTAGTGTCCAAGAATGAACCATAGATCAGGACACTCGACTTGGCAGAAAACATTTGAGACCAGACAATACTTTGTTCTGAGGGCTGGCTTGTGCTTCTAGCCACTAGATGCCAGTAGAACCCTATTCCCAACAAGTTGTGACAAAATCTCTCGAAGACATTGTCTGATGAACCTCAGGAGGCAAAGTCACCCCCAGGTGAGAACCATTTCTATAAATGGAATAGATACCTGAATATAAGTGAATATCTTTGTGACCTAGGGGTACAAAAGAATTTCTTTAAACAAAATTTCAACAACACAAATATAAAGCAAAACACTGATTAATTTAACGATATCACTCAGGTTACTTTGTTGACAATCAGACTGTTAGGGGACAAGAACCAAATCAGAAAAACTAATTAAGCAGTTCTTAAACTAACTGAGGTATCCAAGGCAAGCAAATGGTGAAACCAGGTACGTTGTCTTACTTGCCCTTTTCCTGCACTTACTGTGTTTCTGGAAAATAAGTTAGGAAATCGTGTAGGCTGGTGAAAGCCTAAGAGAATTAAATTAGTTCAAGTCCTGTCAAATTCCCTCAAAATAGGTTATGAGAGTAAGTTCAACCTCTAGACTCAGAGGTATTATAAAGTTATAACTAATATGAAAAATTGTAATGGGAAGAACTGTGACCATGACTTTATACCAACAGGAAATGACCCATGGCTGATGGGACAACTGAACTTTTTCAATGATTACCAGAAAATCAAGTTAAAGGAAGAGAGGGTTAAAGTTATGCTTTACAGTGGAGTCATGTAAAAATGGTAAGAAGCTCTTGGGACCATCTGAACAGGGCCAACTCTCTGATATGTAGGCATAGCTACCAGTCCACCTCTCCAGTGTACAGGAATCTTCATAGAGCCTCAGCCAAAGACCTATATGACCTGTAGGAGGTTGTTTTTGCCAATCTTTATCCTGTATTCTGCATGCTTCAATACCCTGCACATTTTTTATTAAAAAAAAAAATTATAAAACTTATCATCTTAACCATTTTTGTGTATAGTTCAGTAAGGTTAAACATATTCACATTGTTTTAAACAGATAATCAGAATTTTTCAACTTGCAAAACTTAAACTACTTCCATTAAACAAGTTATCTCCTATCCCCAGCCCCTGATAAGCACCTTTTTACTTTATGTTTATATGAATCTGACTACTTTAATTACCTCATGTACATAAAATTTTTACAGTATTTATTTTTTGTCACCAACTAATTTCACTTAGCATAAAGTCCTCGAGGTTCATTCATGCTCTGGCATGTGGCAAGATTTTCTTTCATTTTAAGGCTGCAGAATATTCCATTGTGTGTGTGTGTGTGTGTGTGTGTGTGTGTGTGTGTACACATACCACATTTTGCTTATCCTTTTACCCATCAATGAACATTTGGTTTCCTTCCTGACTTGGCTGTTGTGAATACTGTTGGTATAAACAAGGGTATAAAAATATCTCTTTGAGACCTCACTTTCAATTCTTTAGGATATATACTCAGAAATGGGATTGCTCGGTCATATGGTAGTTCTATTTTTAATTTTTTGAGGAACTTCCTACTGAAGGCTCTGAGGGAAAATCTCTTTTCTTGCCTTTTCCAGCTTTTAAAGGCTGCTTGTAATCCTTGGCTTGTGACTCTTTTCTCCGTCTGTAAATCTAGCAGTGCAGTATCTTCAAATCTTTTCATTCTGACTTCTCCCTTCCACTTATAGGAATGCTTCTGATCTGCATTGGCCACCTGAATAATCCAAGATAATCTTCTTATCTCAGCTCAGCTGATTAGCCAGTTTAAATCCATATGGAAGCCTAATTCTCCTTTGCCAGATAACCTGACATAATCTCAAGTTTCAGGGAACGAGACACATATGTCATCAGGGCCATTATTCTGCCTACCACAGCTATCATATGTTCTGGAACGTCTAGCCTGCCTTGATTTTTAATATTTTGACCTGTCATGCCCAAGTCAAAGAGCATCTTCAACATTTTTTCTGCAGTATTCAGAGGATCAATGGATGAATATTTAGACAAGTGTGAGGCATTAATCAATGTTTTTCATACATACAAATCTCTTTTAACTTCATGACATTTTCCCTCATCCAACAGGAAGATAATTTACTATTGTTGAAGGTTTCTAAGATAGGGTTTATGCCCTGAGGTTAGACGGGGTGAATAGAGAGAGCAGATGATAAGTTCAGTGGTTCAAGAAAAGAGATTTTGTTCATACTCCTGCTTAAAATTTTGGAAGGTGGAATACTTGAAAACGTTCTCCCTGCTATACTGGCAAAGGATATAGAATGGAAATGGCTATGAGGTTGTCAAAAGAGAGGGATAAGGCAGCTTCACTATTTTTGCATGACTTCACAGAGTCATGGGATGACGGCTGAATCTTCTCTATATACCTGAGAAAAATGCAAAGAAGTTAGGAGAAAGAAAAAAGGATGAAGAAAGTGGGACAAGCCATATGGCTCAAGACATTCACAGAAGTCTCAGCACATGTCAGCATGGAAAGGTAACTATGCCCAAGGACCAGATGGGACACAGTATATATTAATATGATAAAGCATACCCAGGGATTCAAGGTCTCTTTTCTATTGCCACATGCAGCTTATGGAAGTTTCTAAAATTAAAATGAATTCTCAGAAAGATAGGAGTGGAAATGGGATAGGGAGAATATATTCTGAACAGATTGAAATTGACCTAGAGGGAATAAGTTTACTGTGAATGGACTTGATGTCTATTAGATGTAGATATAAAATAAACAGACATAGACAAATAGAAAGAGTTATCAAGCCATACACTATCAAAATTTTGTGTTTGTAACTATGCAATTACAATGGCATTCTAGGTGAAAAACAATATACTGGAGAAAACTTTGTACTTAGAAAATCCATATTTTGATTTTTAGTCACTAAAGAGCCCCAAATTTTTTCTATAGACTTTACCCTCTTTTTCATGGAAAGAGATGTTGATATTTAAATGTTTGGGTTTTTTTTTTCCCTATATTTCCACTTGTCAATAAATATCAGCCAAGAAATTAAGAAGTTTCTTTGGGGAGTACTTATCTAATGCACATAAACCAAAAAATCTGAAGTATACAGCCTTATACTATATGAGAGTCTCAATCCTATACATTCCACAATTGCCCCACTAATACTAAGTAAGAAGTAAAAACTGAAAAGTGAAGATCAGAATTATAATTTGGGTTGAGGTATTAGCATTTGATGACCAGTCAAAGACAAGGTCAAAGAAAGTACAGTAGTTCCCCCTTATCTATGCTGGATATGCTCCAAGGCCCCCCAGTGGATGCCTGAAACCACTGATAGTACCCTATATATACATTTTTTCTTGTACATACATATCTTTTCACTTAAAGGGAGCACTCTACAATTTTTTGGTATACCCAAATTGCCAGCTTCACTACTCTTGCACGTTGGGACATTATTAAGTAAAATAAAGGTTACTTGAACATAAGTACTGCAATACCATGATAGTCGATTTGATAACAGAGAGGGTTATTAAATTACTAACTGGCAAAGAGCATATACATTGTGGGTTACACTATACAAAGGGATGATTTGTGTCCTGGGCAGGATAGCAAGAGATTTCGTCACACTACTCAGAACAGCAGCAATTTAAAACTTCATAGCTCTGAGTTATTTATTTCTGGAATTTTTTATTTAATATTTTTGGACCATGGTTGACCACAGGTAACTGAAATTCCAGAAAGCAAAGCCATGGATAAGGAGGAACTACTTTATTTAATAAGATGAATGATAGTGTGGTTTTCTGAATTGGGGGTTCTATGTAACACTGATCTTTCCAGCACAGGAATAAAGAAAGCATTAGATTTACCATGACTTGATTCTCCAGCCCCTACAGCAGCTTTATAGGCCTCGTAGCAGTTTAAGAACACCACAGAGGTTCTGGAAGGATTATGGCTGCAAAACAGGATAAAGTTGGGGAAAACTTTTTAACAAATACAGTCTCTCTCTCTCTCTCTCTCTCTCTCCCCCCCCCATTTCTCCCTCCCACTCCCACGATTCTGAGATGTTGTCTGTGCATAAATAAATACAAAACAATGCCAACACGTCTTCTGTAAGATATGGAGAATAGAACAAAACCCTTACTAATAAATGAGTCATAGAGAAAAGCTCTCAAACAGCCACACAGATCCAATGCTTAGCAATTCTGGATGCCACACACTCCTAATGCTGGTTAACATTAGAGTGTAGGCTACATAAAGGCCACTACTAAACAAGCCACAGTATGGTAATGACAACAGAAACTTATGAAATTGGTCAGAGAAAAATGTATCCTATGGCATCCTAATTATCTTCCATTTATTCAGATAGTGCAATGATATGAGAACAGTAGGGCAAGAAAAAAAATAAGAGACGTAAGTAGTAGAAAAGAAGGAGACATCTTTATTTGCATGTAATTAGATTGTATACATAGGAAAAATTTATAGATAAGGTATTAGAAAATATAAATAAATTTATCAAGGTAGGTAGAATATGCAAAGATCATTTTTTATTTCTACATAATAGCAATAAGTAATTAGAAATTAATATTTTTTAAATAATATCAAAAATATTTTTACAAAACAAATACTATGAATATATGTATAAAAAAGACACCTATATACAAGACACCTATATAGAAAACCACAAAACATGTAGAGAATTTAAAGAATCATTGATCAAAAGACTGACATAGAAGGATTCTATGTTAATGAATTAGAAGACACAGTTTTGAAAGATATTCATTCTATGTAAAGTCAGTGTAATTTCAACCAAAATTCAGCAGGTTTTTTTTGTGGGTATCAATGAACAAACTGTACTTAGACCTGTCACAGCACAAGGTGAGGATTAATAGTGCAGCTAAGTCAGACGGAACTGGGCTCTAAACCTAGTTCTGCCTCTTCCCGTCTGTGTGATCTGGGATGAGCTACTTAACCTAACTGAACCTCACTTGCCATGTCTATAAAATATAGATAATACTTCCCTCATAAGGTTAATAATGGGCTTATTTAGATAGAATTCTTCGCAGAGTTATCTGCTACTCGTATATCCTGTTTAATCATCTGTCTCCGATAAATTGTAAGCTCCTTGAAGACAGGACTGAGTTTCATTCATAAGCCCACTGTAGATGCTCAACAAATAGTTAATAAACATATTTGGAAACAAAATAAATGGCTGTTCAAGCAAATACTGGGCAAGGAGGAGTTTCTGATGAAGGTAAGAGGGGTTTCTCAGTAAGTGGGCAGAACGTGGTAAACATCTGGGAGCAGATATTGGCTAAGGTCAGGGAGGACCCGGGAATCAGTCCCAAAGAGAAAGAACTGGAGCAAGGTGGAGACCCAGGTTTATGTAGACCTAAATTCAGAGAAGTCTATCAACACAGGGTGCAGGCTGGTTATTAGGACTGGTACAATAAGGAAAGTTGGAGGTTTAGGAGAAAGGTGGAATGCTACATCTGGGGTATACGGTGAAAAAAAAACTTAATTAGCTATTGACTCATCTAGCTCCTGCCAAATAAAATTTCTTATATTTCCTCTTGATTAAATTCAAAATCAGCCCAAAAGCCTAAAGCAGGGCTGATCCTGAAGGTTAAGATCAATGACCTCAGCTGAGGAGAAACACTGAGATTCAAGTAGATACATTACATATTGGAGACCCTTGCTATACACACTGATTAAAACATAAAAATAATAATTTTTTTTTCTGTTTAACAAAGTCTTAATAGGGAGAACTTGTTATTTTTGAGACTGCTACTGAATTTCCTTCAGTAATAGGACTAGATAGCAACAATAGGATGTGGGATGGTAAATATGGGGGTTCAAAGGAAAAAAAAGCTCTCTTCCATGAAGTATTCTGAGACCTCAGCAGAAGAAGCTAATGGAGAAGGAGAGGAAGCAAAGCTGGGCTGGCTCCATAGGGAATGAGTAGCCACCCGATTCTTATTGTCCAGAGGGGCTGGAAAACTGGCACTTGACTAAGGGGTTTAGGATACAGCACAGGGTGCATCAGCCAAAATACAGGTAAGCAGTGACAATCCATCCCTAGGGGATGACCTATGAAATGAGGCTCCAACCAGGGTAAGGAACAGCCTCAAAGGATGAAGCTGTCCAGAGGGGGCATCAGGGTTCTGGTTCTGTAAGGTTGATCTCAGAACAGGGCAGTAGTCACGGTATGGCAGATGTTCATTAAACCTGACTCTGCCAATATAGAAGATAAAGGAAACACCAACAGGTTGAATACACCCTGGACTCAGCACACCTAAATCAGATTGATGGCCACAAATCCCATTCCCTAATCCTGGGGGTATGTGAAACTCTGAGCATGCTTTCTGAAATGTTTGGAATTAGCTCAGAAGTGGGCAGAACTGAGCTGATAAGTAAAAGGCTTTATTATCACAGCAACAGAGGCTTGGGGGTGAGGGTTAAAACACAGGTCAGAGGTGTCTCCACTGACTACAGCAGTAGCTTAAATAGAAAACCTGGAGCCTGTAACATAGGCCACTGCTCCAAGAACTGCAGAGAAATATTTGCTTACATTTGAAGCACTTTGATTTCATTTTAAACCTTGAGAGTCAAGATTAGAGAGGAAGGAAACCAAAAAGTGTCTGTCCTTATGGATCCCAGGTACATGGTCTAGCCCAGTTCACCAACTCTGGCTTCCCCATGGGAATATGGTTGCACATAAAAAGGCTCATGAGAAAGAGAAATGACTGAAGCATCCCTCTGCATTTCTTCCTTGTGAGCCCCTGACAACAGTAGGTCAGTGAATCGAGATTCAGCAATGCAGCCAAACTTTCTTCTTAGAAAAATTTCACCAACTTTGCCTCAGTCTACCATGCAGAACATTATTCACTGTCAATTACTTCAACTTACTCAGAGCAAAGAAAAGCCTTTGTGTATCAATAAAATTAGTAGAAAACGAATGGTATCATTGGTCACATGCTAAAAAACACACTCTGAGACAGAGATTTGCTAGCACCAAATTTATTGGGGGATATTCTTGAGGGACTGAGAGAAGCAAGCAGAGGGCAAAGGAAGGATTGAACTGTGATGAGTCACAACAGAGGCCTCAGCTGATCCACAGGAAGCTCTGGAGCTGGGACGGTCCTTCAGAAATGTCCCAAGTGTGAGAAAGGACGATGAGCCTATGCATCATCAGTCAGCCCTTTAAATGCAAGGTCACTCTGGTATGCCCTGGAGAGAGGTAGCTTCCTTCAGTCCTTGGAGGACAATTCTTAGAGATGAACTTGACTATAAGCCATCAGCCAGCAACACTCCTGGCAGTTGGAAAGGTGAGTATCTCGTTCCTGAAAGGAGAATCTCAGCAGTGCATCACAGCATCCACTACAAATGACTACCTCAAGATGGTTGCCTTGAGATTATAAATGGGGTGACCCATTTTTACAGCAAACTCTTTGTAGTATGCATTAGCATCTTATTTGTCTATATCCTTGTATGTTCACATGATTTTTCCTGATACTTGTCTGTGCCCTAATGTCCTCTTCTTCCAAAGACACTAGTCATATTGAATTAGGGTCTACCCTTATAACCTCATTTTAACTTAATTATCTCTAAAAAGACCCTATCTTCAAATATGGTTACAAGCTGAGGTACTGGGAATTAGAACTTCAACATGTGAATTTTTAGGAGACATAACTTAGCCCGTAACAGTATGTGAGGAAGGGTTATACTTTTATTACCATTTTATAGAGAAATTGAGAGAGGGATGTTGAATGGTTCGATGTATAGCTCATGTCACATATCCTAATGGTTTATCTTCTTAATTATAATGCAAATGTAAGAACATCTCTTCCTATAGAACCCTTTGCACACTCTTACTCATTTTAACATGCAGAGGGCCCTTATCACTAACCTTCCATGAAGCTTGTTTTGGATTGTGAAATTAAGTGATGAGGTCATTTAAGAATAGAATATGTCTTCTCTATAACTATTACTCAGAAAATTACTGTTATCTCATATAGAGTTCTTTGTTCTCTTGCACCAAGTTCCAGATCCAGTTTTAATGTTTCTTGCTGAAGCCGATTCCTTGCTCTGAAATCTTGTCCCCTGTCCTAGTCCATGGCCAGGCCAATCCACTAGAAGGACACCTGAAGTCCTCCTCTAACTCCTGCTCCTGAGCCCAATGAAAGTCCTAATACATAAGTCTTTGATTCCACCCCTCTAATCCACACCTCCATTTTACTTGCTGCACAGAGCCAAAAGCACCTTCAAAGAAAAAGCAACGTACACACACCTCCATCCCCAGACAAAGAGAGGAAAGGAGAAATGGAACTAACATTTCTCAATCATCTACCATGTGTTAGACACTGTCAGGTGTTTTCATAGACATCATCTCCTTTACTCTCCACAATATTATAAGGTATGGTTTATATTATCATTTTATGAATGAGCAAAGTAGGAGATGCCTAGGGACTAAACAACTTGCCCAAATCACCCATTAGAATGTAGAAAGGACAGAATTGAAAAACATCTGGCTGTCTCCAAAACCTGTATCTTTCCGCTGGCCTGCACTGCTTGTGCTTGAGTGCCAAGCCTCACAGAGCCAAGCCTCAATCCACACTTATCCTGTTTAAAAGTCCCTAGACTCAGAGCCTGAGATATTCACACTTTTCAATCTCTGCCTTGCATAGCACATTTATGTGTCTAAACAAAGTTCTAAATGCCTTCTGTAACTTGATCATTTCCTAGTTAATGAATTTCAACATTTTTCAGTTTATCAGCTAAAATCTTTCTTTTGTTGGCTCATCATATCCTGCACTGAAGGCTCTTAAATCTTAGCAGGCCTCCTCCCAGAAGAAATTGTAAGAAAGGGGCAAGATATGACTGCCATTTTCTGGTTGCAACTTTTAGTGGTGCCACTAATTTGCTGTTTCCCAAAGATCCTCTATCTCTCTGCAAACCAATTCTCCACTCCCTGTTAAGTCTTGAAGATCTAGGTTGGGAAACTAAACACCAAGTAGTAGCCATCCCACTTCAATTCGTAATGCAAACTTTCAGCCACACCTCTTAATGGAATGAATGGGATGTAGGGAGGTGGGGGGTGGGAAGAAATGATAAACTATCACGAGGCTATGTAATGCATGAAGAAAATGTATTTCTCAGTGGGGATACAACCCCTGAGTCACTGAGTTGTATCCAAGATAAGAATTACTAAAACAGAAAAATTCCCAGGAGAAAATTCATCTTCAAGATGAGTTGCTAAGTTCTAAGATATTCCTGCTTAATGTTCATGCCTAAATTCTGGCATGTTATATTCTTAATCTTCTTTATCCCATAAATTCTGTGATTTTTATTGCCAATTTTGCATGGCAAGGTGATTTTCAGAAAGACGTTATGCCCTGTTATTGCAGAACTCACTAAACTCAGCACCATGTTCCCCTTAACATGCACTAAAAAGATGAAGAGCTTAGGAAAATTCAGAAAAGAAAGGGACTCAAATGCTAATAGCATAAGGAAATTATTAATTTGGTCTTGTTACGGTACCAAAGAAATCTACCAAACTAAAGGCAATTATTTGGCTTAGAATTACATGATGCTGTGGAATTTCTAGATCTTGACTTGAGAGAAATAAAATTTATTTTTATAGTAGCAAGAGTCAGGAAGGAAATGTGAGTCAATAAATTAATGCTCAGGAAATATTATAATCTTGAGGTTAGATTCATGTCTATTACTATGAACATTGTACTTTAAGTTTATGAGAGGAGCATAATTTACAATTGACTGGAAAATTTCATCATTTGAATAATTATTATTTGGTTTGAAACCAATCCTCATGTTGTCTCTAAACTACAAGTACTAAAGGTTTTGAAAGTAGCCCTACAAAGAAAGACACATTTGTTTTGTGTGTTTTGTGAAAAGGGGTGACTGAATGGGTTTTTATGACTTCCAGTTAGATCAGATTGCTCTACCCACAACCACACGGCCATTTTCAGCCCTACTGACTAGCTTACTGTTTAAAACCAAATTTGTAAAAGAAATTTTACTAAGCATCTCTGAAAGATAGTAGTGCTGTTTGCCAAATATTTCCAGGTTCTCACCTTAGAACTATGTGGTAAGATTGTATTTCTGGGCCTCTTGTGGATCTGGTCAATGAGGTGAGTTGGAACGATAGATAATAGGGGTGATACCGCAGAATGTTGTGTTACCAGTGAGGATGTCGATCCTGAATGAGCAAGTTGTAAAAGGCTAGTGTTTTCATTTTTATTTCTAAAACAATAATCACAATCTTTTTTATATAGTGATTTAAACACACACACACACAAATAAAAATAATACCTACAAGAATATTTTTTCTCTTTCACAAATGAGGAACTTAATGTCCCAGGAACTAAATTAATTTTACTCGAGGTCTAAAATAAACTAAGATAACAAACACATTAAAAAGCCCTCTTATTTTTTTTCTGTTTCCTATCTTTAGGAAACCTACCATGACTTAACTGCCTTCAAAGTAAATTCGGCATTTCTCCTGCCACCCCACCTCCACTTCCACCCCCAACCCAGCCCCTGAAACTGGATCTGACCCCTGTCCCTCAAAACATCCATGGTCCATGCAGAGTGATGGATGACTGAGCACATAGAGACACAGAGTGGACCTCAAAGAGCGAAAGTAGACCAAGTCCAGCAGGCCCTCAATAGGCCCAGGCTTGTCAAGCAGTCATAAAATAGCTTGCAGGTTGAGTCTTAATCTTGCCAAGGCTGACCAAGAAGCCTGGCCCTTGAAGGTCAAGGGTAGGTCAAAGGGTCAGTAGATTCACTTCTTAAAGACTAGTCACCAAATGTTATCCTCAACTTTTTTTTTCTCAGCAAACAGTTCCACACTGGGAGCTTAGGTGTTACTCCCAGCAAGAAGAGAAAGTCTTCCAAGGAAGCAAAACTCTCCCTTCTCATTCCAGCCTACTTTTCAGCCTCCTTCTCCTGGAGCTCAGCTCTCAGTCCAGGGGACCCAACATCCACGAGAAATGGGGAAGCCTAGGCAAGATGCTTGAAACAGAAGAAATAATGGCTGGCGTTTATTGGTTCCTTAACTTGACCAAGGCATTATTCTAAGAGTATTGGCTCATTAAATCCTGAAACCATTTCTGGAAGTATGTACTATTATTAGCCTCATTTTAGAGATGAGGCAATTGAGACACAGAGGCATTAAGCAATTTCCCCAAGACCACACAGTAGGAAGGCTATTCTCCCAGCTTTATTGGTCTGTGTGCCCTGTGCCTTCTCCATGCTGCTCCCTCAACACTTAGTGCTTCGTGCCTCCTCTCCCTCCTCCCTTTATAAGTGTGGTCTCTAAAACGATTCAGCAGCTCTGAATTTACAACTTTACAGAGGAAACAGTGTCCCTACTCTCAGAGTATTTGTGCAATCAGTCTCGTTTTTCACTGTGGAATGAAGTTGTGTACCCTTTTGAGCTAATTTTGGGCATAAACAAATATATGGAAGAGATTTTAGAGGCACAGAACAGGTGACCCTGAAATCATACTGGATGAAACTGGTTCTGTTTGGATCATAGTAAAGGCCTGAACGTAAATAACAGAGGGTGCTGTGCAGCTGTGGTCAGAATGCCATGCCCCTTTCCAGGTCCAGCTTCAATAGGATGGGGTCCTGAAATTAGAATCTATACCTGAAGCAAATTGTTTGATTTTCACACGTCAACAGGCCTTCCATGACCATAAGAACTTCAGATCTTATTTCTAAGATCTATCTGATCGAAAGGTCACTGGAATACTAGGAGCTGCCACCCATACTCAGAGGTCTCAATTCTCTGCAAATTCAATTCTGAACTCCCTCCCACTTGCTCACTACTGGAATTCTTTCTATATCCTGAGATGCTGTCATCAGTCTCCTGTTCACTCCCCACTTCACAGGTTCAAAAATAGAAGTGGAAAGTTGAAGACTGTGTGGATTTCTTTGGGGAGAGTTGTTAGTGCATTCTCACCTCCTTCCTATGCTTTCTTCTTACATGAATCCAAGCCTTGTGTACCTCCCAGTTCTGGTAAGTAGTGGTCTCTGATCTTGGCTTCTACTGGCTTTCTCCAGCTTCTACTACAACCAACCGGGTATGCCCATTAGCTGTGCATGAGACCTCAACACAGCTTCTCTTCTCTAGAATGGCTAGATGTATGATCCCCAGAAGGAAGGGCTTCCTCCAGCTGAGATAGTCTAATAAACTTCCTAACAGCTCAAATTTGGACCTTGATGAAAGGTCATCTTTAACAAATCATCTGAACTACCTCTCTGTTAGTAACCAATCAAGTAATGTTATAGAGATATTCCATTGTGGTGCAACTCTACAGGCTAGAAAATGGGTAGAGGTTGGGAGTGTTAACCTTTGTAAAGTTCTATATTCTCCCTCCCTGTTATGAAGGAAGGAAGGAAGGAAGGAAGGAAGGAAGGAAGGAAGGAAGGAAGGAAGGAAAGAAGAAAGGAAGACGAAAGAAAGAAAGAAAGAAAGAAAGAAAGAAAGAAAGAAAGAAAGAAAGAAAGAAAGAAAGAAAGAAGGAAGGAAGGAAGGAAGGAAGGAAGGAAGGAAGGAAGGAAGGAAGGAAGGAAGGAAGGAAGGAAGGAAGGAAGGAAGGAAGGAAGATGAAAGAAAGAAAGAAAGAAAGAAAGAAAGAAAGAAAGAAAGAAGGAAGGAAGGAAGGAAGGAAGGAAGGAAGGAAGGAAGGAAGGAAGGAAAGAAGGAAGGAAAGAAGAAAGGAAGATGAAAGAAAGAAAGAAAGAAAGAAAGAAAGAAAGAAAGAAGGAAGGAAGGAAGGAAGGAAGGAAGGAAGGAAGGAAGGAAGGAAGGAAGAAAGAAAGAAGGAAGGAAGGAAGGAAGGAAGGAAGGAAGGAAGGAAGGAAGGAAGGAAGGAAGGAAGAAAGGAAGATGAAAGAAAGAAAGAAAGAAAGAAAGAAAGAAAGAAAGAAAGAAAGAAAGAAAGAAAGAAGGAAGGAAGGAAGGAAGGAAGGAAGGAAGGAAGGAAGGAAGGAAGGAAGGAAGGAAGGAAGGAAGGAAAGAAGAAAGGAAGATGAAAGAAAGAAAGAAAGAAAGAAAGAAAGAAAGAAAGAAAGAAAGAAAGAAAGAAAGAAAGAGAAAAAGAAAGAAGGAAGGAAGGAAGAAGTGTGCTTAAGATTTGGTCATGTAAGCTGAGATGACTTAGGTTTTAAAGAAGTTATGCATGTTTTCATTTATGTCTGGGCAATAAAGAAATTTCCAATCTCTGAAAGATATGTACACCTGTTCCATTCCCACCTTACTTCAGCATCACAGAGTAGACAATAGCATGCTCGTAAGTGGTTTGTCACAACTTGCAAGTGAAGCTTCTCCTTAAGTTTTTAATACTCACATCTCATCCTCAGCGATTCATTAATTTAGATCCGTTGGTTGGGCTTAGCGATGCATTCTCAATGGAAAAAAAAAAACAATGGTGTCAAAAAGTAATGGCATTGACAAAAATGCACATATATCGACATATATGCTTGCCTAGAGATAAACATGTAAAAATGAAGATATGAAGAGAAGTACCTAAATTGACACAACTGCACAGAATTAAATGATATTTCACTGAATCTAACATTGCAAGCTACATCGTTGTTTTTATGTTCCATCAAGAAAGAAAAAGAAAAAATGCAAATTAAACTATGACATGCCATCAATTATAAGATACATTTTAATTTCAGAAATGTTAAAAGGTGAAGAAAATGCCTGCCATAGAATTGGTAAACTATGTTAAAAATCACACTGAATACTAGCTAAGCATTAGTGCTGACTCTTAATGTGTCCAGAAAGCTTTTTATTTGTTTTTAAGAGAGTAGTTCTTATTGAGAAACTGTCAGTTGAGTAAATGACTTCTTTCTAATTAATATAGCAATAATAGCAATTATAGTCAACATCTTAAAAGACAGCTTGGAAAAGGTCATCTATAAATACACAGATACTTCAAGTCAAGGGAGTGTGGCTTACTGCTAGAGCCCTGAGCAAGGAGAATGCTAATTCTCATGATTAGCTGAGTCACTTTGAGAGAATCTCAAGTACTCTGGGCCTTGGTTTCCTTACCTGTGAAATGGGTAGACTATAATTTCATTTCTAGCTTGTCTCTCATTTCTGTGCACTAACATTTTATGAATCTATTATTCTGGGTCCTTGTTCTATCTCAGTGGTCCAAATGTCAAGTTGAAATATGTCCAATGTGAAAAATTCTCTTTATGGGTATATTCTGCTCACCTTAAGCTTTAGCAGGATACTCTAATATTTGTTGAATGAGACATGAATGAATGAAAGTATGTCCTAATGGTTTTTTTTGCTAATGAATCCTAAATACTAAATTGTGATATTTGTCCCTTCATGACTGCTAAGGACACTGACCCTCCAGTATTGAAATTGAAAGGGAGAGGCTCACCTCTGCTACTTTTGATCGCCCCTTCAGTGAAGACATCTTCATCTTTAAAGCATCTCTTATCTAAAGAAGCAATGACAGTGAAGAAATGACAACATCCTCAATCTCCAGACCCATGTCTTGAAACTTGGAGACTAATAACCCTGGCAGAAGCAGTATCATGTGTCTTAGAACAGTGTTTGGCAAATAATAAGATTTAGAAAAAAGTTGAGGTATGGTTATAATGAGATTTACAATTAAGATTAAAATTGTGGCTATGGTTTCAATTCTTTTCTGCAGCTATACTCACATACAGTGTCCTGTTGACTTAATGAAGTGCAGGAAATGTGAGAGTATAGTTCTTTCCTTTTCCCCTCACAGCCGATGCCCTGTCATCCCTACAAACTCAACACCCCTGGCATGCTCCTTCATTAAACCTGCTTCATCCTTCCACTTCCCTCTGCCATATGGAAATCATTTACAGTGAGCTAAACAAATTTAAATTACCTTAGGATCCATAATGGTTCCAAACAGCAAGATGAAGAATCCCTGTGGCAAAATTCAACAGAAGTATGAGGGACAGTTTTGCAGACAATATTATGTTACTATTATATTAATAATATAAGATATTCTATTCCGTTAGTAAATTACATTAATATATTAATACATTATATTAATACCATTATATTAATGTTATATTAATAATGCCACTATTTTATTGACACCATTCATATTAATACCACTTTTATATTGATATCACTCCTCCAGATACCTTCTAGGACCACTATCAGACATTAGAAATATCAGTTTCTACTGATTTAGATACAAAAGCATTGATATGTATTTTCTTGGAGTGTATCTCAAAGAAAGAGGATCGCTTTCATGCTTGTGTATAACAGTTACTGATCTTTTTTGAATAGCTACAGATGGAGGAAGTTTCTGCATAAAAGAGAGAAAAGTATGTAGACCTGTAAAACCAGAGTCTGTTCACATTTAAATTATTCAGTCACCTATAAAGTCAAATAAGTGGAAGTCAATCTTTGTAAGTGATAGGAGTTGAGGTCCAAGAAAAATCTGGATCCTGCCATGAGTAGAGGGAAACCTGGGTTTCTACAGATAGTTTCATGGTGAAGAATCACTAATCAGAAGACTGAAATTTTTAAATGTGAGTCACAGTGTTTTAGTGTTTTGGGTTTTTTTTCTACTGTAAAAAGAGAGGAATGGCTCCATAGTGTAGTGGTTAGTATGTCTGCTCTACATGTAGAAGGTCCTGGGTTCACACCCCAGGTAGAGCCATGGACCATACCCCAAGTGCACCGGGCCCTGGATGCGCAGGCCAGGGATGCCCCACCTTCAGAGATCCAGTTCTTAAGAGGAAAATGACAACATCCATAGGTCAGGGGTAAAAGTGGTGGGGGGTGGGGGGGATGGGGAATTAAAGAGGGAAGAAAAAAAGAAAAGAGAAAAAAATTATCTAAAAAAAGAAATAAAATTTTTTGAGGTATTAAATTGCAAAGTAAAAATAGGATGAGATCATTAGTCATCAGAGTAACTGGTGGAAGTCTCTTCAAGAGTTGGGGAGATTTATGTAAGTCCAAGAGCATTTGATTTAGAAAAAAAAGGTCAAAAGTTTCTCTTTAAAACAATGAAAGGCAAAGAGTGAAATAAATGTTCTCCATAATTATTAAAGAATTATGAATAAGATATATAATTCATCTGAGTTGGCTTTTCTTTAAAGTCTGCTTTATGTTTTGTATCAAATTTTTAAATTTGTAGTAGTGACATGTTAATAGGAATATTTTGCTGCTTTGTTATGCAGTTATTATAGTTATTTTATTTCAACACTAGTTGAGTTTTTATCCCACAAAGCAACAGATAATAAATATTTTAGGCTTTGAAGTCTACACAGTCTTTGTTACAGCCACCTCTGCTTTGCTACTGTAACTCAAATAGCCACAGGCAAAATATAAATGAATGAGTATGGCTATATTCCAATAAAACTATTTACAAAAGTAAGCAGCGGGCCACAGTTTGCCAATATCTGATTAAAACCATAATTAAAAATATTAACTTGCCAAATTTTCTGTTACCCACAGGTATGAAAAAGCAGTCTGGCTAATGATAGTTTTCCAAATGTGCAAGGTTAGTAGCCAAGATGGAGCAAAAGAGCTCTTAGAGGGATAATCATGCCAACAAAATATGCTAAGGAAGAAAAGACAATAAAGGGCATTTTAGATCCATCTCTTTATCTTACAGATGAGAAGGTGGAGGCCCAAAGAAAAATGACTTTCCCAGGATCTGGTAACATGTAGCAAGATCCATTTATATGAATAACAACCTACATTTTTACCATAAGAAATGTCAGGCATGAGAACTCCTGACTGGTTAATACCCAAAGAAAATGTCAAAGTCATCTTTTCGCACCATGGAAAATGACTCATTTCACTGAGTTCTCAAACTACTTGAGGAAGGATAAAAATCATGCTTGTTTCAAGACATGACACATGAATGTAGCCTCGCACATTCCTGAATGAAGATTAGTCCTCTATAAGTGAAGGTCAACTTCTGAAATTGAAACTTTAGGACAGGTGAGGATAGAGGGAGGGGAAAAAATAGCATAGATGACAGATATTTTGTTCTTCCCTCTGGCGACCAAATCTAAGTTGTGACAGAAACAAAGAGCAAACAGCAAGGAAAACTAGCTTGGGAGCTAGATGAACAAGCCATACAACTAGAGAGAAATCTAAGAAATCACCCTGCAATGGCAGAAGGTAGGATGGGGAGAGGCCGTGAGGCAGCCCAGTCCCAAGTAGCTCAGTGAGATGGGGCCACAACTATGAGCGGACTTCTGTGGTGACAAACCTGCTGGCTCTGAGCATCAGTGCTGATTTGGCTACACAGGAACTATAGGATGACACTGAGTGGTCAGAGTGAGGAACTTGGAGAGGCTCTCTCCCTGGCAGAAGTGCTGATGATACCCATTGTTCTTCTGTTGAGCCCGCCCCCCCCCCCGCCACCAGTGCACACACTCAGCGCTGTCATAGCAGAGGCGTCATCAGACTGGATAACAGTGGTCACTCTTCCCGGAGGATTCCCTGAAACTCTGTCTCCTCCAACTCACGGCCCCATTCAAGCCACATCCAGGTGTATCCTCTGTGAGTCAGGTCCTGCTTGCTGAGCAACGCCAAGACTCACATTGGTGGCAGCTGGCCTCAGATTCTGGCCTTTTGAGGCAACTATAAGCACAGCATCTGTGGATTGCTTGCTGAATCTTAACAGGTGGCCCCAGAGGGAAACAGGCTTGAGCTAAATTTGGCCTGCAGCTAAACGCCTCTCGGAACTGTGCCACTGGACACTTACTACACAAAGCCTTACTAATAATATTGGGAGACTTAGAAACTTTGCTTAGTACATAGAAAGAGACACAGAAAGGTAGCCAAAATGGGAAGACAAAGAAGCAGACACCATATGAGAAAACTGAACAAAGATCCAGAAATAATGGAGTCAAGCAACCTAACAGATGCAGAATTCAAAACACTGGTTATAAAAAATGCTCAATGAACTTATGGGAAGTGCAGATGAATTCAGTAGAGCTTCAACAGAGAGATTAAAAAACATAAAAATAAAAATGGAAATTATAAAAGAGAACCAGTCAGAAATAAAAAAAAAAATCTGACATGAGAAGAATATTAAATGGAATAAATAAAGTGAATAAAGAAGAAGATGAAATGACCTGTATAGAGGATGGGAAAGCCAAGGACACTCAATCAGAATGGCAAGAAAAGAGAAGCCAAGACAATAATAATAATTTAGGGAGCCTATGGGACACTATTAAAGGTAAAAATATTTGTATCATCAGACTACCCGAGAGAAAACAAGATGTTGAATGACTATTTGAAAAAAAAATGATGGAAAACTTCCCTCACCTGGTGAAAGAAATGGACATAAAACGCCAGGATGCTCAGAGAGTCCCAAAAACCAGGAACCCAAAGAGGTCCACACCAAGACACATCATAATTAAAATGCCGAAGGTTAAATACAAAGAGATAATCTTAAAAGCAGCAAGAGAAAAGCAGATAGTTACCAACAAGGGAGCACCCATAAGACTGGCACCTAACTTCCAAAAGAAACTATGCAGGACAGAAGGGCTCAGCACAAAATATTCAATGTGATGAAAACCCAGTATCTATACCCCAGAATGCTTTTCCCAGCAGAGCTATCATTTAGAGTTGAAGGACAGGTAAAGAGCTTCCCAGACAAAAATAAGCTAAAGGAATTTATCATCACCAAGCCAGTACTACAGGAAATGTTGGAGGGACATTTTTGAGAAGTAAAAAACATGTATCAGAAACAGGAATAAAGAATGGTAACAACTACATTCCTATCAACAAGTACCTCAAGTGGAAAAGAATTAAGTGCTCCAACTAAAAGGTAGAGTGGCTGAATGGATAAGAAAACAAGATCCTTACATATGCTGCCTTGAGAGACTCCCTTGAGATTAAAAGACACACACAGACTAAAAGGAAAGGGATGGAAAAAGATTTTGCCTTTACGGACATAGAGGGTATTGTGTTGAATGAAATGGGTGGGATAGAGAAACATAAATATTGCACGATTTCACGTGCATGTGGAATCTAAAAAATAAAATTAATAACAACAAAAAAAGTGGAAATAAAGTCATAGATACAGAGCATATTTTATGGGGTACTAAATGGGAGGGGGCTGTGGGGGAAAGAGAGCAAAGAAATGGAGATGTTCGGGTGGATGGTTGCAGAGTAGACATGGGAATGTAGAGTATAGCATGGAGAATATGGTTAATACTGTTGGGATGAATATGTGGAGGGAAGTAGGGGGGCTAGATTGGCGGGGTGAGTGCTTTGCGAGTTGTATGAATCTCTGATCAATATGCTGTACAGCTGAGGCTGGTGTACTGCATGCCAGCTATTATTGAAAAAAAACTCACTGAATTATACAATGTAAATGAACTAGTTGGCTATTATAGTTTAATAAAGATGTGGGGGAAAATAAACTTAAGGCGGGATACAGGTGGATCAGTGAGGAGAGAAGGGAGGAGATTCCCACCCAACTAGTCTAATCAGCTAAATCCAACTTGATAATCAATAGGGTGAGAGATGCCACATCTAAATGTCTCTAAGACATGGAGGGAAATGGAAGAAACATTTTATGTTCTGTATTTTAAAATCATAGCCATCTTTGGTTGTATAAACAGAATAACAAATTAAAAATAATATTTTATAAATAAAACATTAATTAATACCTAATTAATAAAATTCTTGGAACTTACCTGAAAAGCATTGAGCAGGGCAAAGATTATGTGGAATATCAAGGAAGTGCTTTCTATGAGCGTGGCTATTCCAAAACCCCAGGTCAGTCCCAGCAGTGGGGTGAGGATGGCAACATTTTTGCTGATCCTCATAATTATGGCCACATCTTGAGACTTGGAACTGCCAATAGAGGGCCTCTGAGTGTTGACAGCAACAACCAAAACCACAAGAAGATTCACAGCCACAATGACCAAGGCTGGAATGGCAAACGCTAAAAGGGCCTTGGTATTGTCCCAGTTAAGCCAACAGGCATCACGTCTCATGTAGCCTTTCTCTGGCATTGTGATAGCAAGCGTGGTGGCAGCAATAACCAATGGGCACCCATAGCCAATGGCAAAGCCAATGGCCACCATGCGGGACTTCATCATCCTACGAAAAACAACCAATATTCCGTAAATGATGAGCAGTGCTTTGAAGAGCATCCAAAAAAACAGAGAAAGGTAGAAAAAGTGGCTAAAAAATGTCATTGCGACACACCACTTGTGGTCCTGGACCTTTTTGCTAAAATTAGAGGCTAAGATGAACCACACATTAGCAGTCAGGAGCGACACAGCTATGTTCACGATGCACACATGACGCATGTATGATATCTCTGTCACCACGACCCGGGACCATACCATGGCTTCAATGAGCAGGCAAAGAACCAAGCTAAGGATGGAGATACTGAGTCCAATGCAGGTGATATAATCCAGGATTTTGTCATCAATAGATGTGGGGGACATTAGAATGGAAAAAGACATTATAGCATTGGTGTAGTTACACCGGCATTTCACTTTGTTCATGATATCCAACGTTTTACATGCATTTTCATCCCACCTCCTTTTCTTGGAGTGCCAGCCAACACACTGAGCTCTGGCATTCCGGGATTTGTTCATCTTCTCAAACGTGAGTAGGATTTCCTGTAATCTTTCTGGTAAAATCACCGAAAGAACCAGACCATTTACTGGCCTGGGAAGACTTTCGTTTTGCAAGCTGGCTTCTTTCAGAACAGCCCCCAAGGTGGGAAAAGCTATGCTGATGGCTTGGGACGCATTTGGTGGCAGCTTCCACAGTTCATGCCTGGGAATTTCTATCATCCCTAAGATACCTTCTGATGTACTGTTAATGTTCCCAGGGAATCTGAAACTTCTCTCTGAGGTATTGTGGTTAATGTGAAACCCTTTCGTCTGAATAAAGAGTTCATCCACAATGTTCTCAGATTCATTGCGGATGTGGAGTTGCCTAGCGAACAAATTCACTGACTGCAGCAAATCCGAGCTGGCGTTCTTGTCAGGGATGAAAGCCCAATTTGCAATGGCAGCTATGTCGAGGATGTGGTTGGCCATTTCACTATAGCTCTGCAGTGAAGAAAAGCGGATATTATACTAAGAATTCACACATGATTGTACAGAGTCAATTACTAAAATCTGAAATTTCTGTCAAATTATCTGATTTTATTTGACATATTTCTCTTCAAATTCACTCTCTAGTAGAATCTCAGATGCATAAACCTACAGCAAGGGAAGGAAAGTAAAAGAATGCCAAAAATAAAATAAATTAAATAAATAAAATAAAATGTAACACAGATAAAGTTTATTGCTTTATTAGGACAGCATCTCCAAACTGCAGTGTGTATAACCCAAGTTTCCCATGAGATATTAATGATTGTTTAAAAGAGGAGATTAGGGATAGATTCTATGGTAACCTAAGTTTGAGAAATACTGATGTCATATCCCTAAATCCCCCACTTACAAAGAGTGCCAAAGTTCATTAACACACTAAAAGCACTAAAAATTCCCACAGTAAGGAAACCTGCATAACTTTAACTCCCTACATCTGCTGTGCTATAGATCTCTCTACTAACAACTAAAGCTCTGTTAATATTTCTCAGAATAACTATATTCTACAGAATGAAATTTTGGAAACACTAGAGTAGACACAGTCTTGTTCACACCATCACTAAGTGGTATTTTCTTGAAAATATTGTCTGTACAAAAATATCTATAAAAAAATGTTCTAACTTCTCAATAACTTCCATAACGAGAATAAAATGCCTGAAATGAAATACCTGTCATTTGAAACTGTTAAAGCTCAAAATTTTGAAAGAAAAGGGAGGGTCAGTTTTTTAATGGCATTAACAGAGTGCCTACCTTCATTTTCTCTTGGGTAACATTATCAGACAAATCTGTAGAAATATTTTTTAATAATTCCACTATAAATGCAATATTTCCAGATGTGGCTTCTGAGGATTTCACAACATCAGTTATGCAGGCGTAATCCAGGGGGCAGTTCTTGCGGATTCCTTGAGCTACACTCTCGATGGGCTCTGGAGCTCGAAATTCAAGAATGTGCAGAGGGATAGATGGTGCTGCGATGGAAAGGCGTGATGCAGTATTTAAGTCCTGATTTTGTAACAAAAAAAAAAGTTGTTTTTTTTAACATGTTATCCTTTAGTCTTAAAGGAGTTAAAGGCACAACTAATCCACATAGAGAAACAAATGGTCCTAAAAAATGGTTTAAATGCTGAGAAGTATGGAGAGACTGAGGTAGGGTCACAAACTGCCAGGAGATTCTGTCAAAAATCCACAGAGATAAAGATACTGACTTTTCCTGTTGGAATTTGCTTTGAGGAGCGTGATTTTTAACTCAAGTATTACAACAAGACAATTATGTGCAGGGGTGTGGAGAAATTCTAGAAACAAAATTTGTCTAATTATTTTAATTTTTTTAAGGAGGAACCACATGGAATTTCAGTGGGGTGAGGGACATTAAATGTTGGCAGGTCTCAGACAGAACACAAAGGAATGGCAATTTCAAAAAGTTAAGAGTTCATTAACTAGGAGAAAATATGTGCTTATTTCCTTGCTTTTTACTTAGAGATGCCCAAAATGTGACTTTGTATAAATCAAAACAATAGTTTAATTCACTTTTGAATGCCTCTAGTGTTGCAAGGAACTCTACCTATACTAAAGATAGAGACGCCATGGCAATCCCTTTACAAAGCCATTCTTTAAATGTTAGGAAATAAAGAGATCCATGTGCTTCTACAGGATTGGAAAGAAAGTAGATGAAAATGATGGTTAAGTGGAAGGACATATTATAGGATATTTTCATTTTAACTGAGATTTGTTGTATTTATTGGATTTCTATTCTCTCTGGGTCACTCATTTCTTCTTTCTTTTGGTAAAGTGATTGAAATATTAGAAAAAGATATCAAAATGAATTTGATTCTAAACACATTTAGTTGATTGATTATCACAAGAGGCATGCAAATCTATCTCCAGAGCCAAAACTTTAACCTCTTAAATATTTACCATTGTGTAAATGAGTTTCGGATCTTTTTCTGAGAAAAGATTCTGAGAGAAAGGATTAGAGAGGGGTGGAGAAGGAGGAGAGTACCTGTTAGTTTAGGTAAGGAAGAAAAAAGAAAAGACCAATTGAACCCACTCTGTAGATTTTCCTAAATCCAGATCTGAGACTTGTTGTCATGCTAAACAGAACACATTAAAAAATCCCTCTATCACCTCCTATAACAGGGGATTGGCTCCTGTAGCCAATCATATGCAAATGTCATCACCTTAAAGAGTACTTCCACAGAAAGGCTTGTACAGGTTTCAGTTGATTTTTGCCACTTATTTTGATTACATGTAAATCCTATTTCTCCATGATAATGGGGAGCACAGGGCCGGCTGCACTTGGAAGAATTGATGCAGGGTTCATTGCATTTCTCTGAAAAGGAAAAGAGAGTGTAAGAGAAAGAAGCCTAATTAGCATTCTCACACTCTGACTGGGGCATCTAACTTATTCTGAGATTTGGCGTTGCTTCCAGAGAAGGTGACTTCGACCTGGTTCCTCAGCAACAAGTGAGACCTGCCAGGCAGATGGTGAAACTGATGTCTAGGTAGAGTGAGCAGCATGTGGTTAGGAGAGATCACAGGTCACGCAAAAAGGCTAGTTCAGAGCATCTGACAGGAGATCAGCAAGAGATGAGGAGCAGTAAAGCAGTGATCCAGTTATGAAGGACCTTGAACTCTGTGCTAACATGGGGTTACTAGAAAACATGACTGCATTTGTTTTTGAAAAATAACAATAGCATAAGAATTTGGAAACTTTTATGTAAAGTTTACAGATACATATAAAATAAAATACAGGAAGCTCATTTAAATGTTAATTTTATTTCCAGATGCAGTCGATTGTCATTACTTGCAGTAGCTATTTTCTATGAAGTCGTCACCACAAACACTGAATTAGCTAATACTGAACCATCTCTCCTGGGGGAAACACAGGGTTAGGTTCTTAGGAGCTTCTGCGCACATTTTTATCAACAGATCAATATCAATATATGTTTGTTTTATGTTCATTTCTGATATCTATTGTTGATTTATTAACATTAAACTAACAGCCAATAGCGCTGCAATTCATGACAGCATATAAAGAAACTTAACACGTATACTTTCTCCTTAAGTCCATCACAGCTTGGTTAGGATCACTAGACAGCATTTAAGCACTAGACTTGGGGTCCCCGTTAAACAGAAAATCACCAACAAAAAGCACAGAAAAGCAAAATACGTGGCACTGTATAAACCATGAAAAGAACACTTGTGTATCATAGGAAGGAAGGCAGATACCATCTCATTCAACCTCAGGTGGGAATGTGCACTTTGACTAACTCATTTTTTGTTGTTTTGTTCATGTCTGTGAATAATTGAGAAATTACTGTGAGTATTGATTTGAGGGTTACAAATACATTTCAATGAGTAAGAGAATTTGCAAATATAGAATCCACAAATAATGAAGGTTGACTGAAGATGTTTAGATAAACAACGAATAATGTTTTAGGGTATGTGTAGCCCATGCATTATTATTCATTGTTTCTCTGAAATTTAAATTTCACCAGATATCTTTTTTTTTTTTGCCAAATATTACATTAGACAGAATAAATGTTTGCAACACTGTGGGTCACACAGTCTCAGCCACAACTACTCAACTCTTCTTTTGTACACAAAAGCTATAAAAGACAATATGTAAATGAATGGGTGTGGCTGAGTTCCAATAAAACTTTATTTACAAAAACTGGTGTTAGGCCAAATTTTGCTACGGATAATATAGCTTGACTTGAGGCAGGAAGTGCAGGAATAAAGTTGTTAGAAGTAAATGATGCTAAAGGCTATTAAGGTGTTGAACCAGATAAGATGTGATGACCACTTGTCTATGAGTCAAGGCATGCACCCATGTTTATGACTTGGACAGCTCTGTGGATGAATCTATTCACAGAGACAGAAAACAAGTGGGTTTGCACCTTTGTTTGCCATGTACCCAGTTTATCAATTTGGCAAGTTATTTAAGTGCTTCTCAGTTTTTTCATCCAATTTAATTTGTAGATGAAGTCATAGTGATTTTACAAATATTTAATGAGACAGCATCTTGTGCAGCACTTAGATTATAAATGCTCAATAAATGTTAAATCCCTTTCTCTCTTTTTTTTTTTTTCTCAAACTTGTATCTATGTAAAGATTTATCTGCCACCAAGCATATACTTGTGCATGACCATGCAGAATCCAGTTATTCCTACTATTTGGGTGAGAATCATGTGATTTCAGTATCTTACTACTAATGATTACTTCCAAAGTTTTCTCTCACTTTCAAGAGTGACCAGTCTCACCAGCATGATACCTGACATCACTTCAGCAGACCTCTTAGCACCAAAGCATTACATGCATTTAAGCCATGCGAAAATATCTTTGAAGGAAGAATAAATAAATCTTGTCTTCTTTCCCCTCCTGCCTCTTGTTTGCCCATTAGTTCAAAATTTCTTTTTGGTGTTTTAAGATGAACATTTTTCTACTATTCTAGAACTCACTTGAATATTTGCCAACTTGCTTTGACTATGCCATGGATCGTGAATTTTAAGGAGATCTATCAATGCTGATAAACATTGAGAACTTATCAGAGATTACTATCTTATTTGAAAGTCTGTGGTCTGGGGACATGCTTGCCCTACTAGTGTCCTTTCTTTATTCTGCCCAGTCTCCCAATGGAAGAAGACTGTTCTGTAGCCACATACCTTGTATCCTTCCAGTCTTGGGTTTCCCTTCAGGACGTTGAAGTTTATCTTTATCCTGTAAAACATAAATTCCCAAAAGTCCTCTTTACTGTGGGACTCTCCTCTCTCATCACAATTAAGAGGCTCAATGTTGGTGTGAAGAGAAAAATGTGTTCAGGACTAGGAAGAAAATGCAGCAGGTCCACGTGCTGACATTGCAGGATCTTGCTGAAGGAAAAATATATGTGAGCATGGATGGAGAATACACTGCCCTCAACAAGGCTTAGAACCTTGATGGTGGTCACTTGGGCTCTGAAGGTCAGGTTAGAGGATTGGGTACATCTTTTGGAAAGTTTAAGTTTCCAAGGAAAACACAGAGATGACGATTATAGCACTAAGCTGTTCTCTCCCATATTAACTGTAACTGTAAAATTGAATTAATATGGTCTACCAGATACTGTATAACCTAATAAGGGAAGGAATGAGCAGATACTCAAAATAAGCTTTAGGATGAAATAAGATTGAAGAATATAAAGATTATCTAAATAACAAAATATATTCTTTATATTATAAATAACGAAATTAAGACTCAGAGAAGCAAAGCAACTTGTACAACTAACATAAATCAAAATTAAAAATTCTAAACCTAAATTGCTCAACAGCCAGTAGAGTCATGTACTGCATAATGACATTTCATTCAACAACAACTGCATATACAACAGTGATATGCCATATAGCCTAGATGTGTGGTGGGCTATACCATCTAGATTTGTGTACGTGTACTCTATGATGTTTACACAATGACAAAATCACCTAACGATGCCTTTCTCAGAATGTATCCCAGTCATTAAGTGGCTCATGACTGTACCTCCTCCTCTGGACAACTGCCTATCTACATTGTTCATGGCTTTCAATGTGATTTTTATACTATATTATTATACCATGTTGCACCTTGCAACTAGATACAAGTCCCAAACACCTCTCAACTCTTTTTTGTTCCTATCTTTAGAAAACTACTATCAGCAAGAGTAAAATTACAGCCATTTGAAAAGCTTTTTAAAATGACATCTCATTTATCACAAATCTAACCATCTAAGAGAACTACTGGTTTTTTCATGGGGTCACGTAAGGTTGAATCAAACTTACTTTTACGTGGATCTTGGATCTATAGTGAGAACATTCTGTGGCCAGAAATAACATTAAACAGCAAATCATGGTTGCCTGGGACTTCATTTTCACACACTGGAATCTTCACCTGCAATAGAAAATGAAGGTGGATCCAATTGATGGTGATAATAACACACAACCAGCACAATATTTAACCAATTAACCAACCACTTAGTGAGTCTCTGGGTACTCTGAAATATTCACACCAAATAACCTCCTCCAGGAAAGGACACCGACATCTATATTCAAGTCATCTAAAGTGTAAACAAGGAAAGATTGTCTATCAACCATTGCCCTGTCTACAAATAGTAGACAAGAATGACAGAAGCACCAGGAAAGACGTTATGTTTACCAAAGCCTCATTTCTTATTTAATCCACAAGCTTCTTCAATAGTAAATAGCACTTATCAAGAACTTCTATTTGCCAATCACTGTTCTAAGCACTTTCTTTGCTTTAAACTCGTTTAACCATATGATACAAGATACTATTACTGTCTTCATTTTATCAATGAAAAAACTAAAGCATACCAATGTCAGCAGCTATGAGCCAAGGTCACTCAGATAAAAAATGGTGGAGCCAAAAGTTCAACCCAGATGGTCCATATGGAGTGAAATCTTTAATGCCTATAGCAGAGTCTCTCAGCGATGGCATTCTTAATGTTTAGAGCCGAATAAGGCTTTGTTGTTGGGGGATGTCCTGTGAATCGTAGAATGTTTAGCAACATTCCCAGCCTTCACCCACTAGTTGCCTGGATCAGCCCCCTCCCCGGTTGTGACAGCCAAAAATGTCTCCAGTCATTGTCAATTGTGCTCTGGTGCAGAAAATTGCCCCCATTTGAGAACACTGTCCTATAATATGCTGTCTCTTAGTATATGGAGTTAAGTAATTTAAAATACAAAGAATATACACTATTATCTGCTACTGGAAAGTATTAAGACTACCTCTGATAGCTATTATACAGAAAAATAAGAGATAGTCGAAGATAACTCTCCATTCTTTTGTCACATCTGTTTCTTGCCTTTTTCTTGATATTTCCACCTTACAAAGCCAAATCTCCAAGAAAGTACCTTTACAACGTATTTTTATGACATTGAAATTCATTAACATCATCCTGATCATCATCATCACACATTTCTTACAGAATAGTAGCATTTAAGGCCCCTATTGGGAAGAAATTTCCTGAGAATTATTTTTCTGGTAGTGCAGGCAACAAAATGAAAAATCATAAATTTTAGAATAAACAAGAGCTAAACTGTAATTTTATCTCTGACAATGACCCTTACTGAGCCTATTTTTTTATCTATTTCATAAAATGTAAGATGATCATTCATTTTACCAACCAACATTAATCAAATCCTTTCTATTTGCTAGGAACTGTATCAGAGGCTGGGGCTACAGAAATAAAAGATACTGTTTTTTCCATAAAGGGTGTCCAGGGAGGAACACAGACAAGTCAAACCAATAGAGAAGAAAGAGTATTTATATAATGTACCTAGAGAACAAGGCTAGGCAGACAGCTGGCCTTTAGCAAACATAAATTCTCTATGGTCGAATGGAAATGAACTACCTCTGATCTATCTAGGCTCACCTAGCAATCTATGGCCAGAATACAGACAAAACTGTTTGATCAAGAGTCAAACTTTTCCTGGGTGCAATCAAGACTAAGATGGACTTTCATGACTCCAGTGAGCCTTCAGCTGTGATGACAAGCCACAGGCACTTACAAGGAGGTTTCCAAATTGTCTTTGAGTTTCTAACTATTAAAGAGAAAAAAAAGTATTTTGATTTATACCATCATCTTGTAGAGCATGTCTGAGCAGGGGAAAGTGAACATGGCAGAATGACAGGCAAAGTGCAGTAATAGATTTTCATAGGTGTCGAGATATTTGTGCAGAATTCATGATCTTACAGTGTGGGTGGAAAGAAGTTCTAATGTATTTAGCAAACTGGTGGATGGGCACACTAAGAAATTTGCAAAGTTAATATTGTTCAGATAAATTTTTGATTGATAATCACAAAAGGAAGTACCAGAAAAACCAGTACAGGTTGTCTTAAATGTGCCTATGTGTTTCACCTATACACCTGTGACTTTCAAAATTTTTTGACTATGACACAATGAGAAACAGATCTTACACTTTGACTCAGTATGTACAGTCAAATATAGATAGATAGATAGATGATAGATAGATAGATAGATAGATAGATAGATAGATAGATATAGACATCCATATCTAAATTGAAAATATAGGTAATTTACATCTTTTAAAACCTCTTTAAAAATACCCTTCCTACTCACGAGCAAGACACTCTGATACATCCATGATTTTTACCTTGTATTCTACTCTATTTGACATTCTCTCACAAATTGGTTGCCACCCCACTAAACTGAATTCACAACCCTCTAATAGGTTCTAATCAACAACGTGAAAAATCGAAATATAGACTATAAGATTTATTTCATTATCAAGTTGAAAATTGTTCAACTTTTTCTACTATAGTAGTTTGAACTTTTATCTCTGCTATTCTTTACAATTTTATTGAAATCTTCCTACCCAGGTACATCTATCAGGAGGGAAAAAAAATGATACCCACATTCAGGATCAAATAATAGGGCTAATGCTGAAGATAAACGCAATTCTCCTCTACCTAGAGAACATGTCTTGAAATGCAAAATGAAATGGATGAAGGTGAGCCAAAGGCAGGCATTTATAAATAATAATGCCTGCTATCTAAGGCTTCAGGAAGGGCCACTTTTATTCATCAAGTTTTCAGTATAAGCCTCTCTAAGTTCACAGCTCCTGAAAGTGTTCAGAGAATAAAGGGCCAATAGCCATGATATTTTCTGTACGCCATAATGTTCTTTGTGGAACATTATGAAATAATGATAGTTTCAAGTATTTGCACACACCAAAATAATCTTTTCTTTACTAGTAGAATTATATATACAATATAAAGTCATAAGCATGACCAAAAAATGCAAACTTTTGAAATGAGCACAACTGACTGGAGGGTTTGGGTTAATTAAATTGCTACTTGATCATTCATGTTATTATAGTCTGCTGTATGTAACCCATATACCATTTGATATGAAAATTACATAGTAAATTTCCTTCAGTTATTATAAATGTGTATGGGAGGGGATGGAAAATGTTTAATGATGTTACCCAAGAAGAGTTATAACATTCTTATTTTTGCCCAATGTGATTGACAGTAATGGGTAAGATGAACAGATGTTTTAAGTTGGCTTCAATGGGGATGTTTCTCTTCTTTGCAGAAAGAGTTGAATGGAAGTGCTCCCAATCAGATTCAGATGTTGGCGGAAGCCAGAATGCTCTGCAGAGCGGACAATGAGCAGAGCTTAAGGGATCGGAGAACGGAAATATTTTTTAAATAAATAAAAGAAGCATTGCCTGCAAATTCATAATCAGAGGTTAATGTTTTATAGAACATAATGAAAGAAGCACACTTTCTTAGATTTATGATTGATAAAGACTTAACAATTAAAGTGAACTCTGAATGTTGCTTAATTCCAAACTGAAAAACGTCTGCAAATACAAATAAAGTACTTCTCCAATACCTGGCACAATGTCTTCATGTAGTAAGTTATCTCTTGAAAGAACGAAAAAAAGAACAAGACCACAAAATTCAAAAATACTAAATTAAACATGACAAGAAGAGTGTGGATGGTCCAGAAGAATATCAGCACAACACAAACAGGACCATTAGAGGAAAGTTTCTTATATAACTAACCGAGGCCAACTCTTCTGGCCGAGGAGTTTGCTATTTCCTAGTGAAGAGTGGATGGCGTCGATGTCAGATCCTGTCCAGAGTTGTTCTATGTACATTATGCTTAAATTACCTTTATCCCACTTAATTTACTAAAATTACTTCTGATTCTACAGTACATTTAATTTATCAAAAAATTATGTCTTCATAAAATCCCTAATTCTATAAATCCCTTGGGTTTGGTGGCAGGAAAACACTTTTGAAAAGAACTGTTTCTGGCTATTTAAATCAAGATCCTAGGGTCTCATATTCTTATGAACCCCCACATGTACATCTATAACATAAATGTTGGACATTAAAAATCAATCAGTCAATCAGTCAAGCACCCATTGGGGGAGTGGGGAGATAAAAACAGTAAGCAATAATCTTGACAGAATAGTGCTGTAACATGCATATTTATGCCTGGTGAATGATGCATGAGATCCACCACTTTTTTTTCCAGCATTTTGTAGCAGGCACCAAAGGCAAACAAATAAAAAATGAAATAAAAACACTGAGGACATTAGTACACACTGGCTTAAATGTTCCAGGAATCCAGAAAGTCTGCCTACTTTACTCTTAGTAGGAAAACAATATAGAGTTTGGTTTCTGTGGTATTTGGCCAAGGTATTGTGTGCTGAAGTGTGTTTCTGTGGACCACTGGTCTCACAAAAGACTAAGGGGTTCCATGGTCAGATCAGTTTGTGAAACAATGTGGACCAGTACTACCATCACCACTCCCTCACACACACATATATATAGCAAAAGTTCTGAAAATCCTTCCAGGAGAAAGACGTTTTCATGCAGGTTTTGCCAAATTTACTTGATCATCGAAAGTGTTATGGGGAAATTTAAGGCTGCTGTTCAAGGACAAGATATGTAATCTTGGAGTGTAACACATTAACCTATTCAGATTCAGACTCCACATGCATCTATTGGGCACCTACCATATGCCAGTAACTGTGCTAATGCTTTCCTAGGAGCTCAGTTAAGTTACACTGTGACCCAATGTAGTCCATCAGAGAGTAATAGTTTGACTTTAGTGAATCCTGGAAGAGGCAATGGACAGGTAGTATTTAATCTGTGAAACAAGTCAGAATTATTCTGAAACACGATGCTCAGGGTGGAGAGGTTGAGGGAAGGCAGACACAGGTGGGATGGTACAGATGTTTGGGATGGTCACAAAAGAGGGGAAGACAGATTCAGAAATAGAGAATGAAAAAGAGGAAGAGAAAACAAGAGGCAAAAGAACTTCTGCCTGAGACTATCTGTGGTGATTTGGTAAATAATTACCTGACATTTACAAAGAAACTCCCTCCAGTTTCTTTACTAGGTACTCATAAAGGCAACTCTGCATCTTGTTCCCAAAGTGTCTAAAAGATGGCGTTTCATTGATAAAAGCAACAAGCAACTAGGAATGATATCTTCTCAGAACCTATGAAAGTAATGTCCCAAATTCCTCCTCCCCGCTTCCACAACCTGCCTCTCTCTGTGCATCCTTATAAAAGTATGATTACCCACTACCATCCACTTTTGCTTTTCACTTGACAATAAGCAGCATTATGGGCTCTCTGCTCTAACAGAGAAAAACAGCATTTGCTGGCCTCAGAGGCTTGAAGAAAAATGTAGCTAGACCCAAAAGTCCCAGAAGAAATGTGTCTCAGGATGTACCTCCCAGAGAATTCACAGCAATGGGTTCCTCCCACACCACTACTGTGACTCTAGGCCCTAATGACAGAAGGTCAACAGAACACACAAGACTTAGTGCTTAAGCTGCAGAGCCAGAAAGAAATTAGACTGCACCTAGTAAAAGAGGGAAAACAATTCAGGTTACCATTAGTTGGAAGGTGAACATGGAAGAAATTTCCCTTGTCTCCAGCACCCAACAGAGCATAAGGTGCATAAGAGACACTCGGTATAAGTATATGGATGAACGAATGGGTAAATGACCTCTGCAGAAAATGATGCAGCTCCTAAAGTTTTTGTTTTCAAATCACAAGGCAACTTTTCTACCTCAGAGGAGCAGGTGAGCATATCTGCAACTCTATATAATTTTGGAACATTATAATTTAAGTAGGAATGCTCCCATCTTACTATGGACCTCCTTTGTGTTGTACTACCTGGAGTGCAAAAGGATTGTAAGATTTTATCTAGGTTCAGCAAGAAACAATGTTATGCCAGATTAGTGATGTCTGCCACAGGCACGGTAGTGCAAGCATCTCATTTGTCTCATTTTCCTTGTACTTAGAGCTGAATTTCTGAATGAGCTGGAATTCAAAAATACAATTAGTCTGCTTGCGAACCAGAGCTTATTTCCAAAGGAGTTGTAGGAGATGACTCACGCAGACCAAGGCACTCTCTGCCTGTCTGAACATGCTGAGTGAGAGCTGGCATCAGGACTCGCAAACCAAAAAAAAAAAAAAAAAAGGCACAGCCTGGGAACTGGAACTGCAGTCAGAGAGGAAGGAATACATCTAAAGATGTGATCTCTCAAAACTCTTCATGCAAAACACCTTAAGGTGAGATGGATGGGAATGTCTGTAAAATAGTTGGACACTTTCCCAAAGTGTTTCTCTGCATTGAACTTCACCCCAAGGTGAGAAGAGGGCATATTTTCACTAGTTTGCTAACCTTCTAGGCAGCAACCACCTCATACTCCTTGGCCAATCCCACTGATGGGACGGACAGTTCTGGAAGGTTAACTGGAGGGTAAGGAAATTAGAGTTAGGTGACCCACATTTTGGGGTGTGTGTATGTGTTTTTTTTCCCCTCAGCCTAATTTCATAATCATATATTCCATCTATTCCACTGATGTAATTAGAACCCTGATTATATAGTCAGATGGCTAAACAAGTTGTTTGTGCATTTCTTGGCCTCAATAACAGAACGTATACAGTCACTCTTACCAGTTCTCCCTTGCCATGGACGAGCTGTTTCATAAAGAGCCTTCGGGGAAAGAAAGACATAAAAGATCTATTAGAATCAGAAACATCTCACTCTCGACTATTTTACTTGGCTTCCAGCCCATCTCTTTGCAGCTCAGTATCCTTTTCTAGAATTGCAGTTTGGATTCAAATTCTGATGAGTTCGAAGAATCACATAATTTCAGAGTTGGAAGGCATTCAGCATCTCACCAATTGTCTTGATACATATGTTATTTCAAAGAAGTTGATATATAGGACAATTGCTCTGCTCCATGAAGAAAGCTCACTGGAATAATGACACTAAAAAGAAATCGCTCCTCACTATGCAACATTCTTGCACTCCCACGATTGTCCTCAGAGTATAAGAAATCCTACAGCCACTCAAAATGAGGGGTGATGTCTTTACAAAAGAAGTTTTAGCAACTTTCAACTGTAGGAAATGTTTCCTTGTAAAGACAACTTTGTCAGCCCCACTAAAAAAGAAACTCCTAAAGAATGCTTGGCTTGAAAAAAAAAAATCTAGCTTTGTCTACAGCCATGCCACCCTGAACAAGCCCGATTTCATCTGATCTCAGAAGTTAAGCAGGGTCGGGCCTGGTTAGTACTTGGATGGGAGACCATCTAGAAAGACCAAGTGCTGTAGGCATTAAAAAAAAATAAAACAAAATAAAAAATAAGAGATTGGAAGCTGACAAGGTCCTTGAAATCTGTGAGGTCAACCAAGGGTTGCCTCACTTAAAACTTAATTAATTAATTAATTAATTATTAAATAAAAATCTAGCTTTACATCCAATCTAAAGGAGTTGAAAGTTAGTTTCTTCAACCAATTTATCAAGCAAGGGGACAATCAAAGAACAGACAGTCTAACTGCCTGACAAGGTGTTTTGGATTTTTACTCCTAGGAATGAGTAATTAGAGCCTGACAAATGACTTTTTAAAGAAAAACAAATATAAAGGAGACAGGAAACACTCCAACCTTGAGCTAGCCAATTTCTAATTAATGTTAGGAAAAGTTCCTACATAATCAAGCATTCCAGAAGACACCATCATAAATCACACTTTTTCCTCATTCTTGTATATAAACAAAAACAATCCCATGCCCAGTAGGAAAAGAGGTGTTGGCGTGGCATGTGTACTCACGGCATCCAGGAGATATAGCAGCCCAGCAGCAGGAAGGTCGGCGTGAGCTTCCCACCACCATGCCCCACCATCACATGTGCCTGCCCTGGCACCTCCCACAGCCTCCTTCAGTGACTGTGATCCTTCTCCATTTTTTGAAAAGGAAATTCAGGAGGCCCCCATTCAAGCCAGTCGTCTGTTGTGAGAGGCCAGCCTGAGAACTGTAAAACTGCCCAGGGTTTCAAGGCTTGTGTAAGTCAGTCTGTGATTCATTCCACAATGGGTCCTTCAAGCACGCCTAGAGAAATTACAGGTTTCTCTTGTCTGAAGCATATCCATTAAAATGAGTCACTTGTTTGTCCTTTAATTTCTCATCTTTATCTCAGATGATCACATGATATTCTGTGCTGCATCTACTGCACAGGCGCAATTAGAACACAAGGGCTAAAATGCAAGGTCGTGCTACTGTCGTTGTTGATTTTAAAAGGCTATATCATGTTTTTGCCTGTATCGATGTTGGATGTGGGGGAAAGATGACTAGGAAATTGATCAGTAAATAATGATCGAATCTCTACCTCAGCACCAAAGAGATTTTTGTTTTATTGGCCAAGGAATTCTTACTGACCTTCTACCTTGGGCCATAGCCTCCACCTACAGAAAACATCACGTAATCTGACTTCTGAAAGAGTGGCCAGTTTGGATTGTCCTTCTCACCACCAAATAGTCCCTCACATCCCAGTTCCAGTGTCTTCTATTTACATCTTTCGGTCCCCAAAATGTAATATGAACATTGCCAGGGGAAATATTGACAATAAGGAGGAAAAAATAAAAAAGCAGTTTTGTTACATCCTTTACGCAAATGAAGATCAAAGAAATGATATTTATGGAAATAGTTCACTTCTGTCAAGGTTGCCAGTTAAGTACCGAGTCGTTTGGGAATTGGAAAAACCAGTATCATCAAACCTTTGGTTGTGTAATCAAAGGACTTTATTGAATATATTCTATGTGCAAGACATCTTGTGCTGCACTTTGGGCATACAAAAGTGAGTAACATAGTGAATGATCCTACCCCTAGAGGTTTACAGTCTTATCTGGGAATGAAAATATATGTACATTAAAAAGACTAAAATTAAACAAACAATATAACAATAAATACTAAATATGAAGAGAATGGCACTAATTATAAATATTGTAGGAAATCAGATGGGGAGAATTAGCACTCTGGTTGGAATAATCAGGGGAGACTTCGTGGAGAAGGCAAAAAGTGAAGCCAAGCTTGAACACAGGGTGGCCTAAATAGAACCTTATGACGTACACTCTTTCCCAGACAGGGAATTATATATGACAGAGAATTACATAAATTACAACTGTGGGAACATTGACCAAAAGAATTATTCGATGTCAAGCTGATACCCCTGATGTTGAACAAACTGAATCAACAAACTTAATTCTAACTTAGAAGTCAGTGAACTAACTCTCATGAGAATGCCTACATCTAAACTCATGGCCATGGCTGTGTGTTTGCTTGTGTTTGTGTGTGTCCATGCACGTACATAAATTCACAGGCACTTTAATAAAAACCGCTAATATTTTAATGGCCAGTTATTATTTGGCAAGTACTATTCTTAGTAGTTTGCCTACATTTTATTCATTTAATCTTTATAACAATCCTATGAGGTAGGCTTTATTTTCCTCAATTTATAGATGAGAAAAATTAAAGTCTAAAGAATTTAAATAACTTTCCCAAGGATCGTTCTGCATTAAGTGTTCTAACCACATATCTGCCTTAGTTACTGTTAGCACCAATTTTTCCTTGAGTCACCTGATAGAGTCACTTCTTTGATGAGTTGTGAACAGAACATTGAAAGTGTCTCCACCAAGGGTATGCCACAGTCAACCTAATCCATGCAGTTCAGGGACATCTTTCAGGATGGGGCAGACTGAATTGTAGGCTGCAGGAGAGGGCACAGCTTATTAAACGGATTCACAAATGATTTCATAGTTTCTCTGTTAGCAGCCATGGGCCTTAGTTAATAATAATTCCTAGATAGAATGTTTTTCTTGCCATCCTATTGTAGGAAGTGAGTATATTGAAGTAGAGTGTGCTTTCATACTAGATGTGACTGACTGCTCTATACACAATGCAGATGAAAGGTCTCTCTTTGTCTCCCTCTTTCTCTCTCTCTCTCTAGTGCTCAGAGTTCCCATATGTAAGATGAGGCAATTGGATCCAGTCTTTTCTAAAGGTTTTCCAGATTTATAATCCTATAACTATTTGGGTTCATGAGATTCTCTCCTCACTTTAATATATTGACTCTGAGTAAATGATACTTCTTTGTACTGAAATCTCTGTATTGAGAAACCAAGACTGTGCCTGTCCCACAACCTTTCCTTGAAGAGGCCCTACAGAAATACTGGGAAATGTCAAATTTGAACCATTTTCTGACTTCATTTTGAGAGAGGCAATTGTTGTCCTAATATGAACGATACCATTGAAAGATGACTCATTCTTCAGGTGGTGTATTTTTCTACCTTCTGGGCTTTGCAGGAACCTTCTAAAAAGATGCTCATTTTAAGTGAAGGAGATTGAAGCCTGGAGCGATGGGTCACAGCTAATGGAGGCTAGAGCCAGAAGCAGAAATCCAAGTCTGCAGGTTCCCAGTCCTGAATGTTCTCTAAAGGCCTGGAGCCACCCAGGGGCTATCTGCCTGCTCTATAAATTAACCCTAATGTAAAATTAACAACATGTTCTTTTTAATTTAAAAAAAAAAGCATCTTTCTAGTTCAAGAGCTCTACCTATTTCACTTGCCTCATGGTCAAAGAAGTTGCAAGTCAAGTTGACCATGCAATCAATTTAAATTTGGAGGGGTAAAATATGCTAGCAATAGGATTCCTTTTGTACAAAGAACCAGCAATGACCTACTTAGAGTCAGCTCAACTCTTGGTGACTATTCATGAGGGCCCCTCCCTCGGCAACCCACAGAATCCAGCCAGGTGACATCCCAGGCCACCTTAGCTGACTGAGCCAGAGAGATCTTCCTGAGAATAAACGTGACCCACAGTCAGGAGCTGGGGGCACAACAAGAGTAAGGTCCTGCTGTGGCCCACTTTGTCTTTCTGTTCCCAAGTGGATCCCCAGAATGGCATGTGTGTGTGTGTGTGTGTGTATGTACATATGTATGTGTGTATATATATGTACACATACATACACATACACATATGTGTGTGTGTGTATTTTTTCACACACACATAGTTGATGAGGGAGAAGCATTTAGCAGCACAAAAGTAGACAGAGGGGCCTTCCACCCTTTCCGCATGGCATGCCCTCCTCCGTCAGCATCACAGCGTGGGAGACTTCCTTCACACTCTCCAGAGACAGGAAGACAGGAATAAGCACATTTCTTTTGGGACTCTGCCATTCCAGGAATGTATGACCTTGTCAAGAACAGAAAATCACAGCTTTAATATACAAGTAGCAAGACCTAGGAACTTCGGGACAACTGCATTATAGGCTCGCTCTGTTTGAAACATGTTTGAAACAATAAGCGCCTTTGGGTAGTGCCCTCCTGGCAAATGGAGAGTCTCTTCCCTTTAAATCACTCTGGAACACAGGAAACAGGCTTGTTTTATTACCAGGTATGCTGAATTACAGACACTGTTTTTCTCTAAGCAAGACTACTTATTTTCCTCTTGGAAAATACCCCTTGCTCTGTATAAGGCCCTGGGATGCTGCAAAAGGCCTTAGCCACAGAGGCTGCTGGAAGCCTGATGTATTGAAGTGGGTGTGGGGGCCTCTTTCTACATATCTAAGTGCCTCTCTGCATCTCTCTCTCTGTTTCTGCCTCTGTCACTTATATGTGTTTCTGTGAGAGTCTCAATCTGTGTCTGTGTCTCTCTCTATTTCTTTCTGTATTGCTCTGAGTCTCTCCCTGCAGCCTTTGGCCTCTCTCTGCATCTCTCTGTCTGACTGTTTTTGTGCATTTCTCAATGTGTGTGTCTCCATCTCCCTGTCTGGTCTTCTCTCTCTAGATCTAGAGGGACATGAAGACAGAGGTTAGAAAACTTATTCGCGCACATCTGTGTATCTGGATGGCTCTCTTTCAACAGTGAGCCACCATGTCCCTTGGGAAGTGTCTCTTTATTCCTATTTCACCCTGCAACTCCCTTCTCTGTGTTTGTCTCTACACCTGTCTCTCAGACACTACTTCAAATGTAAATTCTATATTATCCCTGAGGCCCCTCACAGATAGTGTTTATCAATTCCTTGATCCTTTAACACAAGGGAAAAGAGAGGGGCCACAGTGGGAAATCTGGGGATATTGTTGATATCCCAGAGGACATCCTGGGACTGCGAAACAAGAGAGGAGGAGGAAGAGGAGGAGGAGGAAGAGGGCCATGTAGAGTTGGCACCTCTAGTGGTTCTCCTCTTAAATACACCCAGGTGAATTTATGAGCATTCTCAGACAGTCCTGATTGTTTTGCAGGGACAACCAGAATTTCAGTCGTGCAAAAATTAGCTGAAGCTAGATTGCATAAGGAGAATCCTCTCAAACAAGAAAAAAAAATCATTTCTAATTAGAATTAATCACACTGTAATATTTAAAAAAAAAATCTCATCTATATCAGATGTATATAGGGACCCTTTGTATTGCACTCACCTCCCAAGGTAGGAGTATTGCCTGCTTTCTTAACTGGGCCCTTTGGTGTGGTGACAAGAGAAATCAGAAGAAAAGTTCTGTTGAAGACAAAAGTATAATTGCATAATCATTATTAGTCTGTTTTCCATTGTCAAAATTATTCAAAGCACAAGGAAAATTGTGACCCACAGCAATTTATTTTATCTCTTCACTTTCTCCCTCTCCTTGTTTATATTAGAACCTAGAACCTCTGACAACATAGGAATGCACTGGTGTGAGACATTGATTGCCCTTCTCCCTGGCCTGGCCTGGATCCCTATCCTGAAGGAGCCTCTAGTTTGGGAGGGAAGTGAGAGAGGCAGTTGAGTGGCACAGAGGGGGAGATTGACACTTAGATGCCTCACATCCCTCAAATCACTCCTCCTCACCTGGCCTGCCAAAATTCTCAAGGTTGCAGCCCTTTCCTTGTGATGCACCTGAGTTTAAAATATCGGGCTTTAATTACATGTTGCCTAAGATACGTGATGCATTAATTCATGGGTAAAAATATTACCAAGTGAGCATAAACTTGTTCATCTCATAAGGATATAAAATAAACACAGATAAGTCTAATGATTATCCTGGGTTTGGGGAGCTGGTCCTGACATGGCCTGAGCAGGTACCACACAGAGAAAAAGTTAAATATGGACTGTAGAGGATGGCCACCTAAGGATCAGAAGCCTATAAAGTTGGAGAGGAGGAGACAAATGATAAAACTCCTCCCTCTGAGTACAGCTGATAAAACTGACTTGGTTGAAAGTTAGTGGGCAGAGTGAAGGAAGGATTGCAAAAAGTTGGAATAAATTTACTTAGTACCTAAATCAATTGTTCTTAATCCTGGCAGCACTTTAAAATCTCTGGGGAGCTTAAAAAAAATGGCCAAACCCTACCTCTAAGACTTTCTGGTTAATTTGGGGGTGGGGGCAAGACAGTGGTATTTTTAAAAAGCTCTCTAGGTGTCTCTCAGGTGCAACCAGCATTGAAGACCTCTGACTCAGACAATCAACAAACTGATAATAAAATTCTGGGTATGATTTGGATGTATTTTTTTTAAAAAAGGAAGGAAGTGGGAAAAAAGACTATTTTTCCATAGCATTGATGAGCAGAATTTCTCTGTGGTGGCTAAATGGATCAATACATAAGGAAAGGAACAATGCCAAAAGGGGAAATATAGGAGTTAGTCCTCTCCCCTCAGGGCACGGTGACAGACCAGAGTGAGGTAGTAAGGAATACTTAGAAAATATTTACAAGGCTCAGACACTTTAGGAAGGCTTAGATGAGTGGGTCTCAACCTTGATTACACTAGAGTCACGTCAAACTCAAGCCATACTGCAGACCAATTCAATTAGAACCCCCAGAGGTGGCACCCAGGCAATGTTTTTGGAAGCTTCCTGGTCTACTCTGATGTTTGGCCAAGGTTGGGTGCCACTGCTTTAGAACTAGTGCTTTATTCTCAGCACAGCATGATGGAGTTTAAGGTGTGAGGGTGGGGTGGTTTGGGGAGGGGTTGTTTCTTTGTTTTTCAGAAGGAAGAAATGCAGAGGAGATGGCAATCTCCTGATTATGAGACTGAAGACTGGGAACAAGGTTAAAGCTGTGGTAATTGTAAGGCAACAGGAGATAGAAAAATAAAGGAAGGAAAAAAGAGAAGGCAGGAGGGCTAGAGAATGCGAAGAATAGGGAATAAAAGACAAGGAATCTAGGGCAGAGGCAATGCTGTTTGTTACCCAGGGCTCGGATTCTTGAATGATCTGTCACCCCTCTCCATGCAAATCTCCTGCAGAACCATTCTATGCCAGCCCACATCGATCCCATTGAATGTTAGTGTGGGAAACTCTAGAAGGCCTCTTCTCTTGTTGCTGGGCATGTTCTCTGAGCCCATCCTGAATCTCCTTTTGTTGTTATTTAAAAGTTTTCCAGTTTTTCATTTACTCAGAACAGCTGTTGGGTTGCACCTCTGCAAAACAATACTATTTGATTTCTAAATTATAGAAATTGATGATAAATGAAAAAGGACGCAGACTAACCAATGACTGAACAGGCTCCTAACCTTCTTTTACAACTCCAGTAACCATGGCAAATGGCCCCTCTTGAAAATCAAGCTATTGGAAAGTCCTTTGTGTAGAATCTGTTTCCCTGAAATTTTCACACTTTGGAAAGAACAAGCAGGCTGTCATAGAAACCCCAGGCTTTTCATCATCTGTCATTTCTCTGTTTCATCACCTGCTCTCCTGCTATGTGCTTTGAGGTTCTCCCCTCCAGGAACTGCTGCCTTGTCTCCTCTAAATATGTTTGCCTACTTTTATTTCTTGAATGTGGTCCCAAGACTCCAGAAAGAATCTCAACAGCTCAAAGAAGCACTCACTCAGCACTTTGGAAAACTCCATACCATAAAGTCTTAAGGTGATAGCAACACTCCATCTGCAAGAAACCCCAGCACGGTTGTTATTTTGTCAAATTTTTAAATGCAAAAATGACAAAGAGGGCTTTACCTCTGATATTCTTGGGGTCCATTTTGCAGAGGTTACCCGATTCTTTAAGGCTTCTCGTATCTGGATAGTTAACGAAAAGAATTAAGAATTAAAAAATTATAAGAAATAAACACATGTGCTTGGACCTGGCAAATATTGTGCAAGGGAATGTATTGCCAGCCAGGTCCTGTTAGTGGAATATAGAGGGATTAGCAACTTCGTGAAGTGGTCTGGGAAAAGATGGGGAGATGGAGAGAAAGAAGAAAAGTGAAGCTAGGATAGGAGACTTATATAGTCAGGGCCCTGAACATGAACCTGGTGGGGGTCTGTGCTCTCAAGAGTCCATTGGAATATGTGAAGATGTACTGGAGCCTCTATTTAAATTTCTCTCTCATCTTTATTTAATTCTGTGTTTCATAATGTGCATAATAAATACTTTGTAAGTGAATAATAAACATATCTGGGGATATGTGCTCACTGCTTTTTTACTGATCCTAAAAGTTTGAAGACTACTGTGAAGACTACTGTTATATACAGTAGTCCCCCTTATCTATGGTTTTGCTTTTCAAGATTTTATTTTCCATAGTCAACAGCAGTCTGAAAATATTAAATGAAAAATTTCAGAAATAAACAATTTGTAAGTTTTAAATTGCATGCCATTGTCAGTGGTGTGATGAAATTTTACACCGTCCTGCTCTGTCCTTCCATGATGCAAATCATCCCCTTTGTCCAATGTATCCACACCATCTACACTACCCACCCTTTAATCACTCTGTAGCCATCCCAGTTATCAGATCAATTGTCACAGGGTCACAGCACTTGTGTTTACTTATTAAGTAAAATAAGTAAAGCTTAAGAAACCCTTATTTTACTTAATAATGGTTCCAAGGCACAAGAGTAGTGATGCTGGCAATTTGAGTATGCCAAAGAGAAGATGTAAAGTGCTTTCTTTAAGTGAAAAGGTGAGTTACAGTACTATCTTTTGAAACTACATTCACATAACTTTTATTATAGTATATTGTTATATTTGTTCTATTTTACTTTTAGTTATTGTTGTTAATCTCTTACTGTGCCTAATGTACAAATTAAACTTTATACATATACGTATGTGAAGGAAAAAACATAGTATATATAGAATACAGCACTATCTGTGATTTCCAGCATCCACTAGGGGTCTTAGCACATATCCTCTGCAGATAAGGGAAGACTACTGTACATCTTTTTGTCAATTAGTCATAACACCTTTGAGTAGTTACCTTTTACATTATAATTTTTAAGTATTATTCTTGATGGAAGCATGCATGTCTTGGTGTTCATTGCACATCTCACAACACCTAACAGTGGTGCACTAATGGATAATGATGATGCTGCTGATGCTTTGGCTAGAAACACTAGTTGTGATATTAGATTAATTAAAAAAACAATATGGTATGCAACTATATAATACCTTAAATACTTTCTATGTGTTTTCACTTGAAAAATCTTTTTATTCTTTACATAATCTAGCAGAAAAGTGAGGAAAAGCATCATTATCTCTGCATTCCACTTGAAGAACCTGAGATTCATAAAGAGTTAAGGAACTTCTCAGTGGCACACAGCTAGTAGATGGAAATACCAAGACTAAAAGGATAATACTCTTAACTTGGTAATTTTTATTAGGTTCTGGTGTCCTTATAGGAAAATGAAAGAACCATTATGAAATGCTTCTTTCACAAACCTTTTATATGAACTTAATAGCAGAATAGCAGTGATAGTAAAATTAGTAAAAAAATAAAAAATAAATGCTGCAGTAAAGGTATTTACATCCATATCTGAAAGGGTTATTTGCTTTTCTCGTTTTAAGAGGTAGTATAGTAACAACAGAAAGAAGGTGATCTTAGAAGCCTGAGTAAACCTGGAATGTTTTGCTCATTTGTTCAGTTTTTGCTCTCACCACCCACTATTTATATACACTCCTTGTATTTGGAGAATTCCCTTCCTTGAATCTATTGCTCTTTAAGGTAGAAGCCTCCCTAGCAGCTAAGATGAAACCATGCGACCTAGACTCAGCCAATCAGACATGACAATTCAAGAAGCAGGTGCCAGTGGACCCCAAAGAGCAAGGTGAAGGCGATCCCTAAGGCAACAGTAGCAGCAACTCTAGTTTAGCACTTACTGTCTAGCATTAGCTTAGTGAGCTGTTCTATGCCCAGCAGAGTAGGGAGGATGGACCAGTTTTGTGCTATGAATTGGAACTATTGTGCATAGCCTTCATGGCTCCAGGCCAGAGAGACCTACCAAAGAAGATATTGTAAGATTTAATAAATTTTTCTTTTCTGCTTCAACTAGTTAGAGTGGGTTTCTTTAGAAATTCTGTGCAAGCTACTTAATCATGCTGAATCTATTTCCTCACCTGTAAAGCTGAAAATAGAAATACCCAAGATTGTTTTAAGGATTGGTGCTAATGTATATAAAATACTTAGCACCACAAGAGCTTAAAAGATAGTCAATTTTACTTGCACTATAAAGAAAAGCAACGTCCTGTTTAAGTGCCTGCACAAATGCTTGAGGTGAAAGACCCTCATAAGTGGACATTAGAAGTAACATTTTAGGGCCAAGTACTGATAATGCAAAAAAAAAAAAAAAAAGAATTTATAGTACCTTCGGATCCAGGATTGTTCCAAACACCAAGATAAAGAAGCCCTAAGAAAGACAGACAAGGGAAGAAGAGCCATTTACAAAATAATAATTATAACAATAACAAGAAATACCAGCATTAGTTACCAGTTACTATTCTGGAACTAATAAAAATAATAAAATGAAAACAATTGTACTCAGTCTTTGACTCTCATTTTAAGGTCACGACACCCACATTCATTCATTCAACAAATATTGATTCAGCATTTTCCATGTGCTTGTCACTGTTCTAGATGCTTGGGCGTGTCTGAGTAAACCAAGCAGATCAAGGTCCCTAATCCATACTTTTTTTTTAATTTGAGAAAACTAAAAGTGTTCTGCATTGATCAGGAGCTACGCATCTCACCAACAGATAATGGTCCAAGCAAGAGTCAGAGAAAATGTTAGTTAATGAATGACAGCCTTGCAGACCCCGAACAATCAGTAATGAAAGAAACTCCACAGAAAAAAGCAAAAGCGGCTATGCTCAACCTCTTTCCCACATCCATAACCAAAAACTTATAAAACTTGCAAAGAAAAATCAAGTTCATGGATCCTCAGGAAAGCTAAAATCCCAAACCAGATTGAGTTTCTAAGCACATAATCGGTCCTCAGAAATAAGTGCTCCAAATCTGCTGCTGTCATGATTTGTAAAAGCTCAGCTGAGAGGTGGAGGACTTCACAGGGACCTGTGCATGGCCATGTAGCTCATCCATTCCCCCAAACACACTAAAATACACTATTCCGTTCAACCAGTCCAGCAAGTGATCCAAAGCCTGGAGTGTTTCTTTCAGGATGCTTTTTCATGTGACACTCTTAGCCTACATGATAACTTTCAAAATCTGTCATTGGTCTACTAAGAAAATGGCATTGATGGTATGACCTATTAGGTTATAAAGTACCATTCTTAAAAAGATGCTTGGAACAAATACATCCCAATCTGATTCTGGCACTGGGAATATATTTTAAATCAGAATCTCCATGAATTTTTCTCATGAATTAAATTTTGTAAAAATCTGGGAACCACAATTCTAGCATGTTTTTTCCTCAACCACAAATATACATTCAAAAAACAAGTGATCTAATCAAAAAATATGCAAGTGGGAACAGACACTTGTCCCCAGAAGATATACAAATGGCCAAGAAATATTTGAAAAGATGCTCAACATTGTTAGCTATTAGGGAAATGCAAATCAAAACCACAATAAGATACCATCTCACACCTGTTAGAATAGCTATAATCAACAGGACAAGTAATAACAAATGTTGGAGAGGATGCAGGGGAAAAGGAACCCTCATACACTGCTTGTGGGACTGCAAATTGCTAGAGCCACTATGGAAAACAGTATGAAGGTTCCTCAAAACACTAAGAATTGATCTACCATATGATCCAGCAATCCCTCTACCGAGTATTTACCACAAAGACTTGAAAACCCACATCTGAAAAGATATTTGCACACCGATGTTCATAGCAGCATTATTCACTCTGCTTCTCCTGCTTCTTCCTGCTCAGTTGTTTCTGTCTCCCACCTCACTAGACCTATGGCTAAGGAACCTCCGATGTCCTAATCCACTGATATGCTAATAAATAGCAATAATCAGCTCTCCTCATTCGTAGCACTTGCCACTCTCCATGTTTAAATATTCTCACCAGGGTTGATTTAAATCAAGCAACATGACATCTCTAACCATAGAGTTAGGTAGAAATGGACACATCATTATACAGTGTTTCCGTGATATAAATACAATTGATGCAAATAACCTCAAGAGCATAGTAAAATGTAGAAAACAATTAGGAAGGGATGCATTTTGAGGATGTATGACTTTTGCTTTTCATCTAATTTATTTAATTGCGATCTATATAATTTAATTTTTAATGACATCTGTGTTTACCAACTAGCAATATTCATGAAAATATAACAGTCAGTTCTCCAATGCCAATTCAAGCCAGCTGTGGCACACCACAACTCTACCTAACACCTGCTCCAGTGTCTGGCCTTTGTTCAAACCCTGCTCTCAGCTTCTCATTGTTCCATCAGCACTTAGATGGGCCCTACCCTCCTCCATTGCCAGGAGTCAAGGCAGAAACTGAGTTGAAATTGCAAGTCGATCCTGTTACAGCAGATAAAGGAACTCACAGTACCAAAATACGAGTGCTTACAGCCTAGTCCCAAACAAAATGAGTTAAGATGGCCTCACAGGAGACAAGAAAAAGGAGAAAGCTGAGGAATGAGACATGAATTTGTTAAGTTCATGACAGAAAAAAAAAAAAAAAGAACCATGGGATGTGCAAAAATTTAAGAATGCTAGGTTTTTATCCCAGTCCCATCAGTGACTAGCTGCAGAAATATAGGTAAGGCAATTGATAATTACTAAGAGCTGTATAAATACGTAGGATACAATTAACATATCCTATAGAAATTCAAAAGAAAAGATTTAAAAGGCAAAGCAACCCTGTTATTACTATGATTGTTCTCTCTGATGTTCAAGGCATCAAAATGTCTTTTATAAAAAAAAACATTTCTACCTAAATTTTAAAAGAGAAAAATGGTAAAACATTAACTTAAAAGCTTTATTACCCATTAGGTAAAGTTTATTTAAAAATAAGCCTGATTTCAAAAGAAATATTTTAGAAGTCTTTAGAAAAATAAAAGCTTTCTTTTTGATTAGTTGCTATCTGCATATTTAATATTCAGTATAATAAACTCAGACTCATTGATACATTGTAACAGAAAAATGAAAAAACAAAATTTTTATCAAGAAAGGAATACGAAATACTATGCAGCCATTAAAAATATATTTTGTGTATATATATATACACATATATACACATACATATATATATATACACATACACATACTCGCACACACAGTAACCTGGTAAAATGCTAAGATGTATTTTTAAGTGAAAACGTAAGTTGCATAATACTATACATTGTTTTTTAACCCATATATGATATGAAAGAAAATGTATATAACCATAGAAAATTTGACAAGGATGCACATGAAACTGTGAACATTGTTTAATTTACAGAGGTGAGGTAAGAGAGAAGAGAGAGAAAATTATCCTTAATATTACCCTGTATGGCTTGCTTCATAAAAATAAGATGTTTCCAGTGGTAACTAAAAATTCCAGATGGAATAAAATATAAATGTGCACATGTAAATACCTCCAGCTAGATACTTCTATTTTAGGGGAAGCAGTACTGTTTAATTTTTAAACAGTAATAGCTCAGCCCAATCTTAGGCTATTAATGAACTTTAAGTCATTTTAGTACTTGGTGCTTTCCTGTTCACTATTACATTTTCTAAACACTCATAGGGTGGGTAGATTATACCCATTTTGTAAGTGAGGAAAACATGGCTTGGAAAAGTTAAGCAAATGTCCCAGGAGAATCTTACACATTAATTAATGAGAGAGTAAAGATTTGAACCCAGGCCTTCCTGGAACAAAAGCAGCTAATTTCCTGACCCAACATGCTATTCCCAACCCATTGTCTTTTAGAAAGAAATATGATACCATGACTTCCTGATCACAAAATGTCTTCCTGGATTCTTTCACTTCAGAGTTGGTCAGAAACCTTTGCGCTTACCTGGAATGCATTGAGCAAGGAGAAGAGAATGTGGAAGACCAGAGATCGATCATTGATGACTGTGGCTATTCCGAATCCCCAGGTGAGTCCCAGCAGTGGCGTGAGGATGGCGATATTCTTACTGATTCTCACAATGGCTCTCACCTCCTGGAACATAGAACTGCCAATGGCAGCTCGCTGGGTTTTGATAATCACCAGTGTGACTGTGACCAGGTTTACTACCACAATGGCCAGAGCTGGGACCACAAAGGCCAGGAGGGCCTTGGTCATGTCCCAGTTGAGCCAGCAGGCCTCAGGCCGTAGGTATCCTTTGCCAGGCTCAGTGGCAGCAACTGTGATAACCGCAATGATCAAAGGGCACCCATAACCCACTGAAAAGAGAGATGCCACCAGAACTGACTTGGGTAGTGTATGGAAAACAATCAGGAGTCCATAGAGGATAAGGAGTGCCTTGGCAAGCATCCAGAAAAACACAGAAAGGTAAAAGAAATGAACAAAAAAAGTTGCTGCCACGCATCCATTATGGTGTGTCACTGGGCCACTAAGAAAGGAAGCGACAACGAACCACACATCAGCCATCAGCAAGGTGGCCGCAATGTTAGCAATGCACAAGTGGCGTAAATACGAGATCTCTGTCTTCGTCACTTGGCCCCACACCAAAGCCTCAATGGACAAGCAAAGAATCAAGCTGCAAATAGAAATGCCCAGGCCTATGTACGTGATATAAATCAGAACAGGACTCTCCAAGATGTGAGGTGCCATAAGAATGGAGAACGAGGTAAACAACTTGCTTGGCCTACATTTGCAAACAGCTTGTTGGTAGTTTTCCCGAATCATTTGACAGGCCTTTTGGTCCCATCTGCTCTCCAAGGAGTGCCAGCCAACACACTGTGTCCTCCTCTCCTCTGACTTGCTGATTTTTTCGAAAACCAATGAGATTCTTTCCAGTTCTTTGGGCAAAATGACAGACAGGACAAGCCCATTCACATTGGCTTTTTCCAAAAGACTGGCTTCCAAGATGGCTCCAAGAGTTGGAAATGCAATGCTAATGACCTGAGAATGGGAAGGCACATTCTCAAGTTCATCTCTACTGATCGACACCCTTCCAGTGACCTCATTGTTGGTGTCATTAACTCTCATTGAAAAAGTTAAATTTTTTCCATCAGTATCTCTAGATATGGTGGTACCTAGAGTATGAATGAAGACATCTGATATGTCAATGGAACGTTTATTTATAAGTAGTTTTCTTGCAAAGGTATTGACTGAGTGTAGCAGGATACAGCTGCTGTTTCTTTCAGGGATGAAGGTCCAGTTTGAGATGCTTTCACTGTTCAGAACGTGGTTGGCCATGATGCTGTAACTCTGCCAATGAAGAACCGGCATTAGTACTGAGCCACTCTCTGAACTTGTCAGGACACTCAAGCTTCAGTTTTATAAAGTGTGGTTCTCCAACCAGCAACATAGGCATCCCCTGGGAACCTCTTAAAGATACAGAATCTCAAGCCCCACCCCAGACCTAATGAATCGTAATCAGTAGCTTAATGAGATCCCCAGGTGACTCACATATCGCTCAAGTATGAGTTGGAGGATAGTGCTACAAGGGAGCTGCCCTCCTCTCGTTTATGCAATGACTTCCTGTGAGACAGGCAAGCAGGCAGCCTTCACTGTGCTCATTTCCATCATTGGCTCTACTTCACACCTAGGCCAAACCAGCAATTTGCTTACCCTGGGCAGAGTACCCACTGGCTAATTAATATTTATTAAATCCAAGCTATGTGCAAGAATCTTGTACAGGATCATGCCAAACTGGCAATTGACCCCAGAAACTGAACCTCTCTTTTTCACTATCCTCTACTTCAAAGGTCAAACACAAAAGAAATGAGCCCAGTTCCATTTCACATTTCTGAGGCAGACATGTATGGATGTTTTCTTTGCATTCAGTTGTTTTCCATGTAGGCAACCTGCTCCGTCTTTCTCTTTTTGATTTTAGAGGTTATCAGGAGCCAAAATAAACATTAGAAAAGTGTACTCCAGTGTCACATCTATCATCCAGCAAGTGCTCTCTCTAAATGTTTGTTGATTGAATATGTTAAGTTTTTCCATTTGTTCATTCTTTCTTCAATGAAGATTTATTGAATGCTTACTATGCTAGGTGTTGAGGCTACTGAGGTGAAAAACACCTCAGACTCCAAAAAGCTCACAGAATACTCCAACTAACCTGCATTGCTCCCCCCCAAAATGCTCTCCCAGTTACTCAAGGGTACTCACCTGCATCTTTGCCTCATCAACATTTGTCTGCAGCACTGTCGATATGTTGTGCAGGAGCTGCACAATGACAGCGATGTTCCCCGGTATCCGGGGAGAGTGTCGAATGTTCGTAAGGACACAGGACAAGTCCTGAGGACACTTTTGCATCAACTTATCTGCAATGGTCTCAGACTTTCTGGAATATTCATTTACTTGTAGTGTTTCTTTAACTGTTGTAGCTGAATTTAAATGCTCCTGAGAGAGAGGGGAAAAAGATGTTTTTGTCATGTTACTTTTGTTTTAAATGTAAAAGTACCTTTACCAAAATGTAGGACAGCCTTATTACACAACCATATATTTCATAATATTCTTCTATTTTACATTTTCAAAATCACATCCACTGGGGAATAATTCACCCAATACCAAGGTGTATGAGCAGAGAATGGAAGTTCCAGCTTGCTAGCTGCCTATGCTTGAACCCCCTACCCCCCAAAATAGCAACTATTATCTTTGGCTATCACTTTAGACCTCTATTGTGGATGCACATTGTGGATATATCCTGTGCCTACAGGTAAACTCCTAGTGCCATTTAAGCTTATGTTTTACTCTTACCAAGGAGCAAGGCATGAGACACAGCATGTTTTTAAAACAGAAATTCTGAACTAGATTTGGGTGAGTCAGCTGGAACACCAAGATAGAAGAATGACTAAAAAGAGTGATAGACAGTATCTCCCACAGATTCAGGCTCAGGGTCCCACACTTTACAACAGTGGCGAACTACAGCCCCAGGCTGGCAGCCTGCGTTTTGTGAATAAAGGTGTATAGGAACTCAGCATGTTCATTCATTATGAGTATTATCTGGCGCTGTTTTCCTGCTACACTGGCAGAGTTGAGTAGTTGCAATAGAGACCACATAGCCCACACATCTAAATTATTTACTGTCTAGTCCTTTACAAAAAAAAATTACCAAATCTTACTTTAGAGGAGCCCTTTCTGGTGCTTCTCTAGCCTGTCCCTTCACACAGGACAAGAAGTCCATGGCCTAGAGGATGTGCTTACTCAGAACCCATGTCCCTACATCTAGACACCCATATTTTCCACTCAACAACTCCAAGCCCATTTCTAGGGCATTCCTTAAGTCTGTGCTGGAATGGGCCGTGACACCAGTGTGCTCACCCATGGGCCTGAGAGATTCAGAGAGACGCATGTATTCAGGGTTATGGATGTGTGGCCTTAGCTTTCCATTACCCTTGAGATGCAGGATGGAATCTGGGATGGGAAGCTAAAAGAACATATTTTATTTAGCAGTTCATAAGCTTGATTTAAAGCATTTAAATGTTAAGATATATGATAAATATTTCTTCCTTGTGTATCTTTTTCCAGATCCCTCAAATTAGGGATGGACAGTGTTTTGAAGTCTGGTCAGAAAAATTCAGGTATAAGCATCTACTGTTTTCCCTTGGCCATGCCCCCAAAGAGGGGATGGGAATGTTTCTAGGACACAAGAAATACTAAAGTATTAACTCTTCGGAAATAATCAGGATCAGGTAAAAGGTAAAACCTTTACTAGAAGAAAAATTAAACAAAAGGAGAAGAAATAACATTTGACCTGATTTTATGACTTAGAACTTGGTTTTCAAAAATGTGGAATTACTTAAGTGCGTGTGAAAATATGTTTGTTTATTTGACGATGTAGTCCTTCCCTTTAGGTCATCGTTCTTCTTCTGTTTTACTGAGCACAGAAGTCACCTGGGGACCTTAATAAAGTTCAGAGTTGAATTCAGCAGGTCCAGGGTAGGCTCGAATTCCACATGTCTAAAAGTTCAGTGATGTCCTAGGCTACTGGTCTGGAGGCTGTGTGGGGTGAAAGAGCTAAGGGTACAAATGAAGAAACAGGCCGTGACATTCTAGACAGCCTTTCTAGCTCTGACTTAAATGATCAGATTTCCTTGTGTCATGAAAGATTTTGGAGACTGGAGCACAAACTTTCACAAGCCCAAAGTTAAGAAAACTCTTTATATATATATATATATATATATATATATATATATATATATATATATATATATATATAGAGAGAGAGAGAGAGAGAGAGAGAGAGAGAGAGAGATCTTACTGAGTGCAATATGCATTGCTAATTTGGGGCTTCACTTCACATGTGAATATTACCTCAAAGATGTTGAAGGCGTCGAGCGTCCGACAGGTATCAGTGATCTTGTCCCATTTCTTTTGCCTACATACAAACCCCATATTTCCCTGAGTGCCTGGAGGGCAATGCTGAGTGCAGTGGGAATTGTGCACACAGACACCATCGCAAACACCTAGGAAGAAAAACATATCAGCATCAGATGGAGAGGTCTGGACTCTGTGCTACACCGGCCAGTCACAAAGGTGCCAAAACATGAAGGCACATAAATCCTGTGGCTATTGGGTATCTTTGTAAAGTAGAGGAAGAGTAAAATAGATCACTGATGGTCACATATTTTGCCAACAAACTACTATTGCTTCAAACAAAATCATATCCTGAACTCAACTGTATCAAATAGATAAAAGTGGAACTAGCCCAGCTGAAGTGAGTGGGGCAGGGCCACGGGTTCAGTCCACGAGGTCACTCTCACACCCCACGGGAACCCCCTAAGCACCTCCTCAGGCCCCAAGAGCTCCCCAGAATACAGTTTAGAGCCATTGTATCTGATGTTCTCTAAGAAACCTTCCAGCTCTGGAACTTTATGAGTTGTGTCATCAATGCGTTCTCACAGATCTGTTTCTAGCTACTGCCCCAGTTGGCATTGGCTCTATTTAAAGAATTTATAGCAAAGAAATCCCAGACCAAGATGGAGTAGAGAGGGTGCAGGGAGGAGAGAGAAGCAAGGTCAAAGATACAATTTCATATGAGAAAAAATAAAAAGGAAGTCTAAATGCAAGCTGCGCAGTCCTGTCTGCCATGCCATAAGACAGGGCTGAGAATGGCCCTCTGTTACAACAGGTGAATGGTGAAACTTCCATTTGATTAGTCACCACTGCCAACATACCGTGTGGCCTGGCAGACACCTTCTCCTTGCTTTTGCTGGCAGCCTAGAAAGGGAAAATTAAAATCCATGTCAAAATCAAATCATTGTTGATATGCCAGCCCAATGATTCACTTTAGTCACAGACTAACAATCACATTTGAATCAGCTGTGATTCCAGGATGCCACCAAAAGCCAAGACCATGAAGTATGGCCCATGCTCCTTTTCCCGTTCAGCCTGGACAGCTATTTCTCCTGCTGCTATTCAGCAGGAGCTCTCTCCCCCTCCAATAAGGATGGGCTACATTCTATCTAGGAAATACATCATGAGCAGAGGTGCATTTACCAAGAAGTTAATGAAGGTTAAGCTTCAGAATCCCTTGCTTTTATGGGCCCCTTCAAAGCACTGAGAAAGGATCTAGCAATGTGTTCCCATGATTGGATGTTTTATTAAATTTTCAGAAGCAAAATAGTTGACCATCATCTGTTCAAACCTTCATTTTTTACCTCTCCAACTCCCCCTCCTTCACGCACTCTCTCATTTTAGAAAGCACCAGAGAGGCTGTAGCCATTTATAAAATATGGAAAAGGAGAAGCAGATTCTGAAATACATTCAGTTTAGATTTAATAGCACTTATATAGTTTGCAGTCATTCCCACATTACAGTGAGGACATCAACTTGCAAGTGGCATTAATTCTAGGAGTACTTACAACTAGTTACAGAACAAGAAAGTTGTAAGTGCCCTGATAGCTTGTAGGTCACATAGGAAAGAAACTTGCTAGAGGTTTTCTTAAATTTGACAACAGTCCTATATATTTACACTGCATTTCTAACAATGAATTGAGAAGCTGAAGGATATTTTTCTAAACTAGGACAATAAAAAATATCAATCAGCAATGCTAGAGAAAAGACTGAATAATTTTTATACACTCTCTGTAGAAAAATACATTACTAAATTGATATGCAAGTATGTAGCCAAAAATGTAGGAATATATATATATATATATCATTGATAAAAATAGTTATGTTACTGAATTTACTACTAAATAATGCTGAGTAGTTATTGAATGTAACACTCTTCAGCACTTCTAAATTTGAAATTTGTTGTGATTTTTTCTCATTCTAAGTAGATATTCACTCTTCTTTTAATTTTGTATTTGTAATTTTGTATTCTTTTTTTTTAAGAGGTTCCCCAAAAACCCTGCCACTCCCGTATCATGAGTATTTCCACCTCTCCTGTTTAGAAGCTCCTCTCTTTCCTACTTTTCCCTGAAAAGCAGTGTCACATCGTAGTCAAGGGGTATACTCTGGGAGCAGATTGCCTAGGTTCAAATCCCAACACCACTTGAGACCCTGGGAAAGTTCATCTGTCTGAGCCTCAGTTTCCTCATCTATAAAAGAAGGTAGAAACTATGGTACTATTATTGTATGATACTTGTCTCAGATCAGTTTTATGAGGAATAAATGAGATCATGTATAGAAAACACCTAGAATATTGTAAGTGGTATTTAAAATTTAGCTATCATTATTATTCTCTGAAAATGAAGTTACTTAATACCTATTACAAAGTTCAAATTTGCCTCCTCCAAGAAGTCTTTCCTGATCCAATTGTAACAGAAATCTTTTCCTCTCTGACTCCCATAAGATTTATTATCCATATCACTATATTACTCATTCAATGCATGGCATATACTCACCTGACCTGCTATCTTGCTATCTCATCTTTTTTATATATGTGTATTATCTTCTCAATTAAATTGTTAAGTTCCTTAAGAACATGGATTGTGTATTGGACTTGTTTATACCCCCTAAGTAGCTAGATTAGTGCCTTATACATATGTATACATATATACATATTAGTATGTATGTACAAACTGGCATATATGTACGTGTGTGTGTGTGTGTGTGTGTGTGTGTGTGTGTGTGTGTGTGTGTGTAAAGTGAGTCTGAATATCCCTGTTTGTGCACCAGAAGTTTGTCCTGTAGTGGCTGGAAGAAGCCTGGGCACAATTACTACAACTTACATCCTAAGATCTCAACCTTTGGGGAAGGAACTGGAAATTCAGTGAGTCTACTGTGTAACTAACACTTGGAGTTCATTTTTCTTTATTCTTCACAATATTGTTTTTTTCTCTGTGTTATCAAGAAACAAAGCTGAATGCTCCATTTAGTCTACCAAACGAGAATTTACAGAGAAATCTGAATTAAGCATTTGGGGTCTGTCCGAGGTGAAGAAAGTATCACTGAGAATTCAAGAAATACAATAGCCTTCAAAGTACTGATATAAGATGACTTCTCTTTCACAATCAAGAGAATCAAGACTTATTATACACATAGAAGAATTAAAGGCCTTGCACTAAACAAGAACACTACAATAATATTTTTAGAGTTCTGAAAGACATTATAGATCAACCAATCCAACACCCTCACTTTACAGATAAGGAAAATGAGCCTTTGATAGATGAGGTGAATTGCACAAGGCCATGCAGGGAGTTCCTCTTAGAACTGGGACTAAAACTCAGCTCTGTTAACTCTTACATCATTGCTCTTTCCACAAGCCAAGTGGAGAAGACAGAGGAGGTTTATGTAAGTACAAGCATCTAAGCCCAATCAGAGAGGGCCATAGTCTCCTATACACCACAATAAAGCACATAAAAGTGAATAACACTTGGCCCATTAAACAGAATCCAGTCAAATCACATTATATTAATCAGAAATGCGGGCAGAAGGCCATCGTATGCTGTTTACAAAGATTTCTGGAAACTTCCTTCCTAGCGAAGGACTTGATTCACTTCTTTGCCAAGACACATCCATATACAACTCCCAATTGTTTCGTTTCTAGGGTGGCATCTGATATGGGCCATTTTAGCTTCAGATATCAAAAATCTTCAGCCTAATACTGTAAAACAAAAACAAAAACAAAAAACTTAAAAACCTACCACCTGCTAAACCTGAAGAGCTGCCTGAGTGACTAAGCAAGTCAGGAAAGGGGCAGCACCCAGAAAAGCTCAGCATCCAGCAACTCGATTAATAAGACAAAAAAGATAGAAAGTTCCTGGTAAAGTGATCCCCAACTTTCAAGAAAACAAAGCTAATCTTCAATGCTCTACCTACTCTCTAAATCCTGTCTTATGGGAAAATATGGATGAGAAAATGAAGGGAGGAAAGAGTCGCATGCTATGGAGTTGGGATGACTCCTGGAAAAGATCTTTCTGAGGGTGTCTCTAAACTCTCCCAGAAGCTAGGCACAAGCTTAAAGTTGGAGAGAGTCATGGAGAAAATTCCCACCAAAGGCAAACTACTCAGATCGCAAATTAAATACTGTTTGGAAACTCCTAGAATAACTTTCGAAAGCCATTCTTTTCTAAGGAGGCACATATTAAAATGGAAAGAAGAAACTAAGAACCTGAAGACAGGCACCCTTTAGCTAAGTAGCATGTGACCTTAAGCAGGTCATGCCATGAACCTGTTTCCTAAATAATACAGTGAAGCTTCACCAGTTGACCTCAAAGCTTCCTTTCAGATTTTGTGGTTGAATAATATTATTCTCTTCTTAAGAAACTCAAAATATTTTTATGTACTCTCCCCCTCAGTGACTCTCCATACCTTATTTTAAATAAGTGACTAATAAGAAATTAAAATGACTTATTGTATGAGGAAAAATATTCCAGAGAGAACCATAGGGTTCACTGCCCTTCAAAATTGACAAACAGTACCTGCTACAAACCCATCCCAGTTAGTCCTTGATTAACTAACTTGCACATTGCTCCTTCCAACCCATCCACAGTGTTCACTGTCAAAGTATTCAAAAAAAAAATGACATTTTGGGTGGGACAATGCTTCACTGTGCCAGACCATTCCTAGGTCCTGCCCACTAGATGTCATTAAATATCTCCCAGTCTTTGTGACACCCTCACCGCCCCCACATCTTCAAGTGCCCCTGAAGAAATGGCACCGCCCTGGTTACAAGTAACTGAAAGCTTCAAAGAATATGAAAAGAATGTATCACGTTTAAATCATTTGAGCCTCATTGCATCATAGGAACTTACAGAAAAAGTTGAGGGGAAAATAACTGGCAGCTATAAGCTAAAATGGGTTTTGGTTACCCGTAGTTGCAATTTCTTCTGGCTAAACCATCTACCACCATCTTTTCCCTACGCTTCAGCTAAGATAGCAGAGACCTGGCTAACTGATGGTTTTTATTTTCCATTTGCTCTCCCCACCATTTTGTCCTCCCACCTCCTTTCTCTTACCTGGCATAATGTCCTGCAGGATTCTGCGGGCAAAAGAAACACTAAACAGTACAGCAAAAGCGTATGAGTCATTGTCTTCCACACAGCTGCCTTTGTTGCTTCTATAAAAATAAATAAAAAGGCAAAAGGTCTCCAATCTGAAGCTTTCAAAGTTCTATGCCACTGCAGACCCAGTAAGCCTACGACGAAATTGGGTTCTGTCCTTGGTGCTGTCCACTCAGAAGTACCTTCCCCAGAGGTGGACTCCTTGTGCTTTCCCATCCACTCCACCTGGAGCTGCAGGTGTGAGCACCAGCTGGCACTGGGAGGTGCAAGCAATTGCTAAGATAACCTCCAGCCTCTGCTGTCAGCCTGCATGTGATGCCTCATGTGGGAATCCCTCCAAAGGAAGCTGCTTGCCAGGGCGCAATAAACAACAGCCCATGTTCAGGGAGTGGGAATGGTGGCTCACTCTCCGGGTTAGGCAGGGCTGAGAAACATGTAGGTGGCCACGATGGATCGTGAGTTGGAATTCCTATGTGCAAACTCAGCCTCGAAATACATTGAGAAGGAAAGTAGGCACCAGGCTCAGCCTTTTACCCTTCATTTTTGCCTAATTCTGTAGCTGTATTTCCATAGGTAGGAAGCAACTTATTTCTGCCAAAACTCACGTTGTAACTAAAACGATTCCTTGGTACTTAGAAAAGTGCTGGACACATGGTGGGCACACAATATCTTCAGTAAAGGAAGAAGAAAGAAGAGAGAAAGGGAAAGTGGTCAGGAAGAGCTAAGGATTTGCATCAGGGTCTGTGCCCTACAGAGGACTTGTGGAAGTTGAAATTTTTAATATTAGATATTAACAGTTTTGACATTTTTTTCATCCTGAGAAGAACCTCTTTGAAAGGTATGCTGTTTCTCTGCTTTCAGATGGAAGGATTCAGAAGATTTGGCTGTCATCAACAAAGGCCAGAGACTTTTGAAATGGTTGGTATTTGCCATTCACCATTTTTATTAAAAAAAAATAGACTTTATCTCAACCACTAATAAATCTATAGCAAACGATGCCATTATTTTAAAGATTAAGCAAAATGTATTTTTAAATCATGTTTACTGCATTGAAATACTTGTCTAGATGAATTTCCACTGACATCCAGTGATTATTTAAAATATTTTGCATTCTCTGTTTCAGCCTGTTACCAATAGTGTTCTTTGAAGGTCTGTAGTTCTTTAAGCAAAAGGATTACTTTGTTGCTCATCACTTTTAAAAGTATTCAGTAGCAACCCAGATGGACACACACTTTTAAGAAAATCGCAGTCATGTTTGCATACTTTATTCCAACCTAAGTCATTCAAATGGAAGAAAATTCCATTATGCATATCATCAACGTGATTTATCAGAGTCATCACCAATGCAGTTCCTGCTTTAGGTAAAAATCATCAAAAATGGAGGGAAAATTAAAATCACTGATGAATTTGCTGACTCTGTAGCATGAGTTCAGGTTTCTCTGAAATGAAATCTGAGCATGAGTCCAAGTTTTTCTGAAATGCATGAACTTTATATTAAAGTTCTCATCAGACAGACTGTTCTTCCTCTTAACCGAAACTAATTTTTAAAAAGTGATTTAAGGGAATGATGCAAGACAACAAACTTTCAAAGAGTTAGCACTCCTCAGCCCAAATCCTCAATAGATTTTTTTTTTTATAAAAAGGGAGTGAGAGTTGAGTGATTAGTTAAAAGGTCCACAAATCAAGATGAAAACCATTCTGTCTGCTTAAAAATTTTAGGATATTGTTTTGAAAAATTCTTTATTGTACTGTCATTTTGTTTTAAATTTTAAATATAGTGACATTTTCATTTTTATCAAAATGTGCGTTGATTCCTAAAATTATGTTTCTATGTATAACAAAATAAGCACTTTGTTTTATGTGGTAATGACCTTCACTAGACATTGCAGAATGCCCTTTTTTGATAGTTATACGGCTACATCAAGCCCAGAATTTTCCAGTATCTTTTTTACAATCCAGGTCTATCTTGTCATATAAAAACTAAGATCACAACTCTTCAATGCTATCTTTCCCCAGTTTCAGCAATAGTGTGACCCTAGTTCATAGTGCAATTTCGGCCATTTTTTCAATTCTTTTAAGTAGAAGAAACGTTTTCTAAAGGTGATTCTGTATTTTGCTTAGAAAACTGGTTGCGCTTTAAAAGTGGCTTATTTTAATCTGGGCTTAAATAGAATCATTTTCTTCCAGATTTATTCACTTTAAACCTTTTTCACAATAGCTCTTTTTCCAGTTCCATGAAAGCAAACGTTTAAATGAAGCTAAAGGGTATGTTGGCAAAATAGTAGCATGATTCCAATCTTTTGACCTCTCACTCCCCTCACTAATCTCAGAAACATGCAATCTGAAAAAACAGTCACCTATGTGATTCAGACCAAAACAACATGAAGCACTTACATCAACACTGAGATTTCACAAAGTAAAATGTGCCAAATACGAAGTGCTCAATTTTTTTTTAATTAAGAAACTGCTTCCCTCCTCATGCCCTTTAAGATAAAAAAAAAAGAACAGCAAAGTGTACAACAGCCGGATTGCAGAGATAACATTTCCAACCATCCAATCTGGAATATCCTTTCGCATTCTCTGTTGCCTGCTTTCCAAATCTAAATTTAAAAAAAAAAAAAAATGTGCTTCAGATGTTTATTAATGTGTTTATTCAACAAAGAAAATAAGCCCTGCATTTCCAAGTAATGTCCTAACAGCTAGAAATTAAACAAGGATGACTTCTTTTCTGTCTCATCACCAGCTCAAGGAAGTCACAATGTAATGGGGCTTCTGAAGCATCCCTGAAAGGTTGAAAACATGGATGAGGCTTGCTCCATAGGGACCTGCAGGCCCTTGGAGTCAAAGCTAGTGGACTAGACATGATAAGAAGTGGCTCTAAGTTCTGGATTCCACAAAACTATTCTCTTGTTAGCAATTTCATTTCAAAGTATCTCTTCCTATTTTTATGTCGAATTCCTTCACCCCAAAGCCATATGGTTGATTGATAACTGGCATAGTTCACTAATGAGAGGCAAAACCTGCAGAAAGAAAACATGTGAACAGCACACTGGGTCATGTTCTGTGAATGGCTGCATCAGAACATCTGCTTAATTTAAACATACATCCACCCACACAAGCAATAGAGACCAGAGTGATTTTATAGGGTAATTTGAGTGGGAAAAGAAAAAAACTACAACTTGAACTCTCAAATCCTAATTTGGAAGAAAATAAAAAATTGAATCGCAATCACAGCAATCACAAACAAAGGTAAACAAAACTGCAGACAGAAATTTATCAGCCACCCAGGAGTATTTCAATCACCAGCTTTGTCAGTCGACAATCTGGGACTTCTACTTGCATAATTAGGTTGCTGAGTCTTCAAGTGAGATCCACGAAATGCTATCAAAGTTTCCAGACAGATTGTGGGAATATACTGCAGATGGTCTCAGGGGTGGAAGATTCCATAGTGCCAATCATTTAGCCATCCCACTGTTTCAACCCTAACCAATGACTACAGACAATATGAAAGGGAAGAGGAGAAAACAAGTAGCTATTGTTTATTCTGTGTGTGGCACTGTGTCCACATTACCTCTTTCAATGCCATCAAGTAATTCTGTGCAACTGAAACCACTTTCACAGTTTTCTAAAATAAAAGGCTAAAAGTTGACCCCACCCAACCTCACAGGTACTAAGTGATATGTTTGTGATCTGAACCCAGGTTTATAATTTTTTTCATCATGTCATGTGACTTTTCTAAAATAAGAAAGAGCTTATTTTTGTATGGGGTAAATTTTTTCAGAACATTTTCACATATAATTTAACTGTGACATCACAAAAATTCTATGAGATAGGTAGAGAAGTTATCATTTTCCTTTTTTCATCAGAGAGGAAATCGTCTAGATAGTAAATACCCTTCCCAAGGTCATACCCCAAGTTATTGGAAGAACTAGACTCTCTTTTGAATTCTGATCCAGGGCTCTTTTAACTATATCATTCTGACCCTGTCCTCCTTTCTGTCCTCAATGGAGATGTAAAAAGGCAGATCACCATCTCTAGCAATCTATATAAACTTAAAGAAATTTACAAACTAAATATTGCCTTCAGAATTCCTGTCTTTATCTTGAGTCATATCCATGCTGGGCCCAGATGCTCAGGTTGTCATTTTAGCTTCAGTCTAGAATTCCCCTCTTCAAACTCTTCTGAATCAACCTTTCCCATATCAAGGGCCCCCTTTCTTGAGTCTTTCAGAATTCCTCTGACTGCCAAGAAGAAATAGTTAACCAAACAGATAATCTATCCATCATGTGAAAATGAATACTATTTTTATTATTATTTTAGTCATCGCAGGTAAGTGTATATTTTAACAGTTATTTTCTAAAGAAAACCTCTTCAACAGTAGGAAGTTAGGTGTTGGCCTAGGTCAATAGGCCAAATTCCTGGGATGACTCTCCACACCCCAAACCACAGCCACAGAGCTACCTATCCATATGTTTCATTTAACCCTCACTTTTCTGCAGTTTTTTAAATTTTAAATTATTTTCATTGGTTCCCTCAAGTTTCACTAAACCTCTTTTGAATTGGATACTTTCCTCTTTTGCATACAGGTTCCAAACAGAGCTGAATTATGATGATTTCTCACACCCAGAAAGTAAGTGGTAAATAGGAATGAGCGTGTGCAGATGGCATCTATGTCAGGTGCTTGGTAAAGGTGTGCCCAAGAATCACCTACCTAGTGAGTCACCACAAAACCAAGAAAGAATCTAATCTGACAGTCAGAGGCTGCCAGGATACATTTAGTAAAGTACTCAGAATGTGGAAACAAACTCTCAGTATCCGTGCAAACACAAACTATTGCACTTTGGGAACATTATCATATAGAAAGGACTTGAAGTACAGAAAAAAGCATGATGTGCAAGCTTGCTAATGGTAGTTATGTATATAGTAGCAAAAATATGTAGAGAGAGAAACAAAACAGATGCCAAACAATAATAAAATTGATAGTAAAGTATGATAAATCTAGATAAAAAATTATTACAAAAACATTAAAGCAACATTTATGAAAAGTTTTGATATCATATTAGTAGGAGGTAGTAGTACATTATATTATAATTTTATAATATTAATGAGGGAAATAGTCATTAAGATGCTTTCTGTAAATATACACACTCATGGACAAACATTGGTGGGATTTCTTAGTTAAGATGCTCAATTGGAAATGAATCATAGAATATTTTTCCCAACACTAAGAAAATATTGAAGCAGAAACTCCACTAATTATAACAAAATGAGAAAAGAGTCAGGACTTAAAGGAATAACTTTAAAAACTGTTAAAGAAAGAAACAGAAAATTTTGAAGTTTGTAGAAGCAGAGCACATCTCCTAAACTTTATTCTCCCATTCTCTTGCCCTTTTGGCCAAACAATAAAGGAGAAAAATCTTCAGGGATTTCATTAATACTCAGAAATCTAAAAAGAAACAAAATGTGAGAATCCTTTTGTGTTTCCTCTTCTAACTGGAGAATTTTTTAATTGGATGTTGGGAATACATTATAAATGGGAATGGCAACAGAGACTGACTCTTTCTGGTGGAAAAAAAAAAAAAAAGATTCCAGAGCGATCCTAAGTCAGGGAAATAGCCTAGAGCCTGACGACATCTGCCACTGGCATATACCAACCAGAAAAATGTGATAAATTCTGGTACAGGGCACTTAACAAAATCTCAGTAGCAGAGAGCTAAGCCCCATGTCTGCAGCCTGTCTTGCCTCTCTGGCTTTCACTTGGGTTCTTCCACTGGAAAGTCATCAGCGAAAGATTAGAGGAGGGGAGAATACAGACATAGGGATAAGTATCCCCTCTTTTCACTCCCTCTGTGGTCACCATCCTAGCAGTGACTGCTCTCCTTTGGCCAAAGTTCCCGTTGGGCATTCTATCTTTCAGGCTGCAGTGCATACCAAGATCCAGAGATTCCCTCCTCTTGCCTCTTGAGCTCTAGGAATAGATTCCCGTGAGTTCCCTGGTTCCCCATCATTGCCTGTTGGTTCCTTTAGTCCTGCCTGCACTTCTGTTAAAAATCTTTTTATTAAATTCTTGTCAATTTATTCTTTTCAGCTCAATCCTTTTCAGGTACATCCTTTTGTGAGTATTGGCTGTTTCTAGTCATGTGCTCACTGGATACACCAGGAATAGGGCTGTTGCCAAGCTCTTTTACCCCCTGTAATTCCCTTAGACTGCAGAAAAGTGAATAAAGCACAAAGCACCCAGACCTCAAACCATATAGTGGCAAAAAATTAGTGTCACATAAAAAGAGAAGAGGGTCAAGAAGTCACTTGCTGTGTATAGAGCAAGTTAAACATGAACAAGATAAAAAAGAAATATGTCTCCAACATATTATGGAGAAATGTTTTGAAGAAAAACACAAAGAAGCAGAGTTTATTAAAAATGACCAAAAACTTGAACAGAAAAAGTAATATTACACACACATAATTAGTTCAAGCAATAGAACAAGTTAATATAGAATGATTTTTTCTTTTTACACTTGAGCTTCATGAAATTCTAAAATAGTAGATTGAGATAAAACCTCAAAGATCAAAATAATATTAACAGGGATTTTTTTATTACTACCTCCAATCTAAATATATTTCATCATCCTTTTTTTAATTTGTGAAATTCATAAATTAGAAACTTCAAGAGACAAAAGAGGCAACAATAAAAAGTGAAGTATCAATATAAATGAAAGACTTGAGCTAATAAGCAGGAAGAAAAAGAGAAAGAAAAAGAAAAAGAGAAACAGAGAGAAAGCAATAGAAATGAAAGACAGACAAAGATAATACAAAGCAAGGATAATTGCAACATACATTGGAACAGCATACATTGAGTGCAACCAAAAATAAAAAATTGTATTCAGATATAATGCAAGAGACTTTCCCTGAAATTTAAAATGGAGAAAAGATCAGTATAAAAGTATAATGTAAAAAATATACAAAAGATCAATATAAAAGTGTAATGTCAAAACTTAAGAGGTGAAAGTAAAATGAAAGAAATATGAGAGTGCTAAAAATTTATCTTTCTAGTAAAGAATAAATCCACATGAACTAATATTAACAGGAATTTTTTTATTACTACCTCCAATCTCAGTATATTTCATAATTCTTTCTTTTAAACATTAGAAACATCTAGAAAATAATATATCTAGATATTATCATAAAGGGGAGAAATCTTAGAAGTTCAAATATTCCCTGTTTTCTACTTTTTTTAAATAAAATTAAGTTTATTAACTTTCACTTAAAATTACAAATATAGCATAATTACCTCTCAATTATAAGTATAATTACTTATGAGTATATTGCTTTCTTTCTTTATATCTAGTAATTAGCCTATTATGTCCTTATATATAAAAAGACATACAGAATAATATCTGGAATAATATTTAATCATTAACAACGGTTATTTCAGGGTAGCAAAATTGAAAATGATTTCTTTTAGTTTTATATTTTAAATTTTCTGCTCTCTTTAGGCCTTTTATAAGCATGTATTATTTCTATCAAAACGTGGTTTTTAAAAGAAGAGAGTGAAAAATAGACTGAAACCAAATATAGCAAAATAGGAAATATGTATGATTTATTATTGTTATTTTGTACTTGAGGTTTTTTTAATTTCTAAATGTTATTTTTGAAAAGGAAACATAAATAAAAACACTGAAAAGATACCAAAATGTTAGCAATTACCAAAAAAAAATAATAAGCTATTTTTTCACACACTTCTCTCTTTTATCTGTTTTTCTACAAAGAACTAAATTTATAATTTAAACAAATAAACTATTTAACATTATGGTGGAGATCGTGAAATAAACTAAGTCAAAAGATCTGTGCTCTTCCCTCAATTCTGTTATGATCCATTTTATAAAATTTAATAAGATATTTAACTTCGCTGGACCACATTTCTTCATTCAGAAACATTGACATACCTTGGACCTGTTATACAGAATTAAAATTTAGGCCAAAGAAATCGTTATGAAGATAAATAAGAAATGGTCTGGCCCTTCAGGAATCTACAGTCTAATTAGGGAAAACAGTTAACATAAATACTACAAATTAATGTCATAAGTATGTCCTTGAAATATATACAAAATATACTTTAGACACCTATGACAAAAACTGATCAACCATTCTTTTTTTTTCTTCTCCCTCTTTAATTCCCTCCCACCCCCACTTCCACCCCTGACCTATGGATGTTGATGTCTCCCCTTAAGAGCTGGATCTCTGAAGGCGGGGCATCTCTTCCCACATGCTAGCAGTGTGCACCCGGGGCCTGGTGCCTCCTGTGCACTCAGGAGGCCTGGCGCACCTGGGTCCTGGCAGATAAACCATCCTTAAGGGATTTAGGGAAAAATCACAAACAAGAGGCATTTGATGTGGGCACATTATGGGGCAAGAAAAAACAGTATTCCAGGCAGAAAAACAGAAGTTCCAAAGCAGGGAGTGCAGAACAGCCAGGCATGTTAGGGATGACCAAGAAGTTCACAAAATTGGAGCATCAGATGTGTGAGGAGAAGGTGATGTCTGCAGTGCATCAGCTAAAGGTACGCCGATGCTAAAGTGAGGCAGGTCCTTTGCCACGGTAAAGCAATGCAATTCTTCCATGGACAATGAGGACTCATCACATCCTTTAGTGACAGCATCAGATTTTATTTTAGAAACATTATTCTGCCAACAGTGCAGAGGGTAGGTTTGAAGGCAGAGACAAGAGCCAGGAAGCCAGTGAAGAAGCTATTACTTAGTCCAGTTGAACAGAATCAAGGACCAGAACTATGGTAATGGCAGGGAGATGGATTGAGAAGACCCCAGGAGTGAAGAGAAGAATACTATTAACTATGAGTTTAGAAGAGTAAGCAAAAGTTTAGGGAAGAAAGAATAAGTGAAGATAGCAGAGAAAAAGGTGATGCTGATGTTTCTAGGCTAAGCATCTAGGTGAATTTTGATTAACAGTAATGAAGAGGGAAAATACAGAAGAAACAAGTTTAGAAAATAAGAGAAATAAATGATATAGTTGAGCTGATATTTAGGTGGCATTTAGCCAAAAAAAAATTGCTTCGAGATTTATGTATTTCCATTAGTGGAAACTTTCTCCAAAGATGTCAATAGATGTCAGCATTTATTTTTTATAAAATCCATCTTTTTATCTTAACTGATAACTGTGGAATGTATTAGGCAGCAATACTTAATACTTCTGCAAAAGCACCCCAAAACTATGTCATTTACACGAGTAAAGACTCAGAAATAAAAGATCCAGCATAAAAATATATAATAGTTATAACTGTTACAAGACAAAAATATGACAGTTCATCATACATAGTCTTGTATTTCATACCTTTTCTCTATATTCACTTTACTTCCTGTTGGAATGTAGCCTTTCAAATTTCTTTGAATGAAGATCTCTGGATGACAAACTCTCTTAATCCCTAAATGTCTGAAAATATTGTTATTTTACTCTCATTCTGGATGATAAATGAATGAGTAAACAACCAAGGCATCAACGGTTCTATTCAAAGGGTGATTTGTTTACAATTTGGTCCTTGGTCTGGAAGAGACTATTGTACCAAATAAGTTCTGATATGGTTTTCATGGCAGCTGACAAAAGCTAGGTTGACCAGCCTTCATCCTAGGAATTTTCAAACTTTGATAGGAAGAAAGAAATGGGACTCTCTCTCTTCTAGGGAAGTTGAAAAAGACACACCCCACTACAGTAATTTCCAACTTTCATTGCATACTAGGATTCCCAAAGGAGCTTTTAAAAAAATTTACCAATATCTGCACCCTACTCCAGACCCATTGAATCAGAATTTCTGGAGATGTCTTGGACAGTAATATTTATTATTCAAATAAAAAGTTTATTATTCAAATAAATAAAAAAGTTTATTCAAATAAACTTTTTACTTGAATAATTTCATCACTATTGAAAAGTTGAAAGAGTATATTCCTTCACCTAGATTGCACTAATTGTTAAACATTTAGAGATGATTTTTTAAACTCTCCAGTTTTATATATTTATTAATATAAAGAATTGAGAATATTCCCAGATGATAACCATATGCAATTGAGAACAAACCAACTATGAAAAGGACAGTGCAAAATAAAGCAGATACACCAAGAAGGACGAAGATTTAAAAAAAAAAAGAATGTCTTGGTGACACTCAGCATCCTGTATTTCATGCTGTGGGTACTATAAGATACAATGATATCATTATAATAAAATCACCTTTGGGATTTGAAGTAGTGTGTCTTAGGAACTTGTTCTTTCAATCAAAAGATTCAGGAATAATACACAGAGGCAATTAGATTCTACAGCCTCATCTCTAAAGAAAAATGAAGCCAGGGGCTTTACTGTCTTGAAAGATTGAAGTTATGTTAAGAGAAATACGTATTAAAAAAAAAAAAAAACAGAATCCATAAGTTCCCAGGATAATGGAATTAAAGATAATGAGACCACATGCTAAACTACAGTTTTGTGGAAGTAGCTACTATGTTTTAAGCAGACCGTTTTTCCATTAGTGAATTAAGTCAAATCTTGCCCAATACAGGTTCAGTACCAAGGATGGTGGGATCTTAGGATACAATCCCTAAAAACATAAAATATAAGTTTTGCAGTCTTTGAAGGCTAATCATTTGCCCAGAAATGTACTTGAAATCATTTCTTTGAGCTACAAACAAGCCAATTTTCCCAAGCTATCATTATATGAATGAACTTTGAAAGAAGAAATTTAATAAACTCAAAATAATGTAAGATAAATTCAAGCCTCATTCTTTTATCTGTAAACAATGTGTTACTTTAAGGAGAAAACACATTGTGTCAAAATTCAAAGGATAAAAATTTTTAAGCAAAATTAAACTTTCAAAATTCACACTCAACAAAGACAAAGAATCTTTTGGAAAAAGGAAGGAATAGATTTATCAATTACAACAATACTTTAAGGAATTGTATGAAAGGCAATGGAAATGTAGACATTTCGGTATTCTCTCTCCCGATGCAAAGAATGACACAAAAGAGACAAACTTATGAACCAAGTAAAATCTCCCTCTAGTTTACGTTGCTCTTGAGAGAGTCCCATCTGAGGAAAATGAGGATCAAAAATTAGTAATGCCATAGGATAGTAGCTGGAAGTGCGGGAGTTTTAGTGAAGGCGTGAAAATATTCCTCTGAATTCACAGAGACCTTAAAGCTGGCAATATCTTAATAACAAGTCCAAATATTAGATAAAATATTACAAAGTTCAATGAGAAGAAATAATGATTTAAAAACAGTTAATTAGCTTCTGTATTTATACTTCATCACTTTTAGAGCATCAGAAAAGGAAAACTCCTCTAAAGATTCCAATTTCCTGGATCCTGATATTTGGATGGGATCAGAAGCACAAAAAGAAAGAAAGAAAAACAAAAAGATTTTCTTACCAAATTAGCACTCTTATTGAATTATGTTGTGTCTCTAAGTCATCAAATTCCTCTTTAATACTCATCACTGTGTGCTAGTAATCAAATCCCAAATTACAGAGCCTCAAAACCTTGGAAGCATAATCCGTTTCTCATCTCTGAAATTCCTCTCTGAAGGAAGTCATCGGAAGAAGGAAATGTGAGACTACTCACTGCGGCTAGCCAACAACAAAGTCACCAGCAAATCTGTCCCGATCCCTGGCAGTTGTGCTCACAGGTGTCAGTGGCTTTCCTTTGTCATATCTTGCCACAAATCAGTAAGCTCGGCTTCTATATCTCTAAGCAGTCAATTTAGCTGCGAATGGCTGATCCCCAGGCTGAGGCAGCCAGGCTGGGCCCTGCCCTAGCACAGCCAGCCAGCCCCATGGCAGGGGCCCTGCAGCCTGACAGACCAGTCCTGCATGGGAGAAGCTCCTGCAGTGGGAGGAGCACTGTGCCAGAGAATGGATGAGTCACACCCTAGGTGACACACAGACTCTCACAAAACGCAAAGGCTTCCTTTTTTCGGCAAGAGATCCAGAATTACGGTAGCGTCACAGGATCTGTGGTACTTGGCCATAACTATTAACCTCCTCGTGAATCTTCCTAAGCCACAAAGTGGAATATGAAAAACACAAGTGCCTCTGCTCACTGCTTTGTCTTTGTCTGACCTTCTAGTCACTAGGATTATGGCAGTGTGGTTCTCTAATTATTTCTGGTTGTCCCTAAGTTTCAAGCCCAAGACAGCTTTGCAATCCCTAACCTCCTTGTGATTAGATGGGGTCATATAAGTTGTTCTGTCATGGTGACCAGCAATTCAACATGATAGCCATCCCATCAGCCTGGGTCCGTGAGTGACTGTGATAAGCAGAGGACCCTGCTGGCCTATGACGAATATGAGCAAAATATTACTCTATTGTTCTTAGTGACTAAAACTTGGAAGCTCCTTTTTACCTCAGCATAACCTAGTCTTTACTGATGGACACAAGAACCAAGGCTCTTAGGAGGCAACATGGACAGTGATGTATCGTTCTAATTTTGAACACTTGAAATTCTTTTCCACTTTTTTTTAATCATTTATGAACTTTCTAGGTCTCTAGCTCATGTTTCAAAAACCACATGTATGTTTATCTAGGATGCGGCATTTTTCAAAACCCTTACTAAAATCTTCAACGTAGTAAGAGGAACCCCAGTTTTTAACCCCACTGCTCCCTCTGTCCTCGTTTTGCTTCCTGGATTGCTCTAAATCTTCTTGCAAATGACCAAAGACTTGGGAGTCACTTTCAGAGCTGAAATCCAGTCAAGTTCATCCATCAGAAGGGAAAATTAAATATTTCCGTTGTGTAAATACTGCATAACCAGGGTGCCATGTATTTGTGGCTATATCAATTTACGCAAAATATGACCTCCAGCCTCACAGAACTTACAGCCTAGTTGGGAAGAGAAGGGACATAAATGTGAGAAATGTGCAAGGCCTTCTCTGCTAAGAGCTGAAGCAATAAGTTTAAAGCAGCGAAAGGAGACTAGTGGTCCAGGGCCACTTTGTGGAGTACGCAGGGCTGGGCCAGGCATCAAAGGACACATCTAGTTTATATTAAGCAAAAATTGGCAGCAGGAAAAGCTGAGGGTTAGTCATGGTTTGTTTGTTCAATAAACTTTTATTGAGCATCTACTAGAGACCAGAAAGGTAAAAGCTAGAACTGTTCTGGGAGATCATCCAAACTCAACTTCACACTGCACAAATCAGAAAAAAAACTTGGTTATTATTATGTAGGACTCTCAACTTTTTAAAAAGGAAAATAATGGCCTCAATTTAGTAAAGCAGAGCTCCTGAGCATGGGTCCAGCCTTGTCACCAGTTGCTCCCTGACTCATATGTTACTGTTAATGACTTACTATTTTCATCATGTTGTTTTAAGTCTCCAAGTTTCTGTGCGTGTGTGCCCCATGCCTGGGACAGCCTTCCCACCTCTGTTTGCTGGCGAACAATTTGTCCTAGATCATGATTCAACCAGACTGTCTCATTCTTGAGAAAGTCTCCTCCAAAGCCTGAGATGAAACAGGGTAACTCTTCTTTTGCCTAGTCACTAATTTTGTAATGTTGGCATCTGAATCTTCCCCTCTGAACTCATCTTTGCCAGAGTTGCGACCTACCCTGTCTTGTTCGTCTTGCTCTAGCTTAATGTAAAATTGGTTCACATATCTTTTCGTTTCCATTGGCCTCTATCTACTACAGCCCAAAGGGCCTCCTCCCATATCCACCCATGGCTTCACCTAGCTGACTCATTCTTGTCAAGTGTCTCCTCTACTGTCACATCTTCCATGACAAACTACTCCAGCCCAGTTTACCCCTCCAGGGTACACAAGACTGGCATCACCTCATCATTTAGGTTTCAGTTCAAATGACATTCCCTTAGAGAAGCAAATAATGATTTGGCAGCCATTATTTACCTACCCAAGGTCACTCTGTCTTCTTTCTTGCCAAAAACCTAGACTTGATGACTCAAAACTATTTTGAACTAATTGTGGCAATACAAGTTCTATTTTCTGGTCACTGAATTAGATGTAGTCAGGTTACCATTTGTGTTCAATGAGTTTTAGGGTGATGTCTGCTGGGGGAGGAGATTTCTAAGTAGGATTTACACTAGCAAGCTACACTAGGGAAAAAAGTTCTCTTGCTTCTCTTCCTCCACCTTTTTCTTTTTTCTGGCTTTGGAAACCACAAGAGGATGTAATGCCTGCATTTGTGGCAGCCATCTTTTAACCATGAAGCAACAAGCCTGAGAAAATGCCAACATGTCGAAGCTAGGGGAATAGAAGGATGGGAAAAGTCTCGATCCTTACATTACACCACTAAATTACTGAATCCACCCTGGGATCAGTAACATCTGGGCTTTTTAAATAAATGTTCCTAGGACTTATGTCACTGTTAGGTCTTCTATTACTTGAAGCCAAAGTAGATTAATTGATGCTCTTAACACCTTATCTAAAGCAGCCCAATCTGTATTATTTTCCTCATATATATCACTACTCCAAATTGGCATTCTTGGGAATGTTATGTTATTGGTTGATTGTCTTCCCCAGTGATTATGGGGGGCAGGAACCTTGTCAATTTTATCACTGATGTATTTCCAGGACCTTGAATAGTGCCTGGTACTTTGTAGGAGTTCAATAAATATGTGTTACATAAGTGGTTAAATGAATACCTCTGGTGACAACTCATTATTTCTTGTCTGTCTCATAACAGATGTGAGCTGGTTTAGGTCACAGACCCAGATTTTACTTATTTGTATTTCCCCCCAAATTATCAGACTGCTTGGCATACAGTAAGAAATTAATAAATATTTAATGAATAGCAACATATGCTCCCTGGACTCTTCCTTCAATAACCACCTCTCTCTTTAGGATAGAACTCCTGAGCATATGACATTGGACACCTTGGCAAAGGAATCATGAACCATTGTTTTATGATAGTCGAGCTGACAAAGGAATTCCATAATAGAGTCTTAAACTGGCAAAAGGTCTTAGAGACTGGCCTTGTAGGCCAAACTTCCAGATGAATCATTCCCAGTAATGTAGAGCTGATCACCTCAGTAGACAGTACTTACAATTACGTTTCAGCTGTATTGTATGTGATGGGCTCAGGTAGGCCTTTTTGTGATTGACAGCTATTGGCAGGCTATTATCTATTGATCTTGTCTTTGAAACCCAACCCTGAGAGAAATGCCTTCTCCATATCTTCACACACACAGCTGAACCTGGCAAGGTTTAATGTGCTGTATTTCACTGACTCTAAGATGCCACTGATTATAAGATGCCCATTGTTTTATGGACTACTAAGAAAAAACAATGCTGACAAACTCTGAAACAATGCTAGAAAACTATGGAACAATACTAGAATGTATCCCCTTTCAGAGGTGCATCTTAGATTTGACAACAAAAAATATTATAGTTTCACGTTAAAATAATGAATACAGAACTCCACAGCCTTCCATGCATGCACTTGGTCAATCCTGCTGCGATTCACTGACAGGCTTGCTTTTCCACGATCTTAGATGACAAATTACATTTACTCTCTTCAAACCACTGATGAAACTTCTCCCCACCCCTTATGTTATCAGCCTCACCTCGCATTTCACAGAGAAAATAGAAACTATCAGATGTCAACTCTTCTTTCCTCCAAACCCTCAAACCCACCTGCCATATTAGAGGAAGTGTATGTATTCCTGTCAAAACTTGTCTCTTCCCAGGAGCTCTATCCCTTTCTTCTCAGACTTTCTCCAGGACAGCTTTCCTTAAGATTTCCTATTTCCTGCCTCATCCATTCTCCCTCCACAATGGATCATTCCATTAATCAAATATCTTCCTTCCTGAAACTAAAGTCTCCCTTAGTTCCTGCTGACTCTGCCCCAAGTTTTCTTCTCCAACTATCTTTCTCCTGAGAACTGGTTGTATAAAGGTCACCAGTGTTCTCCAACTTAATAAATCTGTATATTAATTCTCTGTTCTCTTCTTGCTTGATCTCTTAAAAGCGTTCAACTCAATTGGCCACTTCTCCCTTTTTTGTGTATTTTTTGTTGTTATTTTGTTTTAGTTTAGCTGACCCTTTTCAGTATTTCCTGTAGCAGTGCAGGCCTCATAATGGAGAATTCCCTCAATTTTTGTATGTCTGAAAAGGTCTTAATACATTATTCTAGGCTGATAATTCCTTTCACTCAATAGTTTAAATATTTTATTTACATTCCTTTCTGGCTTGTAAGGTTTGTGCTGAGAAGTCTAACGATAAATCTAATGGGTTTTCCTTTATAAGTTATTGTTTTCTTCTCCATGGCTGCCTTGAGAATTTTGTCTTTATTGTTGATTTTTGGTAACTTTAATACAATATATCTTGGTGAAGGCCTTTTTGGGTTGAGATAATTGGGTGTTCTATTGACTTCTTGAATTTCAAGCTCCAGCTCATTTCTTACATTTGGGTTATTTTCATCAATTATTTGTCTGAAAATACTTTCTAATCCCTGCTCCTTTTCTTTGCCTTCAATAATGCCCATTATTCTTGTGTTTCCTCTCCTGATGGTATCAGCTAGTTCCTGTATTTCTCTTTCATTATTTTTCATTCTTCAGCTTCTCTCTTCTTCTTTCTGATTTATTTCTATATTTCTATCTTCAATATCACTGATCCTTTTTTCCATTTGGTCGACTCTATTTTTCAAGCTTGCTATTTCATTTTTCAACAATTGCAGTGTGTGTGTGTGTGTGTGTGTGTGTGTGTGTGTGTGTGTTTTATCTCCAGAAAATCTATTCTATTCTTTTTGAGGGTTTCAATCTCCTTGCTCTGCTCATCTATCTGTTTTTGCAATTCCTGAAATTGTTGATACGATTCATTTCAGAACTCACTAAGTTTTTTCAGAAGTACCATCCTGAATTCTCTGTCATTTAAGTTGCATATTTATATGCCTGTAAGCTTATTTTCTAGAGATTTTTCTCTTTCTTTCTGAGATGCCTTTTGAACTTGGTTGTTCATGGTGTTCAATGAACTATTTCTCCACCTGGGCATTAATGGAAGTGTATATTACTGTTTTTTCTAGAAAGATTTATTATTTAAAGGTCTCTCTTTAGCCTGCTGCAAAGAAGGTGCTTTTCTTTAGGTTTTCAGTAGGTGGCGTCTAAACTTCTTGGATCCCTGCTGTCTACAAAACCTTAATCATGCCTTTTTATTTTCTTGTAGATATTTAATCACACTCGCTAACCTCGGTTTCAGTCTCTGTCAGTGTCAGTGACAGTCTTGGCAGTGTTTGCTCTGATTCCCCTGGGACTCCGTGGTGATGAATCTCAGAGGGTGGGTGGGAAGAAGGGACCCTCTGGGTTGGGGGTGGAGGCTACGGCTCAGCCTCAGTTTTGCAACCGGGACCTGGTAAAAATCAGCTGTTGTTTCTCTGCCATCCCACTTCTCTGCCTTCTGCCCTAATGACTGGACTCTGCCACTGGCCATGTGGAGCTCACAGTACTTGCAGGCAAGGATGTTCAGGGAACTTGTCACACCTTCTCCCTTCACCCTCCTCCTTCAGGGGGCTCCAGCAACTGTGAGAGGCAGCTTCTTTATTTCTCCCAGTCCACCACCCAACACCCGGGGTTCTGATCTGTGGTAGCTCTTATACGCAGATCCCCCACTCAGACATGCTGGTGTACAGTTTGGGTGTCTTTTGTTGACTTTTAGATGTTCAGTTTATTACTGTTTCAAGAAGAGAAATCTGGGTACATCTCTCACTCTGCCATGTTTCTCCAAAACTCACTTCTTCCTTTTTTGAAACACCGTTCTTTTTTATTTTTTAATTGTGTTGAAAAATACACAACAGAAAATTTACCATCTTAACCATTTTTAACATTCAGGAGTATTAAGTATGTTCACATTTTTGTGCAATAGATCTATAAAATTTTTTCATCTTGCAAAACTGGAACTCTATGGCCACTGAACAATAACAATCAACCAAACCCACCCCCAACAACTGATAACCACCATTCTACTTTGTTTCTGAGTGTAACTATTTTAGATAACTTATATAAGTAGAATCATACAGTATTTGTCTTTTTGTTAATGGCTCATTTCACTCAGCATAATTTCCTCTTGGCTTTTCCATGTTGTAACATAGGACAGGATTTCCTTCCTTTTCAAGGCTGAATAATATTTCATTGTGTATATGTATCACATGTTTATCCATTCATCCATCAGTGGACATTTGGGATTTTGAAACACTTTCTTTCTAAATTCTTGTGTTCCTCACATTCTGATTTCCTTTCTGGTCTCTTCTCTACAGGACTTCTGAATGTGGAGTTTCCCAAAGCCTCTCCTTCTCTCTCTTCTTCACTCCCCTCCCCTTCTCTCTCTTTCCCACATTCACAGCTTAGATCTCCAGGCCACATTTCTCTTCTAAGTTCCACATTCACATGTCAGCAAGTCCTATGATTTCTTTCTCAAAATATATCTTAAATCTGCTTATTTCTTTCCACCTCCACTCAGGCTAGCATTAATACGAACACTTTCTTACTGTCTCCCAGATTTCACCCTTGTCCCCTTCCAATGTGTTTTTCAGAAATCTCAAACATATATTTAATCATATCACTTTCCAGAATAAAATTCATTTTCATTGTACTTAGAAATAGGTCTGTGTGCCTCATATGGCCTATAAGGCCCAGCTAACTGAGGACTTGCCCGCCTCTCTGGTCTCACCTTGGGCCTCTCTTCCTCTGTTCACTCAGGTGCAGATAAAAGGGTCTCCTTTCAGCTCCAAAAATATACCAAGTTCTTTTCCACCTCTGGGCCATTATGCATCTTGTTTCTTCTGCCTAGGATAACTGTGTCATACCTCCTTCTCCCCAGTCCCTTGCCCCACTGTTTTCTTCAACACACACACACACACACACACACACACCACCTTCTTTGTGTGATTAGCAATTTCTCCTCTCCAGGATGCCAAAGAGACTAAGATAAGGAAAGACAAACACCTGGGAGCAAACTTTCAGAAAGCCTTCACTCTCAGGGTGGTGAAAGTGCCCAACCAGCATCAGCATGACTCACAGTGGGTGTCTTTTTAAATTTTGTGCCCAAGATCCTCTTCTGCTTCTTCTTAGACCAGCCTTGCCTCTCTCTTGGGCCTAAGCTCCAGTATACTGGTGAGGAGGCCTTCTCTCTAAATAGGTTTCCCCAAACTTTTACCCACTGACCTCATAATCTCCTAAATCACTATACCCTTTTTGTTTCTCACAATTCATTTATTCCAACATAATTATCTACATATTTATTTATTTAAAGGTTGTCTGTTTATCCTCCCTCCTCCAGAAAGACAAGAGCTGTACACACAGAGTAAATGTTTGGTTTTAAATGCATTTAATAGCCACATTTACTTCAACCATCCTTGAAAAAAATGGCTCCAAATTCTATCAGTCTGTAGTCACCTTATTTTGCTTTCTGGAGTTGGAGTAGGGAGGAGGGAGAAGAGATGCAAGAAGACTAACATGAAAAATAAAGTTTCTGTGAGCTTTCTGAATTTCCAAGGGTGAAAATGATTAAGGATTACTAGACTCAAGATTCTCAGAAGAATCCAAAGAAATCTTGACACTTAACCGAATATTAAAAATGTAAAGGCAATCTGGTATAAGGCCTCATTTTTGACATGATACAAAAAACTTTTGTTTCATACATAAGAGCAACTCTTTGCTTTTTACATGTCACCTGCCCAAAAGACTACCAGGAAAATCTATTGATCAAGTGAAACCAAAACTATTAGCTCTACACCTTGACAGTCCTAGTAGGTTTCAGAAGGAAAAAGTTGAGGTCTGGGGAATGGGGGGATAATTATAAAGTTTTCAAGCCTTGAAGACTGAAGAATTTGTTGGGATAGGACAGAGTTTACGGCATAATGGCTTGGCTACGTGAGCACTACACTGCAAAGGTTTTCAATGAGTCTTCATGAGCAAGCTGCTACTCTAGGTAATAAGCTGTCTACATGGTTCAGAGCTTATCTTCCAGGACTTAATACTTCCAGAAGAGCCAGTATCTAAGCTACTTTTGCTTAGTGTGTGTGTGTGTGTGTGTGTGTGTGTGTGTGTGTGTGTGTGTTATTTCCCACTGGGACAGGAAAAATGCTCACTTTTAGCACTGTTTCACACAGGCTTGAATTCTCAGCCATCAGAAAAACTTGTAAAGTTCTAAAACTCACCCTCACAATTTTAACTTACAGTCCCTCTTCTTCGCTCACCCCTCCCCTCAACTCCATTGTTTAAGAAGCAGATAACCTCATTTCTTATCTTAATCATTAAATAGGCTTTTAGGCTCCAATTTGATCAGCAGGGGATGTTATTAATTTTCTCTTATGGTGTTATTACCTACCACAAAATTAGCCAGCTGGCTAGCTTTAAGAGTCTGGTTGCTGTGATGGGGAATTATTCCCAGGGGTAAAGTGTTTCCTTTTCATTGTATTCATAGATTCACCTCAAACCACCCCCTTGTTTTCTTTTCTAAGGGACCAGTCCTGGCAGCTGATTTCCTGTGTTGTTTACTTCCAGAAGTACCTCCCAGGACCTTTATTCAGTATGGATGCTGCTGTTCTGGCTTGGCATCCTGCAGGTTTCAGTCTTAGGCGAAGGCCTCTGGTCACACCTGCTTCCTGCCTTTACAGGAGTTGATGGACTCATAGGTTAGATACTGTTGACTTATTGACTATGGAAGTCTTCTCTAAGATTAAGCAATTTTAATATTCTAAAGAGGAGATAAAACCAACTGTTCACATAGGTGGAATTAAGGGCAAGAAGGGGTAACACTAAACATACTACCTTTTTAATGTATATTTAGAATGTTAGTGTTAGTACAGCTCTTAAAACTCAAGTTCTTAATTTTTCAGTTGAAGAAATAGATCCAAAGATATGATGAAATCTAGTCAAGGTCCCTGAGATGAGGAACACAGGCCAGGTTTAAATCCAGAACTCAACACTTATCTCCCAGTTCAAGAGTAGAAAAAAACTGCTCAGTGGTGAGTAAAAATACTGAAATGCAACCTTTCCTTTGCCCCTTACATTGTCTGTATATCCCATCTTGCAAAACTTTATTTTACAAGGAAAATGTTTAGTTCTTATCAATTTTATTTAGTGTCATAAAAGCCCCTGTGGGGTCATAAAATAGTATCTATTAATAGGCTATAGAAGCATACAAAAATCTTTAAAACTGTGTCAAAATTGTGTGTTGTATGGGCATGAGTGAATGCATATACACACAAATACTCTTTATATTTCAAATATAAAGGGTTTTAATCTAAGTAATTACAAGCTTACATATCTGCTGGAAGGGCTGGGGAGCAACAGCAGAAAGCTCTCACCAAAAATAAAAAAGGAGAAGAAAGAACTGCCAGGGGGTTCTCAAAGCGTAAAGACCCACTGCACACCAGAACTTAATTTTCAAAAAGACACATTTATGCCGACTCCATCACTTACCAGCTATGTGAACTTGGCAAATTGGTTAACTTCTCCTTTCCTTAGTGGGCTCATCAGCAAACGGGGATGTGGTGATATATCCACACAGCATTTATTCTCCCCTTTTCATAATTAACAAGCCCTGATTTTTTTTTTTTCAGAATTGTAACTTGCTTTGTTAAAATATGTACCTTCCTACAGACCCTTGTCACTTGAGTTGAGGATATGACCAAGTTCTCTGGTCAACGAGATATTAATTGAAGACACCAGGTACAACTTTTGGAAAAGTTATTGTTTTTCTCATTAAAAGTAAGTGGGGTGCGAGGAGCAGACTCAGCTGGTATGTGCCTTTGGACTACTCACTCTTTCCCCTCTTTCTACCTGAGATTCAAATGCTATACAAAAAACAACAAAAAGAAAAACAAATGCAATACAGTCATGCACCACTTTACCACAGGGATATGTTCTGAGAAATGCATCATTAGGCGATTTCATAGTTAGACAAATGTCATGGAGTGCACTTACACAAACTTAGATGGTGCAGCCTACCACTGTAATTGTGTGTGCTATATTTTTATACAACTGGCAGTGCGGTAGGCTTGTTTACACTAGCATCAGCACGAACACGTGAGTAATGTGTTGTGTTACAATGTTATGACAGCTACAATGTCACTGGGCAATAGAATTTTTCAGTCTCATTATAATCTCATGGGATCACCACTATATATGCATCGTTGACTGAGACGTCGTTATGTGGTGACTGTATTTATTTCGTAAAGTAAGAATAAAAGCCCCATCCTAAGGAAGAGAGACTAGAAATATAAGAGATGTGGTTCTAAATACCTTCTTGTGCAGTTTCACAAGTTCTGAGCCAACTGCCTCCTAATGTACAATATTATAAGAAAATAAAATAATGGTGTACTGAAATTTTTTTTTACAGGTATCCAAATTCAGGATTTGATAATATCACGTGCCTCATAGAATTGTTTGAGTTAATCCATGTAAAATCACTAAGAATAGTGCCTGGCACATCATAAATCCTTAATAACCATTAGCCATCTTTATTAGCATTCCTGCTACTTCAGTTACTACCATCACTCCTTCCACTGCTGGTTTTATTGCTACAGTCTAGCCCGGAGCATGTGTGCCTTAAGGAGATGAGTATAATAGAAGGAAAAAATGAAGCAGGTAGGCACAGATAGCACTGAGATGTGCTTTAAATCTTAGACATCGAAGTGCCAGGTACTAGCCTATGAATCTTATGTCTTCAGACAGATCAAGAAAACCAGTGAAGCAGGATTTGTAGCAGACTATTAGCTGTAGAAATGCAATGCCTCGTGATAAAGAATGAGTTCTAATGAGAGAAAAGTCAAGGTAAGATGGAAGAAAACCGAGACATAATATGAGTACACTGGTAGGGAGTATAAATTGGTACAACTTCTTCAGAGGACTTTGGACACATATCCCAAAGGCATTAAAATGTTCATGACGTTAACTCAGTTGGTAATTCCACTTCTAGATATTTAAGAGTATTAGAGATGTGTCCAAATATCCGTGTAAAAGAATTTTATTACAGTGTTATTTATAATAGTAAAAAACTGAAATCCAGGAAATGTCCAGCAACCCAACAATAATGAAATTGGTTAAATATATTATAGTATAACCATGCTATTGAATATTATACAGCATGTACATTCATGTTTTGAAGAACACGTAATGATGTTAAAAAATCAATAAAGTGCTCAGCGATGAAATAGCTAATACATAACACACATTCTTAGAAAACAAATTAAAATATTTGTAGTTGTAATCTCTCCTCTGGTTGCTGGACTTATGGGAGATTTTTATATTCTGATATTTCCTAAGTTTTTATGATGGAAATATTTTTTCAAATAAATAAAGCACAAAACAAAACCATCAGTCAGAATTCAGTTCAGAAAGGAGAAGCAACTCTTTGTATTCCAAGTATAAAGGGTTTTAGTATAGGGAATTAAAGCTTACATATCTGCTGGAAGGTCTAGGGAGCAACAGTAGAAAGCTGTCACCCAAAATCTCAGCCTGCAGTTCCAAAGCACGTGGCTGCCAGGAGCTCAGCAGAAATCACAGTTTCCAGGAAGCCCTGCCAACTCTCCGGATGCCACAGGGAGGAAAGGGGTGGGATGAGGACAAAGTGTTTAGGAAGATGCTACAGTTGAGGGAACCGAAAGAAGATGTTGAAGCAAGTGATTCTCAAGAAGCTGGCCCAGAGCAGCAGCCCACAGCTCAGGTGTGGGCAAGCCCCCCAAGTCCTCAACCAGCTCCGCCACTTCTCAGTCTGCAGTCTCCCCACCACTTACTCACAACTGCAGTGGCAGTAATACCACAGAGACAACACAAAGTAATCAATAACAAGAACAACTTCAAAAATTGTATCACTATGAAAGTTTCTACTTACCTAGACCTTCCCATCTGGCCCTGAGTCTTGGGGTTCTTCTGGGGGACTAGTGAGAGTCTCTACATTTGTAGCAACCAGCCAGTCCAGCTATCTACCACATGGGAAATAATATTTAAAGTGTTCTTTGTTTTGTTCTGTTTTCTTTTTACCTCAGGGGATTATGAAAATTACAAAGGATTTGCCTAGCATGGTACTGTCCTGACTCTGGCACAAGCACTCTAGGAGTTAAGTCATTTTTCATACTGGGGATGTTTTGAATTACACACCCTAAAAAAAGAGTAATTTCCCTCATTTGTGAGCTGAATTGTTTCCCCGAGGCCTTTCCAACACTGCTCTGGGAAGAAGGGATTGGTGAATAGCACAGGGAAAAAGAGGTGAGGATAGAGGAACATTTCAGTCTGACAGGAAGCCAAGAGCCTGTGGTAGGCAAAATTATCGCCTCCATATCATAGGACATCCACATAGATGTCCTCCTAGTCCCTGGGCCAGGTGGGTATGTTCTCTTTCATGACAAAAGAAATATTGTAAATGTGATCAAATTAGGACCTTGAAATGGGGAGATTAGCCTGGATCATCTAGGTGGGTCTGGTGCAATCACAAGCGTTGTTAAAAGTGGAAGGAGGCAGGAGAGTCACTCAGAGTGATGTGACTGCACAAGAAGGCAAAGGGATGCAACGTGAGGAGGGCTCAACCCACTATTTTGGCATTGAAGATGAAGGGTGCCTTAAGCCAAAAAATGCAGGCAGCCTCCGGAAAGTGGGAAGGGCAAGGAAATGAATTCTCTCCTGGACCCTCCAGAAAGGAACTTGCCCTGCTGACCCCTTGGTTAGCCCTCTGAGACTCATCTCAGACTTCTGACATCCAGCGTGATGATACATTTCTATCGTTTTACAACACTGTCTGTGCTGATTACAGCAGCAATAGAAAATGAATACAGAGACCTTCTGTTTCTGGGACAAGAGGAACATTTGGACGAGAGAACAAGAACAAGAACATCGGGCAAGAGATGACATTCAAGTATCTTCTCGGGTCAACTCACCTGGGGAGGAAAGGGCAGAGGGAAGCAAGGGGTTCACACACACACGGCGATGTTCAGGAGATCCAAGAACAAGAGACTCATGCTCCCTCTCCCCAGACATGTCATGGTGGGGTTTCAAACTTTCATGAGGAATCTAGCATGTTCCTTCATACTGAACCAAGCAAAGAGAGTAATCAGGTAAGTACTAGATAACCATCTCTCTTCTGCTGACTGGGCATAACCAGATCCAGAAATCTGCAGATGCCTTGGTTATGGGGCTCTGTGAGAACTGGGGGAAGAATTGGGACGGGATGAGATGGCATTGCACCCAGAGACCCGTTATTAGAGGTTTTGGCAGAAACCAAGTGCCTTATCAGGGTGGTGGCATGAAGAACTAGTCAGGACCAGCAGCAATCCAGTGGACAGGAGACAAGAAGCTCAGAGATGATCCATGAAGACTGTGGCCTGGGGGCCAATGAAGGCGTAAGGGACGATAGGTGAGGTCGCACCTTCTGCTGTCAAGATGATGTATCTGATCCCCCCTACACACACACACACACACACACACACACACACACACACACACACACAGTACATTAAGAACAAAGACGAGTGGGAACAATCTGAGAACTTTGTTTCAATTATCATTTTATACATACAATAATTTACACTAGATATTATTGCTTTTGAATGACAAATTTTGTCTTTTTTTCCTTGACATCAGTGGGAACAAGGGCTTTAGATGAAGATGAAACCAAAAGCATATAGCATTTTTGTACTACACATACATTGACATATGCAATGGACTAAAATAAATATACATTATATTTCATTTTCCATTTCCTTCTCTCCCCCCATGGGACAGGTCATAATCTTGAAGAGAATAAGAAAATGGTCACTTTATCTGAATACTTTTCTGTGTCCTGTGTTCTCCTCATATTCCATGAATTTATCACTATTAAGAATCATAGTTTTGTCACATGCTCAAAGTGACTGAGACCTGAGCCTTTATCAACTGAGATCCGTGAAAGGATTTCCTTCTCCCCAAAGGGCACTGCAGATAGCTTGATTTTATTGGTTAGTGGAAAGAGCTGTGTGTTGTTTTACTCTGTCATGCCACACCATATGTGTTCCATATCTAAAGTCTTTCAGATTACCAGGTCCTTTCTGGGCTTGCCTTGTCCTCTGCTTTTGTGACTCTGTAGTTATGTCATCATCATGAGATAAACATCTTAACCTCCTTTTGGAGAGAAAAACTGAAAATGGATTTACTTTTTCAGGCATGGTCATGGGGACTCTCCACTGACTAGCTACTCTGAGCTGTAATGTCAGAGTCCAACTCTATGTAAATTATACTAGGACCTTGTGGGGAAGACAGAAGAGGCAAAATAAGAGCTATCCCACCAGAATCTCTTTAAGAAGTGCATAACACAATCTCACTAATTTGTGAACTTGTCATATGTGACCATGGAGGGAATTTGTTCTTTGGCCTGGTTAATACAAGAACACATTACGGGACAAAACGAAGAAACACGAGAAGCTCTCAAACAAACAAGGCCAGGCAATGGCAAATCATGTGAGGAAGGGTGTTAGTACTCACTGCAGCAACCTTGGGGTCAAAAAAGCCGTCATGGCACCAACACCCAACAGCAAGTTGGTTTTGTTGCTGCCAGTGTGATGTGATTATTCTCCAGGGCAAAAACAAGCATGAAGCACTCAGGGCCTGCTCTCTCTCTCTGAGTATATATAGTTAAAAGGTAAGGCTTTAAATTGTACCAATAATTTTTTTTTTTTTTTTTTTTTTTTTTTTTTTGCTCTCTTATAGATAAGGTGACAAGATTTGAGTGATTTGCTAAGTTCGGACAGCTCACTTTTAAAGACAGTTTTCAAAGCCAGATCTATCAGATTCCAAGGCCTCAAGTCTTTCAATTGATCATATGCAAGTTAGGGAAGTGGCTGGGCTAGGAGAATGCAATGGTTGTGTCTCGGTTCTGAGTGAATTAAATGGGTTGGAGCCTTCCAAGTTTTTATTTGCAGCTTCCATGTGTATTTGTGATTCCCTCCATTTCCAAAAGCAGCTGAGCTTTATTTGCCTGCCATCTAGTGGTCATTTTCTTTATGGAAGCTAAGTAGGGTTGTTTTTCATAGCTGAAAAGCCACAATCATGTTTACAAATACACTAAGAAACAAAAAATGTTCTTTAAAATCTTAACTTATGTGTAATCATGTTACACAGATAAATCTAAGACAATGGGATCACTGAAAAATGGATTTTGTAAATTAGTCTAACCTCCTGATAGAAAAATTTGATACTAATAGTATCAAATATTAATAGAATACAAGCACTGAGACTAGAAAAATTTCCCCATCAAGTTCCTTATTTCTTATACATTGTCTCTGCAGGGAAACCTTATTACCAAGAGTACAGACTTCAGAACCAATCTCTCTGGGTTTAGCCCCATCCCTTATTAGCTGGTGGCCTTGGCCAAGTTGTTTTAACCTTTGAGCCTGTTTCCTCATATGTGAAAAATAACAGTACCTATCACATAAAATTGTTAAGATAATTAGGTAGATGATAGATACGCAGATGACAGGTTTAACATAATGCCTATTTTTAAAGACAAGTTTACTATAAACCTTACACTACTTAAAGCCTAGTTTACTAAATGTGTTAAAAGTATTTTAAGAGCCTAATGCAGAGCCCCTGGAAGCATGGCTATTTTATAATAATTGGCATGATAGTGGTTTAGAGAAACTATTCAATTGGAATCCTTGAGTAAGAAAAGGCAGAAAAGTAAAGACAAGGGGTAAAGAAAGGCCATATCTTTTCATTCATTGAGACATCAACTCAACAGTTTCCATTATCCTAGGGACACCAGGTTATTGATTTAGGTCTGCAGTTCTTAAAGTGTGGTCCACAACTCAAAACTACTTCCATAATACTAAGATGCTAGTTACTATTTTCACTGTTGATAGTTGCATTGATGGTGTAAGTGCAATAGTGGGTAGACTTGTTGGTGTGTCCCCATGAATAAAGCAGTGCTACCAAAGCGTCATTGTATTCTCCAGCACCAAATTCCCAGTAAAGAAAATGCTTGGCCTTGCCCTGTCTGCATGATTGTTTTTCTTATTTCATATGTTAAGGCTGATGATCTCCTGATATCAAATTACAAGTGAGGTTGGTCTGTGATCAGCATTAAAGTTATGCTGGATTCATAAAATGAATTGGGAAATTTCTCTTTTTCTAAAGCTGAGTAATTTAAGGCAGTTGAAACAAAGCTATGATCCCTTGTGGTCTTACAGCCTTTTTTTAGTGATGGACCTTTAATTACATTTCCTATTTATGGTATGGTTAGTCAATTAAATTTTTCTTTTTTTTTTTTTTTTAGATCAGTATTCATTTTTTATCCTAAGGTCCTATATCTTAAAATGTCTTTGTGTTATGTATCTTGACAACTTCCTCCTGAGACAGAAATTTTCATTTCTAGAATTGAGTCTGGTTCTGTTTTTATACTGTACACTTGAATATAACATGCACACCTGTAAAGCTGTGTGTGGTATTTGGTTACTCACCTTTGAAGGGTGTCAGCAATTTGCTGACTAGTGCAGGGAGGAGCAAGAGGGAGATGACTGCAACTTTAATTCAGAATGTTATCTAAAACACCTGTTGCCTTTCCTAGGAGCACATCTCCCTGCTAAGATTCCCAGCCTTCAAATTAATAGGGTTTACGATTAGTGTGGCTTCTCTTTCCACAACCCCTGCCATCCTGCTACATAAAATGTGGGCCTAAGATGATCAGACGGACACTTCAGAGTGATCTACATCTGGCACAAGGTCTGGGGAAGTTTGTCAGACTTCAGGCTGTCATTTTGTTCCAAACTTCAAAAAGCATGTAGGAGGTATTTTTATTACAAATTTTGGTTGTGTTTACTTATTTGCAGATGCTGTTATCTTAAATCTTTTTTAATATACTATTTTCCACTCTATTTGTTTTTCATCATATCAGATTCTATTTGTATTCTATTCAATTAACGTTGAGGAGTATTTCTAAAAATATACTATGAAATGTTAACAAGTGGCCTCCTTTATTAAAATTTTGCCACTCAGTACACTTAAAATACAGTTTCCTCTAACTTTATTCACATAATTTTCTAGGAACTGAAACGTAATAAATAACACTTGTAACCTGATAGGAAAGAATACCACACAGTAGCTGCAAAATGAAAACCACACCACCATCTTTGATAGCAAAATTATTGGCTCCATGTAAAAAATATTGATACTTTATTTTCTTTATATAGAACAAACATTTTCACAATAAAGGTGACAGTTGTGAAATAAAAGCAATAATGGTTAGGATTCAGAAAAAAATTTTAACATCCAGACTCAAGTCTTAACTGTTAATAAAACCTAATAGATTCATTTGCATTAAATTGCTCTCTGCTTTTATTTCCTAGAATGGGACTAATTCAGCAAAATCATAACTTTTTAGACAAAACACCTGCATAGGGGTTGGATTAGACAATCTCCAATGTCCCTTCAAACACTAAAATTCTATAATCCAAAACTTTACCACCACGTATGTCCCTGCAAGGCCTAATTTATGCCTGTTTATAAAGGACAAGCAGCAGCAAGTATTTTTCAAACTTTAACTTAAATGACTTGTCATACTTATTGTCCATATTACTTCACAGTGGTGTCTAATCCTTTTCTATGATTCGGATCTTCCAGTGGGTTTCTAGAAAGCCTGGAGTCATGTATATGGCACATTTTCAATTAAAGTATATATATGTAGGCCTTTAATGTCTTCTGACTGCCTTGTTTATCAGGTTTACCAGGACTTCCAGTTTTAAGTTCAGAAACCCAAAAAGTTATGAGCAACTTTATGCTTAAGGAACCAAAAAATGAATGCATAGCTAGGGCTCAGGAATGACTTGTTATCAGTTTTGAAATTCTCGTGGATTGTTTCCATTTTCTTTACGCTCCATTAAATTTTGTTCTTTCAAATCAGTTTCTTCCACATGACAGGAGACAATAACTATGGAGAGCTCCCATGCTAAGACTAGCTCCTTGTTTCAAATTTTTTAAGTCTCATTCTCTAAATGAATAACTCAATTTGAGCAAAGTACTCTCCCTTGGGCCAATCACTGGGAGACAGAATCTGTAAGGTGGTCCCAGCCTCATTGTGAATACAACACAAATGAAAGGATCATCTCCCCCAAAGAAAGGGCTGTTATATTCAACAGCAAGGGAAGAGGAAGTATTATGCCTCCTTTCTCTTAATCATATACATCACTAAAATGTTTTTGAGAAAAGTAAAATAGCAGCTTCCTTTTTTTTTAACCTACTCTATGCCAAGCACTCTATAAGGTTCTTTATATAAATCATTTCAAAATCTCCCAATATTCCTGAGGTAAAGAAACAGACTTGCAAAGATTCAGTAAACTTCACAAAGGTTTAGATGCTTTCCTTTAACTGTTTATATTCTTTTATTTAGAAAATTCAAAGTAATAGGTAACAATTTTCATTATATTCTGCAATAAGCATATTCTAAAGTTAATGAAGAATAACCAGTAAAGATCAACACAACGGGTAATACTATTCTTTTATTATTAATTTTTCCTTTTTGAAAGAGAAGCATGCTTTTATATAGCACCTGTAAACAAATGAGTGGGTTTTCAGTTTCCGAGTTACCCCATATATATATAGGTATACATATATATATAATTCCCACACCTCCTACTCTGGAATGTTAGAATACCACACCAACTGCATTACATAATAATTACTGAAGGCAAGTCAGGTGAAAACAAGAGTAAAATTTTATGGCTAAAATATTCATAGCAGCAACTTTTAAAAGATGATTTTATTAAATCAAGTCATTGCACTTGGTCATTTTATTGCTACAGCAAAACAAGGCCATTAACTTTTTAACACTTCTCATTTCTGACTTTAACTGATTGTCTCATTTTGTTCATGTTTCAAGTTTAAATGCAAGCATAAAAGGTTTACCAATAAATCTTGAGAGCACTTGGGTTTTTTTTCTATGATCACAGTAAGTAGTACATAATAAAAGAGAACCATCTGTTACACCAGGCCCATTCTATCTTCTTCAGACTTAAACTATGTAGAAGTTTCAGACTTAAATTTTGTAAAGAAGCTTAGCTGTCACACATGCACACAACACACACTGCTTCTAATATCTGAAATACAATAAGAAAAATTAGTAATATTGTATATTTCAAAGAATAGCAAACCTCAACAATACACTAATTAATAATTTGGCAATGACAGATTCCGTGCTACTTACCTTATCTGTCATTTATATTCACTCATAGAAAAAAATAATGATTTACCCAAAAATAAAGGCTATTATTATTACATACCATTTTGTGACATAAACTTTAGGAATAAGAATTAATAAAATTCCCATATAAGAACAAATACTGGTAAATTGCTAGATAAAAAATAATCAGTTTTCCCTTTGAGTTTGTTTGGTTTGCTTTTACATTTGGTCAAAGGCTGAAAACAGAAATAGTATTTTAATTACTTTTCTATTCTGACTGAAGAAGTATTCTAAGCAAATACTTTAAATGTATTTCCATACTCATGACCATCTTGATTATATATACTAATGAGAAAATGACCAACAAAAAATTTTAAGAACAGTCTGAAATCTGCTGGAAACTTCCCCCACCCCATTAGAGTGAGGAGGGATCACTTAATAGATTTCTCCAAATAGAAAGTTTGAGAATGATTTCTAGGATATATTGTTTTTATTTCTACCTAAGGACTTTCATTAAAAAAAGTAAAACCTAACTATTAACAAGAAGGAAATCTTCATTTGACAAGTCATTTAGAAACATTAGGTAGGTAGGACTAAACAATTTTGTTCAGTAGTGACCTCATTTGAAGAGCCTAAGGACTTTAAAGAGTTAAAATGTACATATACTCAAGACAATCAGGTTTCACCAAAAGCACTAATGTGAGTTGTGAATTTTAACATTAAGTAATTACATACTGGAATTTCTATCATTTCCTACTTCAGCTCTTTCATTTGAAACAACCTGACAACATGTCATTCATATAAGATTTCAGTATTATAAGATCAAAACTTAAAGGAAAAATATTGATTTGGTGGTTTAAAGTAACATAAAATGTTACTTTAGCATGACAGATGTTACTCAAAATCTTAAAGTCACTTGCTATAATAAATCTTAAAATATGTATTTTTTTTTTTGCAAATGAAAAAAGTCAAATTTCTACCTTTAATATAAAACCCCATGTTTTGAGACTACAGATATAACATTTTTAAATTTTCAACTTTTCATAAGTGTCTCTGAAAGGACTGCTAATCCATCCACTTTATGAAAATGCATTTTGAATATGGTCAACTATATTTCGCTTTAAATAAACTACAATGTTACATTTTATGATATACTAACACTTTTTATAAAGTTGGTTCCTAAATGACTTAGTTTGGTCTACTAAGTAAATTACACATTGTAACCTGAGTAGTTACACAATAACTCGTCAAAGTATGAAACCTCACACTGAACTTCTGAAAGTTTTGTTTTCCTAATACTACTAATATTAAAAATTAGAGGGAGGGACATAAAAAATTAAGTCACAAGATGATGAAATGAATAACGTTAAAGCCTGAAAATAGCAGAAAAGTACAGCAATGAAGCTGGTGTTTGTATGTTATATGTGCTGTAGTTTCTAGGCACAATGCATTAAAGATTAAATTAACATTTTTAGTTCTTTAGACCTCATGAATTTAAAATAGAGCTCATTTTCCCAAATATATTTAACAATCCAATACATCTTAACTAAATTCCTTTTATGAATCCTATAGTGCAAGCAATATAAAATATTCTAAAAGCTGAAGAAATTATTTTGATTATTTCACTAGTTATTACTATATGTATGGGTGAATAATCTGGTACAAAGCCAGGAAACTCTTATTTCATCACCCAAAGTATAAATAGCACTGCAAACAAACAGGCACAACAGTGTAATCCTGGGTAAAGAGTAAAAGTGGAAAATATATATATATATACATATACACAAAGTTTATATCCCTTATGTATTTTGTATGGGAAAAGTAGTGACTATAGTTACTATAAAGCTAATTTCTCCCTCTTTAGTACATTTTACAGATTATTTGTAAAGATATCACCATATTTATAGATTTCTTTAAAAATACTACAAGTTTCAATAAAAAAACTATTGTGAACTTCCTTTTTATACAGATTCAGTAGTATTTCCAAGCAAACTAAAAAAAAAAAGTTTGCAATCCCAGCACATAAGAAATAAGGCCTCTTTTTTTTTTTTCATATTGGCAAACAAAATATATATAAAACTCACCCTCCCCTTACTTTTCTATAGATTTTTTATAGTTCATATATTCATATTTATCACAACATCAGCATTTGTTATCTTAAGTAACAAGTCAGTTGAAGTTCATAGTGTTGCTTCTGAATCCCTGTAAGATTAAAAGCACTGGGTCCATGCCACTTCAAGAAGACAGGACTGCTTTTTTCAGCTTCTCTATTTCTACCTATAATACAAAACGTAAATTGAGCAACAGGTAAAATATGTTTACTTTAGTAAAGTTTCTTTATTTTGTAGTATGCTATTAAGATCTGATCACACTTTTAAGCCTCCAGATGTTGATTTCCATTAAAAAATCCAATTTCCGATGTTGCGTACATAAAATTTCTAATGGCATAATACAGAAAAAGTTCAAAAGAAAAAGCCACAGTGAGAATTCTTAAATGGCAGGTGACAACAAAAAAGGAACAACAGTTGTTGTAGTCAGAGAACAATGTTAAATAATGTGAGCATTTGAAAGAACTGTAAGAAAATGAACCCTACAAAGAACAAAAGAACCCTTGACACCAAATTAAGAAAGCTACATATACCTGGAATTAAACAAAGGGGGCAGTATAGAACAGTAAAATATATAAAATAAATAAAATAAAATAAAATAAATTAATTAAAGGACCAGTTTAGTTCTATATTGACCACTTACAACCTATAGGTTATTGTAAATCATTTAACTTCATTTGGTCTCAATTTCATGACCTGTAAATAGTATGTTCTAGATTAAGTTATCTTTAAAGCCTGAAAATATATTTAAGATTCAGTCACTGTGTTGGAAATATTTCTACCTTTAAGCAGACTGTATATCCTTCACTTAACAGGAATTTGCAATTAAAGAAATTAAAAAAAAAATGGAAAATTCATTAAATTTTCACAATAACTACAGTTATTTAATTTTGACATATTACCAATAACTAAATTGAGACTCAAAAAAATTAAATACTCATGCCAAGAGTTCCACAGTAGCAAGGGACACAAAACTTGTACTGCTAAGGTCTAAGGCTTTAAAGCCCAGTTTTTATATTCTCTTCACAATCATATAATATTTTGATCATCTTTAAATCTTTCACTGAATGTGGAAATATTTAGGCCTTACCTCTAAGATGATAGTAGCATCATCTTTCTACACAACAATGCATACAAATAATACATGTTATGACTAACCTCTGACCAATAGTTAATTTTAAATGATGAGCATTTTGCCACAGTTAAAAAGTAGAATGCAATAAGCTCACACTCTCCTAAGGGATTCTAACCATTTAAGAATGACTTGTTAACTCCAGGATCTTTCTTAATATTTTTCTTCAACTAATATTATTATTACTGGCTAAACATCTGAACAGCACTGGATTGGGACAAACCATAATCTCAAACTGAACTGAGACAAAATCTCTCAATCTTCAACCTAATGTGCTATTAGTGTCTCTATTCCAAAGATACAATGATTAACTGTAACAACTTTAATGGGCAAGAAAAGAAAAAGATATTAATCAAAGAAGAAACATGGTGTGGAAATAACCCTATATGTAGTCAGTAATACAACATACCGCTATTTGCCATAAATTCAGATATCAGGCAAATACTTATATAGTTTCTCCTCTAGCTATTTTATATTCATTGTTCATCTTTAGCCCTTTTTATTACTCCTCAGTTTGATACTATATAATGTTAACTTCACAGTAGTTCAAAGTACTAGTTTTAATGTTTGGGGAAATATAATTTTTCCTTTAAATGTATGATCCTAAAGCTTGAATGCCTGAATAAGTGTGCTTTTACAAATACAAGTGTCAAAACCTTCCCCGATAAGAAAAAAAAAAATGTATAAATACAAGTCAGTGAGAGGCTAAGTAACAGCTGATATTGCTGGAAAAACTGAATCAAATAAAATTCTTCAAGAAAGAAATTAATTCATTTGACTTTTCTCATAATTTTTATAACAAATTAACACGGTATTAGTTCCTCTTTTTTATGTTATTACCTTATTTTCATATATGAATATAAATGTGTATACATAAAATATAAAGAAAGTCCAGAAACTTTTTAAAAAAATTTCTCAATTTCTACTATGCTATATACACTGGAAATTTAAGACTGTTTTAACATGTATCCTCTAACATTTATCAATCTGACAAAAATTTATTAGCTATTTAATATGTATATATAGCACTAGCCTAGAAGCTATGTGCAAAGATGAAACAGACACAGATACCAGATTCAACAGTTTTACAGTCTAGAAGATGGGCAAAATAAGTACATAATGTAACAGTGATAAGATAGAAAATTAGTACTTATTCATTCTTACATAACTAAAGACCATGAACTTGGAAGAAGGCAAATTACTTTTAGTTAGAAGACTGGTACCAACTTAAGGTGATTGAGCTGAGCCTTAGGAGAGTCTGTAGAACTTGGGCATGAGAAGATGATACAAAGGAATATCCAGAAAAATACAATAAGAGTAAAACTTCGTATGATTAACTGTAAGGGACAATTGGGGATTGAACAAGTGAAGAAAGATAAACTAGGATGAAGACAAGAGATTTCATATGCCAACTTAAGAGGTTTAAACTTTATTTGGCAAGTAATATAAAGTTCTTGAAAGTACTAAGCAAGGAAAAATTAATTTGAGATAAGAATAAAAGAGACGAAGCTAAACAGAAGACAAAGAGCATGAGATAAAGAAAGAAACAATAGGAATAAAGAGATAAAGGTTAGGATGTAAAGCTAATAGGCCTGATAGTGAATTAGAAAAGAACAGAAATATCATGTCTGTATGACAAGAAAGGAAACAAAACCATCAATAGAAACAGAAAATCAGAGGATAAGGAAAGGAAAATGACAAGTTTAACATGAACAGGCTAAGTTTACAGTGGAATATCCAGGGAAACTAATAGCTAGAAACTAATAGCTAGAAGATGGGAAAAGAAGAATTAGATTTAGATGGAGCTAAACACGATATCCATGGGCCTACATAAGCAATGCGTGAATGCATAGAGGAGAGCCTAGGATAGTACTAAAGAAAAACTTCATTTATGTTATAAGGAAGAAGATACAGAGAAGTTAAAGACAGAAGAGTAAAAATCACACACACAAAAGGCAATCTTTGAAAGAGTGGCAATGATAAAAACATGAAACACTGTAGAAATTGCAGAGATACTGAAATTGTCATGAGTAAACCAAAAATTCAAGGAGTTAAGAACTGAATTAAAGGTGAAAACTTAGAGACTGTAAATGTAGGCTTTTTGTTTTGCAACAAATGAACCCAAATGAAAAGAGAAAACTACAGTAGATCTACAAGAATGCAAGATGGACCTGAAAGGGGGCTTTTCTTTGTTGTATGAATAAGGGGGGGAAAAATGAGCATTTTCAGGGAAAGAAGGAAAAGAGCCAATAAAGGGGAGATAGCTGTCATATAAAAGTTAAAACAGAGTTTTGATCACCAACCAAATACATTCACATACATTATTATCTCAACAACTAAAACCAATGGAGGTTAAGAGACTCCTTTAAGCTCAAACAGTATAATTTAATCCCTAAGAGCAAAGGTTCTGAAATCTGGCTGCTTTTGTTAAAAAGTTCAGTTCTACTGGTCACTTAATCATTCTAAACCCTAGTTTCCTCACCCTTTAAATAGAACAATAATCCCTACAAGCTGTTAAGCGTCCAATGAGATAATGTACAGAAAGTGTTAGGTATACTTAACACATGATTTAAAACTGAAAGTCAGGAGTGTCAGAAGAGGAGCTTAAGTTTTTAACAGCAAGTCCCATGTTCTCCATTTCACAGTGCTAACAAAAGACATAGGTAAGTAATGAGGCAAAGTAAAAACAGGGAGGAGTATAAAATATTTAAATACAGAATAGAGTCTCTGAAAAAGGCAGGACGCACCTTCTTAGACACAAGTAGAAAAGACGACTAATGAAGACCAAAGTTAGTAAGGATGGCAAAAAAGCTAAGAAACATAAAAAAAATAACTGAAATGGTTGGTCATCATCAGAGTGAACATGATGATGCTATAGTTACAAAGTAAACTCTAAATAAAAAATCAAAGTCAGCAAATGTATAGTCATCCCATTACAACCACCACCACCACCACCACTAAGCAGCTTTGCCCCAGGCAAAAAAAAAAAAAAAAAAAAAAAAGTTAAGCTGAACTATAAAGTTCAGGAAAGAAGCAGTGTTGAGTGTAAAATATCTTATAAATACTCTTAAGAGGCAAGAACCACATTTGTCTCATTAATGTGTCTCATGTACTGCCGATGAGATTTAGTGCTCCAAAAATATTTGCTGAATGAATGAATGGAATGTGACAGGGAGTCAACAAGAGATTAATTAAAGGGCTACTAAGCAACAGGGAGTGTCCAACTCAAGTAGGATAGCATAATTTGTAGTGGAATTAAATCACCCAGTTGGGTTAGAAAAAACACATCTAGTTTATACTGACTACAATCTTAATGCTGGGAGAAATTACCTCCAGATTACTTCTCATTGCCTTCTCTTCTTCCAAATCTTTTCGTAGTTTTTCCAGTTCTTTCCTTAAAAACAAAGTATTTATTGCCATTAAGTCTTTCAGTTAAACAACACATTTGATTAACGTTAACAAGATTCTCTGTTGCTTGACATCCCAGAACATTGGGGAAACTTTTTTAAGGAAAGAGCCATATTGATTGAGAAAAAATTCAAAATCTCTAGTTTTCCAAAACGACAGTTAAAAACTCAGCAAAACCATGACAAACCTACCTGAGATTTTCAAAAAAAAATTTTAAGGTAATACAGAACAGTTAATGATAAAAATATATATATATCTGGTCTTTAGAAGCAATTTCCCATATTCAGTTATTATTCATTTCCTAGGCTAGACATCCTAAGAGCCTAAACAATGTGGTAAAATGAATCTAAAAACATATCATAAGGCAAATTATATTTTATGTGATAAGATATCCTGGACATTTCTCTATTTTTCAAACTTAAAAGTTACATTAAAATCCCTAAACCAAACCAAACAAATAAAAAACTTCAACAATACCTCTTCCTTAACTCATGTTTTCATTTTTCTGTGTTCCCTTCTGTTTATAGTCATTCCCCAACCCCACAACTCTAAGTACATATTCTTTTTGTAGTGTACCTTTTCCCAAAGTATTCTCAAACATTTCTGGGCTGCTAAAATTTTCTTATTTCTGACAACTGTTGTTTGGTATTCAAATAGCCAAGTTCTCCGTGGGGGGGGGGGGAGACATAGGAAATGGGAGAAATAGGAACTTTATTAACAACATGAATACATCAGTATATCAAATTTCTAAATCAAAAAGTGTGGACATATTCACCCTCTTGACATATACTAAGAAAATTCTCTTCAAAAATACTGTAGAAATAATAGCTTTGAGAAACTAGTGAAAACTGTCCTGAAAAATATGTGAAAGAAGAAAGTTTTATATAGTTTTGAAACTAATTTCTTCTGGGGCTTTCATAATTAGAAAAATATTTCTCTATATTGGGAGTAAATTTTCTACTGTTTTCTACTAATTATAATTTTACAATAATTTTTAACTCAAATTTTTCATCTAAGACTTATTTTGGTATGTGATATAAAATGTACTTCTAAGCTAATTAACTTACCATTTCCTTTTTTCCAGTTATTCTATTATTCTGAGTTTACTGTATTATATTTATATCTAAATTAGGATTTATTCCTAGAATATTTACCCTGCTCTATTTATCTATGCTTAGTGTTATATTACTCTTATTATTTGCTTTATGATCTAATTTAATTTAGTACCATGCTTACATTTTCATTGCTTTTTAAAAATTTATTTATAAATATAAAATTTTTATGTAACATTCTGTTTTCTTTTTACAAGAATAGAATCAAAAACTCAACAATAAAAAAGAAAACAATCCAATTAAAAAATGGGAAGAGGACTTGAACAGACCATTCTCCCAAAAAAACATACAAATGGCCAACAGATATGTGAAAAGATGCTCAACTTCACTAGCTATTAGGGAAATGCAGATCAAAACCACAATGAGATACCATCTCATACCTGTTGGAATGACTATCAACGGGAAAAGAAATAACAAGTGTTGGAGGGGCTATGGAGGAAAAGGAACCCTCTCATATGCTGCTGGTGGGAATGTAAACTGGTACAGCCACTCTGGAAAACAGTTTGGAGGTTCCTCAAAAAACTAAGAATAGAATTACCACATGACCTAGCAATCCCTCTCCTGGGTATTTACCCAAAAAAATCTGAAAACATTTATCTGCAAAGATATATCCACCCCAATGTTCATCACAGCATTATTCATGGTGACTAAGACATGGAAACAACCGAAGTGTCCTTTGACAGACGACTGAATAAAGAAAAAATGGTACATATATATAATGGAATACTACTCAACCATAAGAAAAGATGAAATACTGCCATTTGTGACAATATGGATGGGTCCATGCTAAGCGAAATAAGTCATAAAGTTAAAGTTGAGAACTATATGATTTCACTCATATGTGGGATAAAGAGCTGAAAGCAACAAACAAACAGAAGATCATGGACTTGGACAATGGATTAATGGTTACCAAAGGAAGCGGGGAGGGAGGAGGTAGAGAGGAGGAAGGTCAAATATTTGATGATGAAAAGTAATTTAACTATGGGTAGCAAACACACAATGTAATATACATATATTTCTGTATTATACACTTGAAACCTATTTGATTTTATTAACCAATGTTACCCAGGAATTTTAATTAAAAACTATACATCTTGTTCTGTAACTTTTCTCCTGAAGAAATAGATTACTGATCTATTTCTCTGTCAGTCTTTCTATGTTAATCTTCTTCAATTGTTTAATGACTCGTTCTATGCATTTTAGATTTTAAAACTGAATTCATAAAGACTATTTATATATTTGTAAGCTATAAAATATAATAATAAAGCAAAAACTTAAGAACTCCAAGTCATTGTAGGAAATAAAATATCACCAGTAGCTCTGATAACCAAAACGACCTTCCCTCCTCAATCCTATTCCCCAATCCCACCATAGGAAAAGTATTATAGTATTTATTGTTCCTTTTCTTCTTTCTAACTCTACCACACAAATATACCATTGAAAATACACTATTTGGTTTTGTATGCTTTTCAATTTTTTGCAAATAAAATACTACCATATGCATATCTGACTTGCATTTCCCACCCCCAATGTTTAGATTAATTCATGTTGACAAATGTAGCCACAATTTTATTTTTATTGCTATATACTGTATAGTATTTATAGTATTTATCTATGCTTTTCTGTAGTATTTCTGTATCAATATATCTGTATCTCTCTATATATATCCCTCTCCTGTGATGCTCTTCTTCAGATTAAGAAACCTGTTATCCATTCATTTTCCCAGAGAAGTCAAAACTTCTAAATTACGTTTTTAAATTAATATAAATCATAAATATTTTATTCATTTTACAGCTAATTTAAGAGCACCTACAGGTAATTTGCATATGCAATTATTGAAAATAGCACACTTGGTATCAAAAACGTAAAATGTCAAAATCACCAGAGTTCTTGGGTACATGGGTAGTGCCAGTAAATATTTACTAGATGTATCAACTTACAATTTACAACGTGCATATTGCGGAATCTGTAAAAATAAACTTGTTGCACTCAAATAGATAAACAAGGATTCAAGAAAACACTATCGTGGATCAAATTATAAACACTATATATGACATATATATATGCATGATATGTTTTTTATCAGTCACTGAAGATATATTTTTTGTTTCTATATGAGATGTTTATAAAAGTGTTCTGCAACTATAAATACATGTTATTAATCTCAATATTGTTTTTAAAAAAGAATCCAGTGTCTACTGAGTTTGAAAGAAAAAATGGTACATTTAAACTCAGAGTTAACATGGTCTTTGGTAGTGATTTCTATACTTTCATATATTTCATATTCCATTAAATACTTTTAGAGGCTACAGGAGAAGGTGAAAAAGCGAAAGAGCACCTAAAATGTCACCCTTGGTTCCATTAAAATAACTGATCTTTGATTTGTTTTACCTATTGAGCTTTTGCAAAATTGTTTGAAATGTTAACACATTTTAAAATTCAAATAAAAATGATTAAAGATCTCTGCACCAAAAGAAGATATGGTTAAAAGAGGAAACAGAGGCTATATAATAGGGGATCTTTTAAATATATTTTAAATACATTTTGACTTAACTTTCTTTCACTTAGAGTATGTTTCACTATTAAAACCTTTCAGAGTTATGAGAAGGGCCTTAGAGATCATCTAGTCCAATCCATTTGTCTTATAAATATCCAACCCAACCCTAGCAGAAACAGCAAAATCTTCTGAGAAATAAATCAGAAATAAAGATATACTCCCTGATCCAAAATACAAGATGGTTTTCCTAATATTTTAAGACTAATCAACCTGAGTTGGGCTAGAAGATTTCTAGCCTTCAATTATAGGTATATATGTAACTTTTCTATAATTGGACTACTATAACAAGGTTTCTAATTCAAGTTTTTTGCCAAGAGGACAGAAGCACTATTAATGAAAATTTCTCTGAAAACATCTTTGTTCATACCAGTAACTTGGCAGATTATATCTTTACTTCATATGATTTGGAAGAATTTTTACACATGTTACATAGTATACTCAAAGAAGAAAACAAAGACTACTTACCCATGTTCCTTTTTTAGTGCTTCTACTAGGCACAGCAATTCAACCATCTCAGCTCTAAGTTCATCTAGGGAATTTTTTTTCCCCTCATCTGCTTCTACTTTAGCTTTGATTTCTAACGGAGTTAAAAAGGCAGCCGTATTTGGTTTGGAAGCACTTGAAGGTGTTGAAGGGTACACAGATGGCTGAAAACATAATAGAAAAGTTTATTTGTATTCATATTTAGTATATTTAAGTTCAAAAGATTTTTCTAGCAAGGAGATAAATAATTAAAGACTTCAAGATAAATGGTAAACTTGGAAATACTTAAAGCAGTTTGATGTTCACAATCAGAAAAACCAACAAATAACCAAAGAATAAAGGTGCAATTACCAGAAGGTTTTGTGAGAAATGTCAAAGGTTTCATTTAAAAAAAAAAAAAAAAAAAAGGAAAAGAAAACCCATCATACCCATTATATTTACTTTATGAATGATTTGTCTAGTGGAATATTTAGAAGAATACACAGTGCCTTCCAATTCTGAGTAGTCTGATGAAATCTCGAGTCATCCCACTCTGCCAGAATGTAAATCAGTCCTGCCAGAATATAAATCATCCTATCATCCAGTGTATCCATACTGTGTATGCTACTGGACTGTTACTTAGCAGCCATCTTGGTTATCAGATCAACTGTCATGGCATCATAGTGCTTGTGTTCAAGTAACCTTTATTTTACTTAATAATGGCCTTAAAGCAAAAGAGCAGTGATGCTGACAATTCATATATGACCAAGAGAAGCCACTGAAGTGCTTCCCCTAAATAAACAGGTATGTACATATAGGAAAAAATAAAACATATATAGGGTTTGGTACTATCCACAGTTTCAGGCATCCACTGGAGGTCTTGGAATGTATCCCCTGCCAAGAAAAGGGGGTACGGAGAATACTGTAACAGCATTAAGGTATTGTTTTTATCCTCCTTACTAAATAGTTATTATTTAGAATATCCAAAGAGCTTCCTTTAAAGTAATTATGAAGATTTTAGTAAATACATGGAAGAGGCATTAAAATGAATACATGCATGGTCTGATAACCTTTTTTCTGTAACATAAAAAAAACAGTAAGTAAAATTTCAATAGAGAATAAGATTAAGTATATCTAATCTATTCCTTTAAAATTATGCCAAATATAACATTTACATTATTCAATTAAAATAATGTAAGCTCTTCTAAAAATATATATACAGTAAATAGTGTGACTTACCTTTAACAACTCAATTTTTTAGGAGGAATTATTTCTTAGCAGAAGAAATAATTTTTAAATGACACTTTAAATTCCATTGTTTTGATGTTCACAAAGAATCTTACAAATTTTACAAATCTTAGACCACAATGCACACCTCACCTTTGGAGAGTAGCATGAATCCTTTTTAAACTCAGATGGCTTTACATTGGCACTATCTTCTTCTTTTGGTGACTTCAAGATTTTTTCTGGGCTTTGAGTTGGCTAAATGATTTGTTTAAATCAAGAAAAAGAAAACACCAAAGGAGGAAATGTTAATCTCTGGATAATATAATTTTTATCATTGTTTTTAGCAGCTACTGTTCTAGATATTCCATTATTATTAACAGAATGTTACATAATTCCAAACTGAATAATATAATTGATATCTTGAGGGAAAAGCAGCTTGCCTCTTAGTAATGAAAATTTTCTCTATTTATGTAATTTAAAAGCACCATAGTGCTTAAAGAGCTAATATATTAACACTAATGTACTATGAGTATCCCAGGCAAATGTACAGAAAGCATAAAAAATTATATACTTAAATACCAGGATTAGTATTTTAAAAAACACTATTTCAAGGGGGAAAAATGTTCTCAATCTTCCTAAAATGAATATGTACCACTCAATTATTATTGTTAGACAGACAGATTATACAAGTACCCTGGGTCCCCTTCTGACCCTGTATTCTGTCGTTATGGTCTAAAAACAACTGATTCTGTAACGTTCCATTCCAAGCTCTGTTGAAATGAACATGACTCTTTCCCTATCTCCTTAAATAAAACCATTTGCCATTGAATGTAACAGATATCTTCCTGATTTTTAAACTCTAGCAGAGCTATAAATCCTCCTTTATTTTCAGAAGGACTCTGGATTTGCTAAATTCCATTTCACAACAAATGTTACTCACAGAATGTCCACCATTGAAGCGGCCAGGCAACCTTCTTCCAGGCATCTTCGGTCTATTTGCAGTGAGATGTAGCAAATTTTCTGAGGAAGCTATGTCATCAAAATTTACAAGATCTGGAGAAAAAAAATAAACATATCTACTAAGAAATAACTTCACATGATTAAAAGGTAAAAAAAGAATGTTTCTGAATTTTTAACTAACTATATTAAAAAGAGCACCACTAGGACTCACAAGTTGACAACCTGTGCTTTTCATATGCATTTGGAAAACAACACACCCTTAAAACCAAATATTCTCTTTATTTGATACATTTTATAGCATAAAACTTTATTAACAATATAAAGTTCATGCTTCTGACAGACCTCAGCAAAAAGTTCTTGAAAAATATAAATCTGTACCATTAGCTGTAGTAGTAAAAAAGCTGTCACTGTAAGTTCTTGCTTTTTAAAAATGATTTATTTCTTCAACTTATAATTACAATATATCAGAAAATTAACACATATGATTTGTTATGTTCAGGTAGTAGCCTAACATTCAAATTTTAAGAACTCAACTACACCTGTGATCCTATTGATTTGCCATTGCATTTCTCAATGTAAAGTGATAAGTATAATTTAATGTGTCTTTATATATGTACACGCACAGATTATTGTAGCTGGGACTGAAATTGCTTACAGTTCACAATACTTATGCTTAAGCATTACCATATTTACAAATCATAAGATAGTTACAAATCTAAGGCAAATCAGTTATTAAGGGAAAATGCTACATGGCTCACCCACTTGTTCTTCCATCAAAAACTAGTTGACCTTTAATTCAATAATAAGTTTAAAGACAAATCTAGGTAATTCATATCTCTGAAATAACAGTAATACCTTTCCTTTTTCTGGATGATCCAGAAAAACCCTGCTAACGGAGCTGGTCTTTAATTTTTGAAGTCCAGATATCTATAAATGATAACCCTAAGGGTAACTAACTCCAGACACTTCCACTATCAGTATTATCTTCCTTCAGCCTAGATTCCAAACCAAGCGTATTAATCACAGTCAACATATTTGATATGGTGGCAGGTATCTTTGGCCTAGTTTTCTAGGTATGGAATCATTCTTCATTTACCATTGTCTAGATGTGTATAATGCCTTCTGTCAAATATTTAGATGTCCCACACTTCACTGATTTGTTCTTAAAAAATCTAAAGATTCTTATCATTATTGACCTCAATAATTGACTCATCAATTTTCATATTCAAAGTAATTCATTTAGATAATTTTTTTGAAGGATGGAGGACACAAAGGATAAGGCAGAGGAAGAGGTATCACTATTTGGCAATATGTATTTTATAACAACTTTAAATATTTGTTGACCTCTTAATTCTTCTCCATCTTTGCATTCTGGGATTACTTTGTATGTTCTGCCTTAGATCTAGTAAATAGGTTAATACATCGCAACAGGCAATCTAATGTGCACGGTTTAATTACTGTCTTGAGTTATTCAATAATTATCTATAAATAGTTATAAAATATAACAAACTATAATAAGAAACACAGCAACTATAATGGAAAATGTATCATTCTATGGTTTAATAAAAGAAAAATATATCAAATATTCTTTTTAAATATCTCACTATAAAAATGCAATTCAGTACAATACTTAAAAATCTCATACATATTTAAATAAAAATTCAGTGTCTTTTATGATACTCGCTATAATGACATTATCAAGGAAATTTAAATATCTCATTTTATTTGTAAATTTCATAAAACAATCGTTATTTTAAAAGATGTTAAAATACATTGTAGTTCGAAGGGTTATAAATTGCTTTTCCACACTGCTGAATGTGTATTGGCAACCTAAAAAAAAAACCAAAATCCTTGAAAAGTACACTATAATTATTTTGGCCTGTGGAGATTATTTTCAAATGCATATTTAAGCAACTTGCTGAAAGAAAAGGAAATAAATAAAAAAACAAAGAAGGGATGAAGATAAACAAAACTAAAAGGATAAATAAAAGGTACATTTACAAAAATTATACATCATGCTCATGTAAAAAGGCCTTTCATATGTCCAGTTTTGGGCTACGACACGAAGACAAATAATTTTACTATTCTAAAACTCTCTCAGGTCCTCCATTTAAGCCATTAGATTAGTAATAGTGCACATTTTTGACTTATGATATATCTAAACACTTTTAAATTTATCTAAGATTGGTAACAATGAATTTATACTGTACACATGGCATAAAAGGTATGACAATCATTTAATTCTTGCCATCATATTGTCACTCTGCCGGTCATTTATTTACATTTCTAAATAATGCCTAAGAATATATGGTATTTTTAAAAATCAAAATGAAATATCCAATTTTGGGAGATAATAAATCGGCTTTTATGATTCTCAATTACACAGAAAACTTTTATCAAAATATCTTTAATCAGAAAAATTTTGCCAACATGAATTTCATATTATTTTAAAATGGAAAACCAAAGGGTTAGAACAGACAGACAAACACGTACACTTTTAGTAAAATTACAAAGAAAAAAATCGATGTGCACCACCTATTTAATACTGAATATATTATTTTCATTTCTTTTATAAATTGTCATCTTACCAAAATGGAGAGAGGTAGAATAATTTCCTGACACGTAAGAAGGGAAACATGGCAAACAGGCTAGGAAACAAAATCTGGAAAGAAAAGTCAAGGATAGGAATGTGTAGAAAAAAGACTAAACCAAAAAAATTACTTTACAAAGCAGGAAAAAGAAACAGTTGTAGAATGAATAGAACCATTTCAATGTTTAGCATATACCTATTGCAGATTATCTAAATTTATATAAGCTGTATATGAGAATTTAGATTTTTTTCTGGCTTTTGAAACAAAAAATTATGATGAGTATATATTACAGTATACATTAAACTAGAAAAAAGCCTTTTTTATTACTCACTGAACACCAAGACAGCATCTAAAAGGATGTATTAGTACTAAAATCAGAAGTCAAAGTAATAAATCAAGATAATTAACATCTCATTAATATAGTTAAAACTAAAATTAAACCACCTTATTGTCAAGTTTTAGTCTTTAGCACATGACAGTAATTATAAGGAAAAAGGCGATTTTAATTCTATGGTTTAATAAAAGAAAAATAAACCAAATATTTTTAAATATCTCTCTATAAAAATATAACTCAGTACAACACTTAAAATAGCATAACATACATAAATGAAAATTCAGTGTCTTACATGATACTATAATGACATTATCAAGGAAATCATCAGAAAACAAAAAATTTATTCTCTGTTCTTATTTCCCAGTAAAGTCTATGTTTTGGGGTGTGGTCTTTTGTTTTTGTATCCTAGTTTATATACAAGCACACTTTATAATGTCTATCACTCAAGAGGTAGGCATCTTATTAGAAAAATCCAACTATAAATTCTTTCTGAAAGAAATAAATGAATTAAATACTGGGAAAGTAATTCAAATAAAAATCAACCAACTATCAAATAGAACTAAAAAAAACTGTTTCTCTAACAATAAGAGCCTTTGGATCAAATAATATATGTATCTCTAAAATTTCCTTTAACCCAATAAGAATTTACCACAGAAAAACAATCAAAACAATCAAAATTAATACTCCATCAGCTGTACTTTCTCAATATAATAATATGTTTCCACTAAATTTTCTATCTTGTATTTTAAAACTAATTGTAAATCAATTTTACTTTCTGGAAAACTATTTTAGGAAAACTTAGACCATGCAAACTTTCTATTAACCAGTAGTACCAGTAAGATTATTCTAACCAATTTTTGATGAAGTGTTTGAAAAAAAATGAAAACATGATTGTAGTGCTTGTATCATACATAAGGAAATATATAGAGAAACTTTTAAAAAGAAAACCATTGACCTCAGAATGTTTTCCTTATATGTACAGAAGTCAGAGTTTGTATTTATATGGCTTAATATCCAAGAAAATGATGTTTGAGAGTAGAATCAGGAGATTTACATCCTTTATAGTTAAGAGCAGAAACAGAATAAGATGGACTAACAATGGAGGAGGAGCAAAAGAAAAATAACATTTTATAATAACTTCCATGTCAGGTATTCTAATAGGTATCATAGATATACTGGGTCACTCATTGTTAGTTAAGCAAGACAATAGATTAAGAAAAGAAACATGCCATGATCAATCAGTTAATAATTTACAACCCACATTTTTAACAGCAAGGTCAGTGTACTTTCTACTATATAATTTCACCTCAAATTATGTGACATAATAATGAAACTAAGGAGATATTTATATTTTAAACTTTTTAAAACTTACATTAAAGGGCTAGTTTCACATGCTGTGTAAAAATTTAAATTTCAAACTGAGCCAAAAACATAACAGTTTCTGTAAAGTGTCAACATCTCAAAGAGTTTAGCACCTCCATGCTACAAGTACTAAGAACATGATATCCTAATAATAAAAGAAAAGAAAGAACAGCCTCTGAGTTAAGGTTTGACACATAAGCTATTTGCTGTCAGCAGCTATGCCTTTTATGTTAAGTAAACTACTTGTTGCCTGAAACAGTACTCTGGATAGAATACTTGCACAGTAAATATTTACTACTTAATATATGAACTCAATTTCCAAACTTTATATTTTCTGAACTTTGCAGGGTTTAAGTGCAATGCACCAAAAGCAGCCTGATAGTAGAAGGAATAAAAGATAGCAGCTTGCAAGTTAACTGTTAGTTTTTGAAAATACATATAGGTCTCAACATCTCTAAATTACTCCCTTATATAACATTTGATGAAAAAACAAACAAACCAGAAATTAGAAAATCTCAAACCCTGTACTACAAAGCCTCTCTGTTCTTTAATGAAGAGGAAATAATAGCCATAAATATAAAATAAGAAATGGAACCAAAAACAAAGTAAAAATTACAACTTTTCAACCACCAATACACTGTTACATGTAATTTCTACCTGAAATGTAACAAAGAAAACAAAACTTACTGGTGATCATATACAGAAAATATTTTATAAAAGGTGAAAATTTCTTTTTAATTTTTTGTAATTACCATGACCTTGAGACAAATACAGAAAATATTCAAGAATGATACAAAACAAAGTTAACAAAAAAACACACAAAAAATATAGGTTCTAAATATTACTTCTTCAGCTCCCAAAGAGACTCATCAAAATTTAATACTTCTGAATACTGCAGAAAACTGTGGAAATTAAAAATACCAATGAATTTTTTATTTCCAGAGTTAAAACTGTGCACTTATCTTTTATCTACAATATTCTGTATCAAACAGAAAACATTAAGAGCTTACAGAATTTTATTTTACCACTAACCTCAAGGGAAACAAATAGAGTAATTTTTAAAAACATAAAGAGAATTTCTTTGTTTTTAATTTAACACTAAATATGAACAATTTTCATCAGGAGAAACATACTGAATGTATTTAAATGAATGCCTCTAAAATATAATCAACATCTCAATTTCCAGTATTAATAAATATGGCTTCATCCAGAGTGGCCAAGGTCCAAATACATGATAAAAGGAACTATTAAACATTCAAATTAAAAAACTGAGGGGAGGCCATGTTTAAATCAGAGCTTTTGTATCAGCAAGTTTAAGAGGGAAGAAAAATAAAATCACCTAAAATTTTTGAAAGGTATTAAGTAGTAAATTTTCCAATATAGTGACAAAAAAATCTAAGTGTTATTGACCTTGAAGTTTAAATGTAAATATAAAATGTTAATGCTGAGGCTAAGAAATATATTTAAGACATTAAAAATTTTTATGGAATATCATAAAGCACTTTGTACACAGAGGATTTAAATAGTTCTCTTCTGATTTATGTGATACTGGACATCTGATGTCTCTGTAGCTTACTTTATTTAGATGCAAAATAGGGAAAAATAGCATCTGCCTCTTAGAGTTACTGTAAAGATAAAATAAGAACATATGAGAAAGTGCTTTGAAAATGTATTTTAAAAAAACCCTAAAACCAAATTTAAAGAACCATAAAATACCATTACCATGAAGTAGGGACTGCGCACCACTTTTAATAGTGAGACCTTTTAAAAAACTATAAAATAACCATTACCATGAAGTAGGGACTGTGCACCACTTATAATAGTGAGACCTTTATCAAGACCTGTTTGAAGTTTTCTGTTTTAAAATTAAGAGATATAAATGACCAAGAGACAAACAAAAATGATAAATGAGCTGAAAAATCAGTCCTAAAACTGAAGGAACAACATTTAGGTAAAGCCTGCTAATGTATATAGAGAGTCACAAAAATCCTATTTTCCTGAAATGAAAACAAAAATATATTGAAACTAAGTAGAGATGTAAAAAAAGTCTTCTTAAAAATAATTTAGTGCTGGCATTCAAAGTCTATATTATTTATTTTTGTATTCATATCTACCTTGCATAGGTGGTACAGTCACTCATTCCATTATAAAGAGACAGAATGATAAATGGATGCTCTCTTAATATCCATCTCAGTCCTCTGACCAGTAAGAAAGCTGATGTAAAACACAAATATTCTACTCATTCATCTCCTTTCAATTTTATTTTTCTATTTTGGTTTCACAGATTTTAAACAAGCTTTAATTAATTTCCACTGTATCTATCCACACACAAATTGCATAGACACAATTCTTATTTTAGTTTCAGAAAACTATATTGGCAACTTTTTTTAATGTACCATATTTCTACATGTTCACTTACCTGTTTCTTTAGAGCTCCTAACTGTAAATGAATCTAGGTCTACTGATTTTGGTCTAAGTGGTAACTGTTCAGAATTTAGCTTTGGTTTTGATACTGGCTCAGTTTCAAATTTTGATAAAATGGTTGACACTTCTCCATTAATCCTGAAATGAGAAAATCAAACAGAAGCAAAAATCACTTATATGTGAAACATGGCCATTTCATGAACAATGTGATTTAATTAACATTAAAGATGTTATAACATAATACTTATTTTTCTTTGTTCTATAAAATTATTTTCATAAGCATTAACCCCTATACTAATCATAATAAAATCAGAATCTATAAAAGCAGCTTAGTATGAATATATTCACCTAATGTGAATATAAGATTACCATATAACAGAATTACTAAAGACTACAGAAAAAAACATGGAAAACATACTTTTACAATTACTTTAAGATTCAGAAAGGCAGTAGACCCATTTATGTCAAAGGCAGGTAAATTAGGTAAAACTTACCTGGCTACAGGTGGTGGTGGAGGAACTGGTTTTTCTGGTCGCTTTGGGTACACTGTTCCAGATCTCAATAAATTATTGGCTTTGGTGGGTGGAGTAGGCTTCTTGGGTGGGACTTGTGGAGCAGCTGGTTTAAAAGGTTTCTGTTCCAGCACTGATTTTTCATCTGATTATTTAAAAATATTCAATGTTAACAATCAAAACTATTTAGGTTTCTCTATTACTTAAAGCTAATGTCAGGCTGGAAAAGTGTGAAACATAAGAGACATTATTTGTGTATGTGTGCACTGTTTTATCTGTTTTAAGCCAAAATACCTTAAAAAAAAAAAAGTTTACTTTGGTGGGGAAGGGGACCACTACTAAAAATCTATTAAACAAATAATGCTTGCTTCTTATTGTCTTCTCAACATCCTTTGTTTTTAAGGGTGGTAGTCTACTCAAATATAACCACTTATGATTCTACTCTAAGCAGAGAACAATATTATCTAAACTTAAATCCAGAATACAATCTGAAAATGAAGCAGAGCGAACTGAAAATAAATAGGAATTCTAATGTCATTTAACATAGTTATTTAAAAACAATGACTATGACTCAGAAAAAAGCCAGATGTCAGAAACTGAGACTAGTTTGATCAATCAAAGATGAGAAAATTACAGGCTTATATTTACAATTCTCATCATTTAATGAGGAATTTTATTATTAACATTTCATTTAATAATTCTACAGAATAGGTAAGAAAGTATGCTGAAAAAAAAAAACATTGAAAATAATTACAGACCATGTTAAAAAAAAAAACAATTTTATCACCAAAAAGGCATGGTACAATACAGGATGACATATTTAGTTCCTGATCTTTCAGGTACTAAGAACAAGTATTAAAACTGACACATGTGCACACAGATTAGATATTCATGTATAGCAGTCAGCAAAAATGTGTTGTAAGGCATAAATGCAAAAATAATAGATTCTTAAGCAATACTGAGTAATTTTCAAAATTTACGTGGCTTTTGAAAACAATGTTTATATTACAGGACCTCAACTTCATAAGATTTCACAATAAGAAACTTAGTTATTATAAATCTTGAACAAATACTGCAGGCCATGGGTAAACCACTCATTCAAAATAAGATTTCATCTAACAATGAAAATACAATTTTCAATTTTATCATTTATGCATACCTTCCTTAGATCTTTTGAAAATACAGCTTAGTCCATCTCTACAGATTTACCTATTCTGGATATTTCATATACATGGAATCATACAGTGTGTGACCTTTTCTGTCTGGCTTATTTGATGCAGTATAATGATTTTGAGGTTCATCATCATTGTATGTATCACTTTATGTCTTTTTCTAACATCAAGGAACATAGCACAATCCATTCATCTGTTTAAAGACATCTGGGTAGTTTCTAACTTTTGGTTACTGTGAAGTATGCCACATAAACATATATGTGTATGACTAATTGTTTGAATATCTGTTTTCAATTCTTTTGGATATGTACCTAGGAGGAATGACTGAATCATAGTAATTCTATGTGTAATTTTCTGAAGAACTACAATACCTTATTTTTTTTACAGCAGCTGAAACATTTTATATTTTCATAATATATGAAGAGTCTGAATTCTCCACATCCTTGTCAACACTTGTTATTTTCTATTTTTATTATTTTAGCCATTTAATGAATATGAAGTGGTAGAGCTCTTGGTTGTTGCATTTGCATTTCCCTAATGACTAATGATGCTGAACACCTTGTCATGTGTTTGTTAGACATTTGTGTATTTCCTTTAGAAAAATATCTATTTCAATCCTTTGCCCAGTTTTTGATTGTGCTGTCTTTTGCTGGTGAGTTGTAACAATTCTTTATATATTCTAGATATTAGACCCTTTACATATTCCAGATACTGAACAAAGGATTTACAAATGTTTTCTCCCATTCCGCAGTTTGTCTTTTCCCTTTCTTGATAATGTGCTCTGATGTACCGAGGTTTTTAAATTTAATGAAGTCCAATTTAAATATCTTTTCTTTTGTTGTCTGTGCTTTTGGTGTCATAGTCTAAGGATCCACTACCCAATCCAAGGCCATAAAGATTTATCCCTATGTCTTCTTCTAAGACTTTTAGTTTTATACTTCTTATTTAAGTCAATAATCAATTTTCAGTCAAATTTTGTATATGGTATGAGGCAGGGGATATCCAATTGTGCATAGAACTTTAGCTAAAAATTCATCAAAAAAGAAGGCAATTTAGATTTCGGGAAAAAGTCTTCTTGCTAGCTATTCAAATGCCCAAAGAGATATGTAAGATACAGATATTATAATTTTAGAAAAAAGTTATCATGTGCATAAAGAAAATTTTACTAACAGCTAAAAATCAAAATAACTAAAATATACATATCCTACCTTATTTATCATAGAATACAGCAATACATTACACATGTACATAGTTAATCTATTATTAATTCAGATGAAAGTTAGTTCCCTGCTGCATGAATAATGGCACCAAAGTGTGAATGATTACAAGTACATAGATTCTGACTGAAAAATCAAATATTCCATTCTCTATCAGTGGTCACTTGGAGATGCATTAAGAGAAAAACACAGCACTAAACAAAAAGTAGCAAATATATTCTTAATTGAATCTATTTTCCCAAAATTTTAGGGGAAAAAAAATCTACCCATATTTATCTCACTGGAGTGACTTGCACTGACTGGTGTATAATATATTTTCAGAAGCATGAGTACAAAGTTCAAGAAGTTATCAAGAAAAAAAAAAAGAAGAAGACATTATCACCACAATAACACACCTGAGTAACCACCACTCAGGCCAAGAATTAGTCACATTACAGTTCCCCTCATGCCTCTTCCCAATTACTACCCCACTGCTCCTATCCAAAAATGTCTTTTAACACCATAGCACATTTTTGCATAATTTAACTTTAGGTCAATGAAATCAATGATTCATGTTGCTGTGTGAAACTCTAATTCAATCACTTGTTGCTATATAGTCTCCTGGTATGAATATACTTCAATTTATTTATGCATTAAATTGCTAGTGGACATTTATGCTGTTTCCAATTGGGGGCCAATATAAATAATGCTATGAAAAACTTGCTTATTTGAGTCTTTTGGTGTACATATGAAGCATACATTTCTGCTGGGTATATAATTAGAAACAAAAGTACTGGATAATAGGACATGAATATATTCGACTTAGTTCTCCATATTATATACAAAAACATATTCTCACCAACAGTATAAGGGAGTTCTACTAATCTGTATCCTCATCATTTAGTATTATTAGACTTTTTTTTTTTAATTTGGTGAGAATCTTACTTTGGTTTAAAATTATACTTCCTTGCTAAGCAATAAAACTAAGTAATTTTCCATACTTTGATAAAGCTGCCTATTCAATACTCTGAACTCCATTTTTGAGTTGTCTTTGAGAAAATTTGGAGCCACAATCCAGATGGAATTGACTTTTATGCATTTTATAAGGTAGGGTTCAACTTTCATTTAGTACCATTTGTAGAAAAGAATGTTCTTTCTCACTATAGGTATAACTTTGGTCACAAGGCAAGCATCTATCAATCTATTTTTGAATTCAAATGTGTGTACAGTGTGAGGTATAGGTTAAGATTTATATATTTCTTATATGAATATCAATCAACATTTACTTCATCTTTTCTATAATACAATGGCAACTTTGTTATAAATCACATGGCCTTAATTAAAAGTCTCAATGCTTCTTGCTTCATTTTGTCTACTTTGTCAACTATTAATATAGTTAGACCAGCTTTGACTGACGTTTGCCTATATTTTTGTCCACCCTTTTAACTTAATCCTTTCTGAATCCTTATTATTAAGCTTGTTAATAGAATATGGTAAGGTTTTTTTTTTCCCTTTGAATCTAACAACTTTTCTTTTTAATTGGAATATAATCCATTTATATTTTCTGTAATTACTTAACATTTGTTACTTTTTATCAGTCTATTTTCATTTTCTTTCTTGCTTTCTTCGTATTTTATTATTCCATATTCTCCTATTACCTTTCTACTTACACATTCTATTTTCTGTAGTTGCCTAGAGATTACAACACACATTAAAGTTCATAGTCAATATTTATACTTACCTATTTATTTAAGTCTGTTGGCTCATTTCCACAACTCTAACTTTACATTTGGAATCTTCTCCCTTCTGCTTGAATAATACCCATAATACTGCCTACAGTACTAGCATACTAGTTATAATAAATTCTTTCAGATTTAATTAGTCTAAAAATGTCTTTCTTCATTTTTTTCTGAAGATATTTTCACTGGCAATATAATTCTAGATTAACAATTATTTCCTTTATCACTTTGATGATATAATTCCACTGTCTTCTGGCTTTCATTTTTTTCTACTGAGAAACAACTGTCAATCTAATTTTTGTTCTTCTCAAGTAATGTGTCTTATTTCCTGGCTGCTTTCAGTATTATCTTTGTCTTTTGTTCACAGCAGCATGACTATAGTGAGTGCATAGAGTAGTTTTCTTTACACATTTCCAGGTTGGGCTCCACAGTACATTTTGATTCTGTGGCTTTTTCTTTTCATCCTTTGTAGAAAACTGGTAACCATTATATCTTCAAATATGGTTTTTGTTCCATTCTCTCTCCTTCCCATCTAGGTCTTCAATTACAAGTATAGTAGACCTTTTTCATTGTATGCTGTATATCTCTTAAGGTATTTTCTATATTTTCCATTTCTTTATTCCCTCTAAACTTCAATTCAGAAATGTTCTTTTGAAAATATACATACATATATATATTAACAGGTGTGTATACACATAACCCTACACATGTATATCAGATATATTTATGCATTCATTTATATTTACATTTACTTATGCTTACATTTACATGATTCTAGTTCTGCCAAAATTATCACATCTTTTATTATTTTGAATGTATATTAACCATAGATACTTTATAGCGCGTGTCTGACATCTCAGACCAATGACCCTCGTGGGCCAGGTTTCATTTTCTGTTGCTGGTTTCTAATCATGCACCATATCCAAGTATGTCTGGTTATTTCAGAATGAGCATATGACAAAAGACATTTATGTGAAAACATATAAAGATAACTTAAAGTTCAAATTTATTTCACTTTCTCCAGAGAATAAAGATTTGCTTTTGCTTCAGGTAACTAGGGCTATAAAAATCCCAGACTGCCTTCTTCCAAATCAAGAACTGGCAATGAGAAGCTGGGCTTCAGTACTTTTGAAAGGTAGCTCGATAGGCATACCTTGCTTTATTGCAGTTCATATTACTGTGCTTTACAGAGGTGTTTTTTGTTTTGTTTTTTTGTTTTGTTTTGTTTTACAAATTGAATGCAAGACCCTCCATCTGCAAAAAGATTACGACTTGCTTTATTGTGGTGGTCTGGAATGAACCTGCAATATCTTTGAGGTATGCCTGTATTTCCATTTCCTACTTCCCATAAAGGAAGTTCTCTGACAACCCAATTCAAAGTCCAGAAGTTTACTAAGGTATTTCCTTTATTATGGGCCCTGAACTCCAATTTCTGTCCCCTCGAATTCAAAATTCTATTGAAAGTTTCTTTCAGAGTTGCAGCTACCACTTTCAGAATTGGCAACTCAAAAGGAAACACAGGCTCAAAAGCCCAACTTATTTACTGAGCTCTACTCCTCTTAGATCTTGGCTCTAGAAGTTCTCATTTTACTTACTTCCGGCAGTAGTCGTCCCCAACTTAAGATAGTTTGGCTTATTGATGTGAAAGTGATACACATTCAGCTGAAATCGTACTTGGAATTTTGATCTTTTCCCATGCTAGTGATATGCAGTCTGATACTCATATGGGAAGTTGTAGTAAGTCGCAGCTCCCAGTCAGCCATGCAATCATGAGGGTACATAACCAATAGTCTACAGTGTATTTGTTCTAATGTGAGTGTTCTATCCAGGTTTAAAGTAAGTCAGGCTATAAACTATGTTTGGTAGGTTAGGTGTATGAACTACATTTTTGACAATGATAATTTCAATATACAGAGAGTTTTATCAGGCCATAACCCCAGCATAAGTCAAGAAGCTACTGTATATATTTCACACAACCCTTCTAGTTGTTCTCAGCAGATCTGGTCCCCATTTGTCATTATCAGAAGAATCTTTTGCTTCAACTTTAACATATTTACTGCCTTGGCTTTCATGACACCATTCTCTGATCATTCTCTACTACCTATGACTATTATCAGTCTTCTTCAAGAGTTCCAGCTCATCTAAAAATTCCTTAAATGAATATATTCTTAGACTCTTAGAAATGTACACATTCTAACCTCTCTTCCCATTCTCACTCTTAGCAATTTTCTTGGACAATGTGACTCATATTCATAAATTTAACAGCTAACTTCCATGATAGTACTTTCCAAATAAAAACAATACAAGCTCTTTGAAAAGGTTCATCTCTTATTTCCCATATTCATACTAAATTCCATGTCAAAAGCTGAACTCATACATATTTTCCTCCCAGAAACTGTCTCTATTTCATACCTACTTCATTTCCCCATCCTCACAACCACTGGGATCCAATTAGTCAACAAGATGTGGTAATGTAAAAACCTAAACCACCTTCTTTATGGTAGAGCCGAAACATACCTCAGTATCTTTAGCAAGTAATGTAGTTGATACACTTGGCTACATCCTACTTTCATATGATTACACCAAGCCAGTAAGTGCACAGCATTCTTTTTACAAGACTGATTGGTCTACAAGTAAACATGTACACAAAGTTGCTCCAAAAAACTGAAAAGGACTTACATTCCATGGCTGTGGAGAGGTTTTCCTCTCTTTCTCATCAAATGAACAAGAAATCATGTAGCCCTGATTGTCACTGTCAGCATTCTTGTGACCACAAGGGGAACCAATCTGAAGATAAAGTAGACACTAAGGATGGCAGAATGGAGAGAGAGAGATAATCCAGGTCCATAATGAAATTACCAAGTTGGGGAGAAGGGTGTCGTACAACGCCTTCTTCTAGACTTCCAATTATGTAAGACTGTTTCCTTATTATTTAAGTCAGTTTAAATAAGAATTTTCTGTTCCTTGCTCTTAAAACATTCCAACTTCCTTTTATCTATACCACTATATCTTCTAAACAGCACGAGAACAAAGTTTCAAAAAAACGTATCTGAATAACACATCACATCAGTCTTTAAATTATACAATAAAAACTGTACTGAGTATCCCCTATGCATTATATACCTACTGTGAAATAAATTAAAGAACCAATGTCAAATAAGATTTAGATACACACACACCTTATGCCTTTGCTCTTATGAAGTTTAGTCACATGCAGAAAAAATATTTTAAAAGTATCTAAACTAATATATTACATACAATAATGAGAAATATCTGAGAAAAGTAGTTAAAAAAAAAAAAGACATGTCAAGGTGACATTATGCTGGACATTATAATGAACTTGGAAAATAAGAAAGAATCAGCCATAAAGAGAGTGAGGGGAATACAAGATTCCAGAAAAAGGGTACTAATAGATGCAACTATGAGGAAAAAACCTGGCATTCCATGAACATCATAGTGAGAGTATATACTACATACAGCGAGCAAGAAAAGAGGAGTATAAATATATTAGAAAAGTCAAGAGGGGCCAGATCATGCAAAACCTGAAAGGCTAGGCTAGGGCTGATGTAAGCTAGAAAGTCTCTTTTTGAGAAAATAGTATAAGCTGGATTTCCCCCCCGCCCCAACTGCAATAGGAAGCATTCAAACACATTAAATTGATGTGTTGTATATGACATATACATATTCATATGAAACAGGTACATATTCACACATATTTTCCATAGTATAAATTCTAAAACCCCTATCACTACTTTAAATACTTTTTGGAGAAGGGCAAGATATAAAAAGTTAAATACACTCTTTCATAAACTACACAAGTGGTTGTTAATTTTGTCCTCAGATTAGAATCATGTGGAGCACTTTATAAATACTAATACCTGTATCCAACCCTATAAAAATTCTGTAGAAGATCCTAAGCATCAACATATTTTGTAGACACCCACGTAATTCTAATCTGTTACCAGGATTGAGATACCTTTCTAGCTTAGTTTCTCAAAACTTCTAGGTGCCTATAATCATTTCCTGAATATGATATGCTTTCTCTCATTCTTTTCATATTCTCTTTCTGTGGAATAAACTCCTCTTTTCCAATCAACACATTCTGCTCATTTTTCTAAGTCTCTGCATAATCGCAACCTCATTATTATATATATTATAACTATTCCAACTAGGAACTGTTTTTGTCAGAATATCATTTTAAAAAATAAAAAAAATTTTAATCGTCCTAGTAACTAGCATAAGCCAGTTGCCTCATACATACTGACTGATTTTATGTTATTGCATGTTTAACATTTGGTTAAGTCTCTTTCAGGTGTGCTTATAAATAAAGAATATTGTTTGCTACTTCTTAAGAGATCAATATTATTTTTGGGTTCAAACTTAAGTGATATATTACAGATACCAAAATGTTCTTTGTAGAACATTGGAGATAAATATCATTTCCTTTTTGGTAAGCACACTAAATATAAAATACAACAGAGTCCTCCACAGCTCTCAACTCAGAGTTTATGTACTACAGATTGTCACAGATGAAAAGGCACTTGAGTTTAGTACCTCCAATAATAAATGGTCTTAAATGAGTCTTAAACACATGAATCTTGATTTTAATTCCATGCTAAACTGTATTATACCAAGACTTGAGAGCACATAATTATTTAAAAGCATATTCTGAACATTGACCTCTAAATCACTCTGCAATATGAAAAACACTTATTTAACAGTCCATGGCCAATGTATGAATTGGAAAATGCGCACCTTTTTATAACATTTAAATTTTCACAAAGTTTTTACTCCTTATAAATTAATCATTTACACAAAGAAAATAAATGCTCCTAAGCAAGATGTAAAGTAGACAGATACCTAAAGACTTCCATTTTAGATAATATGTATCAAGACCTATTATTCTGCCAATTTAGAACTCAATGTAAGGCAAAAATACCTTTCAAGAACAAGGAGAAAAAAAAATCTATTTTCAACAAAATGTGTTCTACCATTAGGTCCTCAATCTTTATATTATAGGCAGAAAGTATAAAAATCAAACAAATGCAAGTACAAAGAAAGTAATGAATGTCAAAACAACTCCAACCAAACACTGACTAGGAGTCTGCGGCATACAGATTGGTGATTAAAGCTGTGAACTTTTAGATATATGATTGCAAGAATCAACAATAAGACACTGACAGCTCTTAATTTTTTGTTCAGTAAATGAACTAATGATGCTACTAGGCCTGTGGATGGGAGCCCGCAACAGCTACATGATACTCTATAAGAGGCAAAGTCGACGTAGTAGTCAGGTGAGCCCCAAACCTTTTTCATGGAGACAGAGGTTAAGATTTACTGGGGTTGAATGTCCCAGAAATTCCTCAAATGGAACCTTAATATTATTTATCAGTAGTGAATTCCTAGCATGTGACTACATCTTCCCAGCAATTTTAACTTACTGCCTTTCAATGTCAGGCTAAAATCCAGATGCAGTGATTTAAAAAAAAAAAAGAAGAAAAAAACACCTCAAGAAGGAATATCCACCAGCACAACTCTCCCTTCTCATTGCTAATTAGAAGACCAGATTGCCATCATTAACATTGGTGCTTAGTTCCTGCTTTGAGGGGTTTATTGTGGTTATGTTCTGCTTATGAATCAACTGAAAAATAAGAAGGCTGAGCCCAACTTCTCAAATAGAAACTCTAGAAGAAATGCTCCTCAAGCAAAAGTGAGGATTCACTGTCTCTATAAAATGTGGTACACTAGGCTATCCTTCAGGAGCCTATTATTCATTTCTTGTGGATGTGAGTAAGGCCATGAGAGAGAACATATTAATAAGGTTATTTAAGTGATTTTTTAAATAAGCCTTATAGTTTTTATTACATTCTACCCTACACATTTCCTGGCACTCCAAACTAACATCAATTCTTCCCTTCCTGTCACACATATTTCACAAGGGTATATGGCGCACCAAAAATGAAGTGGACTACTAAAAAGTATGTCCAAAAAAGTCTTCCCGAAATGCAGGAGAAAAATTTGTACTCTGAAGTGTTGATATTGTTACTTTCCTAAGGCACAGCATGACCGCCATTCAAGATGCCTCTTAGAAAAGAGTAAGCTGGAAACTGCTAAGTAGGTTTAAGAAAATCAACATGACAGTTTGGGGCAGGGAGTAGACAGTCAAGATTTAAACTCCATTCTTAAGAATAGAAAAACTACTCATGAAATGATGAGTCACTTAAGAGTCAATGGCAGGATGCTCAGTTTTGTGTTTTCTAGTAGCTCCTTTTTTTTCCTCCCCAATACAGAATAACTTTTCAAAGTATATCTTCTGTGCAATCATCTCTTGAGAGATAAAAGTCATGAATGAATATACATAGATGAAATATACCTGTCAGAGGCTTAGGCTCCTTAATTTGTTCCTAGCCACTGCTTGAAAAGCAATGGTCTGTTGACTGTGGAACAAGGGTAGAACTATGATTTATGTTTGTTTTTATTTAAAAAGAAATACTTTAATCTCTACCAATATTTAATATTTAGATTGAAATTAGCTCTCTCCCCCAATGCATGTGTCCAAAGGTTACTATGCAAAGCACTGACAATTTCCTTATTTCTTGCACCATAACTATTAAAGCCATGTCAGGTTAATAAGAATTTTCTGAAATATTAAGAACTATTTCCTTTATTATACATTTGTCTTGTTTCACTTATTAAAAAAATTTTATATTTGCATACTTAAATTTTGAAACCAACACTTTAAGTTTCAAGGTTTTCAGTGAAAAGTTTGCTGTTAAAAGTTAAAAACAATGTATTTTGTATTTATTTGCTTATTTACCATTTATGGCATTCCTCATTAATTTGTATACATCTGAATGCACATACAGGCAACATTTCCTTTCTGCCAAAAAGAACTTACAACATTTCCTATATGGTAAACATAGGTTGGTTGGCTATGAGCTCTCTCGGATTTTGTCTAAAAATTTTTATTTTACCTCCATTTCATGAAAGGTATTTTTGCTAGGTAGACAGCTCAAGGTTGACATTTTCTTTCAGACTTTATGCTTTTCTCTTTATCACTGCTTTTTAATAAATTTATTATGATGTGCCTTAAAGTGGTTTCCTTTACGCTTCTTCTAGCTGGAGTCCACTGAGATTCTTTGATCCCTGGACTTTTAGTCTTCACCAAATATGAAAACTTTTCAACCATTACTTCTTCAAATAATTTTTCCTGTTCCCACTCTCTCAGTTGCTTCAGGGACTCCAATTACACATAAGTAAAACCAAATGATATTGTCTGTCTGGTCACTGATGTTCTGTTCATTTTTTTTCCTAGTCTTTTTTTCCTATAGATTTTAGATAGTTTCTATTGCTTTATTTCCTAGTTAACTAATATTTTCTTCTGTAGTTTCCAATCTGCTAATAAATCCACCCAGTGTTTTTTCTTCATTTCAGATATTGTATTCCTCATCTGTAAACATTCAATTTGGTTTTCTTTTTTCCATACTTTCCATTTCTCTCACCATCATATTCAAATTTCTTGAACACATTGGATACATTTATAAGCTGTTTTAAGGTCCTTGCAGCTATTTCCATATCTCTTATCATTTCTGGGTCTGTTTAAATTTGACTGATTTTTCCTTGAGTTATAGGTTACTATTTTTCTGTGTCTTTCCATGCCTGGTCATTTTGATCAGACAATGAATATTGTTGAATTTTACACACTCTGGTGCAAAATTTTCTCATACGGGCACACCCTGAAGATATTGTGGGTTTGGGTCCAAACCATCACAATAAAGCAAGGATCACAATAAAGCAAGTTGTAATCTTTTGCTAGTGAAGGAAGGGTTCTTGTCTTCAATTTGTGAAAAACACATCTGTGAAGCACAATAAATCCAAACACAATAAAAGAAGACATGCCTATATTCTTTTAAATTGTACTGAATTTTGTTCTGTAATTATTTGGATCTGTTTCCAAGGCAAATACAGAGAAGCCTTTAGTCTAAGGTGATATGCCTCTACGGACTCTACCCAATCAATGCCCTATGAGGTCTTTCCACTGTGGCTGTGGGAACATAAACAATTTGTGAGTTCCAGAAACTGCTTCATCAAATGCTTTCTATTAGTTATTTCTCCAGCTATGGAAGTTTTCCTCACACATGAATTAATTCAGTACTCAACCAAAGTCTCATGGCAAACTCTACAGAGATCTCTGCGTGCTCTCTCTCTGTGCAGTTACCTCCATTCTGGCACTCTGCCTTCTATAGCTACCTTTGCCTCCTTTTAAATACCTATTTCCAATCTCCTCAACTCTGTAAAACAGCAACAAACAACAACAACAATGGACTCTACCTGGCTTCCTCTCTTCTGCTGCCCATAAACTGCTTCTAGTCAATAAACTGGGATTAATTTAGGGCTTATAATTTCAGTGGCAACTTCTCTCAGTGTTAACGTGTACCTATTACCCAGTATCTAAAATCTTTTCATGTATCTTATCAAGTTTTCTAGTTATTAAATGTAGGAAGGCAAATTCAGCCAGTTTTTTAAATTAATTTATTTAAATTAGTTTCAAGTATACAGTACACATTGGTTAGATATCTATATAATTCATAAAATGATCCTCCCAACTACTCCCTCCCTCCACTGGCCCTCCACCTAGCCATCAAATTAATGCTAATTGCTTTCCCTCTGGCATGCCTCCCTCCCCGTGACCAACTATCAACTACTAATTTGGACTTCCTTAACCCTTCACCTCATTCTCCCAGCCCCTCAGCCCTCTCTCCTCTGTCCATCACCAAACTGACCACTATATTTGTGAGTCTGTTTTTGATTAGTGTGTTCTTTTTGTTTCTCAGGTTCCGCATATACGTGAAATCACATGATGTTTATCTTTCTCTGTCTGACTTATTTCAGCATAATAACCTCTAGGTTCATCCATGTCATTGCAAACAGTAGGATTTCATTTTTTTTAATGGCTGAGTAATATTCCATTGTATATACAAGGATTTTGAGCAGATAAATGTAATAAAACTGCATCACCTTCTACTCTGTTTTTAAGATCAACTAACTGATTTCAAGGAATAGGGAAAGTATTTGAATTTTAGCTAATCCCTATCTCCTTTATAGAGAGAACTACAAAAGGAATGTCATAATGTAGATAATGAAGCCAGCAACATACTTCTTACATTTGGTTCTACATATCTTTGTAAGATGATTTTTTTCATGTAGGACAGATTATAACCAAATACTAAAATAAACTGATCCTGGACTCAGACCTAACAATAGTGATGTCACAAAGGACTAATCTGAGATTAAGAAACATCTTTGTTAGGTATAAATTTGTGTCATAAAAATTCTCACATATAAAAAAATAAATATTAAAGCCTTCCAAACTGCACGCATATCATGAAAAAGAAATACAAGCTATCAAGGTGCATAACATTCAGAAACAAGAGTGTGGCTGCTACATTAAATGAGAGAAAATCTTTAGAAAATGGTAACAAAAATGTAATTTGGGATCAGTTCCTGACAATATCAAATATTGACCATGATGGGGAATAACAGGAACTCTCAATCACTGTTGGTGAGAATGAAAAATGGCATACTTTGTGCCATTTAGAAAGACAGTTTGGTGGTTTCTTATAAAACTAAACATATTCTTATCATACAATCCAGCAATCAGTTTTTGGTATTTACCCTGATGAAATCAAAATTTATGTCCATACAAAATCCTACATGGATACGTTTATAGCAAATTTAATTCATACCTGCCAAAGTTTGGAAGCAACCAAGATACCCTTCTAGTAGGTGAATAGATAAACTATGGTACATCTGACAATGGAATACTAATCAGCACTAAAAAAAATGAACTACTAAACCCTGAAAAAGATATGAAAACTTTAAATATAGATTACAAAGTGAAAGAACCTAATTTGAAAAAACTATATAAAGTATGACTACAACTATGACATTCTGAAAAAGGCTAAATTACAGAGACAATAAAAAATCAGTGGTTGCCAGGGATTAGGGGAAGGGAGAAATGAAAAGGCAGAGAGCATGGAGGGCTTTTAGGGCAGTAAGACAATCCTATCTGTTACAGTGATACATTTGTCAAAATAAACATTTATCAAAACTTATAAAATGTATACCAGAAGCAAACCCTAATGTAAACTATAAATTATGGGTGATAATAATGTATCAATGGAAATGCATTTTTCAGAAGAAATGTACCATTCTGCTGCCGGATGTTGAAGTCTGCATGTGTGGGCGTAGGGAGTATATGGGAACTCTGTATTTTCTGATTAATTTCACTGTGAACCTAAAACTGTTCTACAAGATAATCTATTTAAAAAAAAAAATCAATCTAGCAACAATGTAAAATATAAGCCAGACAAGAGACTAAAGTAAGAGAAATCAGTTAAGAGAATATAGTAACACTTACGCAAGAGATAAAAATGGGCAATAAAAACAGTACTGGCAATAGAAACAAAAGCCTTCTAAAACAGTATTCAAGTTTCTGCATGTATATATAATCTAATCTACTAAATATAACCATTCCAGATCTTTCTGTACAAAGAAGATATCTTCTCCAAATTAAAAACAAAACAAGTAATGTTTTTAACAAATTATATTGTAATAACTTGTAATAATAAGGTATTTTGGAATAACTTTCCAAATTTACATGGCAGATATATGCAGTGAAAATTAAGTAATACAAAACAGGAAAATGTACTGAGTTTTTTCATAAAGCTATCGTTATTTCAATGAGAGCTCTTTATTTGCAAAAATAATAAGCCTGAACAAAAAGGTGAAAAAAATTTAAAAATTAAGGGGAAAAAATTAATACATAATAAATCATAATCATGTCCATGTTTTAAGTAGGAACATATTCTTATACCTAAGAATTTTTAAATTTTATTTCAACTGGGACAGTAAAAATACTAAACATATAACTATTCATGTTTAGTTCTCTTATACATTACTTGAAATAAGTATGATTAAATAGTGCATCTTAACTGAAATAATGGTTTAACATTTTAATGAATGTAAATTGGTATCAGTTTGAGTAAAATCTTACTTTCCTATCCAGAAAACTTCAATTATTCCAAGTAATTATTGAACACCTATTAAAACTCAGTGTAAGTGACTTAGTGTGGAGAGATGTTTTTCTTTGCAATGACAACAAAAGAAGGAGTTACTTTTCTATAAGTGGAAAAATTAGCCTCACCTTTTTCTTCAGCTTTGATAGGAAAATACTTTTTCTCTGCAGATATCAGCTCAGGCTTTGGGGCTGAAGAAAAAAACAAAGGTAATACTTTTTTAAAAATCATTTTAAAGCACAAAGACAATTATACTACTAAAAAGCAAAGGTTAGTTTAAAAATAACATCAGATGAAAACACGGTTTAACAGAAAAAAACAATGTACTAGAATCACTAGGCTCAATATCTAATCTTGTAACTATCACTATTATCATGAGTAAGTAATAACTGTAATCTCAGTTCTTTCTTTGTCAAATAAAGGTGTTCATATCCTTTACACCACCACTGCCAAGTAGAACTACCTGTGATGATGGAAATATTTTATTTCTGTGTTGTCCGATATTGACTACTAGGATTTGAAATGCTGCTACTTGTGGCTCTGGAATTAAATGTTTTATTTCATTTAATTTTAATTAATTTTAATAGCCCCATTTAACTAGTGGCTAAAAGACCTTCAACATGAACTTCTAAAAAATTACTTTTAAATTGTGCTATCCTTCCTCTGACATTACGTTAATAATTACAAAGCTGAAACCATGGAAGATGGGAAATGCTGCATTATTCTAAAAAAGAGCAATCTTTCAAAAAAAAAATTTGTACTGCATTTGCAAAAATCAGAAATTAGAAACTAGAACTTATAGAAATAGATAAGGGCCAGATTTTAAAATGTTAACTGGAAAATTCTTCTAGATTTGATTAGTTCAACAATTTAAAAAAGTACTCTTCTAGCTTAATCCCTAACAGACTGTCTAAAGGAAGAGTACATAAATAATCAGTATTGTTTGAGACATTAACAAATGGATTTCATCTGAAAAGCTAGAATAATTGGACAGGTCAGTAATATTAAATAAATACACTTCTATAGCAGACTTAAATTTAATCAGTTTCCTTAACTCAAAATCTTATATAAGTATCCAAATTATTTTCAAGATTCCTATTTACACAGTTTGTACTTTAAAAAAATACTGAGATATTAATGTATGTAAACACTCAATTTTTATATATTTCTAAAAATTTGTATATAGCACACATTTGTTTTTTGCAATTAAAATAAATGGCTTGCATATAAGTCCTAACTTTACCTTTTTAGAACTTAAAAATATGAAAAACAACAAAAGGAATAATATTTATTACATACCTGGACCCTTAGCAGGAGGTGGTGGTTTCTTTGGTTTCTATTAAAATAATAATGGTGAAAATAGCTCAATATTGACATATTAAATATACCAAAACTAAATTCTGATCATTAATAATTAAAATTATATGAACATCTCTCCTCATCCCTGCCAAAAATTATAAAAGATCCTAACACCACCATAAAAGGTCACTAACTAAAAATTTATTCTATTAAAACAAATACCTCCTTGATAAAAATTCAAGTATTTCAAAATTTATCATTGTTAGATAAAAAACCTTAATGATGAGCAAAAATGTTCTGTCCTGCCTCCCCTAGTTTTCCTATGCACTATTTTACCTATCTTTTAACAGCTGAGTTTAGTGGGGAGGAAGGGGTATAAGAAAAAGGGAAAGAGACTTTGGGGGAAAAAAAGAGTAGCTAATAAGTATATCTAGCTTTCATTCTTGACTCTTCAGAACTCTAAAAGAGAAGATTTAAAGGCAAAGGTCTCTTCTTCCTCAATTTATTCAAACTCTCTTATTATAAGCATTCATTTATTTTTAATACTTCAGGTAATGCCTTAAAAAACATGAAACACATTTCTAAGTGAATTTGTTTTTTTCCAAATTAAAAATAACTGATAATCAATACTTTATAAACATCTAATAAAAGACAAAAAGTATAAGACGAAAGTATAAAAGACAAAAAGTATAAAAATAAAAGCATATTGAAGGCTGAATCAAATCTAGCAAAGGAATGGCCTCCAACAGTGTAAAATAAATCTGCAGAGTTCCCTCTAGTAACTACTTAACTAAATGAAAAGACTGAAAAGGTTAGAGATTTCTGCAATGGCTTAAGTCAAATATGGCAGACTAACTTGCTTTATGTATCTGCTCTCTGTCCAATTCTCTCTCCCTCTACATATTTTAAAAACTCAATTAGATCATCCTTTTTGGGGGGGAAAGGGGGATCAAGCTGTATAAAAACAAAAGATCAGTGATGAATAACTCAGCCTTACTTTATTCATTCTCAGAAATGAAATAGATATATTAAATCCTATAAGGAGGTGCACTGACAAGATAATAGTAAGATCAACATTACCTTAAAATACTTTCAACAAAATGAAATAAAAATATAATTTCTTCCAGGCAAGCACTAATTTGTCTAACTAGTATGGCCAGCTTTTATTCTTTTAATTATAATAAAGTAATGAAGTCTAAGTTACTCTCCAATATAGTCAATGAGGAAAGAAAGCCAGAAATAAAGCACAGAACTGAAATCTTGTTATTTTACTATAAATTCAAGTAACTTTTCTTGAAAATACAAACCTAAAATACCCTCATAAAATTATTCAGTAACAATGTAAAAACTCTATTTTTAAAGAAATATTGATGAAAGGTTCTTTAAACTATTATCATCATTGAAAAATAAAAGCTTACTGGAAAGTCCTTATCCAGTTCATTTATCTGAACAGCAAAATTATCTGGAAATACTCCTTCTTTACCATTAAGTTCACCCTTCCACCAGCCAGCTTCTCCAGTCTCCTAAAATGAAAAATGAATAATAAAGATAATAAGGGTTATCTTTAAATAATAAAAAAATTATAAAACAGGAAACTACTGAATTCCATTATTTTTACAAGATAAAAATATAAGGCCCAAACAGATCACAAGGTCCTCCTAAAACAAAATATGCCTCACACATTACTCTTAGCAGAAGTTATAAAATTGGGTTTAAATTTTTAAAATAACTTTAAAATTCAGTTTATAAGGATAAAGGCCTCAGAGGGAAAAGAGAAAGAGAAAAGAAGTGGGAGAAGTACATAGAAAGTGAATTTCCAAACTGTATCTTATTTAACATTCTTCTCAAACCATTATACACTAAAAATTAATCACATTGTTCACTTGCTTTAGAAATTAACAGGATCTTCTACGATTCCTTCCAAATATCATCCTTCATTGAGAAATTAAGGTGTTTTCCGTTCAAACTGTGTGAATATTAAAAATTACCCATACTGAACCCTCTGATAGTTAATTTAAAATGGAAAAAATCTCAAAAATTATTCTATAATATTATAGCAAAAACTGTATTTACAATTTGCCTCTATTACAAATAGTAATTATTGGATCTGCCCACATCCCAGTACTCCTGGTTTTCTTTTTCAGTTGCCTTAATTGATTCCATGTTATAAACTATCTCATCCTTTTAAACAGCTGCATCATTTTCCATAGTATGAAGTTTCATAACCATTTACATATTGATGGATATTTGTTTCTTTTTCTTTCTATATTAGGTGGAAAAATGGAAAGAGGTAAAATAGGAAGTGAGAACAGAAACTTTGAGTGAGAGAGTAGGATTAGAGAAAAAAACACAACATGATGGTAAAAATAATTCCCAAAACACATGTCCCTCAATTTACAGGATTATTTTTTTACACGAGATTTTTTATACGAGGTAAATATTCCCTCCCTGCGCTGTCCCAGTTTACGTGGACTGGTTATACATTTCCATTTACACGGTCTCATTTTATGCAGTTCTTTCTTTTTCATTTCCATTACTGGCAATAGGCTTTCTAAAAAACCAATAGCTTAACTCAGCAATGTACAAAGAACTAATACTAACAATTATTAATAATCTTCCCATTCACTGGGTGGCAAATAAAAAAGCATGGGAGACTAGTAATGTTTTGGGGCTGATTTTACAAATCTTTTGCCAAAAGTTATATGAAGGAAAATGTCTTCCTTTTAAAACACTTTAGTTTTCGAAAATGCATCTGGTCATTCACACAATTTAGAACATCCAAATATAAAAGTTGTATATTTGCCACCAAATACAACTTCCTTGATCCAACCTTTAGATCAAGGCATTATTTCACCTTTAAGATTAACTATATAAAATGGAGTTTTAATGATATTTTTAATGAAGTGGAAGATAATCACTTACAGTTAGAGAAGCCTGGAATAAACACACAATTTTAAGTTCTATAAAGAATATTTCTTTAACTTTGAGAGATAATAAAGCCACCAACTTTAAATGCTTCCTGGAAAACAATATGGCCAGAAGTGGTTGTACCAGGAAATATGGTTCTAACAACTGAAGAGAGATTAACTGGCTTTATTAATTCATCAAATAAATTTCAAAATGAAGGTTCTGACTATTTGAATGTAGATGGTATTAATGAATTACTAGTTGATCATGAATTAACAGATAAAGAATTAATTCACTTAATATCTGAAGCCCATCCTGCTGATGAATACAGCAGAGACTTTGAACCAGTTTCATTCACTGCAGAAAATATTTACAAAGCTCTTTAACTACCCAGAAAACTGGAAACTGCAATTCTAGATATTGATCTAAATATCCAATGAGCCTTAAAATTTTGAAAAAGTTTTTTAAATTGCTGTAGTGAATACTGAAGAATTTATGAAAACTTAGCAGAAGATGAAGTTGGAAAAAGACCATCCAAAAATATAAACATAAATAATGAAACCAAAGTTAGTACTTCCAAATAGTTCAAGCACTGAAGGTAGTGACTCTGTGCCAATTAAAAAGGGAAGGTTGACTTCTTTAGATTATAGTACAGACACCAACAGTGAATAAAATTTATTTTGGTTTTTATGAACTTTCGTTAGCATTTTTTTGTGAAAATGTGTGAAATAAACATTTTTATGACTTACACTGGCTTATTTCTGTAGTATTTTGTTTGTACTGGTGCATTCATTTTACATGGTTTTATTCCACTTAAAAAAAAGACAAGTGGAATGGATGGATAATCTGTATAAATCGAGGGGCAGGTATATATTGATTATAACAAAGATACATAATAAACATTCCCTCAAAAAAAAAAAAAAAAACTTTCTGAGCACTATGTGCCAGGTTCTCAGGACATATAAACAAATAAGACAAAGTCTCAGCTCTTCTTAGAGCTTACATTCTAAGGGGAATGCAAAAACATTGAGAAATATTTCTATGAATAAATGATTCAGTGAAAAACTGAAAATATCTTACCTTACTTATCAAATGGATTATCTCTCCCTCTTTAAAAGTAAGTTCATCTTCATTAGTACCTTCATAGGCAAATAATGTTCTACAATATTCCTTAGCTAAAATAAAGAATGTAAATAATGTAGCTTATATAAATTCAACAAATACTCATTAAATCTCTATTTTGTGCAGGAAAAAATGTACACTAGAAGCTACTAAAATGATTTTTAATAATTTCAGCCAATATTGTATGTTGAATTAAGTAACAATTTCATTAATCATTCATTCAAATAGTTACTAAGTGCCTACTATGCCCCTGGCACAATTCTAACTGCTATGGGGGCGGGGAGGTACATCAGTGAACAAAGCATATTAAAATTATTGTCTTCATTGTGCTTATATCTAGTAGAATTTAATATAATCAAGTAGTACAATGTTAACAACTGTCCTCAATAAATCTAATAATATATTTGAGTATGCTTTATTCCAGGTATAAAAACTTTATTCAAAAACTTACCTTTAATTTTACCTTCAGTGTCTGTCTTTGTCATCTCCACACTCTGAGTTCTGGATCCCAGTGACTGTATGACTAAGGGCTAGGATAGAGAAGAATGCCATTAACCATTTTACGTTAGAAATAAAATGATATCATTAAACAAATTTTCCACTTACAGTATCTACCTTTCCCTAATGGTACCTATAGTACCTATAGCCAGGTTAGTAATGTGACTGAAAACTCTGCCATGAAAAGATCTTAAAAGCTACTTAAATGATAGCTCAGAACTTCTAACTTTTACAACTCTGATTTTATAAATACTAAATACTGATACTCATGATAATTACTCTAGTTTTAGAACCTCTAAAATAAATAATAGTATTTGAAAATTTACTACATATCAATCCCTGAATTGAGCACTTCGCATATATTACAACAACCCAAAGAACACTCTGCATAATGTAGGCACTATTGTTTAGTCTTTATAGATTATCAAACAGTAAAATGACTTGTCCACCATAACAGTAAATTAGTAGTAGAACCCAGATTTAAACCTAGAAAGTATGACTCCAGAAACTGTACTCTAAAACATCACTTAACTTCATTACAATGAAATAAAGTCTTGATACTTCCTTGTTGCTATCTGAATACATTTAGATAATGTAACTCTTATTTTAACTATAGTAGACAATTTTCCACATAACTTACTACAATTAAATCCTTCACCATCTTTAATTTTCCCAGTTCTAACCACCATATCTTCCAATCTGGTGTCACTTACAAATGTAGCAAATCTGCTCCCTGCTTTATCAATTCCTAGATCTGTGATCAAATCAAGCCTCACAAGGCCATCACGTAGGGTGACCCTGAGACTCTTCTCACTAATAACAACTCTGGAGTACTGGAAATTTTAAATGGCAATCAAAAGATTACTACTGTAGGCACCAATCAAATATTCAATATAATCATAAGCTTTAGAGTTGGATAGGGGCCCCAGATCATGTAATCTAATGTTCCTCCTAATGCAGACACTGCTTCTCCAATATTCCTAGTGGTTATATGGCTACACAGCACCACTCCAAAAACTCCAATTTTTACCTTAAAAACAAGAATCAATTAGGCCCCATAATCTTAACGCCAAACCCTCTCAGAGCTAGGAGGGTAGGGCACAAGTACAAATTCTCTTTCCTGAACCCAAATCATAATTACATAAGAAAATATATAGCAAGCTAGGGGAAAAAAAAAAAAAAGTATGGTGAAACTAAAGGAGAAAATTTTAGGAGAAAACTTAAAATATATTTCACCAGTCAAAATAGTCTTTAAAGTGAAATATCACTGAAGTAGGCAAATAAATCCTGGCATACTTTAAACTCTTAATAAGACATATGAATGAGAACTACAAGGGAAACACTGCCCTAAAAGTCAAAGGAAAAGCTTCCCATCTGAAGGTAAGTACTTGATCTGAAGCTCCAAGACGTTAATATCAGGAACAGCTTTGAAATAAGTGCTCTAAAGACTGTAACTATTTTCCCCTAAAATAAAAAAATAAGGATTTAAAATCTCTTATTAGAACTTATAATTTATGGTATACTCACTCTGATTTATTTCACAATGATAATAAAATGCTAAAGAAAAATAAAGTTCTCTACATATTTAGAGGGAGATTAGATTTCACCATTGCTGACATACCAAAGGAAAGTTAAGAGTGTCTAATTAACTTAATGTCACTGTGAATCCATTTTTTAAAGGCCCATTGTAGGCCTACTTCAAATTAAAAGAAACAATATGTAATTTTTACTTCAAAGGGCAAAAAAAGCATTGCCTTTTCTATTTTTACACTATAATTAAAACTAAAACTTCCATTAAGGTGTTTGTGTTAAATTTACCAAAAAAGATTCAAATTTTATAAAAATCAAACATTAACATTAATCACTGTAGACTTGAAAACTGTTTCTTACATTCATAAACAATTACTAGTGACCTCAAAAAAAAAAAGGAAATTTAAAGTTGTAAAGTGACTTACACCATTTTAAAAAATGCTTAATAAGAGTGAGGAGTTAACCTAAGCTCACCAGAATTACCTTTTCTGTTTTTTTCTCTTCTGTTTCACTACTGGATGTTCTTGTCCTAAGTTTCACAGAGCCTTCTTTAAAAATATCTCCAAATCCAATTCCTCGAACTTTCTTTGGCTGTGTAATTGATCCAAGTACAGTCTCATTCCCAGTTCCCGGAGAGGATAAAGATAAGGTAGACCCAGTCAAAACAGTTTCTGAAATAATAATTTGTTTTTGAAAAATGATACATAGAATCATGAAAACCTTAACATTCTCCTTCCATAGTACTTACATTCCATACTTCCTAATAAAAATTCATAGAATAAAAATAAATAAAAGGACTCGAGAACTAAAATATCCAAAAGATTAAATTAAAATGTACTTTATACTGATTTTTTCTGGACGTAGTGTAAAACAATAACAATTTAGGTATTTGTAATTAGTAAAATGCTAATTAAGAAATCTAGAAAATCTTATTATACAAAGTATTTCACAAGAGCAAATCAAATTTACAGCTCTTGGATAAAGATGATATAGTACACAAGACTGAAACATTAAAGAGATAGTTAATAATTTTTAAAAGTTGTGTGATTCAATCTGATCAAAGAGTGAGTTTCCAAATATAAAAACTGGTAATATTAGCAAATTTTCATTTTAAAAAGTCAACAGTTCAACACCTGTCATTTTAATTCATCAATGAAGTAACAAGTCTAAATTTGAAGCAGTCAATAAAAATTTAAATTATAATATAAATATTAAAATTTAACATTATATGGGTAAGAAAGTTGTTTCTACATTCTTGCTCAAAAGTAAAAGTTCTCATTTCGAGGCTTCAATGAATCCATAAACAACTCCATGGAAAACTGTGTTATTTTTTTCAATTCATTTTTCTGTGTAAAAGCAGCACAGTTCTTATCAGATTCTCAAAGGCCTTATAATCTAAGAAACAAAGTTCTAGAGGAAATCATTCAAAAAATTCCAGAAACATTTCAGAATAGTGGTGAGGGATGGGGAAAATACAAGATATTAATTCATAAAACTAAAAGAGTCTATTGAGTTTAACAGCAGGAATCACAAAGAGTAAAAATAAAAATAGTGAACATTTATTCAGGCCTTAATCTGTACCAGGCACTTGCTAAAGTACTATATACAAGAATTATGTCTAATGTACATAACCATCCATATGCTTAACATTAAAAGCACTATTACTCATTCTCATTTTGAAAATAAGTAAACTGAACAAAAAAATATTAAGAACTTTCCCAAAGCCATACAAGAAATAACAAAGACAACATTTGAACCAAATTCTATGTCTGCTTTGGTAAGTTGTACTTTTTAAGGAATTTATACATCTCATCTAAGTTATCCAATTATGAATACATTTTATTATCTCTGTAATATCTGATCTGTAGTGATATTCTTTCATTCACATGATTCGGTGTTTCTTTTTCTTTGATCAGTCTTGTTGGAGCTTTATCAATTTATCTTTCTGAAAAACTCAACTGTGTAACTTGTTGATTTTGACTATTTTTTAACTCACACTTTTTGCTTATTTCCTTCCATTTCAAGTTTAATTTCTTTTACTAGCTTAAGATAAAAATTTAAGACAATTCATTTTTGTATTTTCCTTTCTTGTATTAGCATTTAAAGCTATAAACTTCTCTACAGGTGCTGCTTTACCTGCATTCTACAAATTTTTTGTCATGCTTCCATTTTTATTTCAAAAGTGATTCATTTCCCTTATGTTCCTTCTTTGACCCACAGGTTATGTACAAGTGTTGCTTAATTTCCAAATAATTGAAGATTTCCCACATATTTTTGTTATTAAATAATTCCACTGTGGTCACAAAACCTACCCTGTGTAACTTCACAGACCTTTTAAATTCACTGAGACTTGTTTGATGCCCCTACATAAGGTCTACCCAGTAAATACTCCATGTACTCATCAAAACAATGTGTATTCTACTACTGTTAACTATTCTGTAAATATCAATCACAGAATTAGTTGATATTATTCATGTCTTCTAAATCCTTACTAATTTTTTTATCTGCTGGTTCTATCAATTACTGAAAGCAGCATGGTCAAATCTACTTGTGGATTTGTCTCTTTCAGTTCTGGCAAATAGTTTCTATTAGCATATTTTGAAGTTCTGGTATTAGGTTATACATATTTAGAATTATTATGCCCTTTTTATGAATTGACTATCTATAAAATATACTTTTTTATCCTTGGTAATATTTCTTTTCCCAAAATATACTTTGATATTAATATAACTACTCTAGATTTCTCAAGCTTTGCAGTGTCTTACTAAAATAATGTGCCACATGATGATATTTTGGTCATCAACAGAACGCTTATACAATGGCGGTCTAATAAGATTATAATGGAACTAAAAAATTCCTACCACCTAATTATGTCATAACTGAGTTGTAAGAGTTCTTTTATATCTTTGGATATTAACTTCTTACCAAATATATGATTTGAAAATATTTTCTCCCATTCTGTAGAGTGCTTTCCAAGCTGTTGATGGAGTTTCCCTTGGCTATGGATAAGTTTTTCAATTTGGTATAGTCCCACTTATTTCTTTTTACTTTTGTTCTCTTTGCTTTTAAATGTCAAAACCGAAAATCATCTCCGAGACTGGTATCAAGGAGCTTGCCCTCTCTTTTCTTCTAGTAGTTTCATGGCCTCAGATCTTGTGTTCAAGTGTTTAATTCACAATTCACTTTGAGATGTTTTTTGTTTATGGTGTTGCTTTATATTTTTTCAGTATTTTTTAGTATTCCATTGTATTAACTTATTAGCTATATCTCATTATTTTCTTAAGAATTGCTCTAGCTTCTTAAAGGTTACTCTAGCTTTACTGTATGCATCTATAACTCACCAAAATATATATTCAAGTAAGATTACATCATTTCACATATAAAAAACAGCCTTATAATGAGAACATGTCTATTTCACCTCTTCTGGGTGCAGAGCTATTGTCATACATTTTACTTCGATATAAGCTATGATTCCTGTGATACATTATTATTTTAAACAGTCAATTATCTTTTAAAGACATTTTAAAATGGAAAATAGTATTTCATACTTGTCCACATAGTTACTCACATTTCTGCCAGTCTTCCTTCCACTACATAGATACAAGTCTCCATCTTAGTATCATTATCCTTTCTCCTGGAGAACTTTTCTTTTAATACTTCTTTGTAGGTCTGCTGGCAATAAATTCTCTCAGCTATTGTTTGGTTGAAACTTCTTTTATCTCACCTTTACTAAGAAGAATATTTTCACAGAAAACAGAATTCTGGGTTTACCAGTTTTCTTTCAGCATTTCAAATATGCCATTCCACTGTCTTCTGGGCTTACTTAGTTTCTGAAAAAACACTCTCTTTTGCACTACATAGTTTCTGAAGATGATCTATGGATTCTTCTTTTAATTCTTCTCCACCTAATGTGTCTTTTTTCCTCTTACTCCTGAGATTTTTCATTTTACTGCTTATTTTCAGGACTTGATTATGATGTGCCTTTGCAAGCACTCTGTGTATGGTTACCATTTTTGAATGTGTGGATTTAGTTTCCACCAAAAGTAGAAAATTTTTAGCATTCTTTCTTCAAATATTTCTTCCATCCACTCCTACACCTCCTGTCCTTCTAAGACTCTAGTTAAAAATATTTTAGACCATTTAAAATTATAAAGTTGCTAAAATGTTTTGCAGTCTGTTCTTTGTGCTGAATTTTAGATAGATTCTACTGCTATATTTTCAAGTTCAATGATCTTTTCTTCACTGTCTAGAGTCTACTGGTAAAATCTCACATAAAGGAAGTCAGTGCAGATATTGCATTTTCTATCTCTAGCAGTTCCACCTGTTTACATATATAATCTTCTCTACTTTGCTCCCATTATGTTGTTTTCTATTACATCCTTTACCATACTGAGCATTTTTACTATAGCTATTTTAACATCCTTGCCTACTAATTGCATTATATCTGGTTCTTTTTCTATTATCTAATTTTTCTTCCAGATTATGGGTCACATTTTCCAACATCTTGATATAAAGCTAATCATTTTTTTTATCTTGTTGAGTGCTAGATTTTATTGCAATCCTTTAAAAACCATTAATTTTCAACTTAGGGTGATTCTGTCACCCAAGGGACATGTAGCAGTGTCTGGAGACATTTCTAATTATCACAAATAAAGACTACTGCTGACATTTAGTGGGTAGAGATCAGGGATGTTTGTAAATATTTTAAACTCATCAGATAGCCCCCCAAAGCAAAGCGTTATCTAGCCCAAATGTAAGCAGTGACAAAGTTGAAAAGTCCTGCTACAAAGAGTGCTGATTTTTCCTTACAAACAGGTAAGTTACTTGCACATTAGTAGGAAGCTTTCTCAGGATAGAACTAGAATAGCCTCCATTTTAAAGCTAATTTAGCCCCATTTCACCCTTCTACTGAATTGCCCATATAGTCAATGAAGTCTCTTAAATCCACAAGGAGAGCATTCAGACAAACTTTCACCTTGTGTAAGGCACCAGAAATTATTCATGTTAATTCTCAGAGTCAAACACTCTCGATTCATATTTCACCTCCTCCCTATATGTGCCCAGTTTCTACATCTGTAAAACAGGATATTTCATTGGATTGCTATGACAATTACAATAATTGATTCCTGTAAACTGCTTTAAAATGTGCCTGGTTCAGTGCCTATTATTTTTAATGAGTTTAAAGATGTATTATAGAGAACCATTCAAGCAAGAGAGAACATGATCACAAAAGAGCAAAAAATAAAAGGGAAAATGTCTTAGCCAATAGAAGAAAGAAGGGAAAAAGGGAACAAAGATGGAGGGAAGAAAGCAGAAAAGAGGTCTTATAATCAGACAACACAGAAATCTTACCTATATTGGTATTTCTAATATTTTTATGTCCATATACTTATCTACAGATTATCTTCGAATTGCTAAACTTGTAAAAAGCTTTATCTGCATTTTATGTAGAGCACTATTAGTCAGAAAACATAACACCAAATCTTTCTATTAAGCCTAAGACACTTTCCTCCCTTTCTCATTCAATCTCCACAGCAAAAACTACTTGATGGCTATTATCTCCATATAAAATGACTTACAGCAACCAAGAGTCTCAAAATATAATTAGTTGTTGAAAAAAACAAGAACTCTTATGTGAGCTCTTTTTACTGTAGAGAAAAATATCTCATACCATCATTCAGAGTTTTCAAATAATCCTACATTTCCTAAGAAAATGTGTGTGTTAACTGGACTTAAAATCTGGATTCCTTAGTTGCTAAAAAGAATCTTTAAAAAGAGTGTCCAGGTATAATATGTAACTTAAAAAAATTCATATTACCAGTAAAAGCATCAAGGCCCCAGAACAATCTTCCTTACAAAGCTGTTCCAGAAGGAGGATTTCGAGCTAAACACTAATATTAAATTAGACACCAAAGTAAACTGTGCACCAACTTAACTCCTGGAGACTAGGCTACAGACCACCAAATTTCCATCCATACCACCTTTGTTACGTCCAGCATACACCATTATTTACAAGAATCCTTGCCCCACTAGCCAGGTGGGCCCTATCTTCTTTTGCAGAGACTGAATTATCAAATGAAACCTTAGCTGACTCCTCCTAAGAAAATGAATTCTTTCTACCCATAAGAGACCAGAACTCCTAAAGAACATATCTATCAGGGTTTCTTTAACATTTTAAGTCATGCATTCCTCTCATAGCCCAGCAAACCCCAGCAGGATGCACGACTCAAAATGTTTAACAATCCATGTTGGGACCTTTTAGTTCCTTCATAATTCTGACCTCTCCACTCATGATTCTTAGCATCTCTCCTTTTTAATAAAAGAAATCAAAAGTCAAAAGCTCTCCCTCAGTTTCCCAGCACCAACTCTGATGTATCTCCAATCAATTGAGACTAACTGTGACACTCATGTGAATCTCATTTCCTCCACCTTCTGGGTGAATTCTGTTGTTGATAAACCCCACTCTTCTGAATTTGTATTTTCAACTTGTCCCTCTCTGCTTGTTCTTTACCATTAGCATTTAAAAATAATCAAGACTTTTCTTTCTTCAGAAAAAGAACAAAAATATTCCTGAACATATGTTGCCCTCAACTGCTACACTGCTTTATACTTACTCTCCATTGCCTCACCTCACTTGCTCTTCAATTCAGCTTCTACCCCAATCACCATTCTCTGCTGCTCTTGTCCAGGTCATTTATGATCTCTTCATCCATAAATTCAGGATTACATTTTACTTCTTATTTCACTCAACCTCACAGCAGCCACATGACAGTACTATCCATGCTTTCCCTGAAAAACTCTCTTCCCTTGACTACCACACCCTTTCATAGCTTTCCTCCTGGTACTCTGTGCCTTCTCAGTCTTCTTCCTACTCTATCTGGACCCATATCACAAATGTTGTACACAGGAACCTGATACAGGTTCTTTTTATTTTTACACTCCAGATATTCTCCTTAGGTAATCTCATCTAACTCTATGGTCCTGTACTACCTAAAACAACATCAAAGCCACAATTTTGAACATCCATCCTAATTTTTCTTCTAAGGTTTCAGATCCATATATGTTCACTTGGATGCCCTCAAAGCCCTACAGGAATCAAACTCAATGTCTCCAAAGTGAATTTATCATCTTCTCCCAAAATTTAACACTTCTCTCCAAAGACCTCTCCATCTAGATAGTTAACTAGGACCTAGGGCCAATGACTTCTCCGCTAGGCATTCCCCATATCTCATCATCATGAGGTGCAGTTTTTTATAGTAGGGGTCCCCTACCCTGGGGGCACAGACCACTCTATGGGCTGTTAGGAACCGGGCCACACAGCAGGAAGTGAACGGAGGTAGAGCAAGCAAAGCTTCATTTGTATTTGTGGCCACTCCCCAGCACTAGCATCATCATGGCCTCAGCTTCACCTTAGATCATCAGGCATTAGATTCTCATGGGAGCACCAGTACCTGGTGTCAAAAAGGTTGGGGACTACTACTTTATACCACCTATTTAGCTCCTATTCTACTCATGTTTCTCCAATTCCATGATCATTCCTCTAGTTTAAGCTCATGCTATTTCTATCATAATTATCAAAATAATTTCAACTGATCTCACTACCAATCTTACTCTTCAACCCATCCACTCTCAACAATGCAACCACACCAATCTATCTAAAAAACAATTTGATCATTTCACTCCCCTTTAAGGCTTCTCTGTGACTTGATCGGCATTTTTGCAATGCCTTCTTAAGCCTGACCCAAATTTCTCCAGCCTCAACACTCATCACATCCAGCTATACTCTACAATCCCTCTAAACTAAATCTCTTTCAGGATCTCAAAATCGCTATGCTCCTTCTTCACCCTGCGCCACAAATTTACCTAAAGATTTCCTATTCATTCTAGCATCTCAACCTGTAACTTCCTCTGGGGCATATTCGCTCATAGCCTCCCACATTTGGGTTGGCCCTCTTACAGAAATACATCTATAGCACCCTAAACTTTCCTGTCACAAATATTTCTGTTGAATTTTAATCACTTATTTAATAGTCCTTTATTTTCCAAAGAACTGAAAGCTTCAAAAAAGCTTATGTTGTTCATTCCTATAGTCTCAGCACCTTTAACAATTTGTTCAACATTAAAAACTCAATACGTTGAATAAACAAAAATATGAATATTGAAGTAACTAAACAGTAGTATTTATATTTAGAATGTCCATTCACTGGCTTTGACTTTCAAATTTCTGATTTGGGAGTGCACTGACTCCACAGGAAAAGTCACTACCCAGATATCAATGCTTATAACCCTCACAGGGCTAATACATGAAAAGACAGCTATAGGCATGATTAATTAGGAGAACACAACAGGCAAACCAATGGGCTAAAATAGTGAGAATGACCCAAGATCTACACGACCTAAGATCTACACCCCCATATGTTAAATAGTATAGTAAAGTAAAAAGAGAAAAGGACTCCAATTGTGATTTTACTAAGTGGTAAAAACCACCTTTACCATTCACTTTTAAAATGGCAGTGACGCAAACCTATTCAACAGTCATGAGAATTTAACACAAGTGAAAAGTTTTCCGTACACCACAAAACACCATTCACTAAACACCAATGTGCCAATGTTCTACAAACTTGAGTATGAGGCAATAAATAAACAAAACATATATTCTAACAGGAGTACACAGACAATAAGAAAATTAAATAAGGAATAACAACAAATACATCAAAGAAAGATCAAAGAAGATAAAGGAACTATAGAATGGGGGATGGGAGCTATTTTATACAGAGCTTTCAGGAAAGACCTCACTGAAAAGATGACTTCTGAGTGGAATCCTGAAATCAGACCAAAAACAATAAGATCTCAAAAAAGAACATTCCCAAAGGTATACAGCAAGCACAAAGGCTGTGAGGCAGGAATGTTCGTGACACCGTTTTTAAAAAAAAGTAAGGAGACCAATTTGAACAAAGGTGAGAGTTAAGTAAGATAAAGTCAGATTGATGGGAGCCGGCACATGGCAGTGTGCCCTTAAATCATGGAGGGCTTTGTAGCCAACTGAAAACCACTAGCTTTTACTCTAAGTAAAATATGTATCTACTGGAGGGTAAGCACTTTAACATTCAGTAGGAAGGTAATGGCAAATAACAGGCTGTTAGAATTATACAGCAAAAGGTAATACCAAGGGCAGTAGCAGTGGAGGTGGTAAAGAAAACAGATTTAGTAGACGACAAAATCTGTTAGTGAATCAAATATAGAATGATACTAAAAAGAAGAATAAAATATTAATCCAATTCTTTGGTCTAAGTAAAAGAGGAGTGGAACTGCCACTAACTTAGACAAGAGAAACTATATCAGAGGAGATTTGGGTGCAGAGAAAAGGGCAGTAGATCAATTTTGACTGTCATAAGTTTAAGATGCCTATTAGCCATCTAAATGGAGATTATGACAAGCTTAAGGTCAGGTAAAGACTTATAAACAACGGAGAAAAATACCAGTAGATACAGCCACTGACTTTACAGAATAAGGGTAAAAACTGAAAGTCAGTCCTACTTAGCAAGGAAGTGGAATCTGAAAGGTGACACGAAAGACACTCTAAACAAAAAAGGTAAAGTATATTTGACAAAAAAAAAAGGCATTTCATTATAAAAAAGGAAACATAATACTTCCTTCCCTAGAGAAGTAAAGCTTTTCCTGAAATTGAAAGATATTTGAGATTTTAAAAGACAGTGATCTTTTATTCTAAAAGACATTTTAAACTTTTATATAGAAACCAGTGAAGAATAGATTATGAATTCACCATATTCCTAGAAAAAAGATAATGGCTTTCTTATAGCATTTATTCTGTAGTTCTTTAATGAAAACCAGGGGCTTAAAAATCAATTACCCATGAAGACTCAAGGTCTTACTGTCTACCTTTTGTCTAGGGGCAAAATTATCTTCTTAGCAGTAATAGCTAGTTTCACTGGTCAAACCACGATTATTATCCCATATATTTCAGTTTATTGATTAAAGGAAGAGCTCTACTAAACGTAATGAAATATAAGGAGAAACTATGTAAAAGAAATTGTGATGGATATGACATCCCAAAAATGTAAAAAATAACATTTGATAATGTACAGTCAACAAAAATTCTTTTAACAGCTACTAGAATTGCACACTACCAACTAAAAAGTGCCAAAATATCAATTACAGACAGAAGATGTTGCACTTTGTTAGGACACAGGAAGAGTGAACATCAATTCTTGAAGTCATAATGTATAAGATCAAACTCAAATTAAAATTTAAAAGACTACATACTTTTATTAAGTTCTAAAGTCCTTATAAAGCACTCATTTCCTGGTATTCAAATCAATATGCAAAACTTTCTGCCTAAAAATTAGAGTTAAAAAAAAATTAGAGTGTAGTGAAGCCACTGACTTACCATTCCATAATCACAAAGCTCCACATTTAGAATGCACTCATTGTAAAAGTGTTAAGCAAACAAGTACATTTTTAGCATATAACTCTGCAAGGTTAATAAAACTCAAATGAGGCTAAACAGTACACGAAAATGCCCAAAGTATTTATAATTATAAAAATAATGAACTACATCTAAAGTTAAATTTATTTCCTTTTGCTAGTGGTCCCACATGGACTTTAAATTTTATGTATATTCAAGGGTTCAGTTTACATAGCATCATAAAAATAATTTCACCATAAGCTTTAGTTAATGCCAAATCTTAATATTAAAAATAAGTAGCAGAGGATCCAATACCTAGGAAACATAAGAAATGCCAAAATAGATCAGAAGTAATTCTGGGGACAGTTGGCAGCGTAACATGTGTACCATTAAATTTAAGCCAGATGTTTTTGGTACTTTTGTTTGTTCATCCTTAAAATATAAGCTCAGAAATGATACCAAATATTCTCAAATAAGTGTAACATAAAATAGTAAAACTATCTGTCATAACTCCTCTATTCCTATCTCAAAGATTTTCTTTCAATGGAATCAGCATCTGCTTTGAAGATGTACTTCAGCTTCCAAATCTTCCGCCACCCCAAATCCTAAAAATAAAAATTACTACATTTTTGTGTCACTATTAACTTATGGCTAACTTCTCATTAAAGGAAGGAAATTAAAAGAAAGTAAAGGGTAATGGAGTAGAAATGAGACAGTTGGTAGGAGAAGACTAATATCTACTATGCTTCAAAATTTGCTAAGTATTGTGCTACACACACACACACCTGAAAAATGAGGGTATGCTTCCAAAAGAGAAATTAAAAATAACCAAAGAGAAGATAAGCTTGTAAAGGATTCAATTACTTGTTTCTTTAATTCACAGAGTTTAGAGTTAAGGCTTAGAAATTTTTAGAATCTTTAAAAATTCATTGAAAGTTAGAGAAAATATATAATGGAAGTTTCTGCACTTAGAAATGGAAGATAACTTTAAAAATGAAAAACTTTGACCATCTAGAAGACTAAACCGGCCACCATTTCATACTAAATAGCCTTAAAGGTCATCTCCTTTTCATTAGTTTTTAGCACATATAGAAAATTAAAAATACATCTTAGCTCCTTTGAAATATTACCAAACTGTAAATAAAGGATTCTTAAAAAGGCATCCATGATAATAATATAGTAGACTGTATGATTGTTCTCAACTATTTGGTGCCTCTACTTGCAGAAAAATTACATATCCCCATTCTCCTGCACTTAGGCAAAGTCATGACTGTCCAATATGTTAATAATGGAAGTGACATGTCAATTTTGGGCAGAAGCTTTAAAACCATGCTCCTTTTTCCCTGCCTCTGCAAGCACATATCAAAAAGGAGACTATCAGTCTGAGCCCTAAGTGACTATGTTGTTGTTTTAAGTAACTATGATTTTCACTGCAACATAACCTGAACAAAATACTATGCTACCTTTTATGAAAAAAGGAAATATATGTTTTTGTGTGTACCTGCATAAACAAACACTGGGAGGAAAACAATGTACAAATGCTTTCTGACACAGAGCAGAAGAATAACTGAATAGAGACAAGTGTTCTAATATACATCTTTTTAAATACTGATTTTGAATCATGAGAATGCATGTATTACCTAGTCATCTATGTGTGGCATAAATTTTGTTCATATGAACTATGAACCTCATGAAATGTGTAAAATTTTATTGATATATGTGTACTTTTCAGAGACTGCATAGCTTTCATCTGGTTCTCAAAGGTGTATATGAACCAAGAAATAAGAAATCAATACTCTCACTCTCTATATAATTAAGATGGTATGCAGATTAGAAATACAATAGCAACCAATAAATGCTAAATGATCATGCCCTCGATTTTGTTTTCACAGCACAGTGATCTATTAATCATAAGAGATACATCTACTCTCCCTAGAAATAACCAGTACCATTCCATTGTGCTCCAAGAAACAGCAGACATAATCAACTGGTATGAAGGCTACCTGTTCCATATGTATATTATGAAGTTTTATTACACTATTCCTCTCCAAATGTTGGCACTATAAAAAGATATAAGTGACATGAGAGAAAGTATCAAATTCTAGAATAACAAATAAGCACATCATGACTTCATTAGTTTTTGGACCTCTATGCTAAGTAGTGAAGAAACAAAAGAAATAGTCTGCCTATAAACAGTTGACAGCCTAGTGAAGAGGAAAAAATTTTATAAACATGTATAATACGTATAGATGCCATGGTAAAAGTCTACATAGATGGGTCAAATGAACTTCAACAAGGATGTCAGGCCACTCAAAGGGGAAAGGACAGTTTCTTTAACAAATGCTGCTAGGAAAAATGGATATCCACATGCAAAAGAATAAAGTTGGACCATTATCCTAAACCATATGTGAAAATTTATTCAAAATGAATTAACCACCTAAACATAAAACCCAAAATTATAAAATTCCTTGAAGAAAACAGGAGAAAATCTTCATAACACTGGATGTGGCAATGATTTCTTAGATATGACACTAAAAGCACAGGCAACAAAAGAAAAAATAGACAATGAGACTATCTGAACATAAAAACTTTTCTACATCAAAGGATACAATAATAAGAACAGGAGACAATACCTACACATCATCTACCTGGTAAGAGGTTAATGTCCGTAATATATAAAGAATTTCTACAACTCAGTAACAACAAAAATAACATTTTGAGTACTTATATTTCTCCATGAAGAAAAAGAGCTATTTATCCCTGTATTAAAATGTTTAAAAAATTCTCCTAAATCCCACAGCAATTCTTAAAAGTGAAAGAATTAAATCTAGCTTTGGGACAAAATTTTCTCAATCATACTTTTGAATGGTGAGCAAATTTAACGTGAACTTGTGGGTGAGTCTAAATGACAGATCACAAAATAATTAAATGACAATCTGGCTGCACACTGAAAACAATCTATTGTGTGAATATAGAAAACAAAAAAAAGGAAGCTTTTTTATTTCTAAAATTTCTAAAGATAGGACATTTACAAACTCAGATCAAAATTGTATATAAATGTATCTCAAGTGGAAGAAATCAAATAACCTAAGTATTATCATTTCATAATCAGGGTACTAAAGGCTTACTTCAGGCTGAAGAAGACATCAGAGATAAAAATACATAAATTATTTGCCTAGATATTTAGTTTTAAGTCTCTGTTATAAGCTGCTTTTTTGAAGTAAATAAATTGAAGCTCATAGTTCAAAAGAACAAAGTTTCAAAAAATACAAAATAAACACTAGATCATATGTAAAGTTTATTTAAATCTATTCAAATTTTTTAAATAGTCTACCTGAATCCTCCTGGACTTCATGAGTTTCACCATCATCTGTTACCTCTAATTCTTTCACAAAATTTGAGGGAAAGAGTCCCAACTTGCTGTTCAGGGTTCCACTCCACCAGCCTTCTTCTACCTGAAAGAGTTCACAACTCAAAAATAATAAAAATTTCTCTTAAACGAAAATCTTCCCCCTATGGAGAAATTAAGCTACAAAAGTGAATAAGCGCAAGGTTAGTGGTGCAAAATAATCCCTTTAAATCTATAAGGGAAACACAATGGAGAAAAAAATATATATGTTTAAGTAGATTAAATGTAAATGGATTAGATTATATATGGGATTAGCCATATTTTCAATAGCACTTAGCAATATTTACAATGAGAACTTATAATCAATTGTAATCTATAAAGTAATTTTCATGAAAGTATCAGATAACCAAGAATAATGTATTAACAGCAAGAGTAGATAGTTCTCTTCTGAAATGTCACTCTTTTAAACACTATTGAGCCTCACTTTGTAATTACGACATGTTATTTAACTATTTGTAAATTTTTGATTTGAAAATAGTTCGACAAATATAAGAATATGACTTTCTAAATAGGGCATAAAATTACTAAGCCTTTTACTTGAACAGCGAGTCTTCACTCAAGTATGAAAAAGAATCACTTATTTTTAAAAATCCAGATGCCAAGCTCCACTACTAAACATTCCCCCCAACCCCAACCAGAAATATTTTCAGAAACCAAACTCTTTAAAAAAATATTTACATCCACTAATAGCAAGGTTACTAAATTTTCATTGTTACTTAATAACAAAATTAGTTTCTAAGAGGTTTTAATAGGTAAAAACAATTTTTTAAACAGTAAGCTATTCAATATCAAAACTCACTTATCAGCACATCAAATATCATAGCTACTAGAATAAGCTGTTTTCTTTTTAAAATATTTAAATTTTTTTTGCCTCATCACAATGATAAACTTTAATAAGTTATTCATCCAACAGGCATTCACTATGCACAAGCTATAGTGTTAAGTGCTAGAGAAAGATTCAAAACAATCTAAAGAAAACTAACAGTAAGCAGATAGTTACAATACAATGTAAGAGGTGCTGTAACAAAAAGTATAAACAAAACACTGGAAGAGCACAAAGAAAAGGATTAGAAGGGTGTAAAAGAATCAAAAAAGGCTCCCCTAAGATAGGGAATGGCAAAAAGAGCTGGAAATTAAAGGCTAAATAAGAATTTTCCAGATACAAAGCATGTGAAAAATATGGTGACATAAAAATAACTTATTTATGGAATATATATACTTGAAATATGAGGCAGCTAGAAGACAAGCTTTTTGAGAGAGAAATAGAAGGCAGTTAAGTGTGAAAAATTCAGCATTTTTGGCAGACTCAAGGAAGCAGAAAAGGATTGAGAGTTCTTCGAACTAGGTGTGATGGAGATATGTAGACCAAACTGGAACAGACAAAATGGAGAGAAAATCAGCAAACTGTTATCTACACCTAGAATTCTAAATTAGCAGCAATAGGGTAATTAGAGTAAATAACCCTATAATTACCATTTAGGAATTCTCAAGAGGCAGGGTAGTATGGTTATAAAGAACACTTTTTCAAAAACAGACTATGTAGATTCTGGCTCCTCTATATGCCACGCATATAAACTTGGGCAAAGATGGCTGAAACAAGGCTCCTAACCTACACGCCCTACAATGTAATCTTGACACTCTTCTCTCCAAGAAATTTCAATCTTGCTGGTTTATGACTTGCTTGTATCCAACAGAATGTGGTGAAAGTGACACTATCACTTCCAAGGTTAAATTACAAAAGGCCACCTCCATGTTTGCTGAAATGCTTACACTTAAAAGCACTGAGCTGACATGTATTAAGGCCAACTATCCTGAAATCGCTACCCTCCCCCCAAGCCAAATGGAGAGGCTCTCCACAGGCAGTTGTAATACAGTCTTTGACATACCAGACATGTCAGTGAAGGAGGCTTCCCATGATTCCTCCACTACCCAACCTTGAATCTTTCCAGCTTAGGCCCCCACACATCACAGAACACAGACAAATCATCCCTCCTATTCCCTAACTGAATTCTTGATCTACACACCCATTAACCTAATAAAACAGTTCTCTGCCACAAAGTTTATCTTCTGTGATTCAATCTTCATACATAATACTAGGATAAGTAAGAATCCCTATCTCTGGGTTCAGAAATTTAAAGAAAATAAATATCAAACACTTAAGCATACTTCTTTAGACATAATATAAACTCAATAAACATTTAACTGTTATTATAGCCACCTGGTAGAAATAAAATATAATAACCTTTTGTATAAACACATTAGAATTTAATATAAACATAGGCAATAAATGATATTACATGATGTTAAGACACAAAAATCAATCCGTGACAATATATTAAAATATATACACTGAAAATGAGATCTTCAGCTGCCAAATAAAACTTTTAATATTCCCTAATGGTAAATGCAGATAAGAAAAGTTATTTTTAGAGCTTTTTTAAATGTGGACAAAGTTTTTATGGTTAATATTTGAAAGTGATAATTCAAAAACTAAACAGCTTTTTAATGATTGTTTTTTATTCCTTTGCTATGTAAAAGGTAAAATTCCTTCAATTTTATTGCACTGTGCCTAAAGTGATTTCAGAATCAAAGTTTTGTATAGATTTAGCTACTTAAATTACATTTTTAACTTAATGTTACATTTTCTCTTCCTAAAGTTAAGAGACACAAACACAGTACACAAATATTAGGGGTAGCAAGGATGAGTCAAGTTTTATTTCTACAGATAAGACAACCTGACACTAAGTCAGGAAAGAACCATTTTAAAGTCCATGTCTTAAAATTGTATGTAACTAACTTGCAAAAAACTTTTTTTAAAATAATATTCTTACAATGCATTTTTTAACACCTAGAACATCTACTTCAATTGCTGCTTTATCTCTAATACATTTTCCTTACCTCTTCATTAATATCAATAATATCTCCCACTTTCAGCTCAAGTTCATCCTCATTTTGTGGAATGTACTCAAAGAGAACTTTACACTGACGCTTCTTGGGCTCTAAAGGAACATAATAAAATATTAGGTTAAGAAAAATCAATAAAAAAATTTTTTTAAACATCACTGACACAAACAATAACATCTTTAGTTAAATACTGGTTTTTTGTACAGGATTTATATATATGAATAAAAAGAGAACATGCAAGTATTCTAAGCACCCAACCACAATCAGTTCTGGTTGGCTTTCCACCTTGCACCCACATACAATCTAGAAATCCCAAAATGAATTCAAACCAACTAAGGTATAATGCGCCCAACAATGAAATCTATTCGTACATCTGATCTCACCAATTACACAAAGCAAAATATCCACTGCCAAGAAAAGCACATTATATGTAACCAACTGAACACAAAAACATGAAAAGTACATTACATGTAACCAACACCATGGCAGCTGTACAAAAGATATTACACACTGAATAGAAGAATCTACAGTCTCCAAATAAGAACGTTACATCCCCGTAATAGTTCTCCCTTTCCTAAAGGAATAATTATATCTGATTTTGTAATGTTTTACAGTAAGAGGAACCAAAGAAAGGTAACACTAACCACACTTTTATAACTAACCTAGAGTTTACAGTAAAATTTTTCAAAATTTTTAAGTGATTTTAAGTAATAATTTAAGAATAGTGATTTTATGCATACTGCAAGGAAAACATCTCATTTCTTACACCAGAGATAGGTACAGTCCCTAAATATTTTTTAAGTGACCTTGAGAAAATGTGTTCATACATGTGTTCTTTGTAGTTATTAGTACTTCATAAACAAGGGAGAAAATATATTATTGGGGGGGAAATCTATTCTGCTGAGAGTGCACTTCAAAGAAAATACCTTCTATCTTTCTGATCATCTTAGCCCTTTAAAAAATGTAATTAGCCTTTTAATGAAAATCAACAATTTTTTAAATGATTTAAAGTGAATAGAGAGTATTAATTAGCCTCACTGCCTCCAAGCATATCAACTAACTTTGAGCAACCAAGTTATTTTTTAACCAAAAGCCTTTTATTCCCTCAAACAATTCTCCACTGAGTGGTTTTTTTCCAAAAGTAGTTTACAAAATTATTTACAAAGAAATTTTTCACTTTTCAAAGAGCCAAATTGATAAAAACATCTAACAGTCCCCATTACCACCACTTCATTGAAATCATAACTTATATGCACTTATATGTCTCTAATATGGTTCTAAACAGTATAAAACACTGTAATTGTTATTAACATTTATCAAATGCTTCTTATATTACTTAAAATGTTAATAACTCTAAAACCCTATGTGATAATTACTACTATTATTCTTATTTTATAGTAATTGAATGTTTTCCCATTAGACTGTAAGTACTGAATCATTATCCATACCCAGCTTTATCTGGCAGATTTGATTGCCTACACTAACACTGTTCTCATGGTCTTCATACACACCTGTATTAAGGCACTTAGCACGTTAACGTTTAAATTTTTCAGAAAATCTTTTAAAAAATGTTTTGTATTTTTAAAAAAACCAAACCAAATTGTGTGAAATTTGGTTTCCGTAAAGTTACTTTCTTTAGTTTTCCTACTAAAAAAAAAAAACACTAAATTTTCAAATTCAGGTCATTAAGAACGGCAAGTACTTCATGGTTCTGAAAAACAGCTAAATATTCAGATCAAACAGAGTTCTTAAAAGTATGGACATGGACCCAGTTCACACTGAAGATTATTGTTTTTAATCTTTCCATCAAATGTAAAATGAAGAGCATATCACACTCTTAAGTTGGGATACTGAATACAAAAATTTCAGACATAGCAGCAAAAGAATTCCTGATCTACTTTCAGTTCCACTTGGTTCTTAAAAGTGTATCTTCAGGTTTAATGAAGCATTTAAATTTGTCTAACATCAAAAAAAATTATTTTCTCAATTTTTCTCCAATAAACAAAGAAAATAATCAAATATTAAGAAACAGCAATTGAACTATCTGACATACGGTTGAATCTTTAAATATTCTTACTCTCAGCAATAAAAAATCCTAATACTTAGGTTATTAAATCCTAATACTTAGGTTATTAAGTGAACAATTTAAGTTGTTCAAGATTCTAGCTAAAATGCTCACACAATTTGATTAAGACAATCAAAATCTTAGAAAATATTATCATTACCACTATCATGAAGGAAAAAACTCTTATGACTAGGGATGCAGTGACATGTCTACAATGTACTGCCAACCGATTCAGAAAAAAAAAAATGTATTTGTATATGTATACAGATATAAAGCCAATGTGACAAAATGCTAACAGCAAACTTAGGTGAAGAGAATACCATGTTTATTGCAGAACTATTCTTTCAAATTCTCTGTAAGATTTAAAATTTTTCAAAATAAAATATAAAGTTAGAACACCCTACCTCATTCATTCAAGAGGCTCAGCTGGGGAGGAGTCATTTGAGTCTTTTTCCCCTTATGAATCAGAATGTTTGAATATGTCAAAGAGGAGAACCTGACCTAACACACCTATTCTTTTTAAATATGAGCAGTGAAGATATATTGTCAGTGATCATGCTTCGATGGTTTTCAAAATTTTCATTATTTTATTTTGTTCAGCACGGGCTCAAAATCAGGAGACGTCATACTATTTGCTACCAACTGTTTTCTAGAAATGAAACATTGTGTTTATTGACTGGCGTTTCAGTGACGTAATTTTTCATGTAGCAACATCATTTCTTTGGATACAAATACTAGTGATCTATCATTATCAGCCTCAATGTATCATTTACATTCAAAATAATTAATTAGATGAAAATTACTTCTGCAGCATGAGTTTCCACTAATAAGAAACACAAAGTTACAAGCACAGAAGTCTTCCCCCATACATACTAAAAGTGGATTCACATCTGGCACCCATTTTTTCTAGTATAAAGTGAAATATCTACTTATATTTCACATTGAATACAATATAGAGTTGTGATGCTGAAAGATGTCAATTTTTTCTCTCTAAGTAAAGTACCCTACACACCATAATCTTTGTGCCTGAATTTGCAAAGGTCTTACCAGTAATGTAGAAATTATACTCACTTTTGTTATAATATTTGTTCTCTTTTGTAACTTATAGTAATCGATTTTGTCCTGTGTAATTAACATTATTAGTAATCAACATTATTCTGTGCTCCCTCTAGAATACCTGTTTGTTTTACCAAAGAAGTTATCATGCTTAGCTTACATGCAACAGCGAAAGTTTCAATGGCTTCATGATCAGACTTCACAAAAAAGCCAACACTTGTTTGGCTTTAGAGATTATGAAAAACAGCTAACAAGTATAGTTTCCAGACATTCAACATCATACTATCCATCTGAAATTGTCATTTTTAGTCGCTTAGACAAAATTCGATACATGCAGATTCACTTGTCTTGGCACTCAGAGATTTAAATTGAACATTCACTTTGCAGTGTTTATCATGAACCTTTACAATGGTTTTAAAGTATTTTTAAATATGTTTTATTGACAGTATTCGTTAGTAGAGTCCATTACTATTTAAAATTACAAAGAACCACTTTTGAAGAACTGGTCTATTTTGTGAAGGATATGATGCAAACTAACAGTAACAAAAAAATATCAGATTAAAAAAAAAAAAAACATAAGCTTGCTTTTCCTGGAAAAGCAATTTGAAAGCAAAAACAACCTGCATCCTGTTTTAAATGTTAGCCAGCACCAAATGACCAATTTAGTCCTTCCAGCGCATGCACTTAAAAACAAGTTGTGAAGGATCCTTTGGAAAAAACCTAAGCCTCCTGGCAACAACCACATAATGGTTTTTCTTTCTTACAAAAAAAGTTATGACCCATGTTCTTGAGGAAAATAAAATTTACTGTGCCCTTTTCTACTAGGAGACAAAATAAAATATTAATAAACTTCAAGCCCTCTGTCTAGGCTTTACTTAAGAAGAAACTTGTCTCTCTACAAGCTCAGTGAAGCTAGAGTGGTAATAGATCATAAATAGTCCTTCCAAGGACCTAAAAATTCTCCTTATGTATATAAAGCTTCACCTGTAGGATGTGGACACACTCTCTGTTATCTGTTCCCCAATCTCCAAACAAACAGAATTTTAGAGTCCAGGACAATGAGAACTAATGAAACTGTCTACATTCAGCCAGTGGACTGAAAGCTGTATGAGTAGTATCTAAATATTGTTTGAATGTTGCATTTACTGGGAAACAAAAAATACGTAGCACCCTTTAATTGCTCTGTCTTGCTGTCATAAAATGTTTCATTTCTATGAAAATCTGGTTTTATTTTATGAAAATAACCAAGAAAGTAGAGTTTTCCTCAAAGTTCACAGATAGTAGCATAGAAAGTAGTAAGTTGAGATACAACACTATCAAATTCATATATTTTTCTTACATGTTAAAAATGTAGGTAAACAAAATATCTTTATTGTAGACTACACGGTACCACAAGGGATTTAAAGACCACAAACAATATCAAAGACTTTGATCTAAGATAAATGTGGTTAAACACTCATTTACTACTTATTAAATCAAACTGAACACAGTAATCCGTATTCAACTTCTCAAGGGGCTTCAGGTTTTACTATGTTAAAAAGGTATCTGCTCCCATAAATGTTGTACTTCTTTGTTACATGTTTAATACTTTTCATAAGCCTTTTCCAAGATGATAGAACAGCAACATTACCTATCTTTGTCACTTTCTCACCAGCAGCAAAATAAAACTCAAGAGTTTAAATGATGTAAAGTAGTAATAAGATGGACCCAAACTCACGTTTGATTTCAAGTGTAAGGTTCTCCCTCTATGCTAAACTGCTCTCCTAACATATTTAGAGAATATCAGATATTTAAAAGGCATTCCCTGTTGAACCGGTCACCTTGGGAAACTGAATGTATATGGTTCAGATGTCTAATCACTAAAGAAATGCACTATCAAAATTCCTTTGTTTATACTGCTTAAGATGAGCAATATTTAAGCATCTAAATAAATGGCATTAAAATAAATGTAAGGCAAAATGTTAACCATTCAACAGAGCGTGTAATGTTAATAAGAAAACGAAGCCTCATATTTTAATTTATAATTCCCAAAGATAGTCATCAGCAACTAATGCTGAATTTATGAAAAGTGACTATATGAGCCAATAACTGGTTGCAGGAGAATAAATAGGAAGTTTGCACAGTCTACTGCAAAGACTCTCAGCAATAAAAAATGAGCTAATTTTCCTTAAAATAATTGATGTCATTTACGTACTCTTCTTAATATTTTTAGTTTGTGGATGTGGCTGAATTCCTCCAGCTGGAAGTCCATAGGTGCTTATTCGTTGTACAAGACTTGCTACGTTCCCATGCCTCTCCCGTTTGATGGGCAAACTGTCATCCTTGGATTCTGTCTCTCTCTTAATTTCCTATGAAAGGAGAAATTAGTAAATAGGCAAATTAAGTTATAGTTTATTAAATTCTCAAATGCAAAATACCAAAACACAGGTAGTGATTATTACATAAAATATGCTATCAATAATTTTCAACCTTTTTCTCTGCTCACACAAATCTAAAGAATGCAACACATTTTGGTTACAGTGACGCATTACAAGTTTAAGTTGTATCAGAACTGAAGATAAAGGTAAAGAAAGGGTGGCTGAAACACAACTCCACCCCAACACACAAAGATACATGAGATACATGAACAAACAATAATTCTAAGTCAGAGATGGACAAACTTTTTCTATAAAAGTCCACACAGTAAAATATTTTAGGATTTATGGGACACCCAATCTCTGTTGAAACAACAAATTCTTTCATTTGTGTTGCAAAAGCAGTCATATACTTAAATGAGTAAACATAATTATGTACCAACAAAATTTTATTTATGAACACTAAAATTTCAATTTTAGATAATTTTGACATCTCATTATTTTTCTTCTTTTGATCTTTTTCCAACAATTTATAAAATTCTTAGCTCATGGACATTACAAAAACAGGTGGCATTCAGATTTGTCCTATGGGCCTCAATGTGATGAACACTGTTCTAAGTCATAGGTCTAACAAAAGATATACAAACTTCGATGAAAATGTCTTCCAATGAAATTTCACTGGAAGACATAAAATAAAACAAATAAAAGGGAAGTTATGCCATATTCAGTGATTTTGAATTCAATATCACAAAGATATCAATTCTTCCTAAAAATGTAATAATTCAATGCAATTCCCAAAATTTATCACAGATTTGAGCAATTTAATAAACCCATTCTAAATCTGTATAGAATAAATGGCCAAGAACAGCCAAAATACTTTAGAGAAAAAAATGTGACTTTTTTTTAACTAAGATATAAAAAAAACACTATAAATTAGACAGTGTAGTACCTGCATAAAAACAGACTTATTGATAAATGAAACAAAACAAAATCCATAAGCAGACAAACAATTTATAACAGATAAAAAGTGAGGGGAAAATTCAATGTTAAAACACATGATGCTTGTAAAAGTAATGTTCCATATTTAGGGGGTAGAAAATGAAACTGGATTCCTACATTTGGTATTAAAATTAACAATTTGCCATAAAAAAAAGCAAATCATTAACCAGAAGATACTTTTTACATACAAAATTAAGCAAAGATTTGTATCTCCAGGTGTGTCTACCCCAATGTTAACAAGTTGTTACTCTCTAACTGGTAGGAATTCAGATGATTTTGATTTATGCCGTTCAAAAGTTGTTTGCTTTTTAACAATACCTATCATTTTACAATCAGAAAAGATAGTTTTTCATTTTGGGAAAACTGTTAAGTTGGTATAGAATTGTGAAAAAATATTAAAGTATAAGGCATAGAAAACACACAAAATATTTTACAATATAAACTGCTTGGTTCATTTTTCTTGGTAATGCACTTAAGCAAAAATACTTCAATTTGCTACTAATACATGACATCAACATCTGAAAACCTCACAGGTTTCAGGATTGTGCTAGGTATTTTTCAAACTAATAAATAAATAAAATCTATGTAAAGACTGGTAGTTACAACCTCAACATGCCAAAGAATATTCATTTTGGAGTCTCCCATTTCATGAGCTACCTAAGTTTTTAAAAAATAAAGTAAAACTCATATCTCTGAGAGCTACTGTTGTTTTCTAATACAAAAGACCAATAACTTGGTGTGACATTCCAATCTTATTCCTCTAGGAAAGTAACTCTAACTAAATATGAGTTCAAGTTCAGGAGACAGATGACCTGAGTATAAATCTTGGTCCTATCCTATTCACAGCTATGTAATTTTGGATATTTATGTTATCTTTTAATAAAAATTAAGTATGAAATTTTAATCGAAAATTTCTAAAACAATTTACAACATATCGCTCAAGATCTAGAAACATTTTAAGGACATTTAATATGCTCTGAAACATAATTAAATCCATGTCTATTAGATATAATAAAACTTCTGAAAACAAAAGATACAAAAGCAAAAGGGAGAAGCAAATTAGAATATATATACAGTCTACCCTGAATAGTGTGTGGGAGAATGTGGAAGTGTGGGTGTGTGTCTGCCCCTTCTCTCTCTCCTCTCTCCCTCCCTCACCAACCTATTCTCTTTCCCAGTTCCTGGATATGTATAATTACTCTTTGGCTATCATCTTCAAAAGCAACTTTTATTTAGTGGGTACCTATGAAGTGTTAGTAAGGCTTCCAGTGTTTCTTCCTTCTTCTGCCCTTTACTTCCTTTTACCTAATCAGCCAGTAAGTAAAATACATATTAACATTGTAGCATCTTTTGTCTACCAACTCTACTTCCTTTCCTGACTTTGAAAATGACTCCAGGAGATCCAGTTGTTGTTTTGTGTTTTGTTTTGTTTTGTTTTGTTTTGTTTTGTTTTGTTTTGTTTTGTTTTTGTAAGTCCTCTTAGAAGAATATCATGTCTTGACAAAGCAAACTTAGAAAAACTCTGAACCTCATTTTACAAATGAGGAAAGCCTCCTACATAACAGATAATGTCAATACAAAATTAGCCAAGAAAAAAATACAACGTGGATAGTTTCTATATAGATAAGAATGTACTACATTGATTGGTTTTATTTCATAGGTAAGGTAGAAAGGTAAAAAGCAGCAAATTAAAGGATGAGAAATATAAGCAAATGAGAGAGCCAAAAATATTGGAGAGAACCCAATTTCCTTCATTTATCAAGGTGATCAAAGATACCTATGTCTGACTGCCCTAACCAAAAACAGATAACTTAAAAGATGATCAAGAAAGTTCACAAACTACTCCTTCACGTTGTAACATATCTAAACAATAATTTGGTTATATGATCATGGTCAGTGCATAATCATGATCCAATATTAGAATTAACTTCTGTATCATAGAATTAAAGGTCACAAAGAATAAAATCCAGATTAGAGGGCAAGAGCTTCTTTTTACTTCCTAAAGAAAGTAACAGATTTACCTAATTACCCAGTTACTAAAGTTACAGATCTGCTTATGCTAATTAAAAAGCAAGGTATAGACTTTATTTTAATTTTACATTCAGGATTTCCAAAAAGTGTTATATAGAACTAGAAGCTCCAACTTTACAGAAGCATAAATCAGAAGATATAGAAAAGTGATATTACTGGAGGATAATAAAAATAAACAAGATTAAATATTTGGTACACATCTGCTGTTTTAGCTTTGACTCAGTCAACGCCAGACCCACTGTTTGTGGAATATAAGTGACAATATATAAAAAATGATCCAGAAGAAAACTATAAGTCATTAGACTTTTTTTTATTATGATTAAATTGGATGAGTGTGTGCATGCAGGTTCACATACACACCATACACACACACACACACACACACACACACACACACACACACACACACACACACACACACACACACACACACACACCTTAAGTGCAAAGTGAAATGACCAAAAAGAGAAAATCTCCTTAATATGAAATCACTTATGTACCCTCTGAGGTATCGAAGAATAAAAAAGATATAACATAGAAAAAGAATATTTTGAAAGTTTCTAAACTTATTCTCCCCTACCCCCAATAAGCTATTCTCCATGTAACTGCTCTCACTCCAATTTGGACAAAGGGACTCCCTATTTCAACTGCCCCTCCCCCATTTGTAAAAGGAAAAAGTAGGAAAGTAGGAAAGGAGTTATGTATATTCATTAGCATCCTTTTCCTATTACAAGAATGTTAATGACAGCCAAGTGAAGCAGAGTAAGGAAAACACTACTCTTACTCATATTCTTTCAGATATACCACACTGATTGAAAGGAACTGTAAATACCCAATGATTTATAATGATCACATTTTCCACACTAGTTTTATTAAATAATGTTATTTGTGCTTTCAGGTCTAGGATAAAGGGGCTTTGGAATAAGAACTGCAAGGAATGAGGGCCAGTGTATGTATTTATGACTCAAAAGACAGTAGGCCTACATGGAAATCCTCAAAACTGCTAGACTCCTTGAGGCCAGAGATGACATTGACAGGCAGGAAATGAGTACCCATCTAATGAAGAGCAAAACCAGAAGATATCCCAGAAGCCCAGGTTCCAGCACTCAAGCTTTCCTGGTTTAAGTTATTACTATAACCTGAAATACCTAGCAGAAACAACATTAACTCCTTAAGAGGAAAAAGTAGAATTTAACTTTCCAGGTAAGTCCCAGGTAAATATTAACATGATTTATATAATAATGTCCCAATTTTAAATTTATGGTCTGAGAAACAATAATAAAGGGGGAAGAGGGTACAAATAATTCAGTTTAAAAGATTTTTAATAGGAAATAGCTTATAAGATACCAAATTCCTAAAAATGGGAATAGGTTAAGGGAGGGTTTTAAGAAATGTACTTTTCACAATACATACTTCTGCACTGCTGGAATTTTGTGGAATACCAAGCAATTTAAAACATCACCATAGTAGTTTTTTTAAATTAAAAATGTGATGTGCCCACAAATAACAGCCACTCTAAATCTAATTGTTCTAGGGCATTTGGAGAAAGATATTTGGTTGTATGAGCACACCATACTAAATCTAAATCCTTACACATTTCTTCTAGCATTACTTGTATTGAACTATTTCTCTAACTGAGAAGATATAGTCAATATAGGATTCAGAATATTATCAAAAATAACCCAAGTTGCAGAACAAATTGCTCTTAATCATTGTGTAAAGTATAGTTAATGTTTTACAATATGTAACAGAAAATGTACTATGATGCATCATAAACTAACTACATACAACTTTGGTATTTCATATGCTATTTTTATTCTAATTCCCAATAAGCTGTCTTCCATTTAGTATTCTGGTATCTAGAGTTGTTTTCTCCTCTACTGTGTTTCCAACTAATTAAAGTAAATCAAACACCAAATGCTCTTCTCTTAAAATAAAGCAAGCTTCCTCAACTCTTCTATTAAAGCCAACAATATGTCTTCTAATACTTGAAAACCATGCTGAGGTTTATCTAAGCAAACTAACAATTTTCATGAAGGGATTCAAAATATAAAGGTCACATAAGATTAAATTGTCACTTCCTTCCTTCGAGTAATTCTTAAGGAAACAGTGGAATACCAACCAATTTAAAAACTAAATCAGAATCATTCTAGAAAAATGTTATATATTTTTTTTAAAGAATCGTTCAGATCCTTCTAAAGTAGCCATGAATAAAGTATCCAGATCATCATCTCGTTCTCCATATTGCTACTTGATATTTTTTAAGTAGTTTTAAGAAACATTTTAAATACCTGTCTATGTAACTATTTAACCTATGAAATCTAGAAATAAAATGACATTTTTAAATGCAAGCTAAGTTGTCAAACTACCTAATGTTCTTTTAGAAAGTAGATTCAATAATTTAAATACTTTTTTAAATGAAAAAAAATGCTAGAAATTTAGGTCAAAACAAAGAAAAAATTCAAATGATTGTTATTCACTTGTCAACTTCCTGAAAAACTGAATACATGTGAATACATGTAAATAACTTGTTTCCTAATCCCTCATTGTACCAAAAACTATAAAACACTTTATCAAGCTTCAAGAACTCTCCAAAATGGATCAAAATTTTATTTTAAAATATAGGAAACAAAATCCACTTACCAACATCTTTGACATCTTCTGTGAACATATCCCCTTATTTTTTATAGACTAAAGTAAAAGCATTATAACAATAACAGATCACATATTAACTTGTAGCACCCTCCAGAATCAGTAAAAAATACACAAGCAAGCAGCTTCAAAGCTCACAGATTGGTATCTCCTATCAAAAACTACTGTCCTGCTAATACTCTTTAAATACAACTAATTTTTCTAGTAAACTCTTCTGACATCTTATTCCACTGATATTTCTCTGCTTTCCCCATGATTCCTATGCTTCGCTTCTACAGTAGTGCTCCTCCTCTTCTCCTCAAGTTCCTGTCTGACTCACTCAGGTGATCAGACTATGTACTCTACTGTATACGAAACTCATCAACGAACAGAGTCCACTAATATTTTTTAAATGCCTGTAACTAGTCAACTGCACTATTAGCTACTTGCATGTATCTTAATCTTCAGAAGCAAATCATAAAATAAAGGATATCAACTGTAGCTTATTACCTTTATATACTGAATGCTAATCTATTATTATAGCTTAAGAAAAGCAGCTATTCCTACATAACTTCTAAAAGGAAAAACTCCTATATTGTGAGTTTGTAGACTTTTAAGGATGTGCATTACAATATCTATTTAACGGCATCAACCATCCAGATTTCCCCTTATGGAAAGATATATTTTTCCCTATATTCCTACCACTAACTACAGTTAAAACCTCTGGACATAATATATTAAAAATAAATAGATAAAAGTATTCTGAAAGGTAGAGAGAAGGTAGCATAAGCTAGAAAAAAACCAGGTTCCTCTGAACCCAGTTAGTGAGTTCGAGTTCACTGGGTTTTCTCTTTGCCTCACATATACCAGACTGAGTTCTGGAGAAGCTAGCAACCTGGAAATGCCTATAGGCAGAGAGGACAAAAAGCTCCAAGAAAAGCCTGCTCTCTCGAGACCAAGGATGAAGAAAGAGGTTGCCTAGCAATACAGAAAGCTCTTAAACAATGACCACTCTACTGTGGTCATACACCACAGAAAAAAACTATAGCCCCATCCCCACTCATGCCAGCAAAGGACAGGTAGCGAGCCTAGACTTCCACCCTCATCAGGCTGTAACGAGGCACCTCAACTACCACCATTGCCCATATCCCCAGCCAGGCCTCTCCTCCCAACCAGAGGGCAATGAGCACCCCTCCTTATCCCTACTTTGAGTGCAGGCCACAAAGCAACACTAAAGAGGCCCCTTCCAGCAAGGAGAGTTATCAGTGGAGGGCTATCGGAGCCTGAACTCCCACCCCAACCACACTAACAAGGAGTTCCTCCCCATCAGTCTCAACAGAGACCAAGTGGGCAACTGGACTTGGAAGTAACTCATTTTTCTTTTATTAACATAGCTTTCCTTTTTAGTTCAATAAAGTTTAGATTTAGATCCAAGGTCTTCAACCAATACTGATTTTTTAATATATACTTTTACTACCAATACTTCTACCAAAACTTGAACACAAATCCTCAGCTTTCAATAATGAGTCCTCTTTAATGTCTTTCTCTCCTTAGTAACCGAAAGCTATCTTCCAAAGGCATTTTCTTTTAGCCCCTTCACTTCTGAAGAACTACTTGTATCATTCTAAAGGACTCAACCAAAAAAAAAAAAAAGTTTTTTCACCAGATCATTTTCCTATAAATATAATAAGATTTTAGTTCCACAGAAAGACCTATCACAATAAGTGTTAACCTAAGGCACTAGAGCTTACACAAATACTAACATACACTAAAAGCTTTTTTATTGTCTGGTTTCTCATCCCCTCATAACACTTTTAAATAAACTTCATCTCTTCCACCACTACTATCACCACAAAGAATACAGATCTGGTTTAGAGAAACAGGCTAATCAGGCTGCTTATCAAATATTTTCTCATTTTAATTACTCTCCTATTTTTGTCCTTTCATAAAAACTACTTCTTTACAAAGGGCAATTAGTAAAATTCTGCCTTGTTTACATATTTTATTATTAACATTTGACTTACCAGTACCTGGCATATGACAAGCACTAAGAAAAAAAAAAAAAGAAAGAAACCCTACATTTTTGGTGACTAAATTAATACTGTAGCTGATTTTCTCCTCTCATTTATCCATTCCAAAATGCATGGGCAGTCCCTGAGCAAAAGAATAATAGTATGAAATAATAAATGCCATTGTATATTACATGCAAGGCATATATAGATATAATGTAATTCTTACAAACACTCCAAACTAATGGAATTCCCTACTTTTACAAAGGAAGAAACGCATGCTCTAAAGTGAAGCATCTTTAGAACACACAGTAGGTACACATTTGGGTATGGGGGGAGGGAGTAAGTCAAATAGAAGTCTACATTTCCTGATTCCAAAGGCTATGTTCCTTTCAGAGTGCCATGCTATCTTTTTGAAGTAGCTCAAGTACAACGGTTGGCAACCACAACCATCACAGTGAGCCTACATTCCTCTGATTTCAGGGATCCTTCTCAAAGAGAACACATTCTTATCACTTCTGCTCTCTTCTGTGATTTACTGGCCAAATAACCTCAGAGATGCTCAACTTAAAGTAATGCCATTCTCCACCCACCACCACTTACTTTTCTTTAAAAGCATTCATGACCATCAAAAAATATCGTCTTATTCATTTATTCATGTGTCTGTTCTGCCCCCCCCATATTAGGATATATACTCATAAAGAGCGGGGAACTTACCTGTGTTATTCACTACTGTGTCCCTAGCATCTATAAAAAGTCCTAGCACATAGAACCTCAGTAAATATCTGGTCAATTAATGGCAAGCCAAAAAGAATAAAGCAATTAAGAGGCATGGTACATGGGACGATATGTCAATGGTAAGCTTCTGATTTTACTAAGAAATACCTCAATGTACCTAAAGAATTTCATTTTTGATCAGGGATACTGAAGACACCCATTATCTAAATAAAATTGAAAACCTTGCTATAACTGCTGAATGAAAAGATATCTGGTTGATGAAAACTACATGCTTCAAGAGACTTACTGAGAAGTGTCCCTTTATTGGTGCTAAAGTTGCTGTTAATCTTATTTGCAATGGAGAAAATTTCTTATTTTACTTAATTAGCTAGACTACAATAAATTCTGCATGAATACATATACTCTTTCATTGCATTATGACACTAAGATTTTGATGCTGGTTATCCAGTATAAGCTATCTTATTATGAATGATACACTGGGTCTTCCAATTTCCTTAATTTGTATAATAAAACTTTATTTTTCTGCAGAATTTCTAGGGATAGAGGCAGTAAAAGAACATGAAAGAAACTGACTGATTCCACTTTATAAAGTTACTTACAGATAACTTTACATGAGTATTGCAAACCTTGTTTCATTTTCTAAAAATATTATTTTTATATGTTTAACATATTTCCATTTCATTTTTAGTCTTAAAATGTCCTTATGTCAAATACCTTTTTCTAAAATTTCTCAAGTCTAATTTAAAAAAAAAGGTTTCTATAAATTTGCAATTTGAAGGAGCAGTTTGATTTTTCTTTTTTCAAAGTCAATTCTAAAAATTATCAAAAGAACTTTATTAATTTTGTAATTCTAACACCTTTCAACTATGCTAATGCAACTGGAGAATTTCAATAGCTAAAATTCATATTACTTTGTCCTTAGATTCTCAAATGCATATAATGTTGTAAAATAATCACATTTCTCTAATAACCAGCGTATATGATATATACTACATTTCTCATCTAAAAACATCCTGTCATTTGCTTCTCAGTTATCTACTACCAAGTCCTTGCCCCACTATTACCAGTACAGCTTTAGACAAGAATGGAAAAGTCCGTAACTTTCAAAATGGCAGAATAAAGTGAGATGTATGTGAACATACAGAGTATTAACACAAATAAATACATTATTAGTTATCTCTTCATTGCCATTCTCACTGTAACATTCTGATCTCCATTATCATACTTTTTGCCTCAACATTCTTTAAAATCTTGCCTTCTCACTCAGATTATTTATTATCTATTAAAGTTTCTTATTTCTCGTCTCTAAAAATTCTGCAATTTCCCTATTACCTTTTTAATAAATATTCAAATATTCAAAATGCACTGTTCCACCAGCTTTAAAACACAGGTTTGACCTTAAATTCCATTATACCCTCGCATACAAAAACTTTCATTCAGCCAAAGTAGCCCATCTAATTTTCACCACAAAACACCTTTTGTCTTTGTCAGACATAGACTACAACAGGTACTCATCTAACATATTTAAAGACCAATTCAAGTGTTACTTTTAACATCTTTTCTGAAAAAGTATTTTCCCATATCCTTTAATTCCCATCATCTTTACCAAACATTTGACATTCAACCATATAAAGCATTACAATTTATCCTTCTGTTTTCATGCTGTGATCTCTCACAGTAAAATAAAATGTGGCAAATACTCTTCTCACCACATGCAAAAACACTGCACAGTCAATTACTAAGAACTGTTTATTGGAGTGTTTATTTTGTTTCATATCTCCAATTACAAAGAAGCAACTCTAATGGCAGACTGCAAAATATCGACATTGATATTGAATCTCAAAATTTACAGCAACAAATAAATCAGGCACTTGACTCTACTTTGGTCCAAAACACTTAAGTTGAGAATATAAAAAGATCTGACAGACTAGCATGTTTCTTAATTTTGACTTAATACTTAAACATTACAAATTAATAGGAAAGTGTAATAGACTATTTGGTAACTTGCAATGTGTACAAAAAATTAATTAGTGCACAAATCACATATACACAAAAAAGCAAGATCGATGACTTATACTGCAAATCGAAACTTCAAAACTAATAAACACACAGAATATCTTTAAGCCTTCCTTGCTCCCAAGTTATTCTTAGACAAGTGACAAAAGTGCATATAAAGGATAAAAGACAGATAAGCAGAAAGACATAGGCCCAGTATTCACAATACATTAAGAACTACTACTAACCAATGAGAAAATGAACAAGAACTCAATAGGAAAAGATGCCTAACTTCACTAGTAATCACAAAAATGAAACATGGTGGAAACTTTGTACATCTGTAAGGTTAGGCTCTCCACTCAAAAAGAAAAAATTCTGACGGTATCAAATGTTCATGACAATGTGAGAAAAGTACACTTTTATAGTACTGGTGGGAGTTTAAATTGGTATAATTAAATAGTAAGAAATCTAACAATATTTAGTACAGATGACTGTGTATACCCTAGGATGCAGCAAGTTCTCTGCTATCCATAATAACCCTACCAAAGGAAGCTCATTGCAGCATTGTTTCTAATAGCTAAAAACTGGAAATGAGCCCTAACTTTTTATAAAATGTGGTAGAGACATAGACAATGGAATGCTTTAAAAAAAAAAATTAACTAGTGCTATAACACTAGATGTGCATTCCTAAACACCTGACACTCTGGAAAAAAATTAAAAAGACACTAAAATACCACTGATTATGTGAAACTTCTAAATAAAACACTAAAAATACTAGTGATTATGTAAAAATCACTAGTTTGGAGCAAGCTACTCTAAACCTATTAACTTTGGAACCTGAGCACTAAAACTGAAAATAAATAATTAACAATTAGAACATAGGAAGATTGACAATAACTTAAGACAATACAAGTAGTCATGACCATGAATTCCTCAGCTTTTAAAAATGCTTAAAAATAATAAAGTGGAAATGGTGGCTTGTGGATGCTGAGACAATGCAGACCAAATTTGAGGTGAGCACCAGAAGTTAAGAATCCTATAATGCTAAGACTGTATAACTTTGAGGAAAATACCCAGGTACAGATGATCACTCAAAAAAAAAAGCTTTAAGAGCTGAAAGAACCCTGTCTATGCAAGCAGATAACAATGAGAGCCTATCTCCTTCTTGCTGAAATTATAATTCTATACTCTGCATCAGTTCCCCTTACCTAGAAAATAAACTAACACTACTTTCCCATTCTATTATAAAAAGTGAAGCAAAAATGACAAAATTATACTCTGTACAATAAGTTCATGTATTTGTATCTTTTGTAAAATATTTTTAAAAAATAAAACCTGTAAGGATGACTGTCAAGGGACAATGAAATGAACATGTCTGTTTGTCAAAAAACAAACTTACAGTGTCTATAAAGTTTTTCATAACAGGCTGCAAAAATTATTTCACCTTTCTATCCACTTTCCAACCAAATGTGAATATCATTGCTCTTCACTAAAGGTATCTGAAACAATAACAGGAACAAGAGTTTTTTATTTTTTTTATAGGAAGCCTAGTTCTACCGTTCACTTCAAAGTCTCACATTTACAAAATAACAAATGTATCTTAATGTCCCACTAAAAAACTTATTTTCAAGTGGAAAGTGAATTATATATTACAACTTTCCCTTAATTTTCTCATAAACATCTAAACTATTAAAGCCAACTATTACTATTTACGACATTATTGTATAGATTTCTTCAGTTTTTCTATTAAATATTCTTTTTTTGTTCCGGAATCTAATCCAGAATACTACAATGCATTTGGTCATCACATCCCCTTAGTCCCTTCTAGTCAACTTCAGTTTCTTAGTCCTTCCTGGTTTTTCATTACGTTGAAATTTTTGAAGAGTACTGGTCAGGTATTTTGTAGAAAGTTTCTCAATTTAGGTTTGTCTGATGTTTTTCTAAAGCTTAGACTAGGACTGTGAGTTTTAGGGATGAATAAATACCACAGAGGTGAAGGAGATACATGTTACCAACATAACTTATTACTGATCATGCTAGTTCCCTTATCACTTGGTTCAGGTAGTATCTATTTGCCAGGTTTCTCCATTGTGAAGTTACTTATTTTTTTTTTGTTCTAGCTATTCTTCTGTCCAGTCTATAACTGAGGAATGCTTCTGAAGGAGTAGGGAAAAGTATCTACAAATTTTTAGAATAATTCTGTAAGATTTATCCCTTCTTATCCCCACTTATTTATTTAGCCATATTTTTATCAGCATGGCCTCATGTATATTTACAATCAACTTTGGGTAATAATCAAATATTAGGTTACTTTGTTGCTCAAACTGTTCTAGCTCAGGATACTGGGAGCTCTTTCAGATCAGCTCTTATGTTCCTTCGACAAAAATGGCCCAATCATTTTGTTTTTTCAAGCACTTCCTTACTTTCTGGCACTACTAGATACCGTAGACTCATCCTGTATTTTCTTGCCCCAGCCCTGAAATCAACCATTTCTCTGAAGAAACTCCTTTTATTAGAGAATGATATTTAGAAACCATAATCTGAGCACTGGGCATTTACTGGCATGTCGCTGCTTCTAGGCCCTCTCAGCAGAAAACGCTAAGAAATATATGTATGTATATGAACCTAAGAATAAATACACACATATATAATATTTCAGTATTTATCTACACATATTTTAGACTAAACATGAGTTCATATTGATGCCTCTGACTCTAATCTGTTACCCTGTGGTTAATTTTTAATACCAGATTGATCTTCCTTCTAATACCTAGCATACTTAAAAGGTATCCTCTAGTAGTGGGCAGTTCATTAAACTCAAGTTCTAGTATTAGTACTGAAACAGGCAAGTATAATATATTTCAAAATAGAGTCCCATGATAGGTCATCTCCATACTAAAACTATACATCAGCACATAATTAGAACCATATAAAAACTTCTCAATTCTTTAACTCATATTTTTAACCAGTCTTCTATTACTTCAATATCCAGTTGACACTTGAACTATACAGAACTACTTACACAAATTTTTTCAATACTATAACAGTATGTTTTCTTCCTTATGATTTTCATAACATCTTCTCGTTTACTTTGTTGAACAAATACAGTATATAATACGTATAACATACAAAACATGTTAATCAACTATTTACGTTATCTTTGTAAAGCTTCCAATAAACAGTAAGCTATTAAGTTATGCTTTAGAGAAATAAAGTTATACTCGGATCTATGAGAGGGAGGGTAGGTGAGGTGGTCAGTACACTTAACACACATTTTAATAGTCAATTGTATTTTCTCTGAAAAGCCACTCTTCATTAAAAAGGAGAGAGATAAGCGGTCAATGTCATGGCTTACTCCATATACATCATCAACATGCCATTTTAAATTAAAGAAAAATGATGTGATTAGATCTATATCACACCACCTACAAAGGGCAAACTTGAAACTTGAGTGTGTCTAAATTCTGTTCTCCACTCCAATTTGCATGGTATCTACATTATACTTCATTTTAGGTTTTATATATATATATATATATATATACACACACACACACACACACATACATACATACATACACACATATATATATGTATATATATGTAGCCAACTTATAAAATAAAAAATAAAAACAAAAGTGACCTTCCCATAAGTTCAATTCCCTACTATAGCTTTCCTTGGTTATTTCAAGAGATAAAGTGTAGTTAGGTAAAGTATAGTTAGTTCACCTTCTCTAAAATCAATTAACAGAATAAAGCATGTGTTCATACTTAAAAATAAAACCACAACTAAAATAAACACAAATTTATTCATAGAACAAATATTTAATAAACAACCACCTTGTGTGGGTATTCTAACAAATACTGTGAAAGCTGAACAAACAAATGAGACGCACAATCTAGGCATTCCCAGAAAAACATACAGGTATCTTTACTTTTTTTTCCTTCTCTAAACAATTGTGATCTTTATTAGTCTATAACAGATTTAAGAATCTTGATTGTTTTTTGGCAAAGGTAACTAGAATATTTACTAAAAATAGAATGTCTGGTAGTAGCTGAAGAAAAACTTTTACTTTGCTAGAGTAACTGCTACAATAACAAAAAGCAACAAGAGATGATAAAACTTGAGTAAAAGAGCAACCATCGTGGATTTCAGTTCAGATTCTGTCATATTAGCTAGCAAACACTGGGTAAACCATTCAACCTTTTAGTCTGTACGCCACCATATTTAAGATGAAGCTATCATCTGCCCTACTTCACAAGACATTTGTAGGCTCAAATAAGAATATACAGAGCAAAACAACTTTGTAATTATAAAGTACTAGCCAAATACAAACTACTATTTATTTAAAAAGACAGGTAGACAGATAGGTACATAATACATATATACACAAACACACAGAGAGTGTTTTTATATGCACCAGGACACCAAGCAACAATGATAACCATTACAGAGACAGTTAGTTGGACAACCAGTTTTTTAAATTCTGCAGAGTAAAAATTCATCTAACAGAGGTCCCTAAACTTTTTGGCACCAGAAACTGGTGCTCATATGAGAATCTAATGCCTGATGATCTGAAGTAGAGGTGAGGCAGTGATGATGCTAGAGTTGAGGAGTGGCTGCAAATATAGATGAAGCTTCCCTCATTCGCTTCCTGCTGTATAGCCAGGTTCCTAACAGACCACACGGACAAGTACCACTCTACGGCTGGGGTACTGGGGAGCCTGACTTAAACCTTAATTTTAAGTCTGACTTAAACAAAATAATTTTAAATATATATATTTCTTAACATTAAAAATTAAATCCTATGAAATAACAGCTAGATATTTAACTGAGCTTACCTTAACGAAATTATCAGGAAACATTCCTCTTCTCCCATTTAGTTCTCCTTCTAGCCATCCTTCCTCCTGTAGTTTTTTCACGTTCCTGATGATTTCCCCCACTCGAATAGTTAATTCATCATCATGTACAGCATCATAGTCATACTCCACAATATAGTCAACTAAAAAAAGAAAAATAAATGAATATCTAAAACTTAATTCATGAAATACGATTAACTATAGCACTAAACATAAACCTAAGGAGCCTGTTTAGCAACAGTATCAAGACTTACTTCAATGATTTTAAATATTTGCATACATCAGCAAATTTCTTTATTACCTTCGTATAAAGCTCAGTACAAGTTTTAAGTGGAAGGCTCAATACAAGGTATAATTCATGTAATCAGTTGTTCTTATAATAAGATATATATTATGTCAGACAAACTAAGTTGATCCCATGACACACATCTCCTCATATGTTTGTGTAACTAACTCTCTCTCTCAGTGTGGACATGGCCTATCACTGACTTCTAACCCACAGACTATGACAAGCATGCTGAATTCTATGTGACCACATAGACTGTAATGTCAATCTTTCTAGAAATTCATTTGCTGGCTTTGAAGATATAAGCAGTTATGTTGTGAGCTGGCCAATGGAGAGGCACATGCAAGCAACTAAGGAAGGTCTACAGCTGACAACCAGCTGTCCACAGTCCCATAGCACACAGGGAACTGCATGACAGCCAAAAACCATGTGAGATTGGAAGCAGATCCTTTCCCAGTTGAAAACCCAGTCCTGGCCAACACTTTGAATGCAGCCTTTCAGAAGACCCAGTTAGCCATTCCTAAAGTGCTGAATCACAAAATCAATGATATAATAAATATATATGGTTTTAAACCTTTATGTTTGTGGCAATATTGTCACATAACAATAGAATGGTGCTGGAGAGATGAGGGCAGAGTTAAGAAGGCAATCTACAATGGGAACTAACAGCCCAAGCAGGACAAGAGGGTGTCTATGCAAGGGCATACGGTGACAAGAGAAATGGAAAACTGCTTCCATGCAGGGGGATTGATTATATGAGTAAATATATAAAGACTAATGGAAGCCAAGTCTCTCTGTGTCACAGAAGAGTTATAAAGAGAAAAGGCTAAATTTACATCTGTGATACTGTATGGGAATGAGAAATATCAGCATGAACTTACATTTTCAATACATAAATATATGCGCGCGCGCGCACGCACGCACGCACGCACACACACACACACACACACACACACACACCCAGCTCTGTCCAATGAAAGGGCCTGAAACTAGCCCAATGGCGATGAGCAAACCTAATGCTGAGATCATATGCCCACTTTCTACTAAAAGGAATCGGAAATTCTTCGGAAGACAGACAATTCCAGGACTAAGGCAGGAAACAAGAAAAGCCTAAATCATATTATGCCAGAAAGCAAGTTCTCAAAAAAGGATGAAGTGATGCTTAAGGACACAAATAAGTGATATCAAAAAAAGGCTACCATTGGGCATAACAGGACAATTTAAGCATCATAATAAATGACAGTAACAGAATATACTTTACTGAATAAAGAAACCATGAGTCCATACATGAATAAATGTTAATTTCTTAAATTTTATAGTTGGATTATGATTAAGTAGGAAAAAGTCCTGAATTTCAGAAGGGATCAGTCAGAAAAAAAATATTCAGAAGAGAGCCGTCCGTTAGAAAAATGTTCTTTGTACTATACTTATAACATTTCTACAACTTAGTATTTCAAAATTTTTTTAATTTAAATGTATACAAATTTGAATCCTTAAGAGATGTAAAGACATACCTTAGAGATATTGCAGATTCAGTTCTAGACCACCACAATAAAGACAATATTGCAATAAAGCAAATCACACACATTTTTTGATTTCCCAGTGCATTTATTTTTACACAATATTGTAGTCTATTAAGTATGCAATACCATTATGTTTTGAAAAAAATACACGTACCTTGATCAAAAAATATTTTATTGCTGAAAAATTTTACACATCTAAGCCTTCAGTGAGTCATAATTTTATTGCTGGTGAAGGGTCTGGCCTCAATGTTAATGGCCACTGATTGACGAGGGTGGTGGCTGCTAAAGATTGTCCTGGCTGCGGCAATTTCTTCTAATAAGACAATGAAGTTTACTACATCCACTGACTCTTCCTTTCACAGTGACTTTTCTGTAGCTTGCAATGCCGTTTCACAGCATTCTTCTCATAGTAGAACTTCTTTCCAAATTGGGGTCAATCCTCTTAAAGCCTGCCACTGCTTTATCAACTAAGTTTATATAACATTCTAAGTCCTTCGTTGTCATTTCATCAGTTTTTACAGCATCTTCACCAGAGGTATATTCCATCTTAAGAAACTACTTTTCTTAGCTTATCCATAAGAAGCAACTTATTTGTTAAATGTTTTATCAGGTAGCAATTGTCACACCTTCAAGTTCCACTTCTAATTCTCTTGCTAGTTCCACCACATCCAGTTACTTCCTCCACTAAAGTCTTAAACTCCTCAAAGTCACCCATGAGGGCTGTAATCAACTTCTTCCAAACTCTTTGTTAATATTATTTTGACCTCTTCTCATGAATATTCTTAATGACACCTAGAATGGAGAATCCTTTCCAGAAGGTTCTGAATTTATTTTGCCCAGTTCCATCAGAAGAATCACTACTCATGACAGCAATAGCCTTACAAAGTGTATTCCTTAAATAATAAGCCTTGAAAGTCAAAATTACTCCTTGACCAATGAGGTACAGGATAAATATTGTGTTGGCAGGCATGAAAACATTAATTTCACTGTACATCTCCATCAGAGGTCTTAGATGAACAAGAAAGAGTATTATCAACAAGCAGCAATAGTTTGAAAGAAATCTTCCTTTCTAAACAGTAGGTTTCAACAATGGGCTGAAAATATTCAGTAAACTATGTTGTAAACAGATGTGCTGTCATCCAAGCTTTGTTGTTTCATTTATTTAGCACACAGAGAGTCGATTTAGCATAATTCCTAAGAGTCCTAGGATTTTCAGAGTGGTAAACTGACTTTGACCTAAAGTCACCAGCTGCATTTGCCCCTACCAAGAATCAGCCTGTCCCTGGGAGCTTTGAAGCCAGGCACTTCTCTGAAGCCAGGCACTTCTCTCCAGCTATGAAAGTCTTAGATAGCATCTTCTTCCAATATAAGGTTGTTTCATCTACATTGAAAATCTGTTTATACAGCTGACCTTCATTAATTATCTTAACTAGATCTGGATAACTTGCTGAAGCTTCTACATTAGCACTTGCTGCTTCACCCTGTACTTTTATGTCACAGAGATGACTTCTTTCCTTAAACTCCATAAACCAACCTCTGCTAGCTTCAGACTTTTCCTCACCTCTCTCAGCCTGAATTCACTGAAGAATGTTAGGAACTTGTTCTGGATTGGGATTTGGTTTAAAGGAATGTTGTGGCTGTTTGATCTTCTATCCAGACCACTAAACTTTACATCAGCAATAACACCGTTTCACTTTGCTATCATTCGTGAGTTCACTAAAGTAGCACTTTTACTTTCCTTCAAGAACTTTTCCTTGACATTCACAACTTTGCTAACTGGCTCAAGAGGCCTAGATTTTAGCCTGTTTTGGTTTTTGGCATGTCTTCCTAATAAAGCTTAATCATTTCTAGCTTTTGATTCAAAGTGATACATGCAACTGTTTCTTTCACTTGAACACTTAGAGACCATTGTAGGTTTATTAACTGGCTTAATTTCAATATTTTTGTGTCAGAATATAGGTATATCCAGGGAGAAGAAGAGAGACTGGGGAACAGTTGGTCAATGGAGCAGTCAGAATATAAAAACATTTACCAATTAAGTTCACCATTACATATGGGTGCAGTTCAAAGCACCCCAAATTACAATAGTAACAAAAATCACTGATCACAGATCACCCTAAAAAATATTGAAAAAATTTGAAATACTGCAAAAATTATAAAAATGTGACCCATAGACGTGAAGTGAGCAAACACTGTTTAAAAAAAAAAAATGACTCCAACAAATGTACCCAAACACAGGGTTGCCAAACCTTTGATTTGTTTAAAAAAAAAATCTTCAAAGCACAATAAAACAAGGTTATGCCTTTAATCTAGTTCATAAAATCTAAATAGAGTGCTATGAAAAAAGTTGTTTATAAATTTATGTCTTCCTACATGTCATTAATTTCTTTTTTGGGGGGGTGGGGAGACAAATCCAAGAAAATTTTCAAAAAAAACGTAAAGCAAAGAAACATAAAATATGAAACAAGGACAAGACACAGATGATCAATCCAATCCCATCTCCAAAAAGCATAGAAAAATATAAAGAGTTATATTCCAAAATGTTAACAGACATCTGAAGGGACTTGAGGTACTATTTATTATCTCCTTTTATTTCATCTTTAGTAAAGAATTAATCTCACACAAAACTGTTCTGGACTTTGTCTCATCTCCTAGGAGTTCTCTAGGAGTGCTTTTGTTTATCTGGGAACCTTGGAGTTCTTTGGGCACCTTTGTTTACCCAGAGACTGCACCAACACTCAAAATGTAATTGTGTTGGGGGCTTGGGCCATGCAGAGACTAAAGTGCTAGAGACTAAAGGATAGTCACATGGGCAGTCAACTCTATCTTCTCAATAAAACACACCAAGGCTCAGGTGAGCTTCCGTTGTTGGCAACATTCTGCATATTGTCACATATCATTGCCAGGAGGAGTAAATGCTGTCCATGATTCCAGGGGGAGAAGACAACAGGAAGCTCCCGTCCTGGAATCCTCCTGGAATCCAATCCATGTTTCTCTCTTCCCCTGGCTCATTTTAATCTGTATCCTATTATTATAATAAACCAGAGCCAAGAGTATGACAGCTTTCATATTGTCCTAGCAAATTATCAAACGTGAAAGCAATCTTGGGAAACCCCTAACTCTGCAGCTGGTGTCAAATGAAGGCCGTCTTGTAAATGGTAACTCATACTTTGGCACGTTTCTAAAATAAACATATGTTAACTGGGTAAAAATAAGTTACTAAAAAACTATGCTCACCAGACAGTATATAACAACTGTATTTCCTAAAAAATTAAAACTGTTTAAATAAAATCTTTTTTAATTCAAGAGTTTGCTATACAACTTCATGCAGGACATCACTTATATGATCTGTAGGAATAATAAAGTTATTATAATATGGCATCAAAGACTTTAGAGTAATGAAACATTATGTAATTTGGACTATCCCGGGAAAGACTACTAAAAAAGCTGAATGAAATACAAAATCACCTCCTTAAAAAGATTAAAAAACTAAAAATATACTAACATTATCAGATAAAAGAAATCTAACTGAGGAATGGAACCAAGAAAGAAATAAATACAATACTGAAGCTACTTCTTTTGCCCAGGGGGGTATTTGTTAATGCTAAATACATGAGAGGCTAAACTATATTTCCAGCAGCTCTGCAATTTTAGGATACAGCAGTGAAGTCAAGGGACTATCAAGGGTGGTACCTCTGAGGAACCAACACAGAATTTGGGATAAGACCCTACATAAGTACATCTAAGCACTAGAACCCAGTTTAATGTTATTTGGATCAATCTAGAAACTTCATGCCTGCACTGTGGATTGTGGTTCAAGATAAAACAGAAGTAACCAAAATCTTCTCTTAGATGATATCCTAGACCTAAAATTGTGTCAAAGAATATTTTTTTAATTTACAACATCCAGACACAAGATAACCAGGCATGAAAAGTTAAAAAAAAAAAAAATCACAAGAACTCAGAGAAATAAAAAACAAAAGAAACATTCCAATAAACTCGATACTATAATTATCAGGTACAGACTTTAAAATAATGTTTACCATGTTCACAGATAAAAAGTTCAGCTTGAAAACTGACACACAGCTGAATATTGTATGCAGTAAGAATGCAAACTTGAAAGAGAACTACAAAAGTATGAAGACAATCAAATTAGGAACTCAATAGATGAGTAAAAATATATCAGATACAGCTGCAGAAAACTAGCTAAAACTAAAGCAGGTAAACAAAAACTAACCAAAATGGAGCTGAGACCCACAAAAATATAGAAAATATAAAAAGAGACTATAAGAGACATAGAAGATATACAAAGACAGTCTAAGGTGTTTAACTGTGGGGACCCAGAAGGAGAACCCGCAAATATCTGAAAAGTTAATAGCTATGAATTCACCAAACTTATAAAAGGTATCAGTCCATGGAATCAAGAAGTCTAAGCAATTCCACATGGAATAAACAAAAACAAATCAAATCTCAAACTCAAAAAAGTAAAATTGCAAAAAAAAAAAAAAAGACAAAAAGAAAAAATATCTTAAAAGTGGCAAATAAAAAGACAGGCTACAAGAGAAAAATAAACATTTCTGCAAGCAAAATCTGAGAGAAAATAAAAGAAACTCTAAAGAATGATCTCTCAGCAAAGAAAAGGAAAAAGACCCAATATGAAATATGTCAGATGAGGAAAAAAAAATAAGCAAAAGAAGTTGTAAATATATAGTTTTATACACTGAGTAAAATAATAACGCAAAAATTAACGCAAAATAGGTTAAAGACTTGAATGTAAAACTTGAAACCATAAAACGCCTAGAAGAAAACAGGCATTAAGCTTTTTGAGATCAGTCTTGGCAGATTTCTCTTTAATTTGACATCAAAAGCAAAGGCAACAAAAGCAAAAACAAACAAGTGGGACTGTATTACACTAAAAAATGAGGAAAGGTGAAGGTGGTCACCAAAGGGTATAAAAATTTAATCATAAAATAATTAAGTCCTGGAGATGTAATATACAGCATGATGACTATAGTTAACAATATTGTATACTGTATATTTGAAAGTTGCTGAGTGGAAATCTTAAAAAATCTCATTTTAAGAAAAAATTTTATAACTGTATGGTAATAAAAGTTAACTAGACTTACTCTGGTAATGATTTTGCAATACATACAAATATCAAATCATGGAGAGCCAAAATTAATGTAATACTATATGACCATTATACCCCAATTTAACAATAATTTGAAGGAAATTAAAAATATTGAAAGATTAAAATAATAGCAGCAGTATTGAAGTCAGGAGTAAAAAGTATTCTAAGATCTTTGCATGCTATAGGAAGAGAATAAATGTATCAGTTAACACTAGATTTTTAAAAGTTAAGGCATGTGGTAATCACTATAATAGTAGAATGAGTTTAAAAATACCAAACAAAAAATAAATACTTTGAGCTTCAACTCCAACATGTAAAAAGCTTGGAAGCTGTCACTTGCACCCTTACAACAACAACAAAAAAAATGCTAAACAAACTGAAAATCAATGACTTTACTTGGACACATCAAAGAATTGAGGACATAGGGCAAACCACACTACAAGATATGGAGAGACAGGCATATTCAGAGAGTCACAGCCAAGACCTACTAGATCACCTCTAGTAGAAATCATTGGAGCCATAAACTGGTAGGAACACTATTATTACTTTCCCAGGGCTGTCATAATAAACTATCACAACTCTGTGACTTAAAACGTTATTCTCACAGTTACAGCTCTGGAGGCCAGAGCAGGAAATCGAGCTATCAGCAGTGTTGGATCTTTCTAAAGACTCTATGAAAGAATTGCTCCACACCTGTATATGGCTTCTGGGAGCCACCAGCAATCTCTGGTACTCCCTAGCTTGTGTAATTCCCATCTCTGCCTCCATCCACACATGGCCTTCCCCTTCTGTATCTCTGTCTCGAATCTCCCTCTCCTTATTCTTAATAAGAACAGCAGCCACTGGATTTATGGCCAATCTTAAACCTAGGATATCATGTTAAGATCCTTCATTATATCTGCAAAGACTCTATTTCCAAATAATGTCATATTCATACTTATCAGGGCTTAGGACTTGAACAAATCATTCTGGGGACAAAAAGTCAATCTAATACAAACACTTATATCCTAATTTTGATGAACTGCTGGAGCTGAGTGTGGCATATCATAACGGGAAAACTACTGAAGACTGCAGTTTTAGGAGCCCAGCACTTTTGTGGGTTTTATGTCCAGAAAACCCAATAGGCTCTCACAGTAAAGAGCCCATGAAGATCTCTTTGTAGTTCTAATAAGAGAGAAGATAAAAGTAATCATTGTGAAATAACCAGAAACCAGAGCATTCTCCATATCAAATATCTACTCTCCAAAGAAAAAATTTTACTAGGGCCTTACCCCACCTGTGGAAAGGGCTTCTCAGACTCTAGTCCCATCTTACCATTCTGTCTCATGTGGGAGCAGGGAGATGGAAGGAGCTAAGAAAGTCTTGTAAAGGTCACTGTCTCAGACCCATTACAAGTTTGAGATTTAATTCTAAAATTGTAAGATGCTTCCACTCCCCTACACCTTACCACCACACCAATGGGGCTCCAGTATGAGTTAATTGCTACTGAAAGAGTTGTATATAATCTAGATATTATCTAAGAAAGAGTTCTTAAGGAAACCCAAAGAGCAGCGAGAGACAAAAACAAGGACACTAATGAAATAAAAGCCTCTGGCACCTACAGCAAATATTAAACAAAGTACAACTCCTACCCAGATTAATATAACACCGCACACTAAAGACCTACTTACCTCTGCTCCTATTACCTAATACAGCACGTCCAACTTTCAATAAAAAAAATTACACATCATGCTTTCAAAAGGCAAGAAAAGACACAAAGACAAAGCATCAGACTGATTCCAAATATAACGTGTTTTGAAATCAGACAAGGAATTTACAATAACTACGGTTTATATGTCATGGGTAAAGATGGGAAAAAAAAACATGCAAGAACAGTGGGTCAGGTAAACAGATGAAAACTAAGAAATAATCAAGAGGAAACGCTAGAAATCAAAAACACAGTAACAGAAATAAAGAATGCCACTGGTGAGTTCATCAGCAGTCCAGACAATGCCAAGGACAGAGTCAGTAAGCTTTCAGATGGGTCAACGAAAACTTTCCAAACTGAAATACAAAGAGGAAGGAAGGAAGGAAGGGAGGGAGGGAGGGATGGAGGGAAAGGGAGAGGGAGGAGGAAGAAGGAAAGGAAAGGAAAGGAAAGGAAAGGAAAGGAAAGGAAAGGAAAGGAAAGGAAAGGAAAGGAAAGGAAAGGACATCCCTAACTGTGGAACAATTTCAAAAGACATATCTGTAATTCAAATGACAAAAATGGAAGGAGGAGGAAAAAGTGGAAGAAATAAGTAATAATACTAGCAAATTCTTCAAAATTAGTAACATACACCAAACTACACATGAAGGAAGTTCAGAGAACACAAAACAGGATAATTGTGGAAAAGTCTACACATAAGGAAACCATATTCAAACTGTCAAAATCCAAAGACAGAGAAATCTTGAAAGAAGACATAAGATCAAAATACCTTGGCTACAGAGGAACAAAGATAAGAATTCCATCAGCCTTTTCTCTTCAGAAACACTTAAACAAGAAAAGTACACTTTTCAAAGAACTTGAATATAAATAAAGTATGAAGGTAAAGAAATAAATGTAGGTGAAACAAAATCTTTTATTCTTAATTAATTTATAAGATAACTTTAAAATAATAATAGTAACCATGCATTGGGTGATTACAGCATTCAAATAGGTGAATGAATAACAGCAATGACATAAATGCAAAAGAAGAAACTGAGAACATACTCTACGGTTGGTACCTATATTACATCTAAAGTGGTGCAGTGTTATTTAAAGGCTAGTTATAAATGTGTATTACGAATCCTAGCACAACTATTAAAATATTTAAGTATAATGATATGTGAAGAAGACATGAAATGGAATCATATAAAATGTTCAACTGAAGCCAGAAAAACATAAAAATAAGGGGGAAATCAAGAGAACCCAAATCAGTCATTTGAAAAAAATCAATAAAATTGATAAATCTCTAGAAAAATAATCAAGAACTAAAAAAATTAGAAGACTCAAATTATCAATATCAGGAATAAAAGAGAATATAACTAGAGACTTCACATTCATAAAAAATAATCATGGGGAAAACCACAAACAAGATATATGTATAGAAAACCGCAGAGTTTGGATAGTTCAGTAGTTTCAGATAATGTGAATAAACTATATTTAAAGTTCAGTATGTAGTTACAAACTTTTCAGTGGAAAAAAAAAAAATCTCCTGGCCCAGATGGTTTTCCTGGTATATTCTACAAATATTTAAAGAAGAAAACTCTGCCAATTCTACACAATGAGATACTACTACTACAACATATCTATTAGAATGGCTAAAATAAAATTCTAACAAGGATGTGAATCAGTTGGAACTCACAAAAAGAGCTTGGCAGTTTCATATAAAGTTAAGCACACACTTAACATAAGACACAGAAATCCTACTTCTAGGTATATATATATACTCTGGAGAAGTTTACATTCACATAAAAGCCTATACACAACTGTCCCACTAAAAGGCTCTTAGCATGAGGTCTTAACCTCAAGCTTTGTCCCAGAAAACATAAGCATTAGGGCTAAATTAGCAACCGAGTTTCTCTCAGGATACCTAGATTTATAACATATAAATTCAGAACTAATTTACATTAGGTCAATGGTTCGCAACCAGGGTGATTTTGTCCCACAGAGGATACTTGGCCAATATTAGTGCAATGGTTCTCAACCAATACAATTTTGCCCCACAGGGCACACTTGGCAATGTCTGGAGACATTTTTGCTTGTTACAGCTCGAGAAATGCTACGGGCATCTAGTGGTTATAGAGGCTAAGGATGCTGCTAAGCATCCATCAATGCAATGCACAAGACAGCCTCCCCACAACAAATAATCTGGACCAAATATCAATACAACATTGTCAAGGTTGAAAAAGCTTATGTAAGGGAAACATGCTATATAGGTATTTTCATCTCACACCATATCCCATAATTCTAGTTGAGTAAAAAAGAGCTCTTAACACAGAAGGAAGGAGGGAGGAAGGAAGGGAGGGAAGGAAGAAGGAAGGAAGGAAGGGAAAAAGGAAAAGGGAAAGGGGAAAGGGAAGGGAAGAGAGGCAGGGAGAGAGGGAGGAAGGAAGGAAGCAAGCAAGCAAGCAAATGAGGGAAGGAAATAAAAGTGAGTATCGAAATTGTGGAAAGAGGAGAAATTTTTAAACTTAAGGCAAACAAAGCAATCGAAATTTCAAAGCAAACAAGGTAGAAACTGGGAATAAATATTTGCAGCAAACAAGGCAAAGAATTAAAAGCATATTTAAGAACCAAAGAGAAAAATATAAAAATCTAGATTGAAAAATAAGTAAAATAAAGTGAAGTATTTAAAATGAAGTATGGTCACTCTAAGAACTTTATTCTCACTTTAAAAAAAAGAACATTTTTACTTAACAACCTGACTGCAGGTGGTGGGTATTGGTGGAATATTTTTTAAGTAGTCTACTGGTTGTTAAGCGTATCTGTAAATGCTAATCATTTAGATAATGATATTTTAAAAGAATATCTGAAAATCAACCTTAAAAAATCTTAAAATCCAGAAGTCTTAAAAGGTTATGCACAAAAATATTGATGGCAATATTATAAAAATTTTCTGACTGTTCTGCCTTAATAAACATGTATTCTTTGAATAATGAAAAATGACTTCATTAAAAAATTATATAAACAATGTACACAAATTTCAAACAGGTTTGAGTTATATGAACATTGACTATAGAATGTTTACTTTGGTTTCTATCAATACAAAATATCACAATAACATTCAGTTGGATCTCTCAAATCAAACTTATGCAATATAATACCACTGGTTATATCATACCATTGAGCATTAACCTTTGTCTATTATAGCAAAGGACAAAATACATAAAGTTATACAAAAATTAACAAAAACAAACTTCACTATAAATTCAAAACAATTATAAGCTTTATTGACAAAGAAGCAGTAATCTGATAGAAACACTTTAATGGTTCCATACTTTATTTTCTATTAAAAAAAGAAAGAAAAAATACTTTTACTTTTGTTTCTAGGATTAAATATTTGTTTTTTACCATAAAGCAAAAAATCTTTATTAGAAACTTCATATATCTAGGACTATCTTTACCATAAATGGAGAAATGCCATTAATCGATGACATTTCATTATTTAGGTCCCCTGAAGTTACCCAGATCCATTAGTCAAAATACTAATAAAAAGGCCAGTATCATCGCTTAAGTCTTTTTAGCTATATATTATAATTTCTGTCATTTATTTCCTCCAGTTTGTTTAAATATAGAACTGATAAGCAGCATTTTCAAGAGATAAGTAAATCCAATCATTAAGATATAAACAAAACGCATCCCTTCTTTTTTGTATTTCAAATAGAGTGCATGTATGCATAGTACTGTACACTCTTAACACATATCCAAAAAGAAAAGAATAAAACGTGGTATAAGGAAATTTTTATATTACATTCCTTTTAACATTACTAAATCAGACCAACAGGTGGACAGATACCCACAAAAATAACCTTAATCAAAATTTAAAAAACAAAAAGATTTAATCTCACAGACTACTTAAGAATTAGTCCCAAACAAAAAAAATTAGCATCCACATGTGATTAATGTCACCTAAAATAAATCCTAAATACAATACACAAAATCCATCTAAAGAGCATAAAGTTGAAAAATTCAATTGAATATTCTTCATGCATATTTTTATTCCCTCTACTGACTTTTAAAAAAACACTAGAAATTAATTTTAAGTGCATTTCAACTCAGATTAAAAACATTTATTTACCTGTTTTATAGAAATCAGCAAAAAAAAAATCCTGACACCTATGTAAAAGACAAATGTGTAGCAATTAAAATTTAAGTCTTTTAAGAGAAAACAGTTACCCAAACACATGAGCAATGTGTAATACCAATCTACCATTTTAGGTGATAAGTATTTAAAATTTCTTTAATTTTAAACCACATTAAGATAGCTATTTTTTAGCTCAACATTTTCCCCTTTCTCAAAGTGTTCTAAGAAATTATGAAAAGGACATGCTTTGAAATCAGACCAATGTAATTTTGATCCTGCCTTCTTGACATCCTGTCTCTGACCTCGGGTAACAATCTAACTTCGACTTCTGATCCTGAAGACTGGGAACAATGATGTTTTACCCCAGAATACTCTTGCGGGGATTAAATGCTCAATAAAATGCCTAGCATTTAAGCATTCCTTAAATGTTAATAAACAGCAAAACATCAGCTAAAAAGAAATTTTAAGCTTACAAAAAATGGGAAGTTGCTATAAAAGACAATTTCCCTCGCTTTCTAAGTAGACTTTACAAACATAATGGAGTTAACTCCAATAATTTCTAATAATCAGAATAATGAAAAAATCTTAATCATTTGAATTTCTCCATGTTTCCATGCACCCGCCAAAAATGCATGAATACAAAAAGCAATAACCTAAATTCTTAGAATAAAATGTGTTAAATTCAAATTACCAAAAAAAACAAAAAACAAAAAAAAACACGTATCTGGCTTTGTAGGGTTAAGAGCAAGGGACTATGTTTTACTCATTTTTGTATTCCCAAGCCCCAACACAGTGCCTGACATATAATATGTATGCAAGAGCTATTTGTAGCATTAAAAAGATGGTGTATTGACTAAAATTGTAAATTCTTATTTCAACACAAGTATAATCATACTCAATACTCATTCAGCAAATATTTGGGTGACTGCTACTGAAAGGCACACTTGTTCTAGGCACTTGGATACATCTAAGAGGAAAAAAGAGTGCTCTGCGCTCCTGCAGTTTATATTCTAAAAAGGTGAGACAGAAATAAACATTAAACAGGAAATAAGAAAATTACACAGTAAGTTACAATGTGGACAGAATGGATTAAAAAAAAAGAGCAGGATAAGAGAATCATGAACTCCTATAATCTGTTACCCAAATGACACCTCTCAGAGGAAGAGTTATGAATTAATTCCACATTTTATAGTAGTTAAAAGTGTAAGCACTGCAATAGAATTGCCTAGATTCAGAACTAATTACTATTTCTGTGCTTATTCCCTACCTGTATAATAAAAAAAATAACCACCCAAAAATGAGTAATTTGCTGTGAGAATGAAATGAGGTAACAGCTGTGAAGTGCTTGAAACAATGCCTTAGACAAAAGTGCTACCTAATAAATACTAAATATTAACACCTATACAATACTGTACTGCAATGTCCCTACTAATAAGTAAGCAAATAGAGTGCAAGGATATTGCTCATCTTTTTATTTTGAATGCTTCTGTCTGTGCTGACATATATGTGCAAAGATCTCAAGAAACATCTGTCAAATTTAAGCGAAAGTATTTACAAACAAGAGAGAATTATAATTATTTTTCTGGGAAAAAAACAATTAGCATGGGATATGACTGATTAAAAGGAAGTAGAAATGTTAGAATGTGAGAAAGAAATCACATCATAGCTATTTAATAGTCTTCAGAATTTTTTTCAGATCACAGAGCTCACTGAAAAACAAATAAAAGACAGAGACCCTTTGACCAAAAAGATTCCATCACAAAAGTCTGTGCAAAATTTTACATTTAAAATTTACAAGTTTCTGAAATGTTTCACCATGTCAATTTTGAGAACCTATCAGATTCCCAATAATTATTTGTGTTTTCCTTTTGAGTTTTTGACCAACATTAATCTACTGTGAAATACTACTCTTAATATACATATCTCAAAGGGTAAACATTATAAACTGAAGGAACAGCTCTATTATTACTAAGACCAAATTATACTTTCAAGTAACAATCCAAATGTCATTCAAAAGTTTCAAATCTAATACAAAAGTAGGCCAAGCGCCAAAATCCATTTTATTTAGAAAACAGAATGAAATAAACTTCAGAGCTATTATATGCAATTCACTAAACTGAACATTTTTTCCATGAGAAAATGTACTTGTTTTTAATTTCAATAAATCATGACTAATATCTAATGCAGAATTAATCAAATAAGACCAAAAAGTTTATCATTAACAAACCCTAAAATAGTACAATTCCTTATAATAATTTACAGCTACATAACATTTTTAAAATATTTTCATAAAGTCTCATTAGGTTCACTACAAACCTATAAAGTTTATATTCTAAAAGTGTACTGTCCAGCTGGTAAGCACCAGCCACAGGTGTCTACTAAGCACCTGAATTGTGCCTAGTCCAAACTAGATGTTATACAAACATAAAATACACACCAGATTCAAAAACAGAAAAACAATGTAAACTATCACAATAGCTTTTTATATTGAAATGTATGTTGAAATAATGCATTTTTAACCCAATACAGCCAACATATTACAATTAATTTCCCATTCCTTTTTATTTTTTTAACACAGCTTACTAGAAAATTTTAAATTTACATGTAACTGATCAATTCACTATGCTTCGAAGAACATATGTATATCTGCTTCTAAATACCCACTAAGATGATATAATTTTACAGTTTAATGAACACTGTTCAGTTATTTAAAACAAATTTTTAAGCAAATTAAATCTTTATGCCTAAATTTGTCTAACATGATAAACTAGAGACTTATAAAGAAATGTTTCTCATCTGCAAAACAGGTAACATCAACGTAACATACATAGGGAAGGCAATCAGAAGGCTCACCTGACAGGATGCTTAATATCTCAGATTACTGATTCTCTATTAAAGGGACTTAAGAGACTCAATGAGTCACACAGAAAGGATTAGAGAGTTCATTCCTAAAATGAGAGTTAGACCTCATCCACAGACTTGAAATTGGAGCTCCATTAGGCAACATTCTGTTGGTCTGGTTTACGTGGACATATTTCAATATACTTAAATTTTGTATTATTCATTAGGCTGGCCTCCTCTCCCCAATTACTCCAAATTAAGGTACTACTGAATAACAGACTTAGTGGACACACAGCAGGCTCCCTATTTTCTGCTAGTCATTAAGAGTGTTAACAAATTTTTTAAATAGAACCAGTGATGTGGTCTCGGCATTAACGAGCTCAGTGCAAGCTAAGGTCAATATAGATGAAATAAATAACAAGAGTTTTTTACTTAGGCTTTAAACTATGAGGTTCTAATATAAATTAAATTGGGCTTTGTAGAATATAAGAAATTTAGGATATTTTTGTGGGAAAGGAGTTACCATGAAATTTAAAATAAAGCTTTTCCATTTCCATTTAACATCTACTCAGAAAATTCCGAACTCTCAAAAGATTTTCATCATTTAAGGTAATTTTTAAACTGATTCATAAAATATATTTGATAAGAATGATCTAATTAGTAGGTAAGTAAAATCGGAGTCTTTATCTTATATGGCGTGCAGATGCACGCACACGTGCACGCGCGCGCACACACACACACACACACCCCAAAAGAGTAAGGCAAAATACAGGAATGCAAACTGCTGCGGCAGAGCAGTAATTTTAATGGAAGTTTAATACAAAAACTTTGATATTAGCAAAACACATTCCTAAATAAAAGTTAAAAACATACAGAAAGACTATACCTTTGAATAACCAACTTTAAATGTCTTCTTAAGACATTTCAGTCAAGACTATAAATGGTCTCAATTTTAAAAATATATGAACTTATATACCTATAATCCAAAATAATTTTGCACCTGATTATTACAATAGCCATGATAAGTACTCTAGGAATAACACTGTTAATAAATAACTAATAAAGCCTATCTAGATGTTGGGTAAATTTTTGGCCTCCTCAGTACTGGGGCACTGATAGATACTAAGAAGGTTAATACAGCTTTAATATTTCAGGTTAAAGGATCTTAAAGACAGCAGTCCAACTGAAAGTGTGCTTCACTCTAGACTTGGTGCCAGGAGTAGGAAAAAAATATCCTGGCTACTGTCAAGTACTCCCTATTTCACTGGTAAAACTAACGAGAGATGAATAAATCCTTCCAATGTAGGAATCTGTATCCTGATCTTCTTTATGCTTCTCCTAGCACATTTTAACATTTCTAATGTTGGCATATATCCTTTTAATATACTGCATTTCCTCTCTTGTTTGAATTTCTATTTATTCACAAGTCTTATTGTTGTTATAACACTGTAAACCACCCCAACACATTCATGACACTCATCAACAATTGGAGGGAGGGAGAGGCAGGAGTATTTATATCATGGTTTCCAGGGATTGTGGGAAATTATTTTAAAATCCAAATAATTCAATATGTCCCCCCCCCCATCTCATCCTCACCCCCACCGCCAATACTGCTGTAAAGTACATGCAGCACCAAAACTTGTATTTGTCCTAATTCCTCTAGTTCCTGGCATGGCATCAATCATATTGCTCACATTAAGGCAAATTCTTCTTGATTAATAATCTTATTAAGGCTCCTTGCCTTGATGTGATTTTGTGATAGAACCTTTCTCTTTGTGTTCATGGTAACTGTTACTGTTACCACATTTGAAATATTTTTTTACCAGAAAACTCCTACTGATTAGATGCCACAGTCACTGTCTTTTAATTACCTAGACACTAAATCATTAAAAAGAAACTGAACTAAGTGGCACTAAAATAGGCATTGGAATTTAGGAGCCTGTCTGTCATCTCTGCCTTGCAAATTATTTGAGTGACAAAATGGAGTCATGAAGAGCAGTTTAACAAAGTATACAAAATTTGAAAGATTACAAAATGCAGGTGTACTGGAAAGGACTGATATAGCATAAAAAAGTTTAGGGAAGAAAGAGCCCATAGCACTGCCTTATCTGACTTTAATTCAACATCTTAGGCTAGATGTAAATTTAGAACAATGAATTTTTTTTTTAAAAAAAGTTTCTCTTAGAGTAAAAGCTCTTTTATGAGCAAACAACTAGTAAATATGCTTTCAGTTGAATGAAAACAGACAGTAGAATATCCAGGCACTTGAGACCTTCAGAAACTAAGAAACAAAATCGAAAACAAAACAAAAAAGAAGTAATGTCAAATTTAGTGCAAAGGAGAGAACATTAAAGAGGCTAGAAAGAAAATGCCTACCACATTTTGGACTAAAAGCCAAGGTTGTGACTGAAAAAGTATTACATATAGCTTCTCAGGTCAGAGAAGTCCTAGTAAGATTATGAAGGAAATTCTCTCTGTTTAACAGTGGTAATAAGTGACTGTGAACTTGTCTGAACATCTAACTTAAATCTAAAAGAAAGCTGTGGGAGTAAGATGAGAGATGGAGGAAGTGTGAGGAAGGACTGAAAAGCTCAAGCATACTATACTATAATAAATAAATAAATAAACAGACAAAACAAAAGTTTTTCTAATACCTACCTAACTCCACTTCAGTGAAACCAAGAGGCCAATTAGTAGTACTTTCAAGATTTTTATGCCTTACCTGGCCATTTATTACTATGTTGGCAGTTATGAATACTTAACACTTAAGGATTGTATGCCTGTTTCTGAAACTGACAGATATGCTGAAACTTTGTAATTTACTCTGTACTGGGTCTGAAAGGAGAGGACTCAGGTGAAAAAGAAATCACAGCAAAGAAAAATCAGACACATTAAATCCCTGGGGCCAAATAAATAGTGCTAGACTGTGACCAGAGAATGTCCTCAAGTATTTAGATAGATGATTCCATTTCACCCCAGTGATCCGGGACCATTTATATCACATTTACAGACCCACCTACTAATGTAAATAACTGATATGGTCCCAAGACAAAAAAATACCCTTAAGTTCTATTGCTTAGGAGTTCAGCATCACGTCAATTTACTGCTTGGCTCATCTCAAACAATTCCAATAACCAAGCTGATCCTGGAAACAAATGTGTTTCTCTCTCATAATAAACCTGGACCCTGTCGGGTTTTGCTCCCCTGTAGCTATGTCTTCAAGGCCTACAGCCAAATTCCATTTCCTCCTCTTTCCCTCAAGATGCCAATCTGAACCTTTACCTAGTGCCTACTACCAACTACCATCCCACCTCCCAAAACAAGTTGGCCTGCTCCAACTATGTCTAAACTTTAGCCTTCTACTATACAAATTCCTCATGCTGATGGGCTGACCGTAAGTATATATAGATGAACCAATACCCAGATTTCCAAGACCAAATTCTGGCCTCTCCCCAATCTAGAAAGACATAAATCTTGCTTGCGGTCAATCTGCCTAATAGTTGAATATTAAATCCTACAACTAAGCAAGTCACAGTTCAATCATAAGTGATTACCCAATTTACCTAAATTTCAATCACATATTAGGTTTTATTCACTCTTTCTTTTCTGAACACAAACTGAAACTCCAGATCTCTCACACATACCCTTACCAGTTCACTTAGGAAGTAGACCTGCGGTTTCCTATTTTCACCCAAATCAAGAATCACTGCATCTCTTTCTTTGCCCATCTTCAAGCCCTGGACAAAACACTATATATTTCTATGCACTGAAAAATTAAACATTTATGATACTTAAAATACATTTAATAGAATAGTCCATGATCGAGGAGGGAAGGGAAAAAATATCATAAATTTGGATTATGTATCGAAAAATTTGGAGGTATTTTTGATTGGCAATATGGAATGAACCAAAAGCACTTCATATTTTATAACTTTTATATTAAATGCCCTATAATTTAGGTCATCTTATTAATGTGCCATTATTTACTTTGCAAGACCCTCATTTAGAGAAATACATGGCAAATTTTAGGCTAGTTTCTATAGGAAAATATAAAATATCATGAATGTGAATTTTCACATTGTGATTTTATTGAATTATATTCAAAATTTGAAATACTTAGAAAAATCTGACTATGAGTATTTATTAATAAAGAATAAAAATGATCATTAGATTTGCTAGAGACCAACTTCGAAACAAGTTTCCTTATGTTCCTCTTTTACTTAATTGAAGTAAATCCTGAGACTGAAAAGTAAACCATTAACAGGCAAGTTCCACTTACCACTACTTATCTGTATGAATCAAGATTTTCTCCAAGTGGTAAAACAAAGTACAATAAAGAAATAAATCACTCAAATATATAATTGCATGTCATTTCTAAATTGCTCATTTTCTCCATTAAAACTACCTCATAGTTTTAAACAAGCTAACTTGTTACATACGTGATCTTGTAAAACGTAATTTAAACTAAAAAGTTCCTAACCTTATCTGAAACAAAAATTCAGTCCTTAAAATTCACTTACTTTTTCAAAAATAAAAGTTCACACGTAGTGACATTTTGTACCATTTGTTTTCTCTTATTCCACTACAAAATGAAGATCTGTAATTTCCAAGTAAGAAAAATAACTATTGCCTTTCTCTCTAAAGCTCTCCCCAAATTCTTTCACACATAATGCCTCAAAGTTTTTCGATATATTTATAATGTAGAAAATAAAAACAGTGCTTTAATTTAACATAAAATACATATGTCTCTAATAGTACCCATCCTACTTAGTTTTTCCTAAACGGCTAAACTTACTACCAATAATAAACTTTCTCCATAGTATATGCTCAACAATGAATGTATCTTCCTACATAATTTTTGTAGGGTACAACAAGTAAAATTCAATTTCTGCATTAATAAAAAACCACCTTATCAAAATGGTCCTATAAATAAAATATGCTGCTTCTAACCAACATCAAAACCTGTGAATTGCTTTTCCAAGTTGGTTCAAGAATTAGGGAAATCTTTTAAAAATGAAAATAACAGCAACCAGCACACTGGCACTATTCCAAGTACTTTACAAGTATTAGCTCATTCAATCTTCCTAACAACCTATGAGGTTGATATTTTTAATCACATTCATAGATTTAAAAACTGAAGCGGAGGTTAGGTAAATTAGTCACAACAGCTAGTAGGTGGGGAGAGCCAGGATTTGACCTTAAGCTGTCCCAGTCCAAAGCCCATACCACCTAAATGTAGGACTCATCACTTCACAGATATCCAAATTATTTCAAAATAAAAAATTAAAGGTTTTTTGCATTTTGTGACAAACCAGGAAAAATACCATGTAAATATTTTAAGCTGTCATCTTAAATCATAAGAAATAAAGACTGTTGATATCAAAACCAAGCAAATTAGGTTTATATTAAAGAACAAATTCCCTTTAAATCATTTTGATAATTTTAATATGAATGGTTACGTAACCAATAAATTTAAAATATGCAATCATATGGAAATGTATAACAAATATCCTTCGAAAATTAACTACAAATGCATCTAAGTAACCAACCTTCAAAACACATTGCGAGCAGTCAAGGTGAGAGTATGCAAACAACATACTTTACCAAGACAATGTGGCAATTCACCTAACCAGAACACAACAAGAAGTCACTAAGAAAAGGCCTTTGGACAATTAAAATAGTTAATCCAATGTTCAAATATTGATACTCAATTACTTTTCTCGAGAGGACCTCACACACCAAGGAAGAGTACTTATTTTTCCCTTGTACAGAAAGACAAATATGAAACTTCAAAATTCAAACGAATCTGATCAACAGTCCAATCAACAGATCCTCAAGGCATCAAAGCACCTGACTTCAAAAATTATGACCATAGTCATCAAGAGGTTTAATCATATTTTGCATCCTATTCAAGACAGATAATTGCTTATTTAATTTTAGTATGATTTTCAACCAAAGCAGTTTAGGTGGTTTTATAATTTGCTGTTTAAAGAAATAAACCCTCAATTACCCAGTAAGCTCAACTAATCAATTAGAAAGTAATTCATGTGACAGCTCCAAATACCAAAGGTTTGGGTTTAAGAGCACTTAGCGTACAAGTTACCTGAAATTCAGCAAGACGGAGATGGGGGAACAAAAACAGAAAAAGCCTAAGAAATCACAGAAGAGCAGGGCAAGTGTCTATAAACACTATGCTTAAAGCATTCCCTACAAAACAATGTGTGGGCAGAAAGTGCCACATCAGCAGTATTCTGTATCTGTCCTGCTTCTAAACCATTTGTTAGTTTCATAAATTATTAATTTTGGTTAATAGTTTGTTGGTATGAAGCAGTACCAACTCTCAGCTCCTAATTTATTCTACAAAACCAAAATTAAGATTACTCTTACAGAACATGCATATATGCCTTACGGTGACACAGATTTATGATTGAAGATGGCACCCTTTTTTTTTTTAAGCAGCTCACTTTTAAACTGCTTTTAATTTTTAAAGGATTGAGGGAGATAGTGCCTACCCCACACCGCACTTTGTTATCAAAAGAATGGTTACACTACTCAACAGAACTCTCTTTCAAACCAGGCTGCGTCACACTCTGCTTTCTCTATCTCCAAGCAAAGCTTTAAAATACTAAATAACATGTAAAAGCCTTGTACTTTTCCCTCTTCTAGCAAGGAAGTCTAACTCCAAACAGGAAACTGCTTCTCAAAGGGTTCAACTCCGAAATTCTATCAAACTCATACCCAGTCTTCAGTTAGGAGATTTAATATTTACATGCCAACATACTTGCACAGGTAAAAAGGGAGAAAATACTCAAGCTTCCCTGTCACTGAGGCATCCCTTGCAAGTTTTAGCGGGGCGGAGGAGGGTAGGGAACTGCCTTGTCTAACTAACAAACAAGGAAAAACGAAATAAAAATTAAGCCGATCTATACGAAGCCTCGTAGAAGATAAAGTTGAAAGTGCTACTTTTATCAAGGTTTTCGATCACCTTCCGCCATGGGGGAGGGAAGCGGAGGCTGGGGAAGAGAGGGGAGCTCCCGGCTGAGTTCAGCGGGACGGTCTGGGGCGAGGAGAGGTGCCTGGGTACCCCTCACGCCCCATCTCCTCCCCTTTCCCGAAAGCAGGAAAAGACGCGGGGAGGGGAGCGCGAGAGGAAGCGCCCGCGGCGACCCCCCCGACTCATTTCTCCGCCCAAAGAGCAAGGTGGAAGGCAGGACGAGGAGGGGCGGACGGGAGGGATCGGCGTCGCCGGCAGCGGCTGCCGCGCGTCCCCGCGCGCGGAGAGCGGGAAGAGGGGAACCGCCTTCCCGAAGGGGAGGTCGGCGGGGCGGTGGGAGGCGCCCCCCGAGGCTCTTACCCATGCTGGGGGTGCTGGCAGGGAGAAGCCCAGCGCCGCTGCTGCTGCTCCTCCTCCTCCGGCTGCTCGCGCGGCCGCTCTCGCGGCAGGAGGCGGGCCCTGCGCCCCGCTCTCGCCCGTCCGGAGCTCAGGCGGGACGAGGCGGCGCCTCCATCCGCCCGCGGCGCTCCCCGGACAGTCCCGTCGGCGCGGCCGTGAGGAAGAGGCGGCGGCTCCTCGCGCGGCGCCTCCGCCGGAGCCGCGGCGGCGGCTCGCCTCGCCCCCGCCCGCCGCGCAGACGGCGGCTTTCCCACCCTCGCTCGCCCCCGCAGGGGGGTGGGGCTCGCCGGTTCGTCTGGGCCGCCGGCTCCAACCCCGCGCGCCCGCCGAGCCTCGGAGCCCGCCCCTCGCCTGGCGTCTCCCTCACCGCCCGTCGCTCTAGAACGCGACGCCGAACACTGAGGCGGAGACCCGGACCGCGGCGGGGAAGGTGCCGGCGCAGCGCCGCGCGGAGGCAACTCTCGCGAGAAGCCCTCGCTCCCCCTGCCCCGCCCCCGCCGCTTCCCGGCTCCCCCCACCCCTCCGGCCCCCCGGCTGGGGCCAGGTGCGGTGACGTCACGGCCGGGGAGGTGCGGGGGTCGCCGGCCGCCGGCGTCCAGGTGCGGCGAGCGGAAGAGAGAAGAATCCGCGGGAGGAGCAGCTAGTCGCCCGCCGTGAGTTCGGCACAGCTGGAACGGAAGTCGTGTGTGGTTTGTCGCCTCACACGGATTCAGAGCGTTTTCGCTGATAGGAAAAGTGAGCCGGGGTTGCCCCACTTTCCGAGGCGGCGAGGCCGTGTGGCTTTCTGCCGCGGGGGACCGCAGAGGGAAGGGGTGGCGAGAGAGGGAGAGCCCTCTTGCTTTCCACCTTCTGGGGCCCGCTGCCCCCGAATCCCGAAGTTTACCCTGCAAGGTTCCTTACGGATCAGAAGCACTTCTTCGTCGGGAAAAAAAGAATTAACCATAGTGGCGGGGGGGGGGGGGGTATTCATGATTGGAAATTCCAGGCTTTTTTTAGCTTCAATATGAAGAAGGGTGACGGGTGTGAGGTTATTGTAATCAAAAGCCTTTTCTTAGAGTTAGAAACAAGTATAATTAATCCAGCCAGCTTTTGTGCCCACTTACTTACAACCAATTTCCAAGAGGTGTGTGAGAGCTCCATTTGTTAATGCCAGCTACTGTACCTCGTGTGCTTTCTAAATTCTTTTAATTCTAACAGTTTTCCAATACTAAAACCGCCTTGCCCTTTGGAACCGGGCAGACCTAGATGTCTGAAACTCAGCACAGCCATTACTGTTTGCGGGACCTTGGATAAATTAACCTCAGTGGATTTCAGTTCCTTGAGTCCCTTGAAAAATACCTTTACAGTGCAAAGCAGTGTCTGACACATTGTAACGGCCTCATAAATGTCCACTCCCACTATCTCCTATATAGGCATGTTTTTGCCCTCTTTTAAATCCTTTTATTATTTTTTTGAAAGGTGGTATAAGGTGCCTTTATAACAAGAATTCAGTCATAGTCAGAAGTCATAAAGGAGAAAAAAAAATATATAGAATATGTACACCTAAACAAGATGTGGCTGTGTTGTAACTCTAGAACACATTTCGCCTTTTTAAATCAAAAAAAATATTGAGTATTTTGTTTATTGTCCCCTGCCAAACAAACCAAAAAAAAAAAAAGAAGAATAAAAAGCTGATGTACAGCCCATATCCTCAAAGATTTTGCATTTTAACTAGGAGGTGAGACATTAACACATAGTTTATTAACAGTGTGAGTTAATGAGGGTCAAATGCCTGAGAATTTGAAGGAAATAAATTACTGTGGGCAAGGCAAGATTCAGGAAGAAGGTATAAATTGAACTCAAACTTGGAAGAAGGCAATAATTTCAGCCTGGAAGAGTCCTAGAAGTAAAGAGTGGAGGTGGATATGCAAACAATATTCCTGAGCCTTAAATCTGCGTGGCTCCAGCAGCACGTAAGAAAGGAAACCATTTAAGATTTAAAGAATGAGGCTGGTGGGAAGCAAAAGACAATTCATGAAAGGAGACAATAATATAATATGTTGGAAGAGAACTAAATTCCTGGGTCTCTAGGATCCTAGACATTTCAAGAAGGAAGTCCAATGACTAGAATTAAAGAGAGGTTTAAGGAAAACATACAAAAAAGGAGAGAAGACCACTGGACTGACAATAAGGTTACCTTTGAAAGTACAATTTCAGAATATATAATATGTAACTATATATACTCAGAATATAACAGAAAAGATAAAAGTCAAGGTTTTTAGTGACTAAATGAGTAATAAGGAGCGGAGGCCACAAGCAGATAAGTTGGCCACATTTTCTTAATCAAAAATCAGGTCACATGATCTGACAACAAGGTAAAACATTTAAAATCAATTACATCTAGAAGGTCTGTATTATTTTCATAATAAATAATGTATTTTAGAAGTTTGAAAATTACAATAAGCAAAATCACTCTGCAAATTCAGAGGGCAATATCCTGTGGAGGTAATGTTGAGATACTGGATCGTAATAGAAATTGGAAGGATCAGGGAATAGGACCCATAAGAAAGGCTGAGAAAACTAAAATAAAGCTAAGAAGTGATTGCAATCCTAGAGTTAATGTTCTCTTCTAAAGGTAAAGCCAAAAGAAATCTCAATGGCAAAATGAACTCTAGAAATTTATTTTTTAAACTTATAAAAAAAAGATGTAAAACTATGTTCCAACCTTTCAAGAATTAAGCAAATGTTATTAAATACTCTATGGAGCTCTTCTCATCTTGTAACTCTTCCCCAATGCGAACTTCGAAGTACGACACTCTATTTTATACATTTTTATATTTATATAGACTTTATTCGGCTCAAAACATTGATTTCCTCAGCAGTAACTATTAGTTGGAGGATAGAAAATATGGTGAGAAGATGATATCACACTTTTCAGATATTTAGATTTAACCTCAAATTCCTTTCAGCTAAAAAAAATTATCTTTTTTTGGGGGGGTTGTTTGTTTGTTTGTTTTTACCTTTTTTTCCTTTGTAATCTTTTAATAAATTAGGGTTTTTTTCTGTGCATCTGTCATCACCCTTTGCTTTCCCAGGCAAATGAACGAATACCACACTGACCACTCCTTTTTTTGCTGCTGAAAACTGAATGTGTTGATCTGCTATCAAAGAGAACATTACAATCTCTGTGAGAATGACACAATTTGAGACCAACCTAATTTATACTAAACTGCCAGCATTTCTTCTTAATGTTTTCTTAGGGATTTACAAAAGATATGTATATTGAAAAAATCCTCTACCTTCTTCTGAAGAAAACTCAATTGTGTTATTTTTAAAACACTAATTTAGCTCAAATCTTAGAATTAACTAAAGAATTAGTTAATTATTTTCTGCTTCTTTATTCTTGGTTCAACAGTAGTAGATTTCCTAGTCTCCTTATTGTGACCTTGTTTTGGCTTAGCTAGTTTACGGTATACTTAAGCACAAATTACATCAATGTATAATCTGAATTTTAAAATTCACTCTTTAGAAAAGAATTGCAAGAAATAATAATCTCAGACACAATGCCTATACTCTGAGGTCATTAGAGCTGGAAAATTGCCCTGCTCATACACTGGTGACCCATCAGCTTATAGCAAAATCCTGCTTCTCTGCTAGAAAACTGGGGAAGTGCTCAAACATGTGACCACTCTAAGCATTTTTCATTACTGCACATTAAGAAAAAATGTAATTAAAAACATGATGAGTCCAGCCAAATGACTCGCCAACTGAAAGGACCTTTTTAATGATGATATTTGCCCTATATTTCAATGGTAGTGTTATTATATGATAGGTAAGTCATAGAGCCTTGTAGGCCTTCAAAGAGAATCTCTTTCAAGAAGTACTACTTTGTCAAAATGTTAAAGATAATCTCTATTGAAGTGTCTGTTATTTTAAGTAATCTTGAATGACAAATATATTTGCAATTTTTCAAATATCAGGCAATTCAATTATAAACAATATTATGTAAAAAAATTTCCAATCATGAGTACACATACATTCAACTCAACAAACATTTACTGGTCACCCTTTACAGATCAGCACCTGCTCTCAGTCATAAATATAGACATAGAAAATATAGTCCCTGACCTTAAAAGAGGAAGTATTATGAAGCCTTTGTGGGTATATTGGAATTGCCCAATAAGGACAGAGAAAAGTATTCAGGTAGCCAGGACAGCAGGCAGGTGTACAATTGAAGCCCTAGAATGTCTTTTGCGGAACATGCTTGGAGAACCAGAGTAGAACACAGAGGGCCCCATGTGTTGTGAGAATGATTTGAGCTGTTATTATAGAGGTTATAGGTAGTTAATGAAAAATTTTAAGTAGGTAATTGATACCCTCTTTCAGCCATATCTGTGGTCACAGAAAAAAAAATCATACCTCTCAAAAAATTAGATGTAAAACATCTGGTTCAATAAGCATTAATTAAACACCTGTACCCTTGATCAATTAGTAAATGTTTTTAATATAATAAGTTAGCTAATATAATATACAAGGCACTATATTCTGAGATGCATAAAAGCAAACACAAACACTGCCTTTAAGGAATGTGATTTCTAGCTAAGTTTAAGGTATGCTTAACTGCTTTAAACTTATGCTTATTTAAGCAAAATTCACCTTACTGCAGAGAATTTGCATTTGGAATTACCATGGCACAGACCAGTAAACTGGGCACATTCTCATTTTAGTAATGAATTTTCAGTATTCTTATTTAGTTTGCTTTGCAAATTTTAAGCATTAAATACAAATGATCTGTTGCCTAATAATCAGAATATGATAATTGTACATATCACAAACTATTCTACTACACAGTAGCTTTTTTGAAGACAAAAATATTAGTAATATCTGTCTTCTTTACTTGTGAGTTCATATAAATGACAAAGAAGAAATGTAACCCAAGGGAACTCTTAAGAGAGATGGCGTCTATAATCATTATCCCTTTGGCACTACCATTTCTGCATCTGGCCTAATGTGACACTAAAAAGCACTCAGCAGATTTTTATATTTCTGTGCTTCTGAAACCAGAAGTGGAAACTTTATTTCAAATCCGTATAACTTCCTTAACTAAACAGATGACAATGTGGGTTATGCCCCATCTGACACTGGAGCTTTTAAACTGCCTGTTCTGACATTATTTTGACGCCTAAAATGCCTGCCAAAGCAAAATATTTTCATAAACCAAGACGTTCCTTTCTGTATATTCCTAGACTTCACATTACCTTCTTCTGGTTTCCGGGCCACGTCTCACCATTCCCACAACTGCGCCACATTCCATATGTGGCTCATAAGCAGATCTCCTCACACTTCTTTATTCAGTTCTGCCTTTTCTCACATCTATTAAAATATCTGAGGGCAAATTCAAGTGAAACACTTCAACCTCCTTACACCTGAGACTTATATTAATACCTTTAGTTCATAACCAGGGGAATCAAGTCACTCTAAATGATTTCCTACACACTCTGCCTACCTCCTGCTTTACAGAGCTGATTCATCTTCAACATGAACTATGTCTTATTTGAATCCTCAACACTTTGTACTTGGACCACCTTTTCTTCACCCTTAATTTCCTAGATTATATCCTCCTTCTTTCATTCTTCCTTCTCCACCCTTTTTTCTATCTTATACCATATCTCTCCCAACCCTTTAACAGTCCTTTGATCATCAATCCAGTTTGCCCAGTCTAGTATACCCTATATATGCAACCTCTTTGGTCTCCTAACCCTCCCTTACCACCAAATATCTTTCACAGAATCATCCTGGACCTTATTGAGACTATTTTAAGATAACAAAGGTTTTTACACATTAATAGCACACACTTTTAATGTATTTCTTAAAATAAATCAGTGAAGTAGGTAATAATAGTTCTTATTTCATAATATTAGCAACAACAGCAACATGAAAAACAGCTAACACCATCTGATTGTTTAAGTCTTGGGCACTGACCTACACATTTCACAGACCTCATCTGATTCTATCCTCATTACAATGCTATGAGTCATAGTATTACCATCACCATTTTAAAAGAGCAGGAAACAGAGACCAGTAATTACCTTGCCTAAGATCACATACATATTAAGTGGTAGAGCCCGTCCTTGAACGCAGGGCTAATTCCATAGCCAATGTTCTGTCCTATCTCGTCAATTTGCAACTTGAGCCATGATTTTTTTTTTCTTTTGTTTAAAGAGAAGAGAGGGGAAAGAAACCGATAGGAAAATGATCTGAAGGGATCCTTCTTCAATGGTTTATTATGAAGGTCAACCAGGAAAGGGCCTGACACAGAGTAAATACTTGATGTTAATTTCTTTTCCCAACTTTAAGCATTCCTTGAGGACCTACTCTGTGCCAGGGACTATAGAAGGTGCTAGTACAGATGGGATGTAGAGAAATAATATAGGAAACATAGTCTTACCCTCTTGGAGCTTATGAGGAAGTCACATTTCCCAAAAACGCAAAATAAATCATCTATATTACTTCTCACATGCCACCTCTTACATGAATTCTTTCTTAAATGTGTTATCTCTTTCCTCATAAACCCTGTCCTCTGCTAGGATATGTGGTGTATTTTCTTCTGTAATATAGTCATTATCATACAACTTTCATTTCCTATCGTGATTGTGATGGCTTTGAGAACTCGGACTGTGTCCTACCTATATTTGCATTTTTCTTTGCCAGCTATTAATACATGAGAGTCTCTCAATAATTATGTACTAAATTTAAGAATAAAAAGACATTAAAATTATTTCTCAGTATCCTCAAGATTTGAAATTAGGGAATTATTACTTCAATGCTTAGATTAGAATTTTCTTATAAATGCTGTCTTATAAATGAATTATTTGCCACTCTGTGGCCAACTCTTCCTAGAGAGGATTAGCCAAGATGTAATTACCTCAGATGTATGCTTGACTAAGTGGTTCCTTATCTTTTTTAGTGAAGATAGACCCTGCTAAATAATTAAGTAATAATTTTAAGTTAATATTTACATATCGAAATTTTCTTAGAAATATCACAAAAAAAAAGCTAAAGAAGTATAGTCAGAATAAATACATTCCATTTATTTCAAGGTCATAATTTTGTTAAGAATTATGGGTGGGAAAGAGTAGTGAGAAATGCTGGAACAGTCTTGTCTGCCTTACAGTCTGCATCAGACAGAGCAGACACTCCTGACAGGTGAAGCCTGGGTTTCACCAGCCCCATCTCTTTGTGCAGACATACGTTGGTGTTTCTACACATGCGCATGTTTTCTTTCCACTGTGGAATCACCACCTTATTATTCAAACCTTACCTCTCACCCCTAAAAAGTATATACTGATCGAAGAAATCCAGGCTACAACAACACTACAAGGTTATGCTCAAAACATATTAAAGAATCATCACCTGATGGTTAGGAAATTTGTCACCTACCCGTATGCAGTTTTACCTCAAATCAGGTAAGAAATGAAAACCCAGGATTTAGAAATGAGCTCAATGTTTCAGAATCCAATAAAACAATTGTATAAAACATTTACAAAAAAAAAAAAAAAAAAAGATGTTGTGATCACCACTCAGCAGTTTTTTTAAAAGGCCCACAGAAATGATATTACACCAAGACCCACAGAAATATTACACCAAGAGGAAAAGCCTTAGAAGAATTCCCACTTCTAATACAAGTTCATGTACAGACCTTTCTTTCCCATATGTAAACATTAATTATTAGGTCCATCTGAATATTACTCAAGCCAAACGAAAGGGAAAGGAACTTCATGGCAGATACTTTGTAGAAATAGGAAATGAAAGCATATAGGAACAGTTTCATTTGTGAGGGAAGAACTCTAAAAAAGAGGAACTCTCTAAATAAATTTATTGAGGGAAATCTTAGACTACAAGAGCCTGAGAGAAAAATCTCTTATTTACTCTTTCATTCATTCATATATTTTGAGAAGGGAATATGTTTTAAACATGACTCAGAATGGATTTTTTTTATAATGACGTGATAAACTGAAATTAAATTTATCCACTGTAAATGAAAAGCTGGCCTATTCTTAAACCCATATGTTAATCATATCTACATTTTTATGCTTTTTTTTTCCTGACTATGTGAAAACTGCCTGTTGTACTAAAGTCAAAGAATATGGAAAACATGAAAGTTCCCAAAGAATCTCACATATCAGAGCTATCACTATTAATTGTTTGGTTCATATTAACCAGAATTTATATTCATATTCTTACATGTAAATGGCTAATAATTATAATATACATATTGCTCTGCTCTTTTTCATCTATCAAAAGACATATTTTCATGCCAAAACATTTATTTCCATATCAAGTCATTGCTTCAAATGATATATTCCACTTATTTTATTTTATTTTTTTATTTTTTATGCCTACAGCACTGGGTCTTCCTAAATGGTCTCCCAGCCAAGTACTAACCATGACCGACCCTGCTTAGCTTCTGAGATTCATTCCACTGTTTTTAGTGAACCATGACCAATGCTATAATTTGAATGATTTTCATGTTGTTGTTTTTTTGTGTATACCATAAACATTGCCCCAATGAACATATGTGTACATTTTTTTTTGCACCTCTGTGAAATTTTTCATAGAATTTGAATTACTAGATCAAAAACCAGCCCAAAATGTTGTATCTGAGTATTGTAGATTTGGTGTCAGACCACCACAATAGAGCAAGTATCACAATAAAGTAAGTCACAATCTTTTTGCTGATGAAATATCTTGCCTTCAGTTTTTTAAAAAAAAAATAATTGTGAAACACAACAAAGTGAACCACAATAAAATGAGACAAACCAGTACTGTTACCAAAACAGGATTAACAATCTTTTAAATTTAGTCTGTATGGTAGAAGAAAAGACAATTTCTTCAATTTATATTTATGTTAAGGAGGTGGAGAATCTTTATAAATTGACTATTTTTATTTTTTTGTCTAAAAATTGCCATCCCACATGCCCATTTCCTTGGCTCATTTTTCTATTTTTGTTAATTATTATTTTCTCATTCAATTCTAAGAACTCTTTATTCTAGGGCTATTGGTCATTTTCTTGGATATCCATTTGCAATTAGATTCATTTCTCCTTTTTCACTGGGTGTGTGTGGATTTGGGGGGGGGGGGATAGGCATGGGTGCTAACCTCTGCTAATTGATTTCCCAGTCAGCTGACTTCCAGCTGAGTTGGGACAATGAGAGGCCTTGGTGGAAGACTGGAATGTATGGAAGGCAGAATAATAGCCTCTCAAAGATACCTAGGTCCTCTTCACTAAAACCTATGAACATGTCATGTTACATGGCAAAAGGGAAATTGAGTTGTAGATAGGCTTATGTTTGCAAATCAGCTGACATTATTTTGGGAGAGCATCCTAGGTTATCCATGAGGGTTCATTGTAGTCACAGAGTCCTTAAAAGTGGAAGAGGGAGCCAGAAATGGGAGAACAAGCAAGATGGTAGTATGAGAAGAACTCAACTGGTCATTGCTGGCTTTGAAGATGGGCCACAACACAAGGCAGGTAGCATCTGGAAGCAGGACAAATCAAGGAAACAGATTCCCTTCTAGAACCTCCAGAAAGAAATGCAGCCCTACTGACATCTTGGTTTCAGCCCACTGAGGCCTGTTTCAGACTTCTCAATACCAGAACAAAAAAAATAAATTTGTATTGTTTTAAGTCACACAATTTGTGATGATTTGTTGCAGCAGCAATATGAAACTAATGCATAGGGCCAGAAGAAGGAATAATCCACTCCCATCCCCACTTTAATCAGCATCTCTAGTCTTTTCTGTGGTTTCTGCTATTACCAGAGAAGCCTGAATGTTTTTTTGCTTCTGTTTGTTGTCCCTGGCCCCTGCACTCTGAGAACACCACATTTTTCCCTTTTTCCCTCCAGTTTAGGGACTAAGAGGCCATCAGCTACTGAGAACTTCTAAGATGCTTATCACCTTCCTTTTAGCTTCTCACCCCTTCCATCGCCATTGAGAACAATTCCTATATTAGATTCTATGTTTCAGATATTTAGAGATATCTTTTCCTGGTTGGATCCTGTTAGAGTCTGTCTAAAGTGTTACAAATATGTTTTCCCAATTTGATGGGGTTTTTTTTGCCATTCAGAAGGTTTAAACTTGCATATAGTTAATCTTATCAAACTTTGTGTGATGACTTTTGAGTTTTACACTAGTCAAAAGTTCTTTTGCCCTCCATTTTATCCAGTTATAAATTTTTAATGATGAATAATATATAATCACAAAAGTATGTGTCACAGGTGTATAACTTACTGAATTTTTACAAACTATACATTTCTGGTTATGTTATAATTTTACATTTTAGATTTTAAGTGATCTATCTGGATTTAATTTAGGGTGGATAGAGTAAGATTAGAATTCAGGTTTGTTTTCTCTTTAATGACCAGCTATTCATATTGTTTGAGAACAGTAATCCATATTTCCCCTATGGATTTAAAATGTCACCTTTATTCTGCATATACTTGATCAATTCTGGACACTGATCTATCTATACTAATGCTTGTTTTTTTTACCATTTCTTAATGTTTTAACATAAAATTGAGCTAAATACCCACCCACTCTAATCACAGAATACAAACTGTTCCAAATGTTTACAAAAGGGCCTAGCCCTTGCAAGAAAGAGTGAGTCAATGTTAAAAACAAGCTCTAGGCCAGGTAACATAGTTAATAAATTGTCTTGTGTAACTGTGCAGTCTTTCTACTGCCAGATTAGCCAGAATTTGGCACATGTAATTATTCAGTAAATCAGTGGTACCTGAACCTAGCTGAGCATGAAAAGTATACCACACACACATTTTAACTAGATTCCAATTGATTAGTAAAATAAATCTTTGTCTGAACTCATGACCAGAGCTAGATATCACCATCATAGATTGAAATTCTGGCATACAAAAATAAATTTGAATTTTTCATTAAAAATTATTCCAATTTGATTTAAAATTTTAGAAGCCAGATTTTTAATTCAGGCATTGTAGAGCAGGAACAATAATTTATTGGTGCTCTTGCCAGCTCAGGTCCTCCTGTGGTCATTGTTGTGTATATTTTGTGATGCTAAATACATGCTTATTTTAACAGTAGCCAGCAAGTAGGCAAAATACTTTTCACCAGCCATTAAGTTTTCAAGTCCCGCTCCTTCTCCAATGGTGATGATGAGGGCAATGTCTCCATAGATTTGAAAGTATATGGAATTATCTTCACAGAACATTTTTTAAAATCATGTCTTATTTTTTGATTAGTGGTAAATTGTATCTGGTGTTTCTCATTTTTTTTTCTCTTTCTTAAAAACTTTTTGAAGTCCTTACTATGTCTGAATGAATTTATAGAAATATTGTTCTATGTGATTTTAAAGTTTTTCCTCTCCATGGAACATTGACATCCTGCCTTTAATTTCTCATCACACAATGGAAAGAATTCCAAAAGAAGAATTATTCTTGAAAGATTAATTGTTTAATTGTAAATAAATAACTAAAAATTAAATATACTTCATAAACATTATATTCTTTAATGCTATGAATGCCAACATTCCCAATACTTCACAGAAATTGGTTAGAAAAGATAATATCTATTTTTCTTTCTCATGTTGTTATTTAAAATTTTATAAACATTTATGGCATAAAAAATACACTGTTCTTCCAAAACTCTTTCTTAATATTTATTTTTTTACTCTCAGTAAAGTTCATTGCATTTTTCAGCTTCTAGAAGCCTCCTACATTTCCTGACTAGTGACTTCTTTTTCTATCCTAAAAAGCCAGCAACTTTGCATCTCTGATCATTCTTCAGTAGTCACATCTCCCTCTGACTGACTCTTTTCTTCTGCATCTCTCTACGACTTTTAAGAATCTTAGTAATTACATTGGGCCCACTGAATAATTTAGGATACTCGCCCTATTATAAAATGAGTATATTGGCAACATTCATTCTATCTCATTCTTTTTGGCTACATAATATACCATATACCATATTCACAGGTTCCAAGGATTAGTACATGGACATTTTGGAAGGGCCGTTATTTTGCCTTCTGCAGTACATGAATTTGTATACATTTTATAAATCAATATTCACTTGCAAACAGCACAATCTACTCTAGCTAGTTTAAGCAGAAAAGAATCTATTTCAATGGCATTTGTACTGTTGGTTGAATAACTAACTAGACTTCATCTAAACATCTAGGAGTCACTTCCAAAGAACACAGAGCAGAACTAGGCCTCTGGAGAGCTGAAAATACTGGTGTAAACAGGTATGTGTCTATGGAATCTGGAAGCTGTGGGTAGGGTTGCTGTTTATAAAAGCTATCACCTTCTCTATAATCAGAAAGCTGCCTCTGCTTTATTGAGAATCTAGTATTTCACTGATGAATCTTGCAGCCTGTGCCATGATCCACATCAGCAAAATGGATGCCTTTTGCCCTTTCTCTTCAATTAGCTCAGTTGCAAAATCAAGTGTCATACAAGTACATCTGTTTAGAGGAAACTAAAATCATTCAGAAACTCTGGTTACAGTGGAGTCTGGGAGATGTTATTTTTAACTTTCTAACCTCTGCAATACAGGAAGTCATAGTAGAAAGAGGTTTCAAATGGAGATTAAACAAATTAACCAAGATATCTGCTAGAAACACGCAAGGTATGTTTTTGTAAAAAAAAATACAAGAAAATGGAATAGCGGTTGAGACTGGGGAGGGGAGCTGAGTGGTTGCAAGATAAGATGGGAGACACTTTATGTTTATTGTACATCCTTTGTAATTATTGAAAATGATACTTTGCGTATATGTTGTTTATTCACAACTAAATAATTTTTAAGTGGTACAGGGCAAAATAAAACCAAGTAAACAGGTAAAAATAAAAAGATCTCCAATGATTCTGAAACAGCTGGTCCATAGACCAGGTTTATCACATCACTGAATACTTGCTGAAACAAACATATTTTCTATTAGGTCTTATTGGGAAAGACCATTGTTAGGTGAAGCAGTAATTGATAATTATTGGAATTTAGTTTTATGTTACTTTTATTACTTTTAACATATGGATGAAAAATAATCTTTACTCTTAGATATTCTCTTTACTTTGCATTTTGCTCTCTTTTGTTACTTTCTCATTTCTTAGTGTGACTAGTTAACTAATGTATACACAAAAAAAGTATGATGTTCAATTATTCATCACTTGGATAATGCTAACTATTTGAACTGAACTCCATAGCCAAGAATTGCAATTTCGCTGTTAGTACTTGAAAGGATTATAGGCATGAGGCCAAAAAGGGAACAGTTCTATAAAATAGTCTTACAAAAATAAAACTTATTAATTAAACTATAAAAATATTTTGAGGAGTAAATTAAATATAATGCTGAGCCTGAAAGACTAAAAAAAATGATTTATTTAAAGAAATGGGGACAGAAATGGGGGGAATCCAGAGGAAGTGGTATTTTGTCTGGGGAAGAAGAGTTGATATATGCAGCATTTGGGTTAATAGTTGGACATAGTCTTTCAAATAGAATCTGAGCAATCAGCTGAAATGAGGAACTGAAATTTAAGAAAGGGTAAGTCTGGTGGACATATACATTTAATAACCATCAAAACTATTTAAAAGATTTTAACGAAATCTGCTTTATCACAGGCTCAAACATGTTTCCAACATACATAGTGATATGTGCTCACTCTTAGAAATATAAAATAAATGCTATGAATAAGAATTGAGTAGAAACGATAATCTGAGGCTTCTTCTCTCAAAAATGTGCTCTAGGGGTGTAACTGAAATCAGGCTGTTGATCTGTCCCTCTGGGCATATCTCTCTGAATACAGACTAAAGAGGTAAGTGTAGTCAGCTCCTAGAGGACTAAAATGCAGCTTTGGGGACAAGGTATGCTGATTTCTATTCTATGGCAAATGAGAAATTTCTGAGAAAAAAGGACTTTATTCTCTCCCCTCCCTCAGCTTTATTGAGGTATAATTGGCATATTAAAAAGAACTGCACATAATAAATATATACAATTTAGTGAGTTTGGATATAAGAATATATATGTGTTACTATCACCATAATCTGGGTAATAAACATCCATTGCCTCCCAAAATTTTCTTATGTTCCCCTGCCTCCATGTTCTCTTATGATAGCATGATACCTACCCTCTCAACACATTTTTAAGTACATAATACCTTATTGTCAGCGATAGGCACTGTGTTGTGCAGATCTCTAGAACTTACATTGCTACTAACTCAGTGATAGACACAACCCTTTGGAATTGAGTCGATTGATCAGGAAAAGGCACATGTAACTTTGTGTAGAAACACTTAAAACAGGTCCTCCATGTCCTACACACACACACACACACACACACACACACACACACACACACATTTATACTAGCTGTAAAAGAGTTGCCTTCAAAAGTTAATCACTGACTAAAACCAGGAAGACAATACTTAGCTGTTCTCATTACTACTAATATGGGCCTGTAGAAATCTGCATATAATGCCATTATTTTCTGGAGAATTCACTGGGTGTAGAGGAATAAACTACTTCAGGCAGTGATCTGACCCGAGACCAGAAATCTAACTTGCCAAAGGACAAAGTTGCAGATATTCTGTCAAATGCAATCTCAAACATTTAGCAAGAACTGTGGGAAACAGAAGGGCCACCTGCCTGGGGCCCAGGAGTCCAGGCCCCCAAGTGACTCAGGCCTTTTCTAAGAAAAAACGGAAGAATGCCCCTATGGGACTCTGCACAGGGAGCTGGTAACTCTGCTGTTCTTGTGATGCCTGGTCTAAAAGTTTTGCTTTGTCAATAATTTCTGAAACCAGGATGCTGGGAAATGAGGCTGTTGGCACCAGGCATCAAATAGAATAATCCTGTCACTGAGATGTTCACTTCCCTCTATGATGTGCTTTCACATTGCTGAGAGGCTTAAAGCATCTGCTCCAAATTATTCCTGGACCTTGTCCTGAAGTTTTTCAAACACAGAGGTGTTCTGCCCAGTTCTGTGAGCCTATAGATGCTTCCTTACAGGAGAGATGGAGTATGGAATGTGTTCAATGGTCGTCAGGGGATGGGGAAAAGAGCCAGAAAGTTCATTAGAGCAATGGTTCAATTTACTATTATTTTAAGGAGTGAGGTCTCCAAAATAAAATTTTTATGTGCAAACCCTAACATAGAAAACTTGCTTTTGTGTTTGCAACTGGAGGGTTGGAATTAGGTCCCTCCTACTGGACCCCAAAAGTTGACCTTCCTAAATTTTGAAAACTATTACAAGTGTTCTTTCTTAAAATATAAAAACCTGTGCAACAATGACTATGTTAAACCAAAATTTATTCATGATTTTAATACCCCTTGGTACAAATATGTTTAAATCAGATTTCTGTTTTTCCTAATAACTGGCTAAAATAAATGCACCAGAGGATGTTAATTTTAATGAAATAGAAAATAAAATTAGTTATGCAATAGGTATTGTGTGATAGGGTAGATACAATAGAGTGTCTCAGGAGGAGATTTGGGCACTGGTTTTAACTAAAAGAATCAAAAGTAGGATACTAAGACCTTGAGGAGTGACTTATTACCACCTTATGTGGCACTTAGGCCACTTATTGCCTGTGTGACCTTGGGCAAATCACTTGACCTCTCTGTGCCTCACTTTCCTCATTAATAACATGGCCATAATAATAATGTATATCATATAGTATTGTTTTGAGAATCGAATAGTTGATGTTCTTTAAGCCTTAGGACACTGTCTGACACATAGTAAGCACTCTGTAAGTGTGCAAAGCAATCATTTTTTGACTCAGGATTTATAATAATAAACAGTATCCCTGCTTAAAGCTTTCACACATTAATTATACAAAAGTTGTTTTCTTGACAAAAGCACGTTGTCTTACCTTACTCAGAAGTAATGTTTTAAAAGTTGGTCTCTATCTTAACCACTAATAGGCTAAAAAGATCAATAACCTTTGACATCAGGCTATGTTACTGTAATGTACATAATAATATACAAGAACTTTTGAAAGCAAAAAGTGTAAAAATTTTGCATTCGCAAAATAAAAGCAAAAGAGTTTGTCATCAAAACATATCTAAATGCAAAGAATTATCAAGTGTGAATACCTGCCATTATGAAGTAAAAATTTAATTCAGATATTTTGGACATAGAAATCAATTTAACAGAAAAGAAATCTCAGATTACTATGCAGGTAATTAAGAAATTTACCTAAAATTTAGAGATGCTCTGCAAACCTACAACTTCTATTTATTCTAATTATTTTAACTGCTCTGTTCTTGTAATTCTGAAACAGAAATGTGGAAGTACAGTTTCACTGCTGGAAAAGGTCATAAAAGGCATTTAGTCCAACCACTTATCTGGTACCTAAAACTATCATTGCCAAATGGAATTCAGTCTCTGCTTCAACCCTTCCTTTCATCGGGAATTAGCTACTTCTTGAGGCAAAGAAACCTTCTTCAAATACCTCTGAATGTGAGAGTTCTTCACATTATTTTATTGTACTCTGCCCTCAGAGGGCCTGACAGAGCAAGTCTTATCTTCCTATCTCATTGGCCACTTTACAAATATGAGGATAAATCTCTTACTCCTGAGTCTTCCTTTTCCAATCTTAACATCTTCAGTTCAAACTTTCCTGCTGATATTTTCAAAAAAAACTTCCGCCTCCTTGTTGATAGTCTCTATTCCAGGTTTTTCAACAAACGTTTAAAATGTATCAGACTCCCTGACAAATACAGAAGAGAGAACTAGCACCTACTATTCTAGACCTTCTACTTCTATAAATGAAGCAATGAGCACCTTTGGTAACTGCGTCTCACCCTTCTTTTCGTGTGGTGTGGTGGGATTTTGGATTTCCAGTGTGATTTATTTTGTCCCTGTAAAAAGTTAAATTCAATTTTTAGTGACCTTTTTTCTTTTGGATTATAACCTAGTGCCATTCAACCTACCCGACTCTCTTATTGGTTGCATGTCATCTGGAATTTTGACAAGTGGGTCTTCATTAGTGTAAAAATTTCTAATACAGTCAAAGACAAAGAGCTATGTTCCATGCTATCTCCTTCCATGCTGACACTGACACCACTGATATCTGTAAGGTAAACGTGTGACACGCCAACAGAAGTTTTAAAAGCAAGCATTCATTGGGAGAGAGTTCCCGGTGAGGTTCTCTTGTCGAGAGAGAAGAGGGGCCAGAGAAGTCGTGCCCTGGGGTGGGAGGGCATGGCTTTTATGGGTTATGTGGGGGTAGGGGTATAGGGTGGGGAACGTTAATCATTAATCAATGCTAATTGAGCCTCCGGATTAGAGTGGTGACGCCTAGGGCTTTAGGATGGGCCCTATTCAGGTCTGAATTCCTGGTATCAAGCTGGGGAGTCTCCAGGCAGGCATCCGGCTGGCCCTTCCCCCACCGACCTAACAATATCCTCGATCATCTTCTAACTATTAGAAACATTGGCAACTACACTGATTTACAAGTTGATAAAGTGGACGGTGGTTTCAAAGGCAGCATCAGATTTTTCCAACCTATCAAAATATATCTCCAATTTATTCTCAATACCTCACGTTTCAAAAGTATCTGAGATTGTTTCTTGTATTAAAAAGAGCCAATGGTTATAACACTAAATCTTTCCTCCTTGTCTGGATGTAAATTATCAGAAAATTCTCTGACAGCAGATTTTCACAGGGAGTACAGTAGAAACAGAAGGAAAAATAGAGAAAGTAAGAGAATTTTTGGACCTCGAACTCCATAGTCATATATGATAATCTCGTACTTTGTCATTGGTATTCTTTTGTTTCTGAGTTATTAATTATTAAGAGTTATTAATCCATGATGAGAATAGATACAACAGTATATGAATAACAAAATGTTGTAAAGCTATATATTGACCAAAATCTTCATTGTGGGTAGTAGGTCTCAGCTAAGTGTTAGACCAAGTAACAGAGTAATGAACAAGCTCCATTAAACACAATCCTATAAATTTTTTATTTCCCATCTTCACCTTTAACAACCTGATCTCCTGGAAAACTGGCTGGAAAACATTTCACAGTTTTGCACAGAATTGAGAGGTTCAAAGAATAATAAAACATAAACATTATTTTTTTACTGCAATGAAAATTTTATTTTATATATCACAAACCATAAATTTTTGTTTTTAGTTATTATATAAATGCTGCTTGGTGCCATTATCCATGTAGCATGATCATTTTATGTCTACAATTCACTTCTATATTTACATAAGTATGTCTATCAGTGAAGATTTAACATTGTGATATAATCTAACATCTATAATAGCTGATCTTTTGCAGATAGCAATGTAGAAGAGATGTATTTTTAATTACCTATTCATTTGAGTCACCTTATGTAAAAACAAATCAATAGTTTAAATGCTCTAAGTCTCTAAAGGAGATTTTTAAATGCACTTGTAGAAATGGTTGCAGACAGTAAGATTTTTCAGAAACATCTTTCATGTCCACATCTTGTAATTTCTGTACCATTCTGTTCCAGCTGCATTCTTTTGTATACAAAAGGGGCCTGAGTGAGAAGTTTTGCTTGTCTTCTTTAATGTCCTAAACTTTCTGTAGTTCTTTATTTTTCTTCAAACTGTTCCTTGTAAACTTAGTTTCGTCTCTTTGTTTGATCTCTTTGTCTCTCTTAATTGCATCAATAGTTTTATTCCACAGCTCTTGCTAGTATTTGACAGGTTCATTTTTATGTTTTTCAAATTCAAATGAATTATCCTCTGTCATCTCCTTATCAGCTGCTTTATGGAATGCTTTGGTCCATCTGATCTTGCAAGGATATGCTTCTTTTTAAGATTTTTATGACACTTGGATTTACAGAATCTGTACACCTTGCTATCATTACAGATGGACATGATGCTGTGGCTGGTGTACATGAGCCCCAAGCAGAAATAACACTTTTTGATGAGCATATTGAATCCATGTGGGGACTTACAGCCCAAACACCAAGGTTGAGAAAGAAAACAAATGTCTTGAAGAAAAAATATACTTCTGTCTACTCTCATTGCAGTAAACCTAATGCTTCCAAAAGTCACATTGCACACCACCAAGAAGATGCAGTAAACTTATTCTGAATGTTGTAGTCATGAATACAGTCTCAATTAAATTAAAAGACATCTGGAGATAGTGAGTGATCCTAGTCAACTGGTGAGTTAAAGAGTTAAATGTTCCTTAGGTTAGAGCTTTCTGAAATGAACTGTGCCCTGGGAATGCTATTGAAATGCAGATTATGATTCAGCAGTTGGGAAGGAGGCAGCTGAGATTCTGGGTTTCTAAGTGTCCAGGTGATGCTGATGTGGCTGGCTCACCCATAAGAGAGTCCAAGACCCTCTACAGAGCTGGCAGGAGAATGTGAAATAATAATATTAACTTTGCTCAATAGGGTAAAGTATATGGGAAACCTATAAAGCCCCAGACACAGACCCATTTTATATTAATATTTCCTTGTTTCATTTTAGTCCCTGGACTGTGTATCTATCTACCTGGCAGGCATGACGCTCCATAGTCAACAATGAAAAACAAAGGCTCATTCTTATCCCAAATCCACCTGTCTCCTATCTAAAAACATACCATCCACTGAAACATTATTTGAGATTTGTGAAGCTGTAAAAGCTGTGGTTATATGTAAACAAACACTAATGAAAAAAATGGGTATATGAATGGCAGGTGATGAGAAAAGGCTAGCAGAAAAGAATCAAAGATCTTTTGCATTAACGAGGACAAATCTTGTATGGTAACCGATTTGTCTTTGTTTTCAGGCTGGCATACTGTGTTCAGGAAGTGTTCGTATATTCTCTATATTAGTAAATAAAAGAGCCATATATTTGATGAAAAGATGATATAAATAAATAAATCCAATATACTGTAAACTACTTTTATTGTTGTGGTTGGAATGGGGATTAGGGCAGATAATGGCTACAAACCATTACTGAACACCTACTAAATAAAACTGATTTACATGAATCATATCGTTTAACATCCACTCAACCTTGAGTAGTCAGTACAGGATTAAAGTACACATTTCACAGTTGATGAATCTGAGACTCAGAGAGGTTTTATAACTTGTCTAAATTTATACATTGGCAGAGGCAGACTTTCAAATTCATTTTTTCATTGTAGGATTTCAGAGTACCAGTCTGATACATCAAAAACTATAGATAAATGTTTTGATGTTGGATAAGTATTTGGAGTACTTAGAAGAACTATAACTACTAGTAAGTGGGTTTTGGCTGGGAAAGGCCACATCGAGGACAAGTGCTTTTCAAGTTAATTTTTAAAAATAAAAACATCCATGTAAACACAGAAAATTTAAAGCAATGTCTGAAAGTTACAAAGTGAAAAGTAAAATATCTTTGTCCTCTCTTCTAGAAATGGCATCATTGGGGTCAATGATTCAGAATCTTAGGGGATGGAGTCCAGCACCAACATATGGAATCCAGGTGATTTTGAGGCAAGAAGATGGTAAGAACTGAAACCTAGATGGATAATCTCTAAGAGCAAATCCTTCACACTGAGGCTGTTCTCACACAGCTTATTCGATTTGAAGGTTTGTTCTCTTCTTTTTCAAAGTCACTTTGAATCTATGAGCATTTGTTGAAAAAGTGCAAATGAAAGTATTTCCCACTAACTAGTGGGTGATATATTTGAAACCTCAGAACAAAGTTGGTGAACAGGTCAGGTCTGTATCCACCTGTCTATGCTCCCAAGCAGAAGTATCATATGTCTGTGAATCACAAGACCTGGCTGGCTGCTTCTGGCATGTTCACTGAATCCTAAATCTGCAGTCAGTAAAGAGGACACAAATAAAGAGCTGTTTTTCTTTTTAACATTCTTGGATGGAAATTTCTTTTCAAGTGTTCTTTCCTAGAGCCTATAGGAAAATTGATACGCACTTTCTGGGATTTCTAATGGCTTCTTTTTGGGTGCCAAAATGTCATTGACACTGTCCTAATCTCATTTTACCTCTTTGAGCTCAGTAATTGGAAATGACAATAGTGGTTTGAACAGAAAACCATTGCCTGAAAAAGCAAATGGAAATAGATAGTAATTTGTCAAAATCTCCTTGATGGCCTAAAACCGAAGATAATTTGTTTACCATATAATTTAATAAGAAAATGTATCAATGGCTATAGTTCTTAGAATAAAAAAGATCAGAAAGAGCTCCCCCTCACCCTCCCCGCCCAGAGTTGCAGTTAGTAAAACTTGGCTAAGAGATTAAATTCACCTTGTTATGTGAATACAGCGTGAAGGAAAAATATTATAGCCAATCTACTGCCAGGTGACACGCTTTTTAATCTTTGCTGGTTTCACTTAAAAAACAGGATACTTTTTAAACAAATCAGCCTTGTCTTCAAATCTCTGTGTAATAGTGACCCAGGATATCCAAAATTAAGGAAAAAAAGCTAAGTTAAGGCAGTGAAGCATGGATGTTGTTGATTGAAACTTAGATATATTTTCCTTTTTATTCTTAGATCAAGTAGGTAACATTTTTTAAGGAATAATTTTGTTTCTGGCATGAAGAAAGAAGACAGAGTATATTAAAATATAAAATCAACTTGTGTATCAGTGACTACTCATGGCTTATTTGAATAAAAGATTGGTGTTCTGGATATGTAGGATTTTAAGTCAAGAACGCAGAAATTCTGGACGGTTGTTTCTAGAATACACATATCCAATTTCTAGATTACAGTTTCTTGAAAAGTATGAAAAGAATGAAAAAGTATGATTGGTCAAGTAGATTGACACTAATGACAATTTTCCCATTTCAGGTTCCTGCCTATAATAGGAGGATAGCCATACATTTAGATATAATGTCATTTGTACCTTAAGATAATAAGAAACTTAAATCCCAAATGATTCAAAGTTTGAAATCATTAAAACAACAAAAAAGAATTAACCTTGAGAAGACTATAAACTATCAAAACTAAAACAGCAGCATGATTCTGACTAAACCTAATTTATTAAAAACAAACAAAATTTTAAATATTTTTTTAGTATAGAGCTGTACAGGTCTTTCAACTTCTGTTTTGCTTAATCAATAGTGTGGCCCTGCAGCAAACATTCAGAAGACAAAGATAGGATGCTCTATCTATGCCACAACTATAAAAACCCAAATTGGTTTTATCAAAGTGAGCCACAGCATAGAAAAGGGTGACTGACAAGTGACGTACCCACATAGCAATTTAGAGGAACTATAACACTGATTGCTCTTTCCACTTCCAGAGAGAAAAGGACACTTTCTATGATTCCTTACATGATGGTCTCCCAACAAGCCAAGGCTTTCCATGATATCTAACTCTGTCATCTAACTGGCAGGTTCAAATAATAACATTGCATGTCTAGCCCACCAACTTGATAGCACAGCTTATTTCCTATCATATATATTGATTTGAAATCTTGATGATTTGATATTAAACTGACCTGAGAGATAATTTTTTAAAATACAATTATTGAACAACTAGAAATGCAAAAATATATCACAAAGTTGTGTTAGAAATCATTCATTTGGGTGAAGGAGGTAAAAACAGAAACAAAAACCCTGAAAAATAAACAAAAAGAAATCATTCATTCAGATATTTATTCCACGAATACGTATTTATTATGTACTACATGCCAGGTACATTTATAAGCCCTGAGGAAATATTCTTGCTCTCAGTATAGCTCTAGGATACTTTTTAAAAATAAAATTTTAATTTAATTGATAATCCTTATTCATCATTTAGATTGCCAAGATTTAAAAGAAAGAATTCATGCACAAAAGCATGGCCTAGAATGCATAAAATGATAATAACTCGGTGTAACATCTTCTACTTTCTGGAACCAAAATGTTAATGTCAGTGAAATAGAGTAGTTTGAAGCAGTCAAGTTGAAAGCGGCCAAATATGGCAATATTCCCACTTCTCTAAATGGTTGATATAGAAGATCAGCATGGTCTACATACTCATAAAACATGTATTTTAACCACTTAAAAACATGGAAGCTACTTTGAAAATGTAATTATGCCTTACAGATCATGGAAGAGAGTATAAATACAGGAGTTCAGGTATTCTTAACTGGATTGGGGTGCAGGTGCGCTACTACCAGGTGGAAAAATATTTGGAGCAGCACAAAAATCTTGAGACCCATAAGCAGGGGGATAGCGAAAGAAGTAAAGGGGATAAATGTTGGGTAGGGCAGAGTCCCTATGAAAGAGACTAAAGATGAAACTAGAGGGAAGGACATGAGAGTTGACTTACTGGCACCAAAAGCTGGTTTACAGATCCCTTTTCTCCTTTTCCTATGTTTCCAATCTCTCTTTGCCTTCTGAGATTGATCAGATAAGAGTAATTATTTTCTTCGTCTTGTTCTTGAAACCCTTGTATTCTTCTTAATGTTCCTATCAATTTTGTGTGTTCCCTCAATTTTTAACCTGGCTGTGGTAAGGAAAGGAAATTGTATTGAGTTATTTAATCTATGTCCTGATACAACAGACAAGTCACTTAAATTTGAAGAGGACTTAGTCTCTCTCTGTAAAATGAAATGTTGAGTAACATACCAAATACAATAGAGGCTGTAAGTAACAGAAAACCTGGCCGTAACTGGCTTAAATAGCCCAGATTTTTTGGCTCGTGCAACTGGAAGTCCAGAGATTGAGCAGGCTTTGTGGTTAGTTTAATTAAGTAACCCACCTCCTGTTTTCACAATTCTTCTGGCTATGTTCATCTCTGAGTTTTGGTTCATCCTCAAGGTAGCATTTTTCTTGATGACAAAATGGCTGCAGAATTTACAAACTTCACATCCCCACCTCACAAGGTCAAATAAAAAAAAAGGATGTCTCTTCTGCTGCTTTAAAAAAACAAACAAACAAACAAACAAACAAACAAAACAAAACAAAAAAAGAAATATTCATTTTCTAGAGGTTTTCAAAAAACATCCCTTCTTGTTGGCTCAGTCCCATTGTATTTATTTGCTAGGGCAGCTATAACAAAGTTCCACAGACTAGGTGGCTTAAGTAGCAGAAATTTACTTACTCACAGTTCTAGAAACTAAATGTTCAAGATCAAGGTGTCAGCAGTGTTGATTTACTCTGAGGCCTCTCTCTTTGGCTTGTTTTCTCTCTGTACATGTCTGTGTCCAAATATTTTCTCATAAAGACACCAGTCATATTGGAATAGGACCCACCCTAACAACTTGATTTTAACTTAACACTGTAAGGACCCTATCTCCAAATACAATTATCTGTGATACTGGAAGTTAAGACTTCAACATATGAATTTGGGGAGAACACAGTTCAGCCCATAACACCTACCTAATGTCAAAGACCTGGTTGAGTAGATTCTGAACCAGTGAGATCATCGCCACTGCCAAGTTAAGTCTATCATCAAAACATATTGGCAGCATCAGAGAGAGTGTAAGATGAGGTGAAAATTCAGCTGACAGAGGGAGTCGGCAACCAGCAATGCTCACTATGGGAGAATTGTGCTATGTTTTTGCCCAACTTCTAGCTCTAAAGATATAGTCTGGATATCTTCTAGCTCTGAAACTCAATGATTCAAAATTTCAACTATTTTTCCTCATAATATACTATAAAAGTTAACTCAATACAAAGCTTTGATGACAGTAGACCAGAAACAAGGGATCAAAAGTTATATTGCCAGAGAAGCCAGCAGGATGACATTCTCTTAGAGGTATGCGTCTATTACATCTCTATTTTAGAAACTGTTTATTTTTCATCAATCTTATTCCATTTTGTTTAAGAGTCTGTGGAAGACCAGCCTAAGTTTACTCAGTGGTTGTTCCTACCTATCCAGTGGCCTGAGCAGTGTGAGCTACAGACCAGTCTTCAGTGGCAGGCTGAGCACTCCAGTATTCAGTAGGAAACTGCTGAATAGGCAGAGGGCACATGTACACCTTCAGACCAGTCTGCGACTTTAGGCTATGCAGTAGTGAACTCAGGAGCTGGAGTAGTCCATTCACCCTGGAATTCTTCCTTAGTCACGGCTTTTTCAACACTGGCCTACTCTTCTTTTTCAATCTCTTCAAGATCTCTGTAGAAGTAGAGATCAGGCATGACCTCCCACAGGTGTTCCCAGGAGATGCTGCCACATGAGCGCAGAACTTCCAAGGCCAGCATCCACCACATCCATCAGCAGCCCCACTGAGTAGGCTCCATTGTTATTGCAAGGGATGGCAATGTTCGCATAGCTCAGAGGAGAGTCTGTGTTACATAGGGTAGTGGTGTGCAGGTTACCATAAGACACCTCTGTGAGAGGCTGGTGGTTGGCCCTGGGATCAGTAACCACCAGAAGTCTTGGCTCCCTGCCTGGGATCTAGTTAGTGAAGGTCCCAGGAGTGAAGCGGTCAGCAATAGGAATGGCTCCAATGGCAGCAGTAAACTTCAGCTCACTGGCCATTATTCCTGGATGATGTGACACTGACATCAGCTGGATTTCAATGGCAACAAAAGCACGAGCTGCCAGCAGAAGCTTCTCCCAGGTTCTCTTCAAATTTATGATGTAGGTGCCGTCACTTTTCCTTTTGTAGATGTACTGTTCCATTTGGAAGTCAAGGTTGGTGACACCTAAGTAGGTTACTGCTGCAAGGAATTTGAGGACATTCTCCTCCTTCATTTGTAGGACATGATGGGCTCCGGACATTGTGACAGTTTCCCTTTAAGTTATGTGGAATTCAAGAATACCACCGTATGGACCTTTCTGGGTAGCGCGGAAAAGCTCTATGAATCTTGATAGGGGCAATGGAAAACAAGACCATGAGCTCCAGTAGCTGTACATGGGGAGAGAAAAAGATGTCCCAATATATCCTATATTTCATCATATTGAATATAGTAAGAGTTCTGTAAATGTCAAAAGGTACTGATAAATACAATTGACAGAAAAGCTCTTCAACCCTTGACTCAATCTTTGATTATTAGGTTAAGCCAGGAGAAATTGATGTTTAAAATATTGGCAATTTCATGGTTCAACTAATAAAAACCTTTCCCAATAGACCCTAAAAATGTGCATTTTAAAACAAAGCAGCAAATATAAAGGATTTGTAAAAGAAAAAATGTATCAGAGCATAATTCACTTTCAGCCTGGTGGCCTCTATAGATTCCATTTATAATACAACATAAAATGATGATAATGAAAATCTTGACTGACAGAGAAAAGGCTTAATTATATTTCACACGGTTTGACTTCTATATCTAGGGAATATGTAATAAATCTAAAAACACTCAAATGAACTAACAAAAATTGTAGCCTTTTTTTTTTAGTCTTGGTTTTCTTAGGTATCTTTCCCTATTTTACTAACGGAATCCTAAACTATATAGAGGAAATATGATATTTTGAGTTTTATAAAAATAGTAGAAAAATGATTCTGCTCCCTAACCTTACTTTCCACCTTCTAATTTTATTGGCACTGAGATCCTAAGACTAATTTGATGGGCCACTTGTTTTATTTGGACCTCAGGTTAGAATTTTAAAAAACAAAAACAAAAACATTTTAAGTTGTATATTCAATGTCCCAGGTAGGCTTTAATGTTAAAGAAAAATTGGCCCAGACCACATGAATACCACAAACTTCTTATAATATTATTGTTGGTTTAGTGTGGGCAGAGATTTAAAAATGTCAGAATTTTTTCTTTACTAAAGTTATTTTTACTTTTACAGACATTTTCTGTTAAAAAGTTTTTGTTTATTTTAATACCTTTCCTTTCAAAATTGCATTTGATAAGATTTTCAATGATAAGGGAAAATTAGAAGACTCCACAAAATATTTCCTATACATTTCCAATATGAACACATCACTTATGGCTCCTCTGTAGAGAAGTTATTCAGATGAATCTCGGTGAAGGGTTTTGAGTTTAGATAGCTTTATTTATTTTATATGTCCTCAAAAAAATATATAACTTTATCTACACATAATCTAGAAAACTTTAATTTCTTCTATTTATGCCATAGAGCAAGACTATTAGTTGCTAATGAAGTTTGGGGGCAGTGCTGTTGGTGGAACAATAATTAAAACGCAGTATAATTTTTTCTATTTAAGAAAGTAAAGGAATGTCCTCTTTTTTAAAAACATTTTCATTAAGGTGATCTCTAAAAAAAAATCCTATTATTCAATTACTAAGTTTGTTGAAGTTTAATTACCTCTGTGGTTATGATTGTTAGAGGTAAAATGCAAACATCATCTTTTTCCTCCATGTAGACACAAATGCTTGCCAGCACTGCAGATCACTGTGGGAGGGTTCATTTTGCAATTAAATAAGAGTAAGGAGAATGTTCTGAAGTAATTGCTAGTTCCCTTCTCATCATTCTCCTCCCATACCTTTTAAAAAATTATTAAAGCTAAGAATGAAAGTGATTTCAGTAGAGTAAAATTTTGGGCTTAAATAAATTAGCTGAAACATAACGGAGATAAGCGTTTGCATTTAGCTTCAAGTATGAAATGAATATGTAACTGGAGGTAGGTTGCTCTAAAAAAAAATCTGAAGATTTTTTTTAATCACAAGCTTAAAATTAGTTTAAGTATGATATGGCTACCTAGTACTATAAAAACAGAAGTAGAGTTGCAAGATCACGCCAAGTAGTATTCTCACCAATTTACAAACTGGTGAGGTCACATCTGAGCTATCTTAATAGTGAAAATTTTAGGAGTAATGTTGATAAAGTGAAGTGGATGAGCAAATCAGAGCACTGAGTTGCGTGATGAACGATACGTAGAATTAGAGATACTAAGACTGAAGGAGACTAAGAATGAGAAAATCACTAGCATTCAGTTAGCATCTTGCTGTGCCAGAAATTGTATTAGGTGCCTTCTAGAACCTGGCTTAATTCTCAGAATAATCCTATGCTGTAAGAATTATTATCTCCATGTTCCCAGTGTCTCTGTGTGGAAAGATTCTTCGGTAGAAAGCTAACGAGTTGTGACTCTAACTCCTGGTGTCTGATATCAAAGCCTGTACTTGTCTTAGCACACCTCAGGCTACTGTTATCTGCGTTAGGTTCTTCAGAAATTATGTGTCAAGTCTTGCTTCATTCAACCCTCTGTTCAGTATCATTTTGGGCACCTGTAATATATGAGGCACTGTGCCAAGAATTCTGCCCAAAGAAAGCTTGTGACTTCTTAGAGGAAACAAAAATATGTGCCAAATAGCTGTTATGCAAGATGGAAGGTACAGTTAATATGCTTCAAGGGAGGAAATATTGCTACTGAAGAAAAATTGTGGCATTTGCACTGGACTTTGAAAGACAGAGGAATCTGGATGTGCTAGAAGGGCATGCCAGACAGAAAGAACAGTATGCTCGTAGGAAAGTGAGATGCATGTGCAGGAAACATCTAAGAGCTTAATGTGATTCTAGTATAGAGTAGGAAAGATTAATGGAAAATAAGTTTGAGAGATGAACTGACCTAGATGTGGGAGGGTCAGAAATGCCAAGCTAATGAGTTCCGTGTTCTGTAGGCGATGGGGTGCTACAGTTGATTGCTTTTTAAAAGTAGACCAATGACAGTGGCCTCCAATGTGTTTTTGTTTTTTTGTTTGTTTTTTGGTATAAAAAACTTTCTGAAGAGCACAAAACAAGGAGGAAGTTAGAAGACTTTTCTGTTTCCAAGGGTGAGATAAAGAAAGTCTGAGTTACAGTATTGCCCAGCCTTTTTATTCTTTTTATGACCATCCAACCCTCATACATCCCACCCAACTGCTGGCCTGTCAGATGGAGTCTTGACCTACCGACCCCTCTTTGCCTTTTTCATTCTCCTTTGCCTCACCTCTTTTCACTAAGCAAGATTCTTAACTTCCTCACTTATACTTTCATGGCCTCATATATTTGAGATTCATTCTTACTCTTCTGGTATTTGGACACTAGTTTTCTCCTGTGTACTCTTCTCTGGCTCACTTTCCATCCTTGAATTATTCCGTCATCTCAGGCAGGCTCATGATGGCTTCGTCCTGGCCTTATTCCTGTAGAGCACATTCCAGCATGTATTGGTCAGGATTTGCCGATGAGAATCGAAACTACTCTAGCTAGTTTGCGTAGGAAAATTTTAATTTAACAAAGGAGGTTTGATATCTCCTGGAATCACCAAGAGGGCTAGTGAGTCAGGCAGAGAGGCTCCACAGGCAGGATCCACGCCCATGTCATATTGCTGGAAGGGAGAAAGCACTGTGGCTATGAGTATAGACATTACAACCCAAACCGATGGTTCTGGGGGCACGACTTGAGAAATTTCACCAGGGAGGTTCTGAATGAGTGTTGCCTTTTCTGTGTCAATGAGTTTGTTTTCATTCTTGTAAAGTGTAAGCTAGTAAGGGCTCTTACCTCTTACAGTTAGTGGTTCATTTCTAGAGTGAAATCTTTGTGATTATCTGACTGGTGAAGCCTAAGTCCTTGCAGAGATGGATGCACCATGGAGTGAATAAAGGTTGAGGTTCAGGACCCCTCAATTGAGCAGACCCCTTCTGTGGCCTTGGAAAAGTCCTAGAAAGTCATAGGTTTTGGAAAATTTGCGAAAGAAAGATACCACAGCTACAACCCTCCTCTGTCTCACTTGCTTAATTTAACACATTATCAACCATGAGCTGTGAAGCTTAAAGAAACTTTTCTAAACTATCAATAAAAGAATTATATTGACTCATCCTGCTAATGGAAAGACTGAAGTATCTTATAATATTTTTATAAAAAATATTACAAATCCATTGTCATGGGAAAAAGCAAAGAATATGCAGCTAAAATAATAAAGAAAAATATTAAAGAGGTGCATTAGGCAATTAATTTTAAAATTACATTTTTTCTGAGTTTGTGATGGTTGTGATACTGGTCAGCTTTTTAAAATTTGTATTTTTTGCTCAATCTAAATAAGTACTTAATTTTCAACCTATTTTTAGTTCATAATTTTGTTTTTTCTTTTTTCTATTCTGGAATTTAAAGCTTTTTAAAATTTAAAGTATAGTTTACATACAAAATCATATTAGTTTCAGATGCACAGCATAGTGATTTGACATTTCTATGCCTTATGAAGTGATCATTGCAATAAGTCTAGTAATTACCTGTCACTGAACAAAGTTATTACTATATTGACTGTATTCCCTCTGCTATATATTACATCCTCATGAGTTATTTATGTTATAACTATAAGTTCATTCTCGATCCCTTTCACCTTTTTTGCCCATCCCCCCACTACCTAACCCTCTGGCAACTGTTTGTTCTCTGTATCTATGACTATGTTTGTTTTGTTTGTTCTTTAGTTTTTTTAGATTCCACATATAAGTGAAATCTTGTGATATTTGTCTTTCTCTGACTTATTCCACTTAGTAAGACCTTCTAGGTCCATTCTTCACAAACGGCAAGATTTCATTCATTTTATGGCTGAGTTGTTGCTTTTTTTCTTAAAGAAGGCCCTCAAATTGTATTAGCTTCAAGTGCTACAAAACTAGGAAGGCCACTGGCTGAATCCCTGAACTCTGACTAAAGAGGCTGAGAGAGCTGTGGGAAATTCTCTAAACATCGGAATGGTGTTTAAACACGCTGGGTGGCCACAAACATGATGAATGTTCCTCCTATTGTGGTTGAGCACGTTTCTCACATGTGAGAACAGTACCTCTATTGAGGAAATGCACTTGGATTGTATTGGAAAAGGAGAGGCAGGAATACAGAACAGAAATATTACATAGATATGGTGAGATGTTGGACGGTGCATAAGAAAAGATGATTCTGATGATAGGCACAGTTCATTATCAGGATGATTATGCTACTAACCAGGATAGAGATTTCAGAGATGGTACAGGCTAAGGGAGGAAGACAGAGAGTTTGCTTTTTGAACTTTCTAGGACTCAAATTAAATAAATCTCCTTAAGGGCTAAAATTAGCAGACCTACTACTATTAATTCACTATCGCATAGCGCTGGATGAAGGGTAGTAAAAATGACTTATAAAATTTAACAGCCAAATGAGGAAAATAAAGTAACCAATTTCAAAGAATTTCAACAAATGTAACTGAAGGGCATGTGTAGCTAAAAGGCATATTAAGGCAAATGCCACTCTGACTAAATACCAGAGGTACGGCTGATATTAACCAAATTTTAACCTTTTACTTTCAAAAATAGCAAAAGAAAGAAATCACCAAAACAAAACAGCTGGCATATAGAAACAGTTATAATAAGAGCAACTATTTATAGAGGACTTACTATATGCTAAGTATTGTAGAAAAAATAATTTATATGTATTACTTTCATTATATTTTATAACAACCAGTATGATAGTGTCATTATTCCTATTTTACAAAGGGATAAACTGAGTCTTTTTTAAAATTAAATTTGTTGGGATGACAGTGGTCAATAGCATTATATAAGTTTCAAGTGTATAATTCTTTAATACATCATCTGTGTATTGCACCTTGTGCTCAATACTAAAAGTCTAGTCTTCTTCAGTCACCATATATTTGATCCTCTGTACCTTCTTCTTCCTCCCTATCCTCCTCTGTTCTCAGGTAAACTTCATACTGTTATCTGTGTCTATGAGTTTGTTTTGTTGGTTGGTTTGTTGTTTTCTGTTTTATATCCCACAAATGAGTGAAATCATACAATTCTTGTCCTTTTCTGTCTGACTTATTTTATATAGTATACGTTTTCATACTTGGCAATATTTCATCCTTTCTTATGTCTGAGTAGTATTTCATTCTATATATGTACCATTTCTTTATTCAATCAGTCCCCAAAGGACACTTAGGTTGTTTCCATTTCTCAGCTTATATGACTAATGTTTCAGTGAACATAGGGTAAACTGAGTCCTAGAGTGGTTAAGTTTTCTGCCAATTTGAAAACAGTTATCTGAACTCTAAAATCTGTACCAGAGCATGTAACCAGAAAATTATATTGCTTTTCAGAATTCAACTATTCTGCATTCATTAATTTGCTGGAACACACCTATTGGAGAGAGCATTCCTGCAAACATATATGTTAAGTTCTACCATAGACAATGGCCCATTCAGAGTGGCACAGAAATAAATGACCAAGTAGATTGGATTCCTTGCAGAGTTTGTTTAAGGGAAGCAGCACAACAACATGAGTTAGTCTGAAAAACAGAAAAAGAGAAACTATTTTTATATTATGGATTATATTCAGTCCTTCTTTTCCTTTCAGTTTCGGATGAAAGACTTAGGAGCTGCACTCTAGGGAAGATGGGACCAGGAAGCTATGGGCATCCTTACCCAGTGCTTGTCTATAGGAAGATAATTACACAGGGGTAATGAATGACACAGTCTTATATTCCCAGTCCAACTGAGGTAGAAAAAAAAATCGAGATAAGAGAGCCTTCAGGTTAACTGTTTCCTTTTCTCATTCAGTCAGTACAAGCAAATGGATAACTCTATGCAAATTAATCATACCCCAATTTTTAGCCTTTTTAATTTCCTTCATTTTGTTTACCACAATTATTTTTCTTATTTCTTTTCTTATTATCTGTTTCCCCTAAAGCATGTATTTGTTGGAGAAATAACATCATCCCAAAAAGGATAATATTTGATTTTTGGAGAGGGAAAAAATCTTAATTTTTGTAGTTATAAAGCACAGACATAGTACATAAACAGAGACTCAATATATCTATGGTATTAACATTTCACGATGGAGGTGGTTAGGAAAAAATAACCTAAAAAGTTTCCTTTGGAGGGGTGATAATGAAAAAGAAAGGTAGAGAAAGACTATTACAGAAGTTGAGCTTTAGAAGGGCAGGACCTGTAGACTCCTTATAGATTTAGCCCCAATGTCTATCTATAACATCTTGCACAGAGCATAATAAGCATTTTGAGAAATCAACCTTTCATATGTTTTATTAATGACAGATCACATTTCACATAGTGTTGTCACTCTTTTAAAGGTGGAGAAAGAAGATTTGAGAAAAGGGAATTATGTAGAAGAATTTTTTTTTCCTGAGGGAAGGTAGGCAGGTGAAGCAAGAGTATATATATAAATTATCAAGGTTTCGACTCAGAAGTGAAGTAATCTTCTCCATTTTTCAGAAAGCTGCTCTGTCATAGCTAGCTAGTTTTGACTTTTAGCTCTCTCTATGCAAAATACCTAATTTTAAAACTGGTACACATCATTTAAATCAGAATTTTCTTGTTATTCTCACGCTTTACCCAATGTCATTCCCGAGTATTATTAAATCTTCTATACGAACTCAGACTTAAATCTGAGTTGCTCAGAGCCCTGACTGCCAAGGAAAACTTGTGAGTGGGTTTAAAATGTGGGAGAAGAGAGGTTCAGGAGCTTCTAGCCATTTCATAGTATCCATTCTTGTCCAGACAGGCTCCTGCCCTGCCTTCTAACAGATTAATATCAGGGTCCAATTAGGTCAGGGTTGGGATAGCTGAAGATAGTTGAGATAGTGGGTACTTCTTGTGGTCTCTTTCTGTTTCCCCAGTTCAAGAATTTTTTTTTTTTTAAGGTGAGACAACCTTTGGTTGACCTCACAGACTGCAAGGAACTTGTCAGTTTACAATCTTTTATTTGTTTGTTTGTTTATTTATTTGCACCTACAGCACCTGGTCTTGCTAGGTGGTCTCCCATCCAAGTACTAACCAGGCCCCACCCTGCTTAGCTTCCGAGATCAGCCAAGATCGGGCTTGTTCAGGGTAGCCTGGCCGTAGACTCAAGACTTCTTTATACTGTTTTCTCTCATAAAGTAAAGGTCACACCCTCATGATTCTGCAGAAAAAGAAGAAATGCAATAGTCAGGCAGTGGTGCTGATTTGTCCTCAACCTTTTGCTTTAAGTGCCCACGGTCTCACAGGGGAACTTTCAATATGAAATCTTTAAGGACATTCTGCTCTTTAGTGTTTGCTCTGTACACCTCAGTTTCCTGTTCTATGTACCTCAAATGGCACAAGATTCCCATGTGTTGGTTATGTGATGGAAACACTCTTAAAGGCAAACTATAGCTAAATAGAATTTCCACATATTAATTAGAATAGTTTCCAAGTAAAACAATAAAAATCACAAGGAATAAAAAAATAAGACTCTTAAAAGAAGGTAAAATTGTTTGATTATTCTGAAAGAGGCAGCTGAAGAATGATTTAACAAATGTCTACAGACATTTATGGAATTATAGCCTCATATTTCTTCATTCATTGTAAGATGATCTAAATGATCATAGAAATTATTACAGAAGGATTAATTGTTTTGGAGCATAGAAAAAAATGTGTTTCATTGGACACAAGGAGGAGATTTTGATTGCAAGCAGTTCATAGAATTCAGAATACAGGAGAATTATTTGCATCCATATTTCCTCTGACACTTTTGGCAAAGGAAAAGATGATGGATACAGTGAAATATTGAGGTGGAAAGTAGCCAGAGTTTCCATGACAGGTGTCTCTTGATCTGTCTCAAAAGGAATATTCTCAAGATTTGGCCTCAGTAGAGCAGCATTTAAAATTATTTTCCAAGGGCAAGATAATGCTATCATGGAGCTACTATTTCATTCTGTTGTGTATCATCCATTTTATGAAGTCATTGAGCCCCTTGTAAGAGTGATGGAGCTGACATGTTGCTTTCGGTCAATAAGTATCTTAACCATACTGGCACTACATAAGCCATTCCCCCACAGGAGGGTAATAGAAGACATCAACTTTCAATGAATGCAGTGAGGAAGAACTGAGAAATCTGAGCAGGGAAAGAGCTGAAATAGCCCATGTGAAAAGTATATCAGAAAGTTTATGTGCACTAAAAAAGTCTTATTGATTTTTAGAAATCCGAAGATAAAGGCCATTGACACGGAAATTTTTTAATCTAGAGGTTTCAAACAATCAGAATGTATTTTTTAAAGAAAGAGTGGAATTATGAAAGTATGGTAGAGGCTCTCTTAACAGACCTCCATTTAAACAAATCTCCAGACTAAGCTGATCCTCTCCATTTTCACTGTAACATTCTAGCAGATGTATATGGCATATTGTGTGCAAAATGCCCGTGGCTTGTTCACTACTTTCTAATTCTCTTCTACTCCAATTGGTTGAATTGTTTGTGCTGAGTATTTGTTATTGTAATTATACATTTAAAAATTGTGCATTAAAATTGACCTTTTAAGTGTATAGTTGTATGAATTTTGACATATTGTATTGTATATATGACATTTTGTATAGATTAGTATAACCAACACACAATCAGGAAATAGAAAAGTTTCATCACCCCCCCAAAAGTCCCTCATACTCTTCTTTTATAGTCATACTCTCTCTCACCCCTACTCTGGCAATCATTGATCTGTTCGTCAACCCTATAGTTTTGTTCCTTTGAAATGATATAAATGAATTTGCAACATCCATAAGCTTTTGAAATCGGCTACTTTCACCCAGCATAATGCCTTTGAGATTCATCCAAATTGTTCTGTGTTACACTAGCTTATTCTTTTATATTGCTGTTGTATGGATGTTCCACTGCTCGGTTAGCCATTCACCCATTGAAGGACACTGGGTTGTGTCCAGTATGTGGCTATTATGAATAGAGCTACTAAAAACATTCATGTAAAGATTGTTGTGTGAACATAAGCATCCGTTTTTCTAGGGTTTATAAAGAAATGGGTTATTCTGTTATAAATTAAGGGTATTTTAACTATTTATAAGTAACTACCAAATTGTTTCCCTAAATGGTCGTTCCACTTTTTTATTCCCATCAGCAATGTAGGAGAATTTAAATTACATTGCATTCTTATCAGCACTTGGTACTGTCGGTATTTTTTAAAACCATTTTAATATGTTGAGGTGAATTAAAACCCATCATGGTTTTAATTTTCATTTCAATGTAATGGCTAAAGATAATGAATATCTTTTTATGTGCTCATTTTTTAATCTATATATTTTTTTTGGTTAAGTGTCAACCATTTTTCAAACATTTTTAGCACTTATACTCTTATTTCTTTCCTTCTGGGACTACAGTGTATCAAAGGTTAAACCTTTTGTTATAATCTTACGGGTTTTAAAGCTCAGTTCTTTTTTTCTTTTTTTTTTTCTCTCTGTTGTTCAACCTGGTTAATTTCTATTGACCTATCTTTAAGTCCATTGATTCTTGCTTTATTATCTCCATTCTGCTGCTGAGCCCAGAAATGAGTTTTGTTTATTTCAGTTATTGTATTTTTCAGTTCTCAAATTTCCAATTGGTTCTTTTTTATATCTTTTTTATTACAGAAGCTTTCTAATTTTCTATTTTATTCAGGTGTTTGTGAGTGCTTGTTGGAGCATTTTGTAAGAGTTGCTTTAAAAACAGCCTTTGGTAATCCTAATATCTATGTTATTTCAGCTTTGGCATCTGTTAATTATCTTTTCCTATTCAAATTGAGATTTTCCCTGGTTCTTTGATACCAAATAATTTTGAATTATATCCTGGACCTTTTGAATATTATGTTATGAGACTAGGATCTTGTTTAAATCCTAAGGAGAATGTTGCTACTTATGTTTTAGCAGGAGATCAGTCTGTTTTGGTTCAGGTCATAATTTCAAAGCCACCATTAGTGGACAGTGGTTCTAACATCAGTTCAGTATTTACGTCTTTGCAGTGTTGTTTAGATCTGCCCCATGTGTACACTAACCAGTGGCCAATCTGAGACATGGGCAGGTAGGTAGTCAATCTATCTGCTAAGTTTAAATGCTGACTTGAATCAGATTCATGTATGGGCAGCTTTGGAGTGAGTTCAGGATTCATAAATAACTTTATGGGGGTCACTTTCCTGAATTCTTCTTTTTTTAGATCTCTTGGTACTTTTTAGTACTTTCTAAACTCCCCTTTTTTGGTTCTCAGGCCTGAAAGGTGGGGCTTTATTTATACCATTCTGCCATAAACTTTTGCAGCTGTGCCAACCTATAGGGCTATGCCTTAGAAGGTTGGAAGTGGGGGAGTGGGGAACTCAATCCTGCTTGAAACAATGGTACTTCACATTCCGGCTTTTTCCTTTAGTTGGCCTGCTATAATTTACTTTTTAGACAAAAAGCTGTTCATGCATTCTGTTCAAATTTTATAGCTGCAGTCAATAAGAGAGACAAGGAAAAGTATTGCTATTCTAATCTGGAACCTGAACCTCTATAGATTTTAATTCTACATTAGGTAAACCAATGTAATATGAGTGCAGAAACAGAGTGGTTAAAATTTTTTGTAGCAATGGAATGTTTTGGAGAAACTCCACAGAAGTGAGTTGATAAAGAATTATTAAATCTGTAAAGAACAGTAAAAGATTAGGGAAAAGTCATTGGAATCTAGATGGGTTCTATACTTGTTTCACAACTGGATATGAGCACTTGTTCCACTTGACAAAAATCACAGATGATGCATCAGGATAAATTTATGCTAGAAGGAAGACTCAGAACCTCAATTAGCACATCTGTTTTTAAAAGGTCTTGGCTCTCTATTAAAAGTCTAGCAAATAAATTATGTTTTATATGTTTGAAGATAAGATATGCATTTTAAAAGTGATTCTATACAAACTGATTATTTTTTTGATTCTCTTCTAGGTGGATGAGGGCTTTTATGTTATCGTTTAGAAAGTGGTCACAATGTGTTGGTTTGAAAGAGAAGTGGACACAGGGAAACCAGTTAGGAGTTGACTATGATAGTCAAAATGAGAGCCTGCCAAGGGAATGGAAAAGACAGATAAAAGAGACATGAAAAAGGAAGAACCAACTAGACCTGTGAACCTGTTGGCTATAGGGAAAGATGTGATGGAGAAATTGTCAAGATGACTGTGAGGCCTGGGGCCTGAGTGATTGAACAGTGCCAGTAACAAAAATAGAAAAGTCAGATGAAGCATTTGTGGAGTCAAAAAGTACTTATACAAGGTCAAGAATGAGATAGTTAAGCTTTACACCTGTTGAGTTTGATGAGACGATTATATAACTAAATGATTATATCAAGTATGAAAGAGTGATTCTATTTCCAATCTCTCAATACTATTGTAGAGTCTGACATCTACTAAACCAAAGGGATATAGAAAGTAGCCTTTTCATTGTAGCTTCAGGCTGGAAAGGCAACAGATCCATTTTAGCATAATAAAGAACCATAGAAATGCTAGAAAGGGGAGATGTTTGAGTACTTTTTGGATGTTCTGTCCTGGGCCAGATCACCTCAAGGGCTCTTTTTTTCAGCTCTTGAGCAGAAGCAGCCCTTATTCTCAAACACATATACTCAACGCATCCAACTGCAGTTGCAGACATGTCTAAGAATGATGGATGATTCATGCACAGAAAACAGGGGCAGTAAGACTTCAGAGATGGAATCTGTGGCAGGGAAACACTCGACACCCATTCGAACCCCCTTCTAACTAGCCTTTTTTTACCCAAAATCTTGCCATCCCAGATGCCCTTGTTAAGGTTGGCCATGCGACTTAAATTGGTCAATGAGATGTAGATAAATAGAAATCATCAGCTTCCTGCTTCTTCCTGCAGCTTCCTGCTGCAGTACCTGGCATGCATATAATGCTTGGTACTGCAGCAGTCAGTGCTAAGGCATGGAGAAGCAGAAGAATAAAAGATGCCTACTTTATTACAGCAAGCCTCAGATTGCTTACCCCTTGGATTCTAATTGCTTTAAGTAAGCAACTTCACATTTGAATAAACCACTCTAGTTGGGTTTTTGTTTTATATATTTGAGTACATCCCCTAACTTACATAGGAGCTAAAAGATTAAAAAGAACTCCAAGACTGTGTGAAGGAAAAAATGCACATGAAAATGTGAAGAACAGAAATTTAAAGGTGCTGTCTATTGGGATGGAGTATATATACCACCCAAAGATTCTAGAACTTGAGCCTCACATTTGTAGACAGAACAGGGGAGAATGATTAGAACAATAAACTAAAGAAGTAAAACTCAAATGTCAAGGGTTAGAAGACCTGAACCTGAAGTGCTAATTGGCCATATTCTGAGATTCTATGAGGAATGTCTAACCAGCTAACAGTTACGCTGATTCCCGGCAAACTGACTTTAAGGAGACGTCCTTCCACGATAAAGTGGTATAGAAGAGGGGGAAATGTGCCCTCTTTCCCCTATTAGTGCTTCTGGCTAGTTTAATAATCAAATTGGCATGAGACAAATTAACCTGAGAAAATAACCAAATTTAATTATGTGTGCACATATGGGAGTTTCATGAGAATATGTGGTCCTGAAGTAAAATTGAACAGTTAAGTTTTATAAGCCATCTTGAGCTAAGAAGAAAGTGGGGTAGGGGAAGGTTGTGGTTTGGGACTGCAAAGAGGAGAAAGGTCATTAGCATGGGGATGGAAAAGCATATGTTTGGTAAACAAATGTTTGCTGGGCCATCTTTAACAATGGGACATAGAAAGAACTTTGGTCAAAAGGGCCTTGCTAGGTTCCTCCCTGTCTATCACACTAGTTCATTTTAAACTACAGTTATCTATAACCATAACTTCCTTCCTGGAGCATGTCCTTTATCTAAATTCTTTTAGGTAATTAGGGGAAAGTGCATAAGTTTTTTCCTGAATCTTCTGTTTCTTAAAAATAAACAGCTTAAAGTATTCAATTTCCCAAAAAAGACATATTTAGGAGTGGCAAACTCTGCTCCCCCTCAGTGGCATGGTGCTTAGGTTATACCAATATATAGTAAGAAATGACAAGAAGAATTGGAAAGAGAGGGTATTTATTTGGAATTATCATAGTGATATTTCTCGTTAATTATTTGGTATCTAGCAAATGAATGTCACATCATAGGCATTAAGTACTTATATGACAGTTAATAAGATACCACATATTGAAAGGCAAATTTTTAAATCTTTCAAATTGAACTATCTCTTATTCTTTGCATGCTCTCGCCTACCTCAGAGTCAGAACGCATGCCATTCTTCTGCCCCAGAACTCTCATACTTCCCCTATCCTAACCATGTCCCTCCCTCACTTTAAAACTCACTCAGCTCAAAAAGATTTTTCTCTCTATCACTCCAACCTGTCTCAGTTGCTCTACTATTGACACACTGACATGCTGTAATTTTATATAATGGCACTACTAAGCTTTGCTGTGAATTTTAAAAATTCAGATAAAACAAAAGTATTTCTCTCTCTTTTTCCTATAAAATTGAAAGCTTCGCAGAAGGGGTATATATTTTTTATTTCAATTCTGTTTCCTCATACTCCTACCTTTGAGAGGCGTAGCTATTTTTCCACTAAGTAAACATATTAGAGTGACTCATGCTGAGACACAATTCATGCATTTTCGTTTAACAAGAAATAGAAATAACCAGCCAGATCTAATTCTGTAGTCACTAAATAAAGAATGAGGAATGATTATCTGAGCAGTGTATTTTCAAATAAAAACATAACATTTAACATTGGACTTGGAATCTTACTGCAGATTTGGACTGTAACTCTGACTTTCAGAAGGCCAAAAAAAAAAGATAATTAACATCTGGGTCTGGGTTTTTGTTTTATTTTATAAAAAACGAGCTGTTCCATAGGTTATTTAATATATAGAAAGCCATCTCTAATTACCCCGGGTAAGATTGTTGGGGTGTGGGAAATAAGAAACTCTTCTGAAAGGGAGAAATTTCATTAAGAGTAAATATGTAAAATGAACCTTGTGGGTATAAGGTCTTGAAATATTACAGAAAGCAAAAAAATCAGCTCCCACATGTGATGGATATGGGAACTTAAACCTAAAAAAAGTTTTGCTTCGCTTTCCAAGGTGAGGTTATTTTGCATTCAGTTCTCAAAACAAGTTTCTAAGTTGTGCAGGCACCCACCTTCTCTCTAGTAATGTCCTTGCTCACATCCTAGAGAAAGTGCTTTTGGCGAAACTGAGTTACATGTACTGAGGTCTTTCAACAAGGAGAACTTTGTACAGAACATAAGATGGACGGACAGATTTTCATCAGACTCAAACCTGCTTTGTAGTAAAGGACTGTGTAGTTTAACAGCAAGGACAATAAGGATTTTCACCAGGCTGCTACTGTGCAGACTTAAAAAAAAAAACAACAAAAAACCATGTGCAAAGCTAATCAGACCTGCTATCGAATGCAAAAATAAGCTGTATTATTGACAAAGGATGTTTAGTTATCAGGAAACAAACAAACAAACAAACAAACAAAAACCTGGCCATAGAGAATAGCAAATGCCTCTTGGAGTGTTTGGTTTTATTTTACTTTGAGTAATGAATGTTGTGCCCAGAGTTGCGAATCCCAGAAGACCACCAAGGAGCCAAAACTGATGCAAACACATGAGGGTCTTTCTTCAGACTCGAGTCCAGACTCTCGACCCACTGGGGAAGTGGGTATTTGTACAGAGCAAACACGGAAATTCCAGACTTGTCCCTACCTGATTGGCTGTATCTAGGGTAGTGTGAGGTAAGTAGGGGTTGATTGGTTTTTTCTTTTAACTAAGGGTCAGCAAGGGGTCACAGCAGCTGACGGCATTTTTAGCTAAAGCTAAGTTAGAGGAAAGCTAAGTCTTGAAAAAAAACTAAATCCCTTTCAGGTAAGATTACCTTGATTGGTATGTGCTAATAAGCAAATTAAAAGAAGAAAATATACTCCAGTCCTGCCTGGTTCTGGTATCTGTATAATTATGGTTATCTGTATGATTATCTGTATAATTTCATTAATCTGTTAACATATACACGTGCTTTTATTCCCACCAAATACATCTCAAGACTGAGATAGTAATGTCAAACTAAGGGTAATAACCAGTGAAAGTATTTAAGTGTACATACGTATCTTTAAATTAACAAGTAATGAACTCAATGGAGGAAGCAATTTTCACATAATGATAAATAATGTAAATACTTTGTTTTTAATATAATTTTTACTATGATATTATTTCACTCACCCATATTAACATTACTATGCATTTTATTTCTTGAACACAAGTTAAATTATGCCACAGAGAGACAGTCCGGAAATGAAATGGTAGAGGGATGAAATCACAAGGGCAAAATGGCTATGGAAAGATCAGAATAGATTTATGCACATAAATAATGGAATATTAGATATCAGTGCCAGCTGCCGGCATTACAATTCCCTACTAAACATATCTTACAATTTGCAGTACAGCTTGACAGGTTGAAAAAAATTCTTAAGTTAGAATTTAGCTACATCTTTCTTATGACAGAATGGCTGGACGACAGAAGCACGTGCCTTTCCTTAAAGCTTCCTGGTGGTTTAGAGTTCTTAGCAAATATGGTTGATTCTTCCCCACTGAGAAATGTTTGTTTCCAAGAGGGCAAGCCCAAGGGCCAATGCAATGAAATGCCTGCTTTGTTCAAGATAATTTCCAGAGGTTGGATAGATTGGGTGGGTGTGAACGTATTTATACTGGATTCCATTCCAGTGAGATGACTCAGAATTCAGAAGGTTGATGCTTCAGCCACCCACAGCTCTTTTCCTGGCAATTCTATATATTTTATTCCTGATGCTGATTAATTGAGAATCTGATACAGTACCTGGAAGCCATACTGCTTCCTAACTGCCCACCAGCTTTGGAGCTGATGGAGGCTAAGGGTGGGAGAAGGAAGGGTCCAGAATCTCACCTGCTTGCTCTTTGAAAGGACAGAGAACAACAGACAAAATGCAAAGGAAAAAGATGAGGGCTGGACGCAGGGGATGCTGTTTGTCTTTCTCAACATGTTGATAAAATATTTGCCAAGATCAAAAGTAGGAGATATTGAAGCTGAGCTCTACTAGAGGAAGCTTTTTAGCTTTTGCAGCTAACAAAATATAAAGTTTCAACAATATTGCTAAGCATATAATCAGTATTGTATCTAATAAATGTGGTTTATAGTTACTTTTTATTTTGTTCTTCTCCTGCCTTTCATCAATTTGTTATTAATTTGGGGCATAGGATCTCTAAGGGAAGTTTATTGTTTAAAAATGTGATACCTAATTGTACAATCATTTGGGCTATTTCTGGGGAAAAATGAAGAAAACCAAAGTTATTCAGTTCTAAAAAATCGGAAGAAATTGTTTGCTTTTTAATTGCCTCCTTCCTTGTTTTCTCTTGCTGTGTTTCTGGTAAGAGTCCACGTAACCTAACTGTAAATTATTGCGATCTGATATGCTGGTTAATGATTATCTACTGGGGAGGAAGGTTTGCCAGGCTTATGCAGACCCAAAGAATTTCTGGACAAGGAGCAATAACCAAAGTTAAGGAGTCTGACCATTGGGGAAGTTTCCTCTTCTTTAACTGGATGCAAAGCCTAATAATACTTAATGTAGGGAAGACATTTACAAAGTTAATTGCCTCTGTGTACCTGTTGCTTTGTTTATTTCTTTTGTAGGAAACATTGTTTTTAAGCTTTAGAATGTAGAGAAAAGCTAAACTGGAGATAAGGCTGGTTAAACTAGAAACCTGTGGTTCTGAAATGTTTATTTCTGACCTTCTACTTTTTTTTTTCTCCCTCTTAGTGACTCACTGTAATACTAATTTTTCACAAGCTACTTTCAGGCTTAAGAAATATATTTCAGCATCTCCTATAAAAGCTGAAAGGCAGAGTTTTCTAAGCTCTTTTTGTTTCTTCTTTAAGATTTTAAAAATCAAACTAGTTTGCTGAAGCTCCTTCCCCAAAGTTCTAAAAAAATTAAATATAGGTTTTTCACAAATCTTAGGAATGATTTGAAGTTTAAGAACAGTGGTTTGAGATTTGTTGCTAACTAGACCTCAGCGTAAGACTGGCTTACATCATTAAGAATTTTTTTTTTCCAATATATATATTGGTGTAGTAAAGACGTTTAGGTATTTGAAAAGGTTTTGTTGGTAGCCAGAAATAGTTGTATTTGGGATAAAATTGGGTGCATTTTTGTGTGTAATGGGATGAAACAGGCCTGTCTATGGATGCTTATATTTAAATTGATCTCAAGCCATTGTTAAGTCTGTTTTAAGTCTATTTTCAACTGAGAATGAATGTCATCTTATTTGTGGCTCCTTCCTATCCTTTGTGAGGGATATTCTTATCTTTTAAATATTACAGTCACTTTACCCCTTCAAAGTCAGGAAAAAGATAATGAAGTGAAAAATACTCATCTGTGTACTAGTCAGACCTTATTATTGAGATTCCACAGAGTTCAGAGTTATCATTCTATCCATGCCATTGAATTAGCTATCTCATGATGATGTGGGTAATTGACCAGAAATCTGCATTGTAAATAAGAATTTAGGAGTACTATTAAAAGCAATTCTAGTTTCTTTAGCAAAAGTGTTCATATTAGGTCATAATAATTGAGACTTTATTTTTAAAATTAATTTATTTACCACATTATTTAAAAAACAAAAAACTAAGGTGGATCCTTACCTTATTCCACATTAAAAGTTAACTAAAAAGGATCAAAAACCTAAACCTAAGACCTAAAACTATAACACTCTTAGAAGAAAACAGGAGTAGTGCTTTATGGCATGGGATTTGACCATGATTTCTTGGATATGACACCAAAAACACAGGCAACAAAAGAAAAATAAATTAGACTTTATAACAATTACAAAACTTTCATGGATAAGAGAGAAGAGGCAACTGAAAAATGCAAAGAAAAGTGCTTGCAGAAATGACCGATTCAGTCAGTTAAAGCCCATTCCTAACTGCCCTCTCTCTCCCTTCCAGGACTCTCCAGCTCACATCTGTTGAGTCATTGCTTGCCAACCAACTAATGTCCTTCATTATCTCTGTAGCTGTGTAGGAATAACAAGACTGTATAAAATTACTTGTTATGGTACAATTGGTGCTCAGCCTTTGGATAGGAATCCACTGAGCAGGTGCTGGCTTCATAAGTGTTGCTTCCTACTTATAGCCTTGGTGTTCTATCTTTCTGTTCGAGAATCCTATAACAGTGCTGATAATGCCAAGGTCACAAGACAAACGACCTGTAAGTCCAGTGGTCTGAAAATTCCTCCCCCGTACAGCCCCCACCTAAAGCTTCCCTTCCTATCCTGAGTCATGAGGCACACGTGAAACATCAGACAAAGGAATCATGTGCCCCTTGCATGGACAGTACAAGTGTATATAAGCTGTAAGAAATCTAACCAAGGGGAGCTCTCCACCAGCATTAAAGTCTCCTTCCTCTAACAAAGTTGTCTGAGCATCCAATCTTTTCTGTTGGGTGTTGCTTCCTGCAACATGGATTAAAAGGCATCATCAGGAGAGTGAAAAGGTGACTGACAGAATGGTAGAGAATATTTACAAGTTATATATCTGATAAGGGATTAATATCCAGAATATATAAAGAACTCACTCCTACAACAACAAAAAATTGTTTGATTAAAAAATGGAAAGGACTTTTCTCCAAAAATATTCAAATGGCCAATCAGCACATTAAAAAAAAAATGCTCAAAATTACAAGTCATTAGAGAAATGCAAATCAAAACCCAATGAGATATCATCTCACACCCATTAGTTTGGATATAGAAATATATATAAATATATATCAACAAAAAAAGTAACAAATGTTGACAAGGAGGAAGAAAAATTGGAGCCCTATGCACAGCTGGTGGGAATGTAAAATGGTGCAGTCACTGTGGAAAACAGTGGTTCCTCAAAATAATTAAACATAGAATTACTATATGATTCAACAATTCCACTTGGGTATTTACAGTTCCAGTTTTGGATATTCATGTACAAGAGTTGATAGCAAGGAGCGTTTGAGACCTGTTCCTTGGCATATGTTGTTACTTTGGCTCAAATAAACTCATAAAAATTCTATAAGAAAGGAAAAAAAAAAAGAAAGAATTGATAGGAGGGACTTAAATAAATACATGTACACCAGTGTTTATAGTAGTATTATTCACAATAGCCCAAAGGTACAAATGAATGTCCATCAGTGGATGAATGGATAAACAAAATGTAGTATGTACATGAAATATTTTCAGCTTCAAAAAGACGTGAAATTCTGATACATGTACAACATGGTTGAACCTCGAAGACATTAAAAGTGAAATAAACCAGATATAAAAGGGCACATATGGTATGATTGCATTTATATGAGGTACCCAGATTAGTCAAATTTATAGCGAACAAGGTAGAATTGTGGTTCCAGGGTTTGGGAAGTGGAAAGGTAGGGATGATGGGGAGATATTGTCTAGTGGGTACTGAGTTTTAGTCTGGGATGATGAAAATGTCCTGGAGATGATTATAGTGATGGTTGCACAACAACGTAATGCCACTAAACTGTGTGCTTCAGAATGGTTGATGTGATAAATTTTGTTACGTGTATTTTCTCACAATAAAAAAAAATCCACTTTTTTTTATTCTTAATTTGGTCTTCCATAAAAGGTGATCCATGAGAAAAGATTTAAAAGTAAGTGGTTTATATGTGATCCTAAGAAATATTGGTGAGCAGAGAAGAAAGGCAAGAAGGGGAAGGCAGCCCACATGGTCTGTGTTATCAAGCCAGCTATTGCTTTGAACGACTGAGACTTCATCTGGCTGGGAAGTCTAGGTTCCAGTATAACATCCACCTCAGAGCTGACTCCCCTGTGGGAGTTTCTATCAGTTTCTTTTTTTTTTTTTTTTGGTCATCACACAACACAGAAAACTTGATTGGTCCACACTGCTGCGGAGAAAGGCAGGCTCACTTCAGTATGCTGTCATCTTGGGCTTCTGCCAATTCTCTCTTGATCCATTTCAGTTCATCTTACTTCTTCTCTTCGACAATCCTCTTCTCTTCTGCCTGAGGTTTCAGGTAGCTGTAGCTCTTGGCTCCTTAGGCCATGCGGAGGAACAGGAAGGAATAGGGGCGGAGCTTGATGAGCGGAGAGACCTGCACTGGTGGCAGCATCTTGTCTGTGACTTTCGCACTGGAAGAACAATCCAAGGCGGACTAGGGTGCTACAAGGCCTCAGAAAGTTCTGGAGTCGCCTCATGAGTCATTTTTTTAAGGACTGCTCCTCAGATGTCTAAGTCCCTTGAACCAGGAGCAGCAGAGTAAATTCCAACGTCTAGTGAAAGTTCTTGGGCAAAGGGACCCTGGTGCTGGCAGCTGGTAAAGGTTGAGGCACTGATAGCATCTTCCTCAACATATTTAATTTGGACTTTTTTGGTTTTTACTAATTCAAACCAGATGACACAAATTCATTTAAATTGGAAGAGATGTTGATTAGGCAGATCCTGAACAGTAAACTATAGGACTTACTGCGTGTAAAACATTTATTAGGCACCACATCACCCTCTTCCTGTGACCATCTGTCTTTGACAGATATTGCTAGTCTGTAGCATCCTTAGCATCAGTCCAAGTCTTCACTTCTCAATTTGCTTCTCATCTCCTCCTCTAATAAGAAAACCACACAGGAGCTTTTCTTTCTGAAGAAAGACTTGGCTGAAAAATCTTAGTTATCTTCTGAATGTTATGAAATTTCATTTAGTTATTTTGTATCCCATATATACATACACACAACGTTTCCTGTAACTATTAAATAGAAGAAGGAAATGGGGAGGAAAGGGAGGCAAAGATGGTGGAAAAGTCACTTGGAGGATTAGGAGCTGGGCAGGACTCTCTAGAAGCTATGGCTGTGGAGTAGTGAGAATGACCAAGGCTTAATTTCACTTGTATTTTGATGAATATCAGGGACAACTCTCATTGTGAGACTATTTATGGTATAATTGTTTGAAACTTTACAACTTTCTCTTTGTTTGGTGCTTTCACCCTTTTCCTGTTTCCTGTTATATTCAACAGAAAACCAAACCTAACCAAACAAAAAGTCCTTGAAAAACCTTAAAAAGGTTATGTAGTTTCAAGGCAGACGTGTCGTCACATACATTTTTTTGATGTGTAGAACACTAGGAGGACTAAAATCCTCATGGAAACACCATTGAAAATGGAAGCTGATGATCCCACCCTGATAAATTAAAAAAGGAGTTCATCACACCTTTTGTCCTTGACACCCACTATAAGTTGTCACTCTGGCTTAAAGCTGAAGAAATCCCCACTCTCTCAGTGAGTGAGAAGACAAGAAGGTATTAATGCTCATGTAACACTAGGTTGAAATCAAAACCTTCCCCCTGGAAATATTTGAAAATGCAATGCTTGGGTTCCAACATGCTGACAGTAAAATTACAGTTTAGATAGGTTTTGTGACCTGATGACTCACCTTTTCTCACTTTTGGGACTAAACATATTTTATGCTAGGAAATTCCTCAGTTGCAAGATTTAGTGAAAGGAAAAGTTAATGTTAGTCACTGAGGAGATTTTGCTTTTCAGTTACCTGCCTGGGTTGTATTTTTAAATGCATACATGTATAAATTTATATGTGTCCTTTCTGAGGTTTGAAGATTTGACTTAAAGTGTACCGTATGAGCTCTCAAGGAATGAAAAGACACAGAGGAAACTTAAATGCATATACTAAGTGAAAGAAGCCAATCTGAAAAGGCTACATATTGCATGATTCCCACTGTGACATTCTGGAAAAGGCAGAACTATGGAGATAGTAGAAAGATTAGCAGTTGCCAGGGGTTGGGAAGAGGGATGGATGAAAGGCTGAATACATGATATTTAGGGCAGTGAGACTACTGTGTATACTATAATGGTGAAGATGTGTCATTATACACTTGTCCAAACCCATAGAATGTTCAACGCCAAGAGTGAAACCTAATGTAAAATAAGGAATTTGGGTGATAATAATGTTTCAGTGTGGATTCATCAATTTTAACAAATGTACCACTATGGTGGGGGGTGTTGGTAATGGGGAAGGCTGTACATGTGTAGGGGCACTGGTTATATGAGAAATCTCTCTACCTTATGCTTGATATTGCTATAAAACTAAAATTGCTCTAAAAATAAATATCTTTTTAAAAAGTGTGTGCTTAGCTATTGTGTAAGTACTTATGCTGCACAGCTGCTTCCTCCTTTTTCAGAAGAGCAGGACCATCTTGGGTCTATGTTGCCACCTGGTGGGACATATGGGAAACTGTCAAATGAAAGATTTCTGCCTTCTTTTTCTTTTTTCTCCTTTAATGAATTTTACTTTATTAAAAAAAACTTTTATCTTCAAATTATAGTTAACATTCAATATTATTTTATATAGTTTCAGGTGTATACCATAGTGATTAGACATTTATATAATTTACAAAGTTATCCTCCTTATTAGTATAGTGCCCACTTGGCACCATACATAGTTATTACAGTATTACAGATTATATTTATTATTCTGTGCTTCACTTCTCCGTGACTATTTTATAACTATCAACTTGCACTTCTTAATTCCTTCATCTTTTTCATCCAGCCTTCCAACCCCCTGCCATCTGGCACTCATCACTTTGTTCTCTGTATCTATGAGTCTGTATCGATTTTGTTCATTTATTTTATTCTCTAGATCCCACAAATAAGTGAAATCATATGGTATTTGCCTTTCTCTCTCTGACTTATTTCACTTAGCATAATACCTCTAGGTCCATCCATGTCGTTAGAAATGTAAGAATTCTTTCTTTTTATGGCTGAGTAATATTCTATTGTATGTGTGTACCACCTCTTCTTTATCCATTCATCTATTCATGAGCAACTTAAGTTGCTTTCATATCTTGGCTCTTGTAAATACTGCTGCAGTGAACATAGAGGTGCATATATCTTTTTGAATTAGTGTTTTGGATTTCTTTAGATAAATACCCAGAAGTGGAATTGTTGGGTCATAAATTCTATTTTAAATTTTCCAAGAAAACTCCAAACTGTTTTTCATAGTGGCTGTACCAATTTGCAATCCCACCAACAGTGTACTGGGGTTTTCTTTTTCTCTACATCCTCGTCAACACTTGTTTTTTGATTTTTTAATGATAGCCAATCTGACAGGCATGAGATAATATCTCATTGTGGTTTTAATTTGCATTTCTCTGATGACCAGAGATGTTGAGCATCTTTTTGTATATGTATTGGCCACCTGGATGTCCTCTTTGGAGAAATGCCTATTCAGATCATCTGTCCATTTTTTAATTGGATTATGGGTTTTTTGTTGTTGTTCTGAGTTGTATGAGTTCTTTATAAATTTGGGGTATTAACCCTTTGTCAGATGTATCACTGGCAAATATTTTCATTCAGTGGGTTGTCTTTTTGTTTTGTTGATGGTTTCTTTTGCTGTGTAAAAACTTTTTAGTTCAGTGTAGTTCCATTTGTTTATTTTTTTGTTTGTTTCCCTTGCCAGAGAAGATTCATCAGAAAAATTATTACTAAGATCAGTGTCAGAGAGTTTACTCCCTATGTTTTCTTTTAGGGGTTTCATAGTTTTAGTTTAACATTTAAATCTTTAATCCATTTTGAGTTTATTCTTGTAAGAAGGTGGCCCAGTTTAATTTTTTCTTCCTTCTCAAAGTCATGATAAGATTGTAATATACCAGATTTTCTTCACATATTAATTACTCACAACTCGGCAAATTCCACTACAGACTCTGACTCTGACTCTGGTGCGCTCTCTCTCTCTCTCTCTCTCTCTCTCCCCCTTCCCTGCTAACTGTTGTTTCTGTTCTCTCACAAGGCAGTTTTGTCACTTTCACTCCTTCCTGTTTTTTTCTTAATTTGTGAACCTCCTCACTCAAGTCAATGAGGGTCACGTTTTGAGGAGTTACTACGCACGCTGAAACCAATGTTACAAACTCTAAAATTTGTGGTGCCCTTCTTTCAGAATCCCCATAAGTTTTAAAAGGAGGTTTCTCCTCACCTCTCAATTAGATCTATTTTCCTCAATTACCAGTATTTAAGGCAACATTTTAAAATCACTTAAAATATTACTTAATGCATATGTATTTCTAATATTTATCAAAAGAAGATGACTAAGGTAAACCAAGAATAAAAATCATTTCTTGTAGGGGATGGGAGAAATCAGGATTGAGGGCAGGAATAGAAGAGACTTTTCTGATTATAGATTTTTTTTAAAACAGTTTTGTTGAAATATAATTTATGTAAATAAGATTCACTCTTTTAAGTGTACAATTCAATGATTTTTAGTAAATTTACAAAGTTATGTAACCATCACTATGATCTAATTTTAGAACATTTCAGTCAATCCCCAAAGAAACTTTGTCCTCATTTGAAGTAATTCCCCATTCCCACCCTACCCCCAAGGTTTCACAAAGTCCATAATAATAAGCCCAGCTGTTTTACCTCTGACCTTAAGCAGGATGACCTATTGTATAACTTCAAAGGACAACATTCAGTGTAACCCATGTAAATAGTGCCTTGTGGAGTTGTGCTACAGACTAGTGCTGCAGCATAAACTCTATTCAGGAAATAGAGATCATAATAATAGTCAATAGCAGAATATTGTAATATACTTAGAGTAGAAACACAGTACAACAACATTTTCTACTGTTCAGAGCTCTTCACATTAATAAGCAACACTATTTTAGTAGTTGAAGATTATTAATCTCTATCATCTAGTGGAAAGAAAAACACCATGATTATTTGCAGTTTTTAAAATAGGCTAGTTTTTAGAGCAGTTTCAGGTTCACAGCAAAACTGAATGGAAGGTACAGGGATTTCCCATACACCACTTCCTGCACATGTATATAGACTTCCCCCATTATCAACATTTCCCAGTTTGCAGTTTTTATGTATTTCTGTTTGGTATATGATTCTGGCAAGAATTAGTTATGGGTTTTTCATTCATTCATCTAACAAATACCTGCTATTTACTATATGCCAGGTATTATTTTAGATGATAGCAATACACGGTGAAAATACCAAACATGGACCTTACTCACATAGCTTATGTCTGGAGAGGCCAATCATTAATAAGGTAACAACACACACAACTGTGGCAAGTGCTAGGAGGCAGGGGCTCACAGTCTAGAAGATATAATCAAAGAGTTTTACATGAGGCTTCTCATCCAGAGGGACAGATGACATGTCATCTACTTCTCTTCTAGTTTCCCCCGCATCATTTCTCAAGCTTTGGGTATACAAAGCTCTACTTTTCTCTTTCAATCAATCCCAACTCTCCTCTTCCCAGAAACCCATGCAAAGCAGATGAGAGAAATAATCAATCACTGGCTCTCCACTGCCACCACCTGCTATAATCGGAATACAGCTCTGTGAAATAGGAACATTTAGAATTCTGAACTTCAGGCAGCCTTCTTCTGAAAAATCTTTATAAAACGCAATGATTTTAGATCAGGCTGAAATTCTTCTCATCAATGAATGGAAAAAGTGAAATTAATTCAATACATATTAATTTATATATCATAATTGAAAGAACTGTTACCTTCAGTAAGTACATAACAACACAAGAATATGAATTCTTGAGGTCTATCAGATGCTAACAATATAATACTAGCAAGAAAAATAATAGAAATTTTAGACTTGATGTAATTTAGTAATCAAAGTGTTTCCTGGAATTTTCTAAGAAAGCTAAAATAACTCATCAAATATTAAAAAGATATAATTGAAGAGATTTTTCATCAGATAAAAAGATTAACCAATAGAAGGCCTCTATTAATTTATACTTACATATTTCAGCTCTCTACTTGAATAAACAAACAAAAAACCCAAGAAATAAAAAGAAAAAATGGATTTGAGCAGGCAAAAATATATCTGCCATAATAACTGTATGAATCAGGATTGTAAAACTATAAGAGTCAAATTGAAGAGTTAGAAATAAAAAATATGATATCAGAGATAAAGAAATACTTTGACAAACTTATAGATAGACCTGACAGAGTAAAAAAAATCAGTGAATTTAAACATAGCTCAATATAAATGATCCAAACTGAAATACAAAGGGAGGAAAAAAAAAAAAAACCCAGAAAGGAAGACTCAAGAGCTGTGCGACAGTAGTAAATGCTATAATATGCATATAATTGGAATCTCAGAGGAGGAGAAAGAGAGGAGGAGAGAGGAGAGAGAGATAGAAGTGGCTGAAAACATTCCAAAAATAATGAAAACTATCAAACTACAGATATGAAGTTGAGATAACTCCAAAATGGATAAATATAAAATAATAAAATAAAAACAAATAAAAAGTGAAAAATAAACAAAACCTACATCTAGATGAAACGTAGTTAAACTACTAAAAGCTAAAGATAATGAGAAACACTCAAAGACAGTAAGAAGATTCATCACCTGAAGAGGCACAGTGATAAAACTTAGAGCTGTCATCTCCTCAAAAACTAAGCAAACTTGAGGATAATAGAATCAAATCTTTGGTATTCTAAAAGAGAAAAACTGTCAACTTGGAATTATATACTCAGGAAAAACATCTTTCAAAAATGACAGTGAAATAGCCTTTTCAGACAAACAAAAGCTGATAGAATTAATTACTAGCTTACTTATACTATAGAAATGTTTGAGGGATTCTTTAGGCAGAAGGAGTATAATTTCAAATAGAAACTTGAATCTATACAAAGAAATAGAGAGTACCAGAAATGATAAAAATAGAGATGAAAAAGAAGCTTTTTTATCTTATTTTTAGTTATTCTAAAGATAATTAACTGTTTAAATGTCAACAATGTATATGTAATGAAGTTTATACTCTATGTAAAAGTAAAACATATGGAAACAAGAGCACAATGAATGGGAAAGGAACTGGGAGGAATGTGTAGTAAGGTTCTTACACTGTATGTCAAGTGGTAATGTATTATTTTAAGGTAGACTGTGATTTTAAAAGCTGTATAGGGTAACCACTAAAAAAAGTTGAAAAAGCAATGTAACTCATGAGCCAATAGTGGAGATAAGATGGAATTCCTATAAAAATAGATAGTAGTTATAATTCTTTCAGAGTCCATCAATCAGACATCTCCACAGTATCTCTTCGGACAGTCTCTGTCCATAAGCTTCTGCCACCATGTTGCAAGTGTTAGTGTATTTCCCTTCAACAGGCATAACTGTCCTACCTCCAAAACAAACCTTTTGAAATTCTTTTTATAGATTTCTTCCTCCACTCCCATGAAAAACATATTTAGAGCTGCAGCCCCACCCTCAATGGAGACTGACATATTACTCTGTGGAGCAGTTTAACAGCTCCACTCTGTCATCCAGACCTGGACTTTTGCTATATTGTGTATACCCCAAAACCCTACTAACTTCTTTCCTCAAAATATTCAAGAAGCAGGACACTTTGGAAGCTTTCCGCCATATAACTAGGATGGCTTCAAAACATTAATATCCAGCGTCTGCATTTTTAACAAGCTCTAAAGGTGATTCTGATGATCCCTAAGCCTGGGTTATATCAGTATATGGCATCCGTAGACCTTAGACGTTGAAGGGAAGATGCATCTACAGAGGATGAGGGAATAGTTTTCCATAGGAATTGGAACTCTGTAATAAGCTCTCCAAGTGATTCTGATGTCCCTGTTCTGTGGATTACTGAGGAACTTTTGTCTCTAGAATGACAGAGACTAAGCATGTGAACGTTAAGAGCCAGATTCTAAATATTAATGTTTATTACCTATGCAACCTTTGAAAAAATGGTTGACCTCTGTGTCTCAGTTTTCTCATCTGCAAAATGGGGCTAATGAAAGATACTGCTCATTTCATAGATTTGTTGTGAGGACTGGGTGAGTTGATAAATGTAAAATGCTTGAAATATAATAAACACTCGATACTACAGAGAACAGATTGGTAGTTTCCAGAGGTGGGGGTTGAGGGGTGAGCAACATGAGTGCAGGGGGTCAAAATGTACAAACTTCTAGTTACAAAATAAATAAGTCATGGCGATGTAATGCATAGCATGGCGACTATAGTTAATATTAATAATACTGTATTGCATGTTTGAAAGTTGCTGAGAGTGATCTTAAAAGTTCTCATCACAAGAAAAACATTTTTGTAGCTATGTGGTGATGGATTTTAACTAGACTTATTGGAATGATCAGTTTGCAATATATACAAATATTGAATCATTATGTTGTATACCTGAAGCTAATATAATGTTACATGTCAATTACACCTCAATAAAAATAGCCAGTTAAAAAACAGTCTCATTTTAGTTAGAACACTCCACCACGAAGGAAGTTAAAAGTGATGGATTTTTATTTACAAAATCATCTTGGGCCAATGTATAATATTCAGTTTCCTGTTTAAAGTTCAAAGAGTTCAAAACTTTGCGAGTTTTTTTTAGCAGGACATATAATTCCATTTTGGGTACCCTGTTATCTGCCACTAATCCACATGTCTATTTTTTACCAAGAAGTCTAATCTTAGGCATCCATTATATCCTCAGAACTTAGTGCCTGTAAAAAGTTAAGTTTTAAAAACATGAAGTTTGTAGCAGATGCATGATTAGGAAAATAACTAAATCTCTCAAGATAACAATTTTTGGATGGTTCTACTTCCCCCGGAATCTCTTATCTGAATTAAGCTCCTTAGTAAATCAAAATATTTGTTCTAAGGTTGACAACAAGCTCGGAAGGTTCAACAGATGGGATCTTAAATAGCTCTGGTATACTTCAGATTATGTGAAACAACACAAAACAAAGTAAAAAATAACTATAATTTTCCCAGGGTTTTATGGACTTATGAAATGAACTATTATTTGCTTAGTTATGGATTTCTGCCTAACATGTTTACAGAAATACTTCTGAGACCAGCATTTATGATACCATCATATGTTTACAGTTGTCCCTCCATATCCATGGGGATTTTGGTTCCAGGACCCCCAATGGACACCAAAATCTGTGAACACTCAAGTCTCTAACATAAAATGGCATAGTATTTGCATATGGCCTACACACATCCTTCTGTATACTTTATTTTTTTAAAGTTTTTAAGTATTTTTATTTTTTAATTGCAGTTGACATTCAATATCATTTTATATTAGTTTTGGGTGTATGGCATAGTGATTAGATATCTATATAATTTGTGAAGTGATGCCTTCGATTAGTCTAGTACCCACCTGACATCATACATAGTTGTTACAATATTATTGACTATATTCCCTGTGTTGTACTTTACATCTCCCACAACTATTTTGTAACTACCAATTTGAACTTCATAATCCCTTCACCTTTTTGCGCAGTCCCCCAACCTTTCTCCCACCTGGCAACCATCACTTTGGTCTTTATATCTATGAGTCTGTATCCATTTTGTTTGATCACTTATTTTGTTCTTTAGATTCCACATACAAGTGAAGTCATATGGTATGTGCTTTTGTTTGACTTATTTCATTTAGCATAATACCCTCTGGGTCCATCCATGTCATTGCAAATGGTAAGATTTATTTATTTTTTATGGCTGAGCAATGTTCTATTCTGTATATGTACCACCTCTTTTTTATCCAATAGTCTATTGATAAACAACTTAAGTTGCTTCCATATCTTGGCTCTTGTAAATAGTGCTGCAATGAACATAGGGGTGCATACATCTTTTCAAATTAGGGTTTTAGATTTCTTTGGCTAAATATCCATAAGTGGAAATTACTGGGTCACAAGGTAAGTTCTATATTTAATGTTTTGAGGAGCCTCCAAACTATTTTCCAGAGCTCCCAAATACTTGAAATCATCTAAATTACTTATAATACATAGTACAATGTAAATGCTATTTACATTTAGGGAATGATAAAAAGAAAATAAAATTTGTACATGTTCGATATAGCAACCATTTTAGGCCTAACTGTAGTACACATCAGCAATGAAGTAGTTTTTTTTTTCCTAATATTTTTGATCTACAGTTGGTTGAATCTGTGGAGGACCAATCTGTGGATTCAGAGGGCCAACTGTATGACTCAGGTATTATGCCGAAAGCTCTTGATTACAGTTTCTTATCAGGGATATAAATGCTGTGGCTCTTTGCATACATCACTCTCATGATACCATCACAGCTGCCATCTTCTCCATCTGCTCCTTCCTTCTCCTCGATTAAGTTGTATCTGTGATTCTGGAATTTGATAAAAGGAGAGAATTGTGTTGCCTCCACTCACCCCTCCCCCCCCGTTACAGCTTAGTGACAAACACAAAGGATTTCCATCCTAGATGAATTTTCATGATATTGTAACTTCTGTCTGTAGTGCTCAATGCAATCTATAAAAATATTCTTATATTAAGCTCAGAAACATGCCGTAGCTCTCACATATTTCATAATAATATTTCTTCTTCTCTACACCCATATGACCAAGCAATATTTGCAAATCTTTTTGACTGAGTGATAATTAATGTGTGATATCCTTAACTGTCTAGGGCCTGGCTTCATCCTCCACAGAGCACCAAGTTGAGACCACACTTGAAAGGGCCTCATCAGGCCCTTTATGACCTAGAGCAAACCTGGTCTTTAGCAATAGTAACTGAGCAGGTGACATGAATTAACAAGCAAAGTATTTGAATAACCTTTAAAGACTATTTCCCAGAGTTCCTTAGCCCTTTTCTCCTTTCCAGGAGATTCATTCTAATACCTTCAGCTTCTGTCTATATATTGATGCTATTAAGTCTATAATTTCAACCCAAATCTCTTTCCTGAAATCTAGATCCATAGAATCAACTGGGTATTGGAAACCTTATCTTGGCTGTCCCTTGGCTACCCTATAGAATTCAATATCATTCCCCCACCCTCAAAAATGCTATTGCTCTAAGAAGTGTTTATTATCTCAGTGAATGAACAATCATCCAACCAATTTCTCCAGAAATATCAGATATGACTTCTCCTTTCCTTTATCACCCTACAACATGCATGAATATCTACCTTTCTTCTCTGTCTTCCTCAATATTTCCAAAATTCATCTTATTCTCTTTATATCTGCTGTCACTATCTTTATCTTTATTGCCACTTTAAAAGCCTTCCTACATTTCTGGGCCCTGGTCTTGTCCCTCTCTAATTTTCTAACTACTACTATAGAGATCTTTCTGAAACACAATTTGGATCACACTGTTCCCCTGCCTGAGCTCTTTCCAGAGTCCTTTATTGTCCTTAAAATTAACACCAACTTAGTGCTTTCAGTGACATCTACCTTCCTCCCCACTTTTGCCTAGCTAACTCTTATTTAATTTTTAGGGTAGAGTTTGTTTACTGTTCCCTCTGGGAAACCTTTCCTGAATTTTTCACACCAGGTTCGTTGCTCCTCTGTTGCCACAGCTCCTTTTGCTTGCCCTTCACAGCACTTATTTTATAGTTACTTGTCAGTCTTCTTCATTACACTCAAAGTTCTTTGAAGGAGGAAACTGTGTCTAGTTCAGAATTATAATACCAGGGCCAAGTTGATGTTCTGTAAGAATTTATTGCATGAATTGATGAATTGATTCACCTCAAGCAAAATCGTCATCACCAATAAGTAGTTAGTGTATGTGGACTACAGCAACAGAATAAAACATAAAATAGGAAATTCTTATGTTTAAGATTCTGTAATATTGAAGAACAAAATCGCAAGCCATTTATGGCAACATTTGATTCTTGCTATATTCAGAAGGTATTAAAATGAAGCATGTAAAAAGACAAGATGATGAATTCACTTATTAACAAACAGGTAATGAGGCCCTACTGGGTGCCAGGCCTTGTGAGAGACTTTGGAAATACCAAGATGATTAAGACCTGTGGACTGTTACCAAGGAATTCAAAGTCAACAAGGTAATAGATTTATAGAATGCTAAAGCTGGAGAAGACACAAAGAGAATTCAAAACACCCTTCTCACTTTATGGAGGAGGTCTAGATAATTTCTATAATGTCTTCCAAATTACTCAATAATTGTATTAAAAAAAGAACATTTTTTTCCCACCTTAAAGTAATCTACTTCCTTAAAAAGGAAACACTGCATTAATGATACCATGAAATCATAGCCAACATAAGCTCACCTTAGGAAAAAAAAAAATGTATGGCTGCCAAACCTGCCTGGGAGGGTAAATTTCTACCTGAAATCTTGGCATCATAAATAAGGGAGAAAAAACTGTCTGCGTGAATAGTTAAAAATGTTTATTAATTAAAATCATCAAGCTATGTTAAAAGGATATGGAAAAAATTTGATTATACGGCTATTTGAATCAGCATTTTTTTATCAGCCAGAAACTGGTTTCAAAATAGAGACTGGTATTATCGAATTAAGATAGAAAGAGTTTTTAACAGACATTTCGGGAGTAAAGTGACCAGTTTGTGCACATTTCAATGTGTTGATGTCGGGCAAAGATAGGCCAACTGGTTTGCATCAGGTGAGATAAGAGGAAGTGGCCTGTCAAATGCTGTTTTTCTTGGATGAAACAGGCCTTATTCATAGGGTGTGTGCCCCACCATAGGAGACAGGAGTAAGGAAGCCTAGAATTAAAAGGTTGAAAATATCTACATCTTCAAGTCAGAAAACCAAGAATGCTCACTTATGCAGGGACAGTTGATGCCTTAAATATCTTAGTTTCACTCACATGTCAGCTGTTTCCTGGAGTTCTGAACCACCATAGGTGGGGTTTCACATGTTCTGTTTTTATATTTAGAGGGTTGCTGACCTTAAAAGATCTCACATTTGCAAAATGTTATATTCTAGAGGTTAAATAAATTGGCTATTGATGATGGTTACTATAGGATTATACTATTGCATACACACATATTATTACTTATATATACATATACATTACTATATGTGTATTACTATTACATGTACATATACACATTATTTTAACTACTGGGAGCAATTTTATTAATAAATCAGACTATTCCTTTGTCAGACTTTGGGCATGATTTTCTGTCTTTTTCATTTTATAGTCCACAAAGGATGGTTATTTACTAGAGTAGCAATGATATTGTTCCTTCAAGTAGAAAAGCCAAAAGTTACATCTCATCTCAGAGATTCGAATGGCTTTTAATTTATATGTTGATCTCATGTGATTTGGACTGGAATGCAGTGAAATTTAAATTAGGCACGCTCACCATAGAGCAAACAAAACACCCTGCATTTTCTAATTATGTAAGCACTGAAGCTTGGATGATAGATGATAGGAAGAAAATCTCTAGGCAGGAATTGTAATGGGTTTCTTTTTACTCTTATATTTTATACTATTATAGAAATATGTATGATTCTGAATATGTTTACAAATATAATTTTCTCAAATTTGGGATTATGACCCCAATTTTACAGTTGAGGGGACAGAGAGGCTCATCGAGTGTATATAATTTGCCGAAATTCTCCCTGCTGGTCTGAAGGGAGCCAGGGTTAGAAAATAAGAGTCTGCTTCAAAGCCTGGGTTATTTCTTCCATTGTGCTCTCTCTTTAAATTGTATTATTTCTTCTCCTCCAGACCCACCGCCCCAACATGTAAAGAAGACCCAACCTTTGGTGATTATGCAATAAATACTCATGAAATTGAGTTGAACCTTAATGTAGACTTGTTCACTATATTAAGTGAACAACAGGCCTTCAAAAGAAGTGGAAAACAAAGCAGACACACAGGCAGAGAGGTCAACATGGGACCTGAATGCCACATAGTGCTTCCCTCACCACTGCCCAGCCTAAAGGGAAAGACTTCAACATGACCCCAAATTATTTCTGCACAAGTAGGACAAAGAATTTAAAGCAAGTATTGCCAACTCATTTGAGAGATGGCTAGGAATGAATTTGGTTCCAACTGAGCAGAAATTCAATTTTGGCATCCACTCAGCTCAGAAATAAGGTCAGTTGTTTAAAATTGTGTCCCAAGGAAAGGCTAAGTGTCACAGGTAATTAATTTCAAACTTGCCAGCGTCCTGAAGGAGCCAACATCAGTTTCAGAGTGCTTTCCTGAGAACATTTGTATGAGCATTGATTAGCCTCCTCCCAGCCTGGCTTTTTTATAGTCACAGACTTTATTCCAGTGCTCCATACTATGAAGTTTTCTCAAGTCAACTAAAAATCTCATTTCCCTACAGCAATAATTCTTTGTTTGTGTTCCTCTAGCATATCCTTCTTGGGACAGACAAGCCATCATTCTCTTTGTTCATAAGAAGGGAGCCAATTATGGATTTTTATATTTAGGATTCTGAAACATGACATTTGAGACAGATTTACTTTAGCCCACAGATCCCTTGTGCATAATCTAATTACCGACAAGGTATAATGCCCATGGTTTTTCAGAGAACTCTGGATTAAAGGCTCTATATCAACCGGAGACATAAATAATAGAGCATTAACTCATGAGGCAACATTTATTGAACACCAAAGAGTGTTAGATATGCCACAATACGATATCAAATGGTTGAAGATTTTCAAAGGATTCTCTCAGTGGCTGGGTGGGGCCAAATTCACACTTGGTTGTGGTAAAGCCATAGGAGTTACCAGGGTCTGTTCTGGAATCAATGAAGACAAACAGGTCCTATCCACCCTTCCACTGAAGGGGCAGCAAGTTCCATGCAGGGAGCAGAATTGAGAGGATGTTGGCTGTAAGGTATGGAAAAGAAGGGAAAAGAGTAGATATGAACCCCCTATCATAGAAGTTCTTGCATGGGAGGCTTGAAGACCAGCTCTGTTGGAAGCCAACACAACAGTGGCCAGCCTATCTTTCAGTAAGTCTCCACTGAGGAATTAGAGGTGATTTCTTTCTAATGAAAGTACAAAGGCTTTGTCTGTTCTTACCTTGGGTCCCCTTGGAATATTTGGCTGGCTTAACATCCCAATCTTGTAACTTTCTTGGATCCTGGAAATTTCTGATACAGGTAACGCACTGGACTAAGCCTGGGGTTAACTGTTATGTCACTTAGAATGCTTTTGGTTGGAAAATCTGGCTACAAGTCTCTATACTCTGAAATGCTAGGCCCTGTAAGAAAAAAACCCCATCATTCATTTATTCATTCAACCAGTATTTACTGAATACCTACCATGTTGCTTGGCAATGTCCTAGGTGCTGGTGATATAGCAACAAGAGAGAATAACAACAGCAGCAAACACCACCACCAATAAAAACTCTTAAATAAACCCAAAACAAAACAAAAGACCCCCAGCCCCCTTCACCCACTTCTTAACCTCATGGAGAGACAAGAAAGTTAGATAAGACTATAGATAGTGTGCTGAGGTAGTGTTAAGTGCTACGAGGGAAAATAAGGCATAGAAGAGGGATAAAGAATTTGTGTGAAGTGTGGGCTGCAATTTTAGAAAGTTAGCCAGGAAAGGACTTCTGAGCACTTATTTTTTTTGAGCAGTAATTTAAAGTTTATTCCAGCTATAATGCAGGTTATTCTGACTTTAAAGTAGCATTACATGGCATACATCTGAGTCCATTCTCGAGATATTCTGTTGTCTGTTTTATAGATCTGTGCAATCTCTGGCACTAGGGGGTCATCTGGGTTTGGATCACATAGCAGTGAACAAATGGGTAAAAGAACTTTAGAAATAGTTAAAGCAGGAGACCACAGTTATCTCAGAATTTTGAGACAAATCCTGCCATTACTGTTAATATTTGGATGGCAAATTCTTGTTGTAAATGCAACCTTCGGTGGTTTGAAGGGGTAGTCTGTAGAGAAATGAATTGTCAAAAAGAATACACTGCCTTGATATGGGTTGTCATTAGGTCCCATAATCGTGGCTTGCCAATGAAACATATCATCCCCAACTGGACCTGCAGAACATTGTGCTGGAGGGTCATGGGCCAAATCACTAAATTTTTTATTAATCCGTTTCAGTGCCATACTGTGTGCTTTGCGTCTGGCTCACTATCTAGGTGTGTGCTCAAAGGTCTGGACAAAACTCTTGATTATCCTGGCAGCAGGGAAGGATTGTTTCTTTGTCTCACACCAGCTCTGCCAGACACTTAAGACCAGAAATCAGTGAGGGAGTGAGCCATAAAATCCGTGTGGGGAAAAACATTCTGCATAAAGGAAAATGCAAGTTCAATGTCCTGAAGCTGGAGTGTAACTGGAATATTCCAAGGTTGCTGAGGAGGCCAGAGTGACTGAGTTGAGTGAGGGAGGGGGAAGGTAGTAAGAAATAGGGTCAGAAAGGGAATTGGGGAAGGGGGTGAGCAGGATGGAGGCAGAACAATGTGGAAAAACTTTGGCATTTATTCTGAGGGAGATGAGAGTCAATGGCATCTGTTATATAGGAATTTTTCATTTAGTAAAATTTTGGTGAGCAGACATAAAGAATAAAATGATGTGGCTAATTGTCTAGGAACTGAAAGTAATTAGAGCCCATTTATGTAGAAGTACATTTCTATGACTAAGCCATTGAGATTGTGGTGTTTATTTACTATGTATTAGAATCTTACCTTTCCTTCTGCCCCTAATCTCTTCACATCTCACTCCCTGATTTGGTTCATACTTTATTCCAATGTTGTCTATTCAGAAAGGCCTTCTCTGACTCCTCTCTCTGCAATGGCCTCCTCCAGTCACTCTCTAGTCCCCTGTTCTGTTTTATTTTTCTTCAGAGCACTTACTTAGTATTACCATCACTGTAGTACAGGTGGGAGTCAACGGTGGCTTTGTCTTTTGTTTTAACAGCATCACTCTAGTTACTTTGTTTAGAACATATTGAGAGGAGGTAAGAGAAGAAGAAGAGAGACTTGTTATTGATAGTAGTTTCTCGGTGTTTACAATATCACATTTGACAATTTACTTAGAAAAACTTGTATATATGTTAATATCATTTATCCATTTAAAACCATGCATCAAGAGTGTGTTGTCTACACATTCTCTATTCTTAAACAAGCCTGAGGAATACAATGTCAAACCTGACAATTGTACCCTGAAGGTTTTTTCTAAATTATACAGAAACAAATAAAGACACCTGGAAAAAAACTCCCCTAAGCTGAGTAAGAACATTGTGCCAAAAATAGACAAATTTATTGTAGTCATCTTTGAGATTCATAAAAAAAGCTGCCATCTTCCACTACAAGATATATATGTATATGTATATATAAACAAATAGACTTTGTGGCAAGGATTAGAGAGGACAGAACTTTTAGAGTCAGTCTCTCTTTATTCTTTATTTACCCTGCTTCTGGTGTATCTGATGCTTTTAGGCCCAGAGACCATCTCTGAGACTTGTCTTCCCATTGTCAGGTTAGAACATAAGGGAAGACTCACCTTGTCAGATGCTTCAGCTCTGCAGGATCAATAATAAGATTGCACTTCCACAGAGAAGCAGAATTTGTAAAGCCTTGCACCAGCAGAGTCTTATATCTACAACATGCATCTCAGGCAAGATCTGTGCTGCTGTATCAAGGCCAGGTAGTGTAATGGACAAAGGCAGAAAGATATCAGTTCTGCTCAGTCACTAAATGGTTCCCAGTTATAGACTACTTGTCTTCCTTCTCTGATTCTCAATTTTCTTAACTTCAATCAGGAAAAATCATGATGCATTAAATGAAAAAACATGTTGCGGAATAATGTGTCTAGGACAATCCCATTTCTTTATTTGCTTTGATAATATAAAAAACAAACCCTTCACATTTGTGTTCTGTGTATCACATACAGATATTAGTTGTACATAAAGGATGTATGTATACATATAAACACACATAGATAGGTGTATATATAGATCTAGATCTACATAGAGATGTAGATATACATAAATCAATAAATATAAAGAAAGTTTTTAATATGAACTTCTCTAGAGAGTCAAGCAGAATACTTGTCTTTTTGGCCACTGAGTCTCACTTTGTGCTGCTAACAATAAGCTGGTTGGTCCAGGGACAACTCCTCCCCTGGAGATGGGGTAGTGAGACTGCCTTCCAACTTAATTTCTCACAAGGCTATCAGGTGCTAGCTAATAATGATTCTAGAATCCTTTGAACAGTTGGCAATCACTCTCACCCTGCTGTGCCCAAGCTCAAGGCTATTTTTCTTTATTTGCAAATGCATCCCAATACCTGCCCTGTAAAAAGGAAGAGTCTGAGATAGGTGAGATTTTTTTCCCAGAGCAGGGCCCCATGGTGTCTGATTGCACCCAGTCTATAGAGGAGAGATGGGACCCTTATAATTCTGTAATTGCTCCCCTTCTGCCCTGAGTTCCAGCCTGCACCAAATAACACTTGCAGGTACTCAAGAGTTGTTGGTTTGGTTAATACTCAAGTGTTGACGTGAAAGTGGGAGTGGGAATGTTTGTGGTGGAGTGAAAATGGAGTAGGGTGGTGAAGGGAGAGATTATTCACTTTTACTGTACTTTTATAGCATATTTTAGCACACTTTTACTTGTTAAAATGAGCGTACATTTGTAATTAAAAATTAGACTGCTAGAAGTACACACTAAAGATACTAAGTTTACTTTTGAATTGCAAAGTATGACTATAACTTCAAGGTACAGGCTGACTTGCTGTCCTGTGGTTTTTCTGATTATATAGAGCATGTGGTCAAGCACTTGTGCTGTGTTTATGCTGGCCATATTGATAGTTATAACATTAGGACCATTTCCCAGGACTGATTATTACCAGATTTGCAAAACAGAAATAGAAATATTTTGGTGTTCATGCAGATCTTTGAAAGACATTGAGCTTTTATGGCACTCAAAAAATGAAGTAATTTTAGAAATAAATGAAAGCTTAGAGTCAATTTGAACAATTAAAGAAGTAATTAGATTGAAACTGAGTTAATAAAATTGATTTTCAGAGCTAGGGGAACCACAGGAGAACAATTTGACTATGGAATATCCCAAAAAGTGTCTGGCCCTGCTGACCCTTCAGCTTCGTGTTTTTCTGCATTGATTCTTAAGGATCATATCCTCTATAAACCACTTCTGACCTTGCAAGTCTACAATTAAGGGGCAAGAAAAAAAATATACCCTCTTAATGTGTCACACAGACCAATTCCAGAGGTGAAAAATGAATGTAGCTTTCGTATTACTGACATTCGATCCAAGCAAGCCTTATTTCTTATTCTTAATGGTTTCTTGAAGATATTAGGATAATATTTTTTAAATGGATGCACTCACGTCTTAATAAAAGGCTGTTAAGCTACCACACCTCATTTTTCTAATACAACAGTGACAGTGTATATTGCTTTGTAGGACATTGCTCATTTTCCAGATGGATTTGAAGTAAATTGAATTCTATTCTTCCCTCAAATTGATTAGTTTCTCTAGGTTTCAAAAATGGGATACTTTTTGGTACTTCACATGAAACTATTAAAAGCTTGCCTGAACTTTAGAAACAAGGAATTTACGAAGTGGAAGGAAAGAAGGCAGGGAAAGGGAGAAGAAGGAAGAAAACTTCATTTGACCTGTACATATTTAGAACCAAAAGTTAGTGTGATCTTCTTAGCTTCCTTGGATATTCATTTTCCTGTATTCAAATTCCTGCTCTGCTAACTTTCTCTCCCAAACTGAAAAGCATGGCAATGATCCAATCAGATATACCATATCTATATTTTAAAAGTGAAATTGTTACTAGGTTTTTCAGTTTCTGATGTTACTGTCAAAGGCAGCCAGCTCATTTTATTCTCTCATCTATACTGCATTTGAAATTTTATATATAAAAACTGCACTGATGTCATTCTTGCATCCAAATTTGAGGGTATGACTTCAAAAATAAGTCCGTGCCAGACAGCTAAGCATTTTGCATGGTTTCCATTGTTTGAGAAAAGTAACCCAATAGTTAATGTTGTTTTACATTTAATAAGTCCTCTCAAAAGAAGATTTAAAAAATACCTGGCTTGAAAATATCTGTGTGTGTATTTTAATGCAAATGGCATACACTCAATATGAATTGTGTAAGCACAGACCCAATGTGAGGAAAATTCAGAAATCTCAGAAATTTAAAGCAATGTATTTAAATTGTTACTAAGGGCTCTTAAACATTCAATCTATTGTTTATCTCCTTGTTCTCACCGAATGAGAAACATGTTGGTAAAAGTAATTTCTTTAACTTTAAAATTTTTTTTATATTACTTCAAATTACTGTTTTACAGATCATATTTACTTTGGATATTGTGATTCCTAAACATTGAAGCTTATGTTTATGCATTTAAATCACCTGGGACTACACCAAAGTGGTTGCTTTCATCACATTCAATATTCATCCCTTCCATACCAACGAGTTTCTAGACTTTCCACACGATTCTTGGAGCCAGTGTATTTTTTTGCACGTTTGTCTTGGCATGATTTAGGACTTGAGAAGAGTTATGAAAAAGAAAAAAGAGAGATTATCCCCCTATGGTGTGATTAAAATAATAGTTTTACTGATTTTCAAAACCATCACTGAGCAGTTAAAAGATGACGCAGGGAACCAAGTTACCACAGCCCACTAGTCTAAGTGACATTTCTCTTTTAGGTTATTTGCTTATTCTGTCTTTGGTGTCTTATGTTGTCACTGCCCTATATCATTTGCTTTTCTGTTATTAGAAATTTTCAGTATTATCTGGGGTTAAACCTAAACCTCATCACCTGAATTAGTCAAAAGTAAGATAAAGTGGAGTCTCTGAACTAACCTTAGTTCTAAGCTGTAGCTACTGCAAAGATTGAGGAACTGCTGAGATGTTAGGTTGTTCCTCCTGCCACACCTTTTGCTCAGCAAACTGCAGGAGGCAGCTATGCATCTGGGAAATGGCATCCTTTATATGTGTTCATCCTTCTCACTGAACTAAAGATGTCCCTGGCCTCACAGCAACAGTGGAGAGAGCTGGAAATGTCCCTGGATCTTTTGGATTGGAAAAGAGTGGTTTCCAGGCTGAGACTCCAGGCTCTATTCAATATTTATTTCCCACTAAAAGATTTCCTCCCCAGCTTCGACTGCTCAGGATTTTATTGGTTAACTACTCCATGAGCACTCTGAGTGGCAGCACACAAGTTGCTGAGTCAACTTTTCAGATTTTCTGCCACTGTCATCTGACCGAGGAGGGCTGTGACTTCTACAAAGATTTTGACTCATCCCACCTTATTTCACTTTCTTTCTGCACACCCTCTTCTTGGGTGCCTTATGCTGTCAGGCCATCTGTGGCCTCTTGAGAGGTTGGTAATAGCTATTGGTTGCTTTATCTACTTATTGGACTTTCTTATTCTTTGTTAGGTTATTCTCTGTTAGGTCACTCTTTTTCTTGGGCAATAGTTTTATTTTTTCCTTATTATCTTGGTGGAGCTCTCTCCGTGTCCCTTATGCAGTGATGGTCATGTGACCAAGCAGGGACTAATCATAGGTTTATTTAAAATTCATAAAAGAGGCATGGAAGGGAAGCCCTCTTTGTGTATGGGCCTGAGGCTAGGAATCCCCTTAGCCATCTTTTTTATTATTTGGAGCGAGCCTGTCTGTGGGATCAAATGAAGAGAAACAAGCAGGAATGGGTGATGAGTGATGGAGGGAAAGAGAATGACCCTTGGTGTCTGGGAGTCCCATTCTCCTGAGGACAGGTTCCTGGGCATCATTTTTCTGTCATGTGAATTGCTTCAGTATCCCTCCCAGATAAGTGAGCCAATGCATTTCTTTTTTTATTTCCTCTTTTAAATGAGTTTGAGTCAGGTGCCTATCTCTCATGACCTAAAGAGCTTTTGCTAATAATAGTCATCTGTTACTGAGCAGCCCATCATTGCCTATCCTTTCTCTGAAGAGTTCACTTTTCAGATAATTCTATATTACTCTCTTTTGGCTTTTTCATAATTGACACTGTCTCTTCTTGTGCCCCCCCCTTTTTTAGCCTCTCAACCCCTCTTTTCAAAGTGGCAGCTACAATAATCTGCTCTAATGTCTACATAAACTGGTCTTACCCAATAACATGTTTAAATACTCCTAAAGGTATACTTGTATATTGAATGTAATTTTGGGAGCTACAGATGCTGAGACAAACCAGTGGAAGAGACACACCCTAAATCTATGTAATCTAGTCTTATACAAAGGAGCCTTATGACTCTGTTATGCACAGAGATACCCAGACACTCCTATTATGAAACCTCTCTACTTTTCACAGTGAGTCAAAGGATCTTTTTTTTCCTAGCAGCTGGTATAGATTTCCTTCAAAAGTGAGATGTGTCACTGTTGGAAAGATGCTTGGTTAAAGTCACTCCTTAAAAGCAGATGAGCTTCTAGGATTTGAATAAAGGAGAACTATTTTTTCAGATAACAAAGGAGAGGGTGCCTATTGCTCCAGGGAAGAAGAGGTAAGAAGAATGGCTGGTGAGAATGTTAAGGAATGGCCTATAAAATAAAAAAAGATGACCGGTTCATGATCTGGCCTCAACTGTTGTTTCTGGAGTCACTAAATACTTGGGTGTGAATGATGTTTGTGTGGAAACTGCTAAAAGACTAGACATTCTGTAACCTGGCAGCACATGTGGGTGGATGGTGGTGGAGAAAATAAATTCAGGGAATCTGCAGAAATCTTACTTAATACTGGTATATGCTAGCTGATTTAGGATTTGGGACAATATACCAATTAACTATTTGGCAGCAAAGGAAAACATAGTATTCACATGATCAATAACCTCTAATGACATCTAAAGACTTAAGTAAGGAGAAGGCATTTTATTCTTCCCTAAGTGACATACTGTCAAGAACTTTTGAAGAGGGAAGATAACATAAGATATCCCATACAGCTGTTTTAGATGGCTCTTTAGTTTTTGTCATCTAAAGGAAAATTAAGGCAAGGCTAAAACAGAGGTACACGAAGAGGCAATGTCTTTATACCAGCAAATCTGCTGCCAGCTAAGGGATAGAAGGATCAGGGTCTGGTTTATCTCCGTGGTTCCATCAAATCTGGGTCTTTACTCTTCAAATTCCACAGAGTTGCATGATGAACACACAAAATTCTAAGAAAGGAGTTAAGTGAATGAGAACAAAGGGTTGAGGATTTGTCATTGGAACTTAAGAAAAGAGGATCAGGACAAGATGATTTAGGATCATAAGAATTTAGTAAGAAGGAACGAATAAAAGATCAAATATTTGTCTCCACTTTTAAATCCTGGTCAATAGACTTAATATAGTTTAGTCATACTTGATGGAGTTAGCTATTTTTATGTACAGTTCTTTTTTTGTTTTAGTTATGCCAAAATTTCCAACGAGAAAACCACATCCATGGCAGAGGCCTGTTTCTGAAGGAGCTTAACCAAATCTTGACTATTTTCCTGATGTCAATGGACCTTCAGCATCATAGCTCAAGAGGAAATAACCTCTATTAACAACCAAAACACATGGCAATAATAGTGCGCTATCCTCCCACTTGAAGACATCTTTGGTCTTTTCCTGTTATTCTAAAAATTTGTTCCCCTTAAATTCAGGTGGATAGCAGTGTGGGAAGCTAAGTCCAGAAGAACCATAGTGACTTTGATTTCTAACTGTGAAAGAACATACTCAATAGCCATCATGATATCTATAAGGACAGAGGCTACAGAGATCTTGGAAGCAGGAACTGGTGAGCATCCAGGCTGACAGCTGGATATTTAGTACCAATGTGTTCTAGGAAAGCTGGCCTCTGGCATCCTCTGCAGTGGCCAACAGAAATGAATAGGATCTATTCTGAAGTACAATTCTCATTTTTTTTTTGGAAGTGGCAGGTTTACTGTTAAGTAAATGTGGGAACTTTATAGAGTAAAATATCAAAGGTAGAAATATGGAGAGAAAAGACATAGATGAACTTTGGAATCAGACAGTCCTGAACTTAAATCTAGTCTTCACCACTGTCCAGCAGTCACAAAGGAGACACAAAATTCTCACTGAACAAAATCCCTAAAAATTCACTCTTCTGTTAATTTTTAGAATCTTGTAGCTCTTCCTGTGTATCCAATCCATTGTAATATTTTCACCCTCTGAACTATTTTTGCATTTACCATCTACACAAACCATTTGGCTATTAGTATGTATTAGTCAAGGTTTTCAAAGAGAAACAGAACCAATAGGATATATATAGGAAGATTTATTGTAAGGAATTGGCGCATGCAATTATGGTGGCTGAGAAGTACCACAATCTGCAGTCTGCAAGCTGAAGACTCGGGAAAGCCAGTGTGGTGATTCAGTTTGAGTTTAAAGACCTAAAAACAAGGAGAAACAAGGGCAAAAGAAGATTGATGTCTCAGCTCAAACAGTCAGGCGGGGAAAGCTGAATTCTTCCTTTCTCCTCCTTTTTGTCCTATTCAGGCCCTCAACAGGTTAGGTGATGCCCACTCACATTGGGGAGAGCAAACCACTTTACTGAGTCTACTGACTCATATAGTAATTTAATCTGGAAACGCCCTCACAGACATACTCAGAAATAATGTTTAGCTAAATTCGGACATTTCATGATCCAGTCAAGTTGAACGTAAAACTAATCATCACATAGTAGATGCTGATACATACTGTTGTATGTATAAAAAGACTAATCATATTTAGTGTTTTTTCTTTTCCTGTGACTCAAAAATAAACTCCATAAAGTCAGGAATTGAGGACCATGTCTTACACCTCTTTTTATCCTTTTCAGCAAAGAGAAGTCCTTCACCATGGGGAATCTATTGGCCATTGCTGGACAGTTAAAATCCCAGAACCTCAACACTACATATTATTGGCACCACCTGTCAATCATTGTGACTACCAAAAATGCCTCTACAGATTTCCAAAGATCCCCATGTAGGTGATACCACCTTTGATTGAAAATGACTAGTGTCTAATAGGTGGTAAATATAGGTTCAGTAAACATGTTATTTGCCCAGTGTATATGATTGTTCCATTAGTGTTAGGAGGAAAATTTCAGAAAAAAATTCATTACATTTTTAACAACAACAACAACAACAACAACAACAATCTCAAGAAATTGGTTCAATTTAATATTTGTTCCATTCGTGTTAACCTACTAATCTTTGCATATGCAAAAACTTTATGTGTTTTTCAGGTTCCCTGAGATGCATATCTGAGGAAGATGTGCAGGAAGTGAATTAGGGAGTACTTTGGGGGATCAACAACTGTGAAAGGGAAATGCAGGGAGTAGGTTTAAGCTGAGTGAGAAGTTGGGCTGTAACACAGTTTCAAGAGAGACCTGAGCCAGCCCTATGAGGATCTCCGAAACTGAGATGGCCATTTAGAGTTGTCCCTAGCTGAACTGAGAGAGGCAGACTTTAAAATCCTCTATCAGTTGGCCATTGGGTGTAAACTGTAGAAGTGAAGCATGACCTGGAGTGAGGCAAGGAGGCACCTCTCTTCAGCAGAAGACAGGTACCAAAGATTGCTGAGAGCTGAAGGCTCTTTTCAGGAAACACTTCCAGCAGCTGGTGGCACAAGGTTTTCAGTCCTGAAAGGAGATCTTGGTGGTGCATTTTCACAGCATGCACTTTTGTACATATCAATTTACTTGTACACAGACATCTCTAATCACAGTTTTTTAAGAAAAGTTAGAAATTAATTACTCTTTCACATAAAATAAGCCTAGAAGGAAATAGCTCTAATATCAGAGTTTTGTTACTAAAAAAAAATTTGGGAGAATGGATATTGGAGGGAAACCATGTCTATGATGCTTTATTGTATTGTTATCAACCCTTTGTATATATATTTATAATGTTCATACAATGTTAGCTTTAAGGGCCTCTCTCAGAATTTCCCACACACGCAGTAAAACCCAGTGATTGACTAAGAAAAAATTTTAAAGTTATTAGTAAATCAGATTTTTCTACATCTGCTTAAATATTATTATTTTCGATTTTACTATTTGCAAATAAACTTGATTGTAATTAATTCCTCAATTATATTTTTTCCTTGCTGGTTTCTAATCTCAGTAAAGGTTATAACCACATCTACTTTGCTCCTGCCTGTATCTCCAACACCTAGTTCAAGGTCTGGGATATGATAGAAACTCAGTGTTTTTCAGAAAAATGAGTGAAGAGCAACATACATCTATATCAGACATTTTTTCTGTTATTTAATAACACAAATAGTTAACATTTATCAGTTGTTTTATATGAGTTGGGTGTTCCACAGGCACTCTCTTCTTTAATCCTTACAATAATTCTATCTTTATTTTATATTGAGAAAATGAAAGCCTAGAGAGATTAATAACTTTCCCATTATCACTCAGCTCAACATTTTTTTTTTTTTTTGGCTTTTTCTTGCTTTTTTGCACCACCTAGAATCTTCAGGACAATGTTGAAGAAAAGTGGTGAGAGTGGCCAGATTTACCTTAATCCTAATCCTAGGTGGGAAGCATTCAGATTCTCACTATTAGGTAAGACACTACCTGTCAGTTCCATTCCTACTTTGATGACAGTTTTTGTCATGGATGAGTGTGAATTTACCAAATGTTTAATTTACATATATCAGAATAAACATTTATGTTTTTTTTTCTTGTGGTTTTTTTGTTTGTTTTTAGTCTATTATTATAAATTACTCTCACTGTTCAATGTTAAGCCAACCTTGTATTCCTGAGATAAATCACATTTAGTCATAGAATATTATCCTTTTTTTTTGGCATTATTGGATTTAATATGCTAAAATTTGGGTAAGGACCTTTGTATCTTGTTTATGAGAAAGAAATTTTTGTCTGTAATGTCTTTTTTTTTTTTTTGTAATGTCTTTATTTTGTTTTGGTATTAGATAATTTACTGACCTCATAGAATGAGAATTGTTTCTCTCTTGGAAGAGTTTGGGTAGAATTGGTATAACTGTGCCCTTACGTATTTGGTAGAATTCACAAGCAAAGCCATCTAGACCTGCAAATTTCTTTGTAGGAAAGTTTTTTTTTTTTTTGAGACATTTTAAAGAACAATTTTAGGTTCGTAGTATAATTGAGAAGAAAGTACAGAGATTCCTCATATTCCCTCTGCCCCCACACAGGGATAACCTTCCCAGCATCAACATCCTCCACCAAGAATGATGCATTTGTTATAATTGATGAACCTTTATTGAGACATTGTAATCACTCAAAGTCCAAAGTAAACCTAATATTGTACATTCTATAGGTTAGGACAAATGTATGACATGTATCTATGATAGTCTCACACAGGTATTTTCATTGCCTTAAAAATGCACTATGCTCTATCTATTCATCTGCCCTCCTCATAACGCCTGACGACCACTGATTGATCTTTTTACTGCCACCACAGTTTTGTCCTTTCTATGGTTGGAATCATATAGTATATAGCTTTTTCAGATTGGCTTATTTCACAGTAACATGCATTTATGATTCCTTCATATCTTTTTATAGCTTGATAGTTCAATCATTTTTAGTGTTGAATAATAGTTCATTGTCTGGATGTACCATAGTTTATTATTCATTCACCTACTGAAGGACATTGCACCTGCTTCTAAGCTTTGACCATTATGAATAAAGCTGCTAAAAATATTCATGTACAGTTTGTCTTTGTGTATGTGCGTGTGTGTGTGTGTGTGTACATAGTTTTTAACCCATTTAGGTAAATTACCAAGAAGTGTGACTGCTGAAATGGGTGATAAGAGTATCTTTAGTTTTGTAAGACACTGCCAAACTGTCTTCCAAAGAGACCAAGCCATTTTGTATTTCCACAAGCAATGAGTAAGAGTTCTTGTACTCCACATCCTTGTTAGCATTTGGTGCTGTCAGTATTCTGAAGTTTGGCCATTCTAGTATGCATGCAGTGGTATCTCATTGTTTTAATTTTCATTCCTCTGATGGCTTATAATGTGGGATACCTTCTCTTCTGCTTTTTTGTCATCTCTATATATACTTTTTTCTGATGATAAATACAGGAAAGTTTTTTGTTGCAAATACATATCTTTAATTTAAGGCTGTTCAAGTCCATCTATTTCTTCTTGAGTTTTAGTAGTTTGTATCTTCCAAGAAATTTGTCCATTTTTATCAAAGCTCTAAGATTCATTGCCATGATTTTACATAAAACATCTTTTTATTATCCTTTTAAACTCTGTAGTTTCTGTCATCATATTCTCTTTCACTTTCTTGATGTTAATAATTTACCTCTTCTCTTTTATTCCTGGCTAGGCTTGAAATTTATTTATTTTGTTAAACTTTCCAAAGAGTGACTTTTTTTGTCTCATTGATTTTCTCCACTGTTCTTCTGTTTTCTCTTTCATTGATTTTAGTCTTTTTTTTTTTTAATTTCCTTTTTTTTTCTTTTTTGAGGAATTGAAAAGAGAAAATTTAGAAAGGGTAAATAAATGAGTAAATATAACTCTTTTATCTCATTTTAAAATTTCTTTAAAAGAGATCATTTAAAACAAAAAATAACATATAGCTTATAACATATGCAGAGGTAAATTTTTACTATTATAAATAATGTATGTTAAGATTATATAATGATAATGTATAGTTTATAATTTATGTAGTTAACATATTTACTATATATTACAATTTGCATAATAATGTATATTATAAATGTTATAATTACAGTATATAATTTGTAACATGTAGATTATGTAATAATCTGTATAGCCTGAAATTTGGGAAACAATGTAATAATCAAAGATAATTAAAAACACTTAATTAACTTAGTTATTGACAGATAAACATAAATAATATTTATATATTCATATATACAGTAGATTTTCTCCACTGGCATATATTAACTGATGACATTCAATAAAATTAGGTTGATTTGACTAAAGATAATTTATTGAGTGAATGTCACTTATTTGCATTGTATTATCTGCAATCCTCATAATATTATCAATAAATTTCTTTATACTTTGATCTGATCAGTCTCTAATGCCCCTCTTTTATTTCTTCATGTTATTTGAAACCTCATTTCTTATATCTTATAACCCCATCAAATAGTTGTTGTTTCTTTATTCTTTATCTTAAACCTCTGAATCCAGAAAAAAGTTCTGATTTTGGTTATTCTTCTGTACTATTTCCAAGTTATTACTGCACTAACTTCTACTTCTGTGCTCTTAAAATACAGGATGTCAGATCATCACCTTCTTTCCAGCTTTGTCATGGTCATCCTTCAACTTCTAAATAATGCATCCATGTTCCTAAAGAATTTAAATTCCATATGTTTACACAGCCTTCTTTCTTAAAATTCTTTCCATGCTTGGAATCTATTAACCTGAACTCTTCTGTTTCTCATCCAACATGACTCCTATTCTCTCAACCCTTTAAAACCAGGCATTTTTCAAGCCCTTTGCTCTACTTTCTCTACCTTCTCTCCTGTTGACCTCCACATTTTAAACGAATACCGCTTTCTCTGATCTGTGCTTCAGGAAGATTAATTTGGGAGAGTTTTTAAGAAGTACCAATGTTTATGGCACCCCTATGATCAGTTTGAACTATACTGACAACAGAATAATTCTCAGAGAATATACCTTTAAACAATTCTTTAATGACATTCTTCACCTTTCATTATCTACATGATATAGGCTTAATTTCCTGACCATAGCATAGAAAACTGTACATATTATTTAACCACAAAAGCTTACTCACATACATTGTAAGGAAAAGGTCATTAATTTATTAATTAAATTCAACAAATAGATTTTGAAGACTTCCTATTCTCCAAGCTCTGTCCTAAGTACTGGGGACACTTAACTCAATAGACCTAATGCCTTCCCCTCACAGAGCTTATTATATTCTAGTGGGGGAGGGGAGTGGCTAGATACACAATAAACAATATAGATAATATATTAGTAAATTAGTTTGTTGTAAAGGTAATAAATGATATGTAAAAATAAGGTAAAAAGAAGAGCAGAGTAAGGGGGTTTGGAATGTTAGGAAGTGGATGCATAGTAAGGAGTGGGCTGCAAAGGTTTGAAGGAGATCAAGGAGTGAGTTGTGTGGATAACTGATATAAGAGCCTTGCAAACAGAGAGGACAGCCTGTCAAAGATTTGTATGCACAAGTATTCCTGGTATGTGGAAGAGCAAATTAAACCTAGTATATTTATATTTTTCCTCTTCATGACCAATAAACATTCTATACCTCCATCAATGTATTACAGTCATTCATAGAATAGGTTAAACAAATTTTTGGAACAGTTCATATGTCTGGAAAATATATAATGCATTTAAAAAGACCTCCACCAAAATGGCTAAAATAAAAAAAGTTTGTATTATTTTAGCCATTAACCACTTACATCTTCTAAGAGTTTCAAGAAGCCTGAGTTTCTGACATAGAATGGTAGAACAGAACAGTATTAACTAACTTACTGATATATAAAAATAAAGTAAATTTCATCAAAAATGGATTAAATATTTAAAATATAAAAACATGAAAAGATAGCTTTTTGCTCAATTTGAAGAAAATGAAATGTCTTAGTCAGCAGCATAGCGAGTATTACACAAAAGTGAAAATAGATTGTTTTCAGAAGATACATAATACCAACCAAATTACACTCATTTTGTTTTTTTATTGTATCCATTTTTGAAGTAGAAACATGTCAAACTTTTTATTTCTGTATATGCTTCAAAGTGTAGTGTAAGTTGTTTTTAAACGACAGATTATTTTAGCATATTTAAAAAACATGGATAAAAATATTCACTGTCAAACTCTGTAAAGATTTTTTCTAAACAACATGCACTTTTTTTTTTATTTGGGCAAGTGCCTTTTGGAGGTTTAAACTGATGGAGAAGTTCAGTAATACTAATTTTGGATTAATTTCTTTCAATTTTATCTTGAAGCTGAGGCTTCTATGAGCCAGAGAGGTTTGTGCTAATGGATTAAATGTGAAATATTTTTCCAAAGGAGGGAGAGTCTTCAAGTTATTGGCATCATTGTTATCATCATTGTCGTCGTCGTTGTCTTCTTCTTCTTCTTCTTCTTCTTCATCATCATCATCATCATCATCATCATCATCATCATCGTTATCACTACCATTAAATGGACAATCTCTTCCGTGGTTCTGACTTTAGTAAACAGGGCATCCCAACTTCAAAGTGTAAATCAAAGTTAAGGAAGCTTTGTCTTATGTTGTCCAGGTGGTTCTGTAAAGGTGTCACAGTGGATTTGAGTTTTTATTCTACGCCCCCCTGCCCCCAAACACTGTCTACCTGGTATGCTGTGTTCTTCGTTAAATCCAGTAGTGCGAGGACAGCCTTCAGTGGCAACCTTTCCAAACTACTCTGAAGAGATTCTCTGCTTTCCTCTTAGTGATTTATCACAAAGGCTTGACCAGCAAAATCTTGACAGCAACACGGGGTCAGCTCGAGAACACCAATTCTACCATTTACTGATGGGTTAGCTTAAGGTAAGCTATTTCAAAACCTCAGTTAATTCATCTGTAGAAGAAGGATAATGACATTGATTTTTGTACACATTTTGAGAATTTGAGATTATGAATATAAAGTTTCTAATGCACAGGAAGTATTTAGGATATAAAATATGATAGAAAGTTCTTACTATGGCAGCAGGTGAACTGAGGGCAAATTGTAAAATACACTAAGAACAGGCTTGATCACATGAATTTGAATCCTGGGTCTCCCTCCTCCTATTGACTCAGGGCATGTTATTTAACCTTCCTGCTTCAGTTTTCATATCTTTAAAATAGGGGAAGCAGTGTATCTGCAGTCTTGGAAGGTGTGAAGATAAACTTCACATGAGTAAAGTTTGTGTAGCTAAGAGCTCTAGGACGTTAATTCTGGGAAATACTCTATTCTCCCCTCTGTTTTTTTCCTGGTTCCTGTCATACATTTTCCAGGCTTCTCATTGAAATCTCCACTTGAGAAAGGCACTGATAAATTTGTTCATCTTAAGGCACTGAGGAAAGGATAAATGTGGCACGTTAGAGACATAGAGAAAAGACTGATGGTGTTAGAGCACAAGTTTAAGGAAGGAAGTGATGGGAAAGTAGGCTGGAAAGATCAGTAAGACCTAAAGAGAACAAAAGCCTTCAATCAAAGTAATGAGTCTTAATGATAGCACTTCTAGATCACTGTGTTGATAAAGGACACATAAAAGAAGGATGTGTGCCCTCAGTGAACCTGCATTAAAAGTTACAGAGCAGGGTTTCTGAGAATAGGCTGAGAGATAACTAAGTGCCAAGTGTCTGACATCAACAATAGCCAGCTTTCAGCAGAGAAGGCACGCAGGTGCTGCGGATGGAGCCGTGTTCTGGAAATCAGAAGACCTTGGTTCTGTTCACTGCTTAGCTATCAATCAGCTGTGTGAACATTGCCATTCTGGGCTTCAGTTTCCTCATCTGTAAACTGAGATGAGAAAACTTTTTAATCTTTCCCATTGCTACACATTTCTGTAGGAGAAATTACTTATGGCTAAAGTGATACAGGAGGTCTTTGTGGAGAAAGCGATGTGAATTAGTGTCTAATCTCAGGATTCAACTGTCTAAAGTTCTTTTAGAATATATCTCAAAAGAAGGGGTACCCATAGCATATTAGTTTCTTCAAGCTGCTATAACAAATTACCTAAAACTTTGTGCCTTAGAACAACAGAAATTTATTTTCTATGGTTCTGGAGACCAGAAGTTCAAAATCAAGGTGTTGGCAAGACTGTATTTCTTCCAAAAGCTCTAAGATGGAATCCTTCTCTGTCTTGGTGTTCCTTGACTTGTGGCAGTATAATTCCAATCTCTGCCTATTGTCATGTGGCCATCTCTTCCTGTCTGTGTCTTCTCTGTCTCTTATAAACACATTCATTATTGAATTTAGGCCTCTACTTGGATAATTCAGAATGATGTCATCTAGAGATCCTTAACTTAATTATATCAGCAATGACTCCTTTTCAAAACAAACTCAAATTCACAAGTTTGAGGGGTTAGGACATTGACACATCTTTTTTGGGGCCACCATTCAATCCACTACATATGATTAATGATAAATGTCCCAGCTTTCTTATATAGAGCAAATATGTTTATGTTAAAAAAGAAAGAATTTTTATGTGAAAAGCAATGCCTCAGGGGTGGGGGTTGGAAATTTGGGGAGTGAGCATGGATTTGGAATGCTCATTGTGTGGGATGCTTCCTCATAGAAATAATTTTACCCATGTTCTATAACAAATTTTCAAAGTCTTACCCAACTTGCATGTGTTCCCTATGACATTGACATAGGTGAAAACCTGTTTATAATTATTTGGGTCGAGAACATATCTCTGTGTTATAAACAACTAGGAGGTTATATTATCCATGAATTTCATTTCATAATAGGTAAAAGAACATTACATTCAAGAGAGTTTTGGGGTCTGATAGAGTAGAAACACACTTATATTAAAAAAAAAAAAAATTCCGTAACACTTTTTTCTCAAATCTTCTTTTGAGAGAATTTTCTATTTTTTCATCATTTACTAAAGTAATTCCAATTTTTCGCTTCTCTCTGAGTGGTGTATACACATATCCACTGTAGCTCATGGCAGTGTCTTGAAGAGGAGTCTCGAGATTCTGGGATGGAAATCAGAATACTATGAAATGAGACCTCTTTTCCATAGCCCTCTTGATTGGCAGAGGATGTAGTGACCAGCCTCTCTAATACTTGATCTTATCTTTCAAATAGGAATGTCATACATCAAGTTACTCTTGTTTATAAACTAATCTAAATCCCCAGATAAACATATTATGATAATATATCTAAATACTAATTGGGTACCAAGAAGGAGGAACCCTCTGAACAGCAGTAAAGCTCAGGAAGGTTGATGTCTGTCTCTGTTCCACTGCCTAAGAAGTGCAGGTGTTTAGAGATAAGGTGTTTAAAGATAGGGGAGGATAATAATCCACACTTCAAAACCAGACTCTCCAGTGGTGCTCCTATAATTAATTCCATTAATGATAGACTATGACCCATGTTTTTAATATCTCTTCTGTTCTCGGACTGAATGTCAAAACAGTATCTTTTGAAACAAGTGAAAGAGGAATGCAAGAGAATCAGGTCTGAAAAATGCAATTTTTGGTGTATGGTGGCCTTCAGATGGAATCCCTACCACAGCCTAAAGGCTGCAAAATCTAGTCTCCTAACACACCCACCCCATGTACTCCCTTCCATCCTCGTTGTCTTAGTCTTGGTTCTTGGAATGCCAAATATGCTTTATTGCCTGTGTCTCCCCTTGGAACTCTCTTCCTCCAAATATTCTCATTCTTCATACTTTGTACTTTATGTCCCCTTCTTTCTTGGCATCCTTATATAAAATAGAATCCTTAACCAGTCATACTTTTTTATACTACTTTACTTTTCATCATAGCACCTGACATCATATTACATATTTATTTGATAATTTGTTTATTGCCTCTGTCTCTCACTGGAACATAAGACCCATGAAGTAGGGATATTGCTTAATTCATTGCTCTATCCTCTTGAGCCTGGAATAGAAACTAGCATATAATGGTCTCCCATTAAAATTTGCTGACTTTTGCATTTTACTTTATTATTATTATTATTATTATTATTATTATTATTATTATTATTATTATTTATGTCTACAGCACCTGGTCTTCTTAGGTGGCCTCCCATCCAAGTAATAACCAGGCCCAACCCTCCTTACCTTCCAAGATCAGACATCAAGCTTATTCAGGGTGGTATGGCTGTAGACCATGGACCGTGGCTCCTCGGGGGTGTGAATCCAGGACCTTCTGCATATAAAGCAAACATGCTAACTGCTATACTATGGAGCCATGTCCTACTCTTTCTTAATTGTATATTTTTCATCAGATCTAGAGTTCCAGGTGGGCACTTATTCATGGGTTTCTTCATGTGCTCTTCATGATTTAAATAATGCTCTTCTCTAGGGCCAAGAGCTTTACTTTCCATTTTTGTTTTACTTTCTGGATTTCCTTTTCATAATTAATAAATATCTTTGATCAACTTTTATTATTTTCTTCCAAGCAATTTGTTAGTTGTGATTTAAAGGATTAGTTAGAAGTTTGGCTACCTAGGTATGCTAGGCTTTGAAGGCCTCAAAATATGGCTCAGCTAATTCATTATGCAAACTTTGCAACCATAGACCACTGAACATGGCCAGGATTAATAAAACATTGTAAGGAGATTTACAGCAGATAATGAAAACATGGACTCCCTGAATTGCTTATTTTTTCTGTTATATTGGGGGAAAAAGTGATTACTCATTACCAGAGTATGGACTATAAATCTATGAAGGTAATGATCTTGTCTTTCTTGTTCTCCTCTGTCTCTTTATGATCTAAAACAGTGTCTGAATATAGGTGGAGTTCAATGTATGTTTTGAATGAATCACTGAATGAAAGAAGGAATACAGCCATTGGGAAGGGGACAGGAGGATACTCTGGAAAGTAATACTGGTAATGTTTCTCATGTATGTACCCTTCTTTCACACTTTTTGTTTTTTAAATCAGAGCATTCTTATCGCAGCATTTTTATAGTCAGTGATATTTTATCTTATATTTAGTAAAATTTAAGTAACAATATTAACTGTCAACAATATCAACTGTCAACTAGTTCTGAGAACAAATAATGAATTCTTTGAGTGTTGCTTTAAAAATTCTTTTCTCACAAAAATTTGTTCTAGAACAATAAATTATTCTTCACTTTGTGATCAACTTTTGCGGTATGATCACTGTATTAAATGAATGGTGGGCCCCAAGACGTAGATCTGTTTCCCAATCCCTAGAACCTATGATTATTACTTAAGATGGCCAAAGATGTAATTAAATTAAGGATCTTGAGAGGGGAGCTTATCTTGCATTATTCAAGTGAACCCTAAATGCAATCACATGTATTCTTATAAGAGAAAAACACAAAGAAAAATACACAGAAAGCAGAAGAGCAGGCAATGAGTGATGTGGTCACAAGTCAAGGAATGCCAATTGCTACTCCAAGCTGGAAGAGGCAAAGTATCAGTTCTCCCCTAAAGCCACCAGAGGCCTGTGGCCCTGCTGATTTCTTGACTTCAGACTTATTGCCTGCAGAACTATGAGAAAAATAAATTTCTGTTTTAAACAGCCTAGTTTGTGGTAATATGTTACAGCAGCCACAGGAAACTAATATGCTCACTCATAGAGTCTCTTTTTAAAAAATAATTGAGTTGCCATCGACTTTCCTAAGGGCCTTTTCTTATCCTTTGGTAGTCTAATCAATCTCTTTTGACATTCTGATCTTGTCATTATTGTTGATTTTATTTTCTTCCATGGTAAACTGGTAGTGTCCTGACAGATTCTTATTCAACAGTGGCTTTTGTTTGTGATTTGAGCAGCTTTCTAGTAGTGAGGCAGGGTGATTAGGTGAGAACCAATTTTCTATAATGATCCTAATGATCCACACATTAGCAAATAATGCCAGATTATGACCACTTTTGCTTCCCTGACCAACTCATTCAGAATGGAGGATTTGCCTGTACTCACTGTTAAAAAAATAAATTTAGAGAGATCAGTGTGGGCTTGATAGAATAGTCAGAAAAGTCTACAAGAAAATACTTGGTCTGTGTCTTAGAAGATAAACCAGGATTGGATTAGGGAGAGAGGGCGTTGAACAAGGTTATTCTAGGCTTTGGGTGGTTTATGATCTGAGCCATTTTCAGTGCCTACTTTACTTGGTAGGGTGCCATAAAATGCCTCATTCAGTCAAGCTATGTCTAAGGTTGGGAGGCCCACTTGGGCTTTGGTTATGAAGATAAGTGGAAAGTAAAAGAAGCAGGTCAGGTAGAGTTTCCATTTCATATTTTCACTGAATTTATTGGTCTGTTTCTGAGCGCCTGGAGAGTGGCAGATGGGCGCTACTCAATTACTTAATCAGATAGGAAGTGAGAAGGACAAACATGGTTTTGATCTGCAGTCAATCTAAGTGGCATGTCCTGTTCCCTCCTCCTGCTGAACTCAGCTGTTCCCTGCCACTCTGAGCAGACTCTGGAGTCCTGACCCAACACAACAAGTTAATAGCACAGTTCTCTTATTATTTTGTAGCTACATTCTTGGTACAGCTTGTCAAATAAGATGATATAATTTGAACCTGATTTTCCCACAGTTGGACACAGCATTTGATGCGGACATCTAAAAATCTGGATCAAGTCCAGATCTATTGGATTTCTAAATTTGTGACTCTTACTGTTCTAGAGTCTTGGTCTTCCATCTCCAAGATGTTTACAATGCTCCTCCTCCCCAACTGGATCAGGTGTGCCTATCTTTAGGAAAGTTAGTATTCCTGTAATGACTTTAATAGTATCTGTCTTTCCATCTGGACGGTAAACTCCACAAAGGCAGGGACTGTCTGTCCTATTCTGCTGTATCCTCAGACAGGGGATGCTGTGGCAGGGATTCAAAAGTTTGTTGAATCTGTGAATAAACGGGAAGCATGCATCACTTTATACTCTCAAGGAAGCCGAAATCAAAATTGTTCAATCACCACAGAAGGGTGAAAACATATATCTTCAGCCCAGCTGACATAAAAGTCAAAGAACAGCCTCTATTTTGATTTTACACTATTCTTTACTTCACAGGCTCTGTCATCACTGCATCTTTAAAATTTTACATCCTCATAATCCCCGAGTGCTTTGTGAATGTTTCTTTCACTGGGAAGGGTTTTCTCATCTACCTTTTAAGTTTACCAGTGCCACAGTGCTGCCATACTTCAGGTTTCTTTTCAAAACATACATATCCAAAGTCCCTTTCATGGGTGGATGATCCATTCTCTACCATGAAAGGGAGCACCAAATCATGTTATGTCTTGGACAGTCTGGGCAAAAATCATTCATCTAGTTCAGATAATTTGTTCCTCTGGAGATACTCAGGAATGTACCTGCAGATATCAAGCTTTAGAATAACATCATCTCAAAGGTAATCTGTATGAATAGGTACTAATGATGAGGCAAGGGGACAAAGGGTTAGGCTCTTCTTTCTACCTATTTGTTTTGAGTAGGTCTTGTTCTTTCCCTAGTCCTCTGTTTGCTTGATCTATGAAATGGGAGTGTAAACACCACACCTTCCCACAGGACTGTAACTTTGATGTCAGCAAGCTTCATTAGCTGCTGTTTGCCTAACCAAAGAGAACACAGGAGAGGTGGAAAGTGTCTTTTAATTATCTGTCTGCCCACACACCAGGTGCTGCTCACCCAGCTTTTAGACTGAGATTGGCATCAAATAGACCAGCCAAGCAAGAAAACATGGAACAATAGAAACAATAGGCAGAAAAGGAGCCCAGGAGAGTCTGCTGAGTTAGCAAAGCTTTGGCCTGGGTCCCGTTTCAGGATGGGGTTTAGGATGACTCAGATTAAAAAAGACCCAAATGAGGGTCTTTGCAAGTTCCATAAATGTCTCAGCTCTGTTTCCAAGATTAAAACAGGGATAATGATATCAATCCTCTAGGTTGTTGTAAGAATTAGAGACATGTATGTGAACCATATGCTGCATTGTACCACTTAAGAACTAGTAGGTGTTATTGTATGTGACACTGTAGGGAAAGAGAAAGTAAAGTCTGATAATTCCTATAACACGTTCGGGTAGAAGAAAATAGCCACTTGTTCCCCTCCATGCTAGAAGAAGCTATTATCTATCAATTAAACTAATAGGTTTTGAAGATAAAATTTTGTTTAAAAAAGTGTACTTTAGAAAACTTATTGCCTCCCTCATCTATCAGTTTTATTTTTAATTGTGTTTTTTTTCCCTCTGAAACATTTTTCTTATAAACTCGCCCTTAGTTGAAGCTGAGAAAATATTTTTAAATCATGTATCCAATAATAGTTTAGTATCCGGAAGACTTACAACTTAACAACAAAAAGACAAATAACTTGATTTAAAAAATGGGCAAAGGATTTGAATAGACATTTCTCCAAAGAAGATGTACAAGTGGCCAACATAAATACAATATGAGACACATACGTTTTTAAGTTTTCTAGTAGCTACATTAAAAAAAGTAAAAAGAAATGGGTGAAATTCATTTCAATAATATATTTGATTTTACTCAATACGTCCAAAATATTAATATTTTGACATGTAAGTAATATAATGAAATTATTTATGAGATAACTTTCTTTTTAAAAATATTGCCTTAGTGTGAAATGAATTGAAAATGAAATATAAACTTGTGCTGTCCTGATGGGTTTTTCTCCCCCGCCCCCCCGAGGTACAGTGCTGATGTCCTATTCTCCCTCTGACGCTGACTGTGGACCCAAGCCTGTACTAGAGCCAGAATGACCACACATACACTTGTATTTGCCTCCTGTAAGAACTCCTCACCTGACTCTCTGAGGTCTTCTGTTCTGAGCAAACCCCTAACATGTTTTAAAAGAGCACGTAAAGTTCCCTGGTGCAGGAAATGCAGCTATGAGAATCTTAGGTAAGCCAAGCTGATATGACCCTTGTCTTGGGGAAACTAGCATAGAGATGCAGCTCAAGTAAAAATAAGACTTTTACAAAGGCCAGCAATGGAGAACTCAAATACATAAGGAGAGAGTTGAAAAGTAAAGGAGGAAGAAGGGTTTGCCATTAGTTTAGCCAAGATATTATCCCATATATTAGTAAGCAACCTTGGGCCTGGTACCTCACCTAAGTCTTATTTTCCACAGCTTTAAAATGGGGATAATGAATACCTACCTCAAATGTTTATTATTATGATTAAGTAAGATAATATTGGTAAAGCACCTTGAATATTTCCCAGTACTTAGCAAGTACTCAAAACTCTCAGTTGCCTCATCCTTTCCACAAATTCTCTTTCTCACATAGTGGTGTAATGGAGTTGGCTGATGCTGAAGCTAGGGCCAACTATGTGCATGTCATTCCCACTTCATGTTTCAGGGACATCTTGTTGGCAGCTTACACCTTGCCATGATGAAAGTATTTACATTGTGAAAGTTGGCAAATGCTCAGACAGGGCTTCCTTACCCACGTCCCTTCCTAGAAAGCTTGCTGTAAAATATTTACCTGCATACCACTAGGCATTGATCAGGTAATTTGACATCTTTGAACCTCACTTCCTCAACTTTAAATGAGAGAGAAGAAACCCTTTCTACCTATCTCATGGGGAACTTGTGTCAAATAACATAATAAAAATTAAAAATGACTGAGAGTAGTGATGTTGAATATTAATGTTAACTAGATGTCCCTGAAACGTAAAGTGGCAATTTTTTTCAGGTAAGGGCTCTCAAGTCCTAGTTTTTCTGAGTATCTTGAGGGTGTAGAAGACCACATAGATAAACATTTCAAATAGGATATGGTTGGCATGCTTACTTTCTGACCAAATATATTTAACAAACATATGTGTGCTAGTACCTACACTAGATGCCAAGGATAGAGCAGTGGTGAAGGGAGTCTCTACCCTAGGAGGCTCACAGTCCAAGGGGAGACAGACTAGTAAACCAGAATAACAATCCTGAGTAATAAGCGTTATGCCAGAGGTGGCCACAGGTTATTTTAAAACTACGCTGTCTGAAGCAATAATCACTAGCCTTTGTGGCTACTGAACATTTGAAGGGTGGCTGGTCCAAACTGAGATATGCTATAAATGTAAAACACACACCAGATTCTGAAGATTTAGTATTTTTTAAAAAATTAACTTATCTCATAAATAATTTTATGGTATTACTTACATGTCAAAATATTAATATTTTGAATATATTGGGTAAAAATTATTAAAATTAATTTTACCAATTTCTTTTTACTTATTAAAATGTAGCTACTAGGAAATTTAAAATTATATCTGTCTTTCACATTATATTTCTATTGGCCATTTGTTCATCTTTGGAGAAATGTCTTTAAATCCCTTGCCCATTTTTTAGTTAGGTTATTTGCCTTTTTGTTGTAAAATTGTAAGTGTTCTTTATTATTCTGGATACTAGACTCTTATCAGATAAATGATTTGAAAATATTTTCTCCTAATCTGTCTTCTTGATTCAGGACAAGGCAAATTTCCTCAAATGGCAAGGAAACCAAGCCCTGTATGGAGGGAAGAGGATCCTTTGGTATGAAAGGGACTTAGTTTTTTTCAAGATTTAGCTTTCCTCTAAACCCTCCTTTAGTGAAAGGTAAAAATGCCTTCAGCTGCTGTGACCCCTTGCTGAAAGGAAAAAACCAATCAACCCCTACCTAACCTCACACCACCCTAGATACAGTCAATCAGGTAGGGACAAGTCTGGAATTCCCACGCTTGCTCTGTACAAATACCCGCTTCCCCAGAGTTCGGGGCTCTGGTTCCCACACTGCTGCATCAGTGACGTTCGAGAGTCTGGACTCGAGTCTGAATAAAAACCCTCATGTGCTTGCATCAGTGTTGGCTCCTTGGTGGTCTTCTGGGATTCGCAACTCTGGGCTCAACAAGTAGAGAGTGTAGAAAGAATTCAACATACTCACCAGAGTTAGAGTCAAAAGGAAAGTTTATTAGGTAAGGGGCAACACTCCCCAGACAAAGCATGGTCTCTCAGAGGCAGAGAGTGGGAGAGCCTAAGAGGGACTCAGAGCAACAAAGACAATGAAGACGATGACAGTGAGAGAGACAAAGTAAAGGCACTGAGAGGGACTGAGTACATTGAGAAGGGCCCTGAGTGTTCAGGGAATCCAGTTTATATATTATTCTTTAGTTCCTGGGAGTTATAGTTTAAAGACATTGTTTACCCATTTCCTTTGATATGGACATGTAGTGAGGAAGGGGATGGGGAAAGAATACGTAGCGTGAAAAGGGAAGAATATATAGCATGAAAGGCCTGCTGGCCTTCCCAGCCTGTAATTTATGGTTCCTTATGGTTGTAGCCACAGGGAATGAATGATTTTATTTTGTGTAGAGCAACCACTTAAAGACTCTGCTTTTCCTGTTTCCTCTTCACGGGTGTGGGGAATAGGTTGTTAGCAATCCCAGCAGGCATCTATCTACCTTTGTTCTGTAGGTGTCCTCCTGGACTCACTGCGGAGCTGAAGAGCATATGGCAGTCTGAGTGTAGCTTGATTCAACACTTTAGTTCTCTTGACTCCTCCCTATGTTATTTTTCACTTTCTCGATAGTGTTCTTTTCAAGATAGTTTTGGCTATTCTGGGCCCCTTGCGTTTCATGTGAATTTTAGGATCAACTTGTCTTTTTCTACAAGAAAGGTGGTTGGCACTCTAATAGGGATCACATTAAATCTGTAGATCAATCGGGAGAATAATGCCATCTTAAAAAAATTAAGTCTTCCAATCCATGAAGATTTACTTAGATATTCTTTAATTTCTCTCTGCAGTATTTTGCAGCTTTAACAGTACATAAAACTTGGCTAAATTTTTTTCCCTAAGAACTATATTTTATTTCATTGACACAGTTGTAAATGGAACTGTCACACTGGGATGATAGAGATTTCATGGGGACTGCTTTGACTCCCCGTTTCTCTGATATCACAGTTAAACTATCTGCCTCTGTTAGTATAACACTAAAGCTTTTAGGTTCCTCTCATGGCTGGTTGATTGCTTCACTGCTTTAGACAATGCCCTGGGTATTAACTTACTCCCTTCAGTCTGGTCCAATTAAATTAGAGCCCTCTGTAGAGGTAGTTTTTGAGCTCAGTCTTTGAAGTTTGTTTTGACCCCTGGAAGGCTCTTTTTAGCTGTATCTTTCCCTGATTCTTTTTGGTAAACTAGCTGATTTATGATTTAACTTCATACTCCAGTTGAGCTAACCAGCCTCCTTTTAATTGCCTGCCACCAGAATCTCAATTGTTTTTGAGAGTGATCTTAGGCTTGAACTTTCTCACATCCTGTGTCAAATAAAGCCAGTTTCTCTGGGCGGAAACTTTCCTCTTCCACTGGGCAAAATCTCTGAGCTCCTTCTCTCAAACTCGAAACAGTGGCACACTACTCTTGGAGTGACATTGCGCTTAAGAAGCAGTACAATGGATGAAGGTGGAGGGTGGGGGGTGGGTGGGATCATGATCTCTGGTCTTCTCAGTTTGCCTCTCCCAGCGTGGAATTTTTGAGGAAGCTGGGGCAAGAGTGGATAGGGTTCCATTATTTTCAGCCTGCCACATCTGGGGCCAAGCCTGTGCCTCTATGAGTATGGGATGGAGAGGGAGGGGAATCCTCTATTTTATGGTCACACTCTCCAGAAATTTAGCTTCAGCACTTTAGGCCTGGGCAGGGGAGGGAAAGATGAGAAATGCTGGTAATCTGCCACTCCTGATGATATACTAGCTTTCATGATGAGAACTTGAGAGGAGAGGGAGCCTTGTGTTTTTGGTCATATTGACCTGGATCAGAGCTTCAGTTATTAAAGAGATATGAATGAGGGAAGATGTATATAATTTTATGTATATGTACATAATGTTAAAGATGTATATAATTTTAAATTTTTCTAGTAGCTATCTTTAAAAAGTAAAAAGAAAGGGTGAAATTAATTTCAGTAATTTCTTTTACCCAATATATACAAAATATTAATATTTTGTCACATAAATAATATAGTGAAATTATTTATGAGATAACTTACTTTTAAAAAAAATACTAAATCTTCAGAATCTGGTGTGTGTTTAACATTTACAGCATATCTCAGTTTGGACTTACCACCCTTCAAATGTTTAGTTGTGGCTCAAGAATTGCAAATTCATGGTGTTAAAATAAGATTGAATTTTACTCTCAATGTTAGGCAAAAATAAAGTTATATTTTATCAAATGCTGTTGGAAATGAGAAAACAGAAAGCCTCATGTTCTGTTAATGGGAATATAAGCTTTTGGAGAGCAATTTAGTGGTATTCAGTGAAATTAAGTATGCATTTAGCCTATGGCCCAGTAAATTCCATACTTGAGCAAGTACATTAGAAAATCTATCACAAAGGAACAAGAAAAAGATGACCCACAACAGCATTATTAATGTTTGTCAGAGATAATATTGGAACCAGCCTAAAAGTTTATTGATAGAGATTGGACAAATATAGTATAATATATGCATATTATCAAATACAGTGTATCAAGGAAAAGAAAAATGAGATTTATATATGTCAAAAAGCATAGTTCACAAATGCGATATTGAATCTAAAAAGTAAAACTCCCAATAAAATGCTTAGCAAAATGCAATTGATTTAGAACACAAAAGAATACTTCATGTTGTTCATTGTTATACAGATTTGTGAATGATATACATTAAATACATTAGCATGAGTGTGTATAGTGGGAGAGGAGATGGCAAATGGCGTTGGGTGTGGGAGGTGAAGGTGACAAAAAATGCATAAAATTAAATTGAAAAGAGACTATGCAGGTAGTAGTGCTGTCAGTAACACTCCACAAAATAAGGAGTCTGGCTGATCCTATCAGTCTCACCCTGTGTGCTTGAGATTCTCATAATATTAATGGTAATCAAATAAGATATGTAAGTGACTAGCAGTGCAAAACCCATGGCTAGCTTTCCTTTCCTTTCTAACTTACAGGGGTAGCACAAAAATTAGGGAGATGAACATTCAACATGGGCTTTAAAAATTCTCACAAAAATTTTAGTTTCAATTACTTTTGTATAAATTAGGAATAAATTCCTACTATAAAAATGACCATATATTAGTTTAAATTGGCCAGCAGCTTAGGCAGAGACCAACCAGGAGGGTAGAGTTTAAAAATAAAATATTTCAATAAGGCAAGGTATCAAGTCTCATATAAATTATGCACAGAAAATGAAAATTAAAAAATTCTTGGACAAAATCTGTAAGTCCTGAGATGTGGTCCAAATGATGCCATCTGCTCATAAAATCAAAGAGAGGCTGTTGGAAGTTTCCAGCACTGCGTTGGACTGTCTCCACAAAGCTGCCTAGGCAAATGGCACCAGATCACAAGGAGAGTTTCCAAAGGGAGAAGGCCACTGAGATGTTTTCACCTTCCTTGTCTTACTTCTGCACAGTAATTCCCAATGTAAAGAAAATGAGGATTTACCCTTATTTGTACACTGATGTACAAACCATACTTCCTTCTACTGAATTAAATCCTGGAATGTCCCTTCTTTATTATGACCACCCATCCAATTCTTAGTCAATCTTCAAAACTCATCTCGAGTCTAAGAGAGAGTGGAATTAGAAAGGGCGTTGGATACAAACCTGGGTTCAGTTCTGGACTCAGCTACTTATTAACTTTATGAGCTTGAACATAGTTTTAAATCTCACCGTGCTGCAATTTTCTGAGTAAAATAGGAGAAAATAATAACTAACTTTCAAGATGTGAGAATAAAAAGATTAGAGCAGATACTCAAATCAATATTTACAGCTATACCTCTTTCACGCACCTTGACTACTTCTGCCTCTATTGATCTATCCCTTCTTGGAACTTCCCCAACATATGTAGGTGCAACTCAGTAATTTCCTGTCTTGATTGTAATTTCATTTTATGGTATAAGTCCTATATCACCAGGAAGAGCTTGGCACTACTTTCCCTTCTTCAGATCTTGCCCTTGCTTCTTCTCCCCACTTCCTCTCTCCTGTGTCTAAAGACCTGGAACTTAACAAATCCTTGCAGACATCCTGACTAGAACACTCCCAGCTTTCCTAGAGGCCTCCAGAAAAACATCTCAGGCAGGGGCAAAATGTCTGGATGGGTATGTAGGCAAGTTTATTACCTGAAAATGAAACAAAATTTTACTGTTGCACCAATAATTGTAGTGCACTGGATAGTGCCAAGTATTCTGTGCAGGCCCAGAGCCAACCTCACAGGCAACCAGAAGTCTTTTCCAATGTGGTCTCTCTCCGCCCCCCGCCACCCTCACCTCGCAACTGCCCTCCCTGAACTTTCCTTCCATTTTTTGCTCCCCAGGGCACCCAGAAGAGCACTTTCTGGGCCTTTGTGCCTGAAAATCACTAGTGGCTCCATCCAGAAGTATCTCCAGACACTTCCCTGAGTGTAGCTGAAAGAGGCTTTAAGTCCTCGAATTCTTTGGAAAAGGGCGCTTCAGAGCCATAAGCAAATAATCTTTCTTTTGTCAATGTAAAATTTTGCTCAGAGAATAACTTCTTTGCCTTATTCTGCTGACAAAGCCTCTATTTCTATATTGCCTTGTAACAAAAAATAACTCTGATTTGTAGATCACTTATACTTAAGCCTATGAGGTAAGAAGTCTTATTACCTCTATTTTACAGGTGAGGAAAGTAAGGCACACAGAGTTTGAATAACTTGCACAAGGTCTCTGTTGCTTGATATGATCTATTGTATCACCACCACCCAATAGGTAAATAAAGTGGGAGGAAAAAAATTCCCACTGTCTTCTTAGTCTTAACATATGGAAATGCTTTTCCAGAAGTCCCTCATGCTTCCCAGTGATAAATTGGGTGAAGTGGGACTCTCATTCTCCATCCAGTCCCCTAAGAGAAGTTTGGTGGGGTTAAGGCTCTGCCCGCAAGGACTCTGCTCCAGGCCTCTTTTGTTATTACATGGTCGATGAGGAGCCCAGGAAGCTTACTGGGAGAGATGAGTATTTCCATAAGGGCACTTCTCAGGAAGCTTGTTCATAGCCAGGTGACCTAGATATTACCAATCAGAGAAAGCAAGATCACATAACTACCACAGGTATTAAGAAAAATTCATCTTGTCAGAAGGAAGTGGGACAGAGGGGGACATACTATGAACCCAGCCTGTGTGCATTCCTAGGGAACAAATCCAAAAGAATACTCATTAGCACAGGAACCTGACTGCTTTTTACCAAGGCACCAGGAATAGATAAGAACTAAGGGTGTCCCACTGGTGATCAGTGATAGAAGGAAAAAAATGTCTAAAAAATCCTTATCAGAAAAAGGAGCTTTAAGTAAAACAAGATTGAATGAAATGTTATCAGCCACAGAAAGGCTATACTCATTTGTCTGTGTGTTTTTAAAGGGGTCTTAGCAAGGGGAAACCAGATTTTTTGTTTTACCCTCTGCAAATATAGCAGTGACTCAACTTCTTATTCTGCTGCCACAAAGGGAGGTGGACAATTTATTTTTCCTCTGATAAATGTAAAGTAGATAATCATTTTTTTCTCCAGATAACAAGGTAACAGTCAAAAAAGATTCTCTTTCCAGTTCATTTAAACTCAGACTTTCCAATAGACCTGCAATAATATACCAAATCACAAAAATAGGTCAGTTTCATCCTTTAGTTCAGAAAAAAATATATAGTTTAATTGATAGAGAAATTTTATATCAAATCCATGAGTGATATGGATTATTTCATGGCTACATAACCTACCCATTTCTCCAACATTCAGTGAGTAAAGAGACGCTTCCTATTTTTCTGGGTACAGGAAGCCAAGTGCCCTGCTTAGTGGGAATGCACATAGAGTACCCTTTCAGTTTCCATGTTACAGTGGTCCCCAGGAAGCCAGTCACTCAGCCAGCTCCAGGGTGACCACCTGCCATGGCTCTTGGGCCAAAGAACTTTATTCCTTTTAATGTTATACGACTTTTTATGAAGGGCTTACCACCTGTAAAGGAACTTAAAGTGATTATGTTCTGGCTTTAATATAAAGGCCATTTGTTCCACACATTTAAATCAATCCAGTTACATGTCAATTTACACAGTTAAAATTTGCCAAGCGGCTTTTGTGAACAAAGCACTAAGCTTAAGAATAGCAGTTCTCACTCATGGAAGGAAAATAAGAAGACCTGGGGAGCTTTTCTTTTTGAAAACAGCTTTGTTGAGGTTTTATTTATATATCCATAAAATTTACCCATTTTAGGTGTACAATTCAATGATTTATATTAAATTTACAGAATTGTGTGAATGTTGCCACAGTCCAATTTTAGTACACTTCCTCAGGAGCTTTGAAAAAATACTGATGCTCAGGCCTCACCTAGATCAATTTAGTCAGACTTTTGGGGTGATTTAGATAGCTTCCCAAGTAGTTGTGAAATGCAGCATATTGAGAAGGACTACTGTGAAAGGTATGAACACAGGTTGTACACAGGTTGTTACTCTCAGGGAACATACAGTCTACAGCTGTCTCATCCTTGGCACTGTTGACATTTTGAGCTGTATAATTCTTCTTTGGGAAGGGCTAGCTGTCCTGTGTATTGTATGCTGTTTAGCAGCATCCTCGGCCTTTACCCACTAGATGCTAGTAGCACCCCACCCCCATCTCTAGGCATTGCCAAATGTCGCCTAGGGGAAAGTTGCCCCCAATTCAAGACTACTGGTCTACGGCAATGATAAGACATGATTACCAATAAGTTGAAAACTTGACAGGGACATAATAATTCTATGAGAGATACAAAAACAGTGCTATAGTAGTTTAAAGAAAAAGAGATCTTTTGTGTGCCAGTGTAGTATAGTGGTAAGATGGAGGTAGGCTTTGAAGCAACAAATGGGTAGACTGATATTTTAACTCTGCCTTTGGCTGGCTTTGTGATCTTGGATAAGGTATCTATATTTGATGAACCTGTTTTCTCACAGTAACCATTCAGTATATGTAATTTAGTATTATCTGCAAAATGAAGATAATGATATCATGGCATAGAAAGTACAGGTAGTGTGTCAAGTATTGACACTCAGTGGGAACTTGATATAGCCTTACATTGACTGAGCATTTATTCTATCTGTTATTGTGATAAATGAATTATATAATATCTCACTTAATCTTCATTATGATCCTATTAAATAGATAAAGGTAGTCTGTAAGCTGAGATTTAGAGCAGTTAAGAAACTTAGCTATGTCTTGGAGCTTTGTAAAATTGGAGATTCAAAAGGGAGATTGTTCTGACTTGAAAGCCAGAATATTTGAGAGCCATGCTATTTTACAGTGCTTCCTAAACTTCTCATCATAAGGATTATTTAGTACATTATTTAAAAAGCGCATCTCAGGATTCAGAAGTTTTGGGATAGGATATAGCATCTGTATTTTCTACAAGTACCACAGATGATTCCTATGATCGGTCAAGTGTGAGGATGCTGGTTATGGTGTTTCTCATATACACTGAATAGATGTTAAATAAAAAATAACCTAGCTAAACATCCTGGTTTGAAAAATAGGAAAATATGTAAGATTTTGATAGAAATAGAGGGAATAGCATGAACGAGGCTAAGAGGCTTAAATGTATGGGGCAATCTCGGGTGTCGCAGTAACAGGAGGGAACATTTATTTTGCACTTACAGGAAAAGGCACTATCCTAAGCATTTCACATTTCTCATCTTATTTAATCATCACAAACAACTCTATGAGATAGGACCATGATTTTCTCATTTATAGATGAAACTGAAGTGAAAAGAGGTGAAGTAACTTGCATAAAATCTCATAGATGGCAGGTGACCAAAGCCAGGATTGGAAACCGGACAGCTTGCACCTCACCCTCATAACAGCCACATTGAAGGACCTGAGGCTCAGGGAGTATATGAAATTTCTCCAAGACAGCGACTCAGTCACAGGAAGTTGATTGAAACATGAGTTTGTCTGTTTCCAAACCTTTATTTTTCTACTACATCACCATTGCCTCACTCCAAATCATAGGGTGCTTTGAAAACTGTAGCTCCCTAGTTTCTTTAAAAATATTTACTTCATGTCCATTATTTATTCAACAAATAAGCATGAAGTGTATGCATTGAGCCAGTGTCCCAGAGCTACAGATAACTAAGGCATGGCTGTGTTCTGAGAGATAAAAATTTTATGTGAAAACAAAAACATAACCAAATAATTCTACCAGTAAGAAAGTATAAGAAAAACACTCAGTTTGGAATATAGAAGAACTAAATTCTGCCTGAGGGAGGAGAAACTTGAAGAATAAGCCCAGGAAACATGCCGAAGCAGAGTCTATATTTAATTCTCCACGATAGAGCACAGGTGAGAGCAGAATCAAAATGGCATTTTAAAATTACTTGATGGTAGGATAGAAATCAATTGAGAGAAGATAAATTGTTGGTCCAGTCAGGAAGCCATTCTGAGAGCCTGAGAATAAGGTGGGAAGACACTGGGGTCCTCAATTAAGGCCATGAACATGGAGAAGGGAAGGTGAGGAGAGGTAGTGGAGAATACGTACACAGTGAGCATGTAGCTAGCTATTACATCACTCACGTGCTCAGTTACTGGGCAGGAGGACTCACAGAGGGAAAAGGCATGAGAGTAATAGGGTGAATCTCTGTCATTATTCCCTAATCTAGTGTGGAGCTTCATGGACCCAGAGAAAAGGAAGCAAATTCTAAAGTTACTGTGTGTAACTTTTCTCCAGTCTCCCACACATAAAATTCCTTCATTCAGAAGTCTTTTAGGCTTAGCGCATTGTCCTTTGGCCATGCAAATTCTTTTGGGAGAATGTCTGACATCTGGGAGGAAATGGATAAGTGTTCAAGACAAATTTTCCCAATTTTTAATTTTGTTAAAGCCTCTGCTGACAGTTCATGATCAGATCTCATTATTACAGGGATACTATTTTCATTTCCATATTTGCACTAAGTAGTCAGGAGTCAGTTCTTTTCTTTGCCACCTTTTCTCTTTTCCTGCAGCCACAGCCATGTAGGTTGAGTTCTGCCATTTTGGTGGATAAGGGCGGCTCTATACCAGGGCTAACAATAGTTTTCTGATTTCTTAATGCAAAAGGCAAATCAGCATTCCTTTCCAAAATGAATCCTTGGAAGATAAACTGAACTGTTCTCTACAGAAGAAAGCACAAAAAAGGGACAACTCGAAGAAATTCAAAAGAAAAGAACTCCTCATGCAGTCAAATTTTTGAAGGCCATCGCTGGTGCATCTTTTGCTGATATAATGGCCAAGAGATTTCAGAAAGGCCTGAGAAAATAGTGAAGATAGAGAATATATAACATAGAGTCACTAGCCAAGCTGCTAAAATTGTTAACATTATAAAAGTTGATACATGAGAAAAGACTCTATTCTTCTTCTAACTAAGTTAAACTTTTTTAAACCTTTCAGTCCTGAGTAAATAAATGCCTAAATATACATCTGGACCTCTGGGTAATCTTCTAATTACTTCCCAAAGGACTCACATATCCAGGCCATGCGATTACCCCTGACAGACTCACATATACATCCACCTGACATCAATTACCCAAACCACTGGACATGCCCAGACCTCCTGGTGCCCATCTTCTGAATCAGCCTGACATTTGAGTGATAACCATCCTGGACTAATCCTAGGGCTAAGAATGCAGGACTAATAATTCTCGAGTGTGTTTTTTGCTATAAGAACTTTTAACTTTTCATCCTTCTTTGGAGTACTTCTAGGGTTTTGCCTAGCTGTGTTTATAATTTGAAAATTCTAAGACCCTTGAATAAATCTTGGTCATTTATTTCTAATAAAGCCTCCAGATGCTTTTTGAGTTTGTCCAACAGGCTCAATTAAAACAAGCCAACTGGGCTGTTAAGGAAGCTAAATAAGGTTAAGAAACCATCTTGAAAAGACAGCAATGGCTGCTAAAGCTCACATAAAATAGTGTGTAAATAAAAGACTTTAAAGTCTGTGAAGTTTTCTGTTCTTTGAGTTAGTGGAAAACACCAAATTGGCAGATCAGATTTTAAAATAAAGAGCTGAATATAAAAAAGGACTCAGTTCTTAAAATAAGGTATAAGTATTTATATCTTTCTTTTTCCTCCATTCTCATTTTCTCTCTCCCCTGTATGCTTTTTTAAAAATATCTATTTTTTGAGAGGCTTCCATGAGTTAGGCATCACCTGGAACTTTCCTGCACCCAAATATCTAGACATGATTGTTTTGTACCCCATGCTATGCCTAATGAGAGTTCAAAGTTATCTCAAGATAACTGTATTTCCAGGAAGCTTACAGTGTGTTCTGATCCAAGCTTCTGTTTTTCCTTAGTTCCTGAGTTTTCTGATGAATCAGCTGGCAAAATTCTGAATGTTATCCCTTCTTCCTGCTGGATCTTTCATTCCAAGAATGTGATATAGGTAGGATTCATTCAAGACTTATGGAGACAGAGGGAGGGTTTATATTGCAGAAAGGCAAATACCTTCAAATTGTGGGATAGGATGAAACTTTTCTCTACCCTCAAGGTTCTTTCAGCTTGACAAATAATCATATAGACACGAGATATATTAACAAGAGAAGATGACCAAATTTAATTACATACATATGTGTGGGAACCCTGCATACACGAGAGAGTCAGAGACCCCACACACTAGAGGTTCAAAGACAGGAAGAGAAAATGAGGTATACATGACATTCTAAACTAAGGATCACCTTGGGGCTTTAGAGAAGAGGAAGATGATTATAGGACAATAAAGAGCAGATGTTCAGTAATTATAAGTTTGTTCTGCCCATAGATAGGTCAAAAAAGTTATCTTTGATAATCTCTCATAATGAGCAAGTAGTTAAAAAGGGTGGGGCAGAAGCTTTCCTGGAACCCACAGTGACTTGATTGCCTTTACCTCAAAACAATCTGCATACAACAGAGGCACACCTTGGGATGACTCATTCTGAACCGCTACCAAATCTTCGAAGTCCTCCAGCCTTATCACTAATAGCAACTTTCCACTGTCCCAGCCCAGATTCCCAGTCACACCAGCTTCCTCTTCTCTTCCTCTTGCTCCTCAAAATTCTCCTCTTTGCTTTTTGAGGAGGTATCCAGGTCCCAACAGCACATACTATCAGACCCCTTACATATTCAAGAGCTTAACAATATAGTAGGAACTTTATTTAACAGAATCCAATCTTCTTAGATGAAAATTTGTGGTTATAAACCTTTTCCCTCTACTATCACTCTCTGTCTCTACTAGTACATATACCTTCCCTGTAAGATATTTTAGTCTCTTTGGACTAGGGCCTAATAAAGATGTGTACAAAGTGCTGAAACAAACAAACAAACAAAAAAGACGCTTGCATCCAAAAGAACTTGTGGGACTTAAGGGAAAGCATTTTGAGTAGTCCACCCACCATCCATCCATCCATTCATCCATCCATCCGTCCACCCATCCATCTATCCATCTGTCTACCTAACATTGGCTGCAAGCAGCTAAGTGCCAAACACTGCTCTAGCCATTGGGTATATAGTCATGAGGGAGAAAGCAAGAGTTCTGCCCTATCAGGGTTTATATTCTATGGAGGATATAAATTTTGATTCATGTCTTGCAGGGAAAATAGGAATTCACTAAGTACGTAAGGAATCAAGATCTTTTCCAGCAGAGAGAACAAGATATGCAAAGGCTCAAAGGCAATAAGTAACATGAAATATAACTAACCCCCTAAGAAAACTAATGTGGTTGGTTCATAAGACATGCAGTAGAGAGGTAAAGATGAAAGAAGATGAGGTAGGGCCAGCACAGAGCTGGGAGTTTGGGTATTATCCTGTGGTGAGGGGAAGGTTTGATAAATTATACCGTGTTTCTACCTGCCTGTTTCCTGCTCCTGAGCCCTCTCCTCCTCTCTGTTCTAGTCACCATGTATGCTTGTCATTCCCACTAAATATGTCAGTGGAGATGGAAGCATTAATTTATTTGAGTAGACATGTGCCAACATCACTTGGACAAAAGACACTAGACCCATTACGTACACTCAAATAACGTGATTAGGACCAGTCTGAAAGCAAAAACCTCAGGCGCTCCTAATTTAGTCCTGACTGCTTCAGCCTGTTCTTCTTAGCTTGTCTTCTTATGTATTCTATTTTCCTGTCTCCCCACTTCCCATCCCCTTTTCCTCACAACACACTTCACCCATCTCAATTCCTCTCCCGTAGTTTTGATCCTTGTTATGGCAAGCTGCAATAGTCACTGAATTTCCGTAAAGAGAAAAGGGTGAGTCCTTAGAACCTACCTATCTCCCTTAATGTGGGATAAGGTACTGTAATAAAAAAGATCTTGTGCTTCTAATCTCACATCTTTATTAGATTAATAAAATCCTAAAGTCAAGATCTGGATGAGACCTTCAAGACAGCCTAGTGAAATTTGATTCCTTCATTTTAGAAAAAAACAGTCCTCCACTGTCCCCACCAGTAGTGGCTCAACCTGACCACCTCCTGCAGCTGAAATGTTGAAGGTTTGAGAGTTCACTTTTGAGAACGTGGAGTATGAAAAGTGAGCCTTGAGTTTTAAATTCAATCATTACACTGATCAAAATTGAGAAGTCAAAATTGAGAAGTCAATATTAACGATAACAAAAACAGAACATAACTTTTTTTTGACAGATTTCATCACTCTGGTATATTTTTAAAAAAGGAATACAAAGAGTAGGCCAGTTAGACAGGCCTGGATTCACGTCTTGATTCTGAAACTTAATAGCTATGTAACTTTAGTATGTAATTACATTTCTTCACACCTGAGTTTTTCTTGTGTGTAAATGTGGGTAAAAGCATCCAGCTCACAAGTGCATGGATTAACTAATGGGATATATCTAGCAAGGTGAACATCTGTTCTCCCTCCTTTTTAACTTTCCCTCCCTTTTTCCCTCCCTCCCTCTCTCCCTCCCTCCCTTCCTCCTTACCCCCTCCTTCCCTTTTTCCCTTCCTTTAAAATTTTTAAAAAGAGCTATATGACATTCTGAAAAAATTTAGAAAGTACAAATGTACTGTAAGAATTTTAATAAAAATGTTGACATTTTAATAAGGAAATGTTACAGTGTTTATAACAGGTGTCATACCAAACCAAAAGCAATAAAGAGAGGGAGAAGAAGAAAGGAAAAGGTGGGAAGAGAGGAAAAAGGGAAGGACTGAAAAGCCTGCATAATATTCTCTCCCTCATTCTCCCTCTCCCCATTTTTTTTCTCTTGGAATATAAATTCCTAGAGGGTAAGTTTCTTAAATATATTTTTATTCTTATATCAACTCGAGTCAATGTATTCCAGAAAAAAATGTTGGCTTTACTGCTAATCTTGAATTAAATAAGCAAATGTTTATCAAGTCTCTGTATGAAGAACATTGCTCTGGGTCCTGTAGGATGATACAGACATGAATACAAAAGGGCTGTTCTTTCAAGTGGCCTGCACTCTAGTTGGAGCACATAGAATCTTATGAAAATGACTATAATGCAAAGCAGGCATTCATTCATAAAAAGAGCATGTATTTAGACCAAATAATCTAATTATCATTTCTACGGGTACTTGAGGTTTTTATATCTAAGGATTAGGATATGAGAATGTGGAGTAGGGTTGGCACTGTCGTCTCCAATCCTAGTCCAAGCGACCATCCTCTCTAGTCTGGGGTATTCCAATAACCTCCTAAATGGTACCCCAGCTCCCCAACAGTCTGTTCCAAACACAGCAGCCAGGCAAACCCAGATTAACACACATTAGATTGTGAAACTCTGCTCAGTGGCTTCCTGATTCACTGGAAAAAGCCACTATCTTAACTTTGTCCCATAAGGCTCTCCAGGATCTGGTCCGTTATCTCTTTGACCTTATCTTCTTCCATGCTTTAGCACTTGAGTTTCTTGGGGTTCCTCCAAAACCATGAAGGCTTCTGCAAGTGCTGTTTCCCCCAGACACATGCATGGCTTCATCCCTGTCTTCTCAGATCTTTATGCAAATGCTACTTACAATTGCAACCCCTCTCTCTCTGCTTTGATTTGTCACTATCACACTATATAACCATATTAGTTTTCTAGGGCTGTCATAACAAAGTGCCACAGACTAGGCTGCTTAAACCACAGAAATTTATTTTCTTATGATTCTGGAGACTAGAAGTCAGATCAAGGTGTCATCAGGGTTGGTTTCTTCTGAGGTCTCTCTCTTGGGCTTCATATGGCTACCATCTCCCTGTGTCTTTGTATGGTTTTCCTTCTGTACAAGTCTGTGTCTTCATCTCTTCTTTGTATAAGGACATCAATCATGTGGGATTAGGGCCTGCTCTATTGACCTCATTTTAACTTAAATACTTCTTAAAAGTCCTACCTCCAAATGTAGTCACATTCTTCAGTACAAGGTATTAGGACTTTAACACATGAATTTTGAGAGGACACAATTTAGCCTACAAAAAAAAGAAAAAACCCAAAGTATTTATTTTGATCTGTCTCTTAGTAAGTGCCAAGAGGGCAGAGGTTATTGTCCGTTTTGTGTATTGCATGTACCTGGAACTTAAAGCAATGGCTGGCATGTAGTGGATGCTTAATCACTATTTTAAATGAATAGGTAGTAAAGGAATAGAAAAGAAAGCAACAATAATCGTTCAACAGTGTGGATATGTAACCGCTGGGCAGCAATATACATAGTGAATTTAGAGAGCTGCCTTCAGCGGGGGTCAGCTGGTAAGGGGGAGGTGGACCTCATATTCTTCTCTGATCTTAGCTGTATAAAGCTGCATTTCTCAAACTGTCTCTGTTTCTACCACTAACTTGCCATCTTCAATGAGAGGGACAAAAATAAAAATTAAATATGTGTACTTTGAAAGGTAAAGAAGTATCATCCACAAGCAGCTGGGTAGGACTCTCGCTTTATTACTTGGCTCTGTGATCTTGAGCTGGCTGCTTGCCTTTGAAAATTTGTTTCTTCATTTATAAAATATAGTTAAGGATTCTTGCCCTATGAGATTAATATAAGATAATGTTTTTGCAAACATCTGGCACATAGTAATCACTCAAACTAAAAGTTTCCGACCCGTGAAATTTGAAGTTGTACCCTTCTCTGAGCTCTGCAGAGATAAATTTCCACTCCCTACTCCTGGCATCCCCATCTTTAAATTCTGTTCTCTGTCTTGCAAATCTCTCTGTTTCAGCCTACCTGACAGGAGAATCTGAAAAAGAAGCAATAGCATGGAAAGTATGGTTCTTTTTTTTTTTTTTTTTGAGTTGCTTGCATGCAGATTTGATTGTTTTATTAGGACAACATTAATTTAATGCCTTCAAATGAATTTCATTTGTACAATTACTTCTAAGAGAAAAATTGCATAAAATACCAATTTAGCAACCAAAAAGGTCATTGTTAGCCCTTACCTTTAAAAACAGTAAACAATTCTATATTAAAGACGGCGTTTAACTGCTTTGTGGATAGACATGTAAGTACAGTGTTTTCCTCAAACAACACTGTTCATAAATCAGTTCTAGAAAACACTGTGTTAAGATACAAATATCTATTGTGCTCATCATTATGAATTCTTTATTTAGCATTAGTTTTAGTGCTGTGAAGAAAGGTGGCTGAAAACCTTGCAATGTGATCACCATGTTGTTGATTAACCTAAGGTTTTTAAATATTTTAGATATTTTGTGAAATAATTATTTTCCAAGAAAAGTTTGGGTGTTCATATTGCTTGGGAAGTGACTTCAGATGGAGCAGGTTACTTCAATTCAGCCTAAAGCATACTATGTTCCAAAAATCTTAATGCAGTTTTAAGCTTCAATTACTTCAAAAGTATGTATATCTTACAAACAACAATAACAGCACAGCATTTTAAAGTGTTATTTCAATTTCTTTACTTTTAGGCATTTTGGTGAATTTAAATAATTGATGTTTTATTTTAATTGTTTTTTCTTTTGGTCAATAATTGTCATCTCCAATTAGAGGGACAAAAATAAAAATCAAATATGTGTTATTCCAAAAGATTAAAAAATGTAGTAACTGTAAGAAAGAGTTAAAAAATTAAACTTAAATGTTTTTGTAAGTTTATAATGTGTTCTTTTGAGAGTACTAAAGTTTAAACTGCACCACGACTTTTGGGGCACCCCTTGTAAAACACTGAATATATTAATTACCAAAGAGAGTAAAAGTGAAAAGATTTAATCAGCAGGTAAATTTATCTCTCAGAAAAAAAAAAATCCTTTTTTTTTTCTCCCTTCAGATTGATTGTCACAGGCAGGACTCCAAAATTCAGTCATTGCAAAACACCTGAAGGCCCTTGAAGGCGTGAGGTGGTAGGTGTGGGGCATGGTGAATAGAAGAGTATGAGATTACATGGCCTAAATTTCTGTTGCTTAAGTGACTCTGGATTGGAGTTTTTTCTTGCTAATAAAGTTGTTTGTGCATTTGTTAAAGATTTTTAATGCTGTCCTTATCATTAAGAGAGGTGTTGGAGTATTTATTTATCCAAATGATCTGAGACCAACAACCTATTATTGTGAAACAATCTCCTGTGTATTCCCTAGGCAGGTGAGCTATGAAGCAGAAAGACTTGGGTTCAAATCTAAAACAGTGACTAGGTATGTAACTATAGGAAGTTACAAATCCTTTATAAGCCTATCAGTAAAATGGGGTGATGATTCCAACAATACATAGTATGAAAGTTTGCTCTGTGCATCAAATGAGATAATGTATATAAAGGACTCATACACAGTAAATGTTCATAGAGTATGTAGTAAATGTTCAGTACATTTCGATGACTATTAGTTTTGCTCTCACTACAGTGCCCCATCCTGTCTCCTTGCTCCCATCATCAGAAATGGAGTCAGGTTTCTTCTTTTAAGGTTGGCAAAGAAGAAAACTCCTTTGTTTTGCAAAATGGAAAGTCTAGGTCCACTAGACTTTGGTGTCAAGACAAAGAGGGCTAATGGGTTCTATAAAACAAAATGAAATCTTTCATAACCTTAGGATGTGAAGATTTTTCTATGCAAAATAGTTTGGGCTTTTCTTAGAATAGACCCCAGAAAGTTTTTGAGATGTGTACTGGGGGAATACTAATTAGAGGAAAGATGAGAGAAAGGATTCTGCAGAATGAGCTGGCCCAAGAAATAAGGTGGAAATTTTCAGAATGAGAAGGCTGTTTGTCACAGGCTCCCTGTCACTGGCAGATGGACTTTCATAACAATACCAGCTAATCTAACTTTGTGTTGTGCCCAGGGTTTAACCATTGCACTGCAGGGCCTCTCTCTACTGGAAATCCACCTTCTTTAGGTCTTCTCAGGTGAGCTCCCAGTTGAAATGAATCTTCACTTTCTAGTCTCTACTATGCATAGTACCTGTTATGTTTGTATCTCATATAACAATGTTTCAGTCATTTAAGAAACATGCATCGCATAATCTGTGTACCAGACTCTAGTTAGGTATTTAGTAGAATGTCAAAATCTGAATATATTTATATGTTACCAATAATATGTCCTCTCAGTAATATTACCAGCTTCTTGAAGGCAGAAGTCACCTGTATTCACTCACCATTGTATATTTACATTGTCTAGCTAATGCATTATACATAGTCAGTCCTTCATAAATGTGATTGAATGGAACTAATTAGGGAGGTAAAATATTAAGATGAGTCTTGATTGATGATTCACTGGAAGAGATTCCAGTCCAATAAAATGTAATGAACAAAAGCACTTAATAAGAAAATGCATGGTATGCCCTAGCAACAGGGAAAAACTCGTAATCTCTATAGCTAAGGGGATGTTGGGTGAGATGCAGAAAAGGAATGTTGAGGCCTTGAATGTCAAAATGAAAATTGTATGCTTAATTTTTTAATCAGTGGGAAGCCATTGAGGATTCTTTGGCAGTTGTGAGAAATAATCAAAGTTGTGATTTAGAAAGCATAATTTGGCCATGGTATGTAGAAATGTTAGAATAGATGGACAAGAAAGAAGTAACCCAGTAATCAAGCTAATTAATTCAGTTAAGCAAAGGTGGTAAAATCTTCGATTAGATTGTTTGTAGAAAAAAATAGACATACAAAGACACAAGAGACTTTGTTAAAATGCAGGTCATAGTAGCAGAGTAGATTGGGGGATTGGGAGGTAGGAAGTTTGAGAAGGCAAAGAAAAAGGGGTTTGATTTTGGGAATCAGGCCTCTGTATGGAAAAATGTGGCACCAAACAACAACAACAACAACAACAACAACAACAACAACAAACAACAACAAAAACAGTGAAAGCATAAAGAGGTTTTGGTTCATTAGGAAAAGAAGTGGAAAATGGTGAAGTTTAAGGGTTTCTTCTATTTGTTTATGTCATTATTTGTGTATTCAAGAATGAAGATACTTAGACATCATATGAATGGAGAAAAAGAAGAGAGATTTTTGAGATGCAGAGAGAAAAAGAGTTGCAATCTTAGAGGAGGCAGGAGCAGTGAACTCAAGATCATAAAAGGAAGCATCAGCTCTGGCAGGAAAGACTGGTGCTTCAACCCCTGAACCAGAAATAAATAAGGAAAGAAAAGGAGTGAGAAGATAGAAAATGATTCTGACTTGTGCAGAAAGACCAAGAGGAAGCTGTTATTATAGACCCATGATGTCAAGATTAGCTGATGAAGGGGTCAAGGGGCAGAGGATTTGAGGAAAAAAGAAGTAAAAGAAAAAAGCATGCTTGCCACTGAGTGGTGAGGACTAATATCAGGTAGCACACCATGGAGTTCTGTTAGCATGGATGGGACTTCTTTACCAACACTGGTCTGAGAAAACAGAGGCAGGACTTCTGCCCAAATGGATAAAAAAGGTAGGAATGGTAGGCCACAGGGTGAGGACTTCTAGGATGAAGTGACAATGGTAGGGGGGATGACAGACTAGGAGAACAGGAATAGGTAGAAAGAACAGAAACCTTGAGAGAATACAGGGGAGGCTCAGCGGGGCTGAAGGGCTGAAGGAGAGAGACAAGGGCAGCGTATTCAGTTAGAGGGGGACTATCTTAGAGCTTGAAATGGCAATGTTTTTATTGTCTTTATTTCTTTGCTTGTGTTGCTTCCCTGGCTCAAAACTCAACCAGTTGCTTCTAATACAAATTTCCCCATTTAGAGAATAGCTCATCCAGCCTTTTCCAAGTGCTCAAATCATCAACAATCTTACTTTCTTCTATACATATATAGCTTGGGCCACACATCTTGGTACTAAATTGCAGTCTGATTCAGTATGCTTTCATGTATGCTCATCTCATCTATCTAATTTTGTTGCAGGCTCTGGAAGGCAGAGAACTTGCTTGATACTCTGTGACCCTGCCTCTTGGCAAAGGACTGTGCCAAAGCCTGCCCTTCATAAATATTTGGTGATTGAGTGGATGAAAGGAGATCAGTCAAAGAGCAAGCGAGAGAAGTAGAGAAGCCGGTGACTTAATAAATCCCAAACTGGACAAGCAACTTCTGAACAGAAGGTAATTGTGCCCTATGCTCCTTCAACACCTCCCAGCATCTTCTTGGATCTCCTCCTTCTCAACATTTTCCTTCTTCAATCTTCTCTGCTTTCCTACTTCAAGCAGCTTGAACTCTTCATAGCCAGGAGAAAGTATGTCATCTGAGCCAATTAGAATCCTAGAATTTCACTAGTAGAGAGGATCATAAAAGATCACTTATTTCATATTTATCATTTTGCACATCAGAAAGCTTAAAAAAAAAAAGCAGCCAACCAGATTTAGAGAAGTGACTTGTTCACCTGTTCAAATTTGCATAGATGGATAAGGCCAGAGCCAAAATTAGAAGTCAGATCTCCCAACTATTATATTTTTCTTGACACTATGTTGCATGCTGTCACAGTAAGCAATTCTTCTATATATTTTAACCCCAAATTTTAATGTGTCTCTGAAGAAATTGCAAACTTTTCAACCTAATGTTTCTTCTTTAATTAGAGTAGTTTATGAAAGATTATCATCTCAAAAGGATATTGGGGAAGGGAAGTTGATTTATTGAGTACATACTAAGGGACAAGTGCTGTGTTGGGAATTTTACATACTTTATCTAATTTATGCCTCATCTCACCATTACGAGCTAGTTTTTACTGTCTTACAAGTGAAGATACTAAAAAAAATAAATTAAGGTACTTGCCTAAACCTACCCAATTAAGTGGTACAAGGGAGATTTGATCCATGTCTGGTGGTTCCTCAAACCCATTATCTTTTGATTAAACTATTAAAAGAGGACTATTTTCTCATCAACTCTTCCATCAAGTGTGAAATGATTCAGCGTTCTGAGTGGGAAAAGAACACATTACGGGTGTGGACTTTTAATGCACATGGATAATGGGCAATTCAAGGTGAGCTCCACTTTACAGGGCTGCCCGTAGGTTCTCTATTTTAGAGAAATGAAATAATTTATTCGCTTTACTATAGTTGGGAATGAGACAAGGGTGTCATACCTTCAAAGAATTGGTTATTTTATTTTTCAAACAATCCCTCTTTTAAGATCCAGGAGAGAAGGAAGCTTCTGAAAAACATGTCTGCTTAGTGATTCTGTTCCCATTTGATCTTACTCAAGAGTGCCTTCTTCGTCACCATGGAGACTTGATCAAACTCATGCTCTTGCACTTAATCTTGCAATCTGTTACTGAGTAGCCAATATTTCTTCTTAGGCCAAAGAACAACAAATTCTTAAATCAATTCTTTAAAGGAAACGGAGCTGCCAACAGTTGTCTAAGCCAAGTCTGTCCCAGTCATTTCCCACATCACTATAATAATACACAAAACTAAACCTGTTATTGTTCACACAACACAACTCAGGACGTTTGAATGAGGATTTGGAAAAAGAAAAGGTACATATGGTATGTTAAATATTCCACTCCTTATCAAACTTTGCAAGTTTGTTTCCTTCAACAAATATTTATTGAGCCAGGTGAATATCTTGAATCTCGACCTTGGAGATATTAAGATGATTAAGACACAAGCTTTGGCTCCAAAGAGATCAAAATCTGCCCAGGGACACAGAGGTAAATTAACTATAGTATAATGTCATATATGCTATAAGAGAGCCACATGGGAAAAAAAAAAACAAGGGAAGAAACACAATTCCACTTGCCAGATCTTTAGTCACATGATCATTCCCAGGAGCAGCAGGCTGGGAAATATAGTCTTTAGTTCCAGACAGCTACACAATCAGCTGAAAATAGGTGCGTACCTATAATGAGGGACAATAGCAATCCATACCACCCATGCCCGCTGTACTATTTTAGTCATTTTTTAAACCTTTCTTTTCCCTAAGACTGTGAGCTCCTCTAAGGCAGGATCAGTTTTTATTATTGTTTCTGAAGTACTGAGGTGTGCTTCATACACAAAAGATACTCAATATGTGTTGAAATGAAACAAATTTCATTCTCTTCTTTCCTTTGAGCTGATTTCAGATGATTTTTGCAGATTTTGCATATTTAAACCTATTCTCATCAAACTCCTGCCATTCCTTCATGGATCAGCTCAGGATGCTGGCCATAAGGCAGTCACTACTCAGAATGTGGACAACTGTTAGTTTCATTATAGAAATTGGGTACTTACATTTTTTAAAATTAAAATTTTACTAGAACTTCCCAAAGTGGGCAGGATAAATTAAAAAATAAGGCAACCTCATGGCAAGATGGTAATTTTGGCAATTTCTTTAGTGTTCAGAGATATAATCAGTTTTTTAAACTAGAAAGATGGAAAAAATGGGGGGCTGGAGAAGGATAGGAAAAGCAGATTGACTGGGAATGTACTAAAGGAAAGGAAGGATTTAACAATGATTTTAACTCTAGATATGAGGAAAATTGTGCAGCATTGGCAGAAATAGAAAAAGCCCTAAGTGGGGATGTGTGTGAGGAGATAGGGGTTGGAGAGTGATTTTATGGCAAATATATAGCAAAGCTAATCCTTATGCATTACTGAATTTATATCCTCTTTCCAGAAAATAAACGTGTCTAAGCAACCATACTGAAAATGATTTTTTACAAAGCAAAATGTTTTTGTAAAGACCCTAGAGCATTTAGGTCAGCTGCGTATCAAAAAGAGCCCAGTGAGTTGGCTACACTTTAGAATCACCTGAAGAGTTTAAAACCTATTAGAACATATATATTGATGCCTGGTCCCACTAAAAGATTCTGATTTAATCTGAACATAATGTAATAAAGGTCCACACCCCATTTAGATTCAAATTACTCATAATATATTTATCACTCGTGTAGAAGGATATTTATTTAAATGTTAGTAGTAAATTGAGTGAATGTTTCATCTCTCAAAATAGATATTCAATTTCACCTTGATATGATCAATGCCACACCATGAAATGATGAACTGTGAAAGTGGTGAAAGCACAACTCAAACTTCTTTTAGGTTTTAGGAAGACAGACAGTTGAGAAAGAACTTAAATCTGCATAGTAACCCAAACTCTAAACTCTAAATTTGCCCATCTTCATGGAACGAATCAATCAGATGGACTAACAAATTACCACTTTGACTCTCCTCTGTTTTACTCCTATGTAATTTCTTAAAAAACAAAACAACAAAACAGTTTATAATGGTACTGACCAGTCACTTGAATTTTTGAAGAAATATTGAAACTCTTATATACGGAGACGCAAGTCACATACCTCACTCTTTTGAACTTCTGGAAATAGCTAGAGTCAGGTCTAACATCACCCTCCCCACAAAACTCCATAGTTTCCGGTAATGTTTTCTAGAACTTCTTTGAATTTCACCAAAATATATATTATGCCTTTTCTCCCCTTCAATTTTTTTCCTTTACTGACAGATGTGTGAAATAGATTGAAATTAATTTTCACATTAACTTTTAGCATCTGCCAAATTGTACACAAAGGCCAAAGCATGACATTTTAAAAAGAAAATAAATATTTGCAACTCTGGTTATCTTCATAAGTACTGGGCATTGAGTCTTGAATCAGATAATTGAGGAAGTGTGTTTACCTTAAGTAGAAGGGACTAAGGAATGCTAGAATAAGCCCAAAACCATAGGACTCACAAGTGAGTGCTATGAATCAGATGGACAAAGAGGTAATTTCCATACAGTAGGTCATGTGCTGTTAGTACCTAGGTGAAGAACATGCCAATATCAGAAACACAGGGAAAACAAAGAAAGGGATGCCAGGACCTCCTCATATTCAGAAATGTGGGAGACGCCAACCATCTAAGAGGATGCTCTGGCCGTTCTTCTGAAGCACTGTGCTCACCTTTCTATCTATCCATCCATGCCCCACAAAGGCATTTGGAATTCAACTTTTTTTTTTTTTAGGGTGGGGAAAGGTGTTTCTTATCTCTGTTATGATCTGATTATAAAACTCTGTATGCTTTAATTAGAAAAATGTACCTGCTCAGTATTTCAGGATTTCTGAGGCCTCTTTGGGAAGCCACGGAGCCAACTGCAGCGCCGCAGGGTTTAGAATCCTGTCTGGATTCCTTAGCTGCATTCAGCAGCCCAGAGGTTTTCAAACCTCCGCCCACACATCACCTGAAGAACGTTTAAAAATCCCACTGCCCAGGCCCCAGCCAGTTCAGATTAAATCAGAATCTTTGGGTGGGACCAGGCATCCATATGCAGTACATGTTTTAAACTCTTCAGGTGATTCTAAAGCGCAGCCAAGTTTGCGAACCAACTCCCTGGGCTCTTTTTGGTACGCAGCTGATCCAAACGCTCCGTGGTCTTTGGCGGCTTGTAGTCATCGAGTCAGAAACAGCAGCAAGGCGTCTACGGCAGAAATAATTTTCTTAGAACGATCCTAGCAAAGAGAAGCAAATTTGGGCGTGGGCGTGCCTGCGTCTTCGTCGCGCTTTCGCCGAGTCCCTAAGCGGCTGCAATGTCTTCAGCGAACACCGAGGGGCACCCTCTGCCGCCTCGCTCCACCGGCAGCGCCTTCCGATTTCGGCTCGCACAAAGAGCCCGGCCTCTTCCCGGGTGACATCACAAAGGGCCGATCCCCCGCCCCTTCGGCGCCACCACGTGTGTCCCCCACGCCCGGCGGCCACCGACTCAGTCCCTCGCCGGCCGGTCTGGGCAGCGGAGGACGGCGGCTGGCAGTGGCTGGAGGCTTCGCTATGGGCAGTTGTCCCTTTGCTCCCTCGCGCCCCGCTCTCCTCCCTGGTTCTCCGCAGCCGCTGTCGGAGGGGAGCGCCGGGAGGCGCCGATTGCAGCCGCCGCTGCCTCTCCCAGCCCGGGCGGCCGCGCCGCTGGGCAGGTGCTGAGCACCCCCAGAGCCTCGGGCGCCGCCTCCTTCCTCTGCCCCGCTGCCCGGCTACCGCAGCGCACATGGGGTGTTGGAGGTAGATGGGCTCCCAGCCGGGCAGGCGGCGGTGGGTGCGGCGCTGGGCAGAAGCAGCCGCCGACTCCAGCTGCTGGAGAGCCACGCGCTCCCGGCGCCCCTGCGACCCCCGCGCGCGACCATGGGGACCTCTGCGAGCGGCAGCAGCGCCCCAGCCTCCCGCGGCCGCAGTGCCGGAGCCACGATGACCGCGGCGTCCCTCCTCCTGGTGAGCCCTCGGGGGACACCGCGCGGGAGCTGCAGGCGCCGTTTCCCGGCGCGGGGCGGGTCCCAGGCCCGGGCGCAGGCTGCGGGGGGCGGGCGGGGGGCGAGCCCGCTGCGTTAGGGGGCTTGCAGAGGGAGGAAGACACCCCGGAGGGCTCCGACCCGTCATTTGGGGGAGCCGCGGGGCTCAGCCGGGGCTGGAGAACGAAGGCAAATTGTTTTCCTTGCGGCCGGACCGCACTGGAGGAGGCGCTAGAGGTGGCTCCCGGGCTTCTTGCGCATTTCGGTCCCCCCCTCCCCGCCCTCCTCTCGCCCCTTGTGCCCGCAGCCTTTTCCTCCATCCCCAGCCCCTGGCAGCTGCCCCCTCCGCGTGTTCTGGGGCCGGGGCTGCGGTGTGCGGAGCGCAGAGCTGGCCTCGGCCGCCGCTTTGTTGCAGCCGCAGTGTCATGTGGGGATGCTACCGCAGTGGCGGAGAGGGACCGGTGCGCGCCGGACGCGGGGACTGCCGGGCACCCCGCTTTGCTGTCCCTAGCAGGGCGCAAGCTGCCCCTCCCCCATGTCTGCTCGGGTGGGTCCAGTTTCTGTATTCCGGAAAAAAAAAAGAACTCTAGGGTCTACCCTCCCGAGCCTCCAGAACGCCGGCTCCCAGCCAGCCTGAGCGCTGGCATTTGAATGGAGGAAGGGAGAGAGAGGTCCACATAAAGGAAGATAAATTCTCCTCACTCTTGTCTATCCCTCGTTTACCTGTGGCCAGGCAAGTGGCCCTGCAGGGTGGGGTAGGTTCCTTCTTCAGCACTTAAACTACGTTCAGCTCCAAGGCGTGTCCTATACCTTACTTTGTCCTTTATCCCTGACCTGGTCAAAGCCAGAAACCACTTCTGATCCAAAACTTATCCCCAACTTCCCCAGATCCCTTCCCCTTCTTTCCCAACTGTTAGGGAGGAGGGGACTACTGAGGTGGACAAAATTTCTTTGAGATCAAGCCCTTGAGCCACCAGAAGCTTCCCATGCCTATCTTTTTGTCTCTGCTGGGTCGATGGAGAGTCTTAGCTAAAAACCAAACAAAAACAAAAAAACAAGAGCCTATTTTCACGGCAGGGCTGCACAAGGGAAAGGCAAGCTGGCTGTCTCCTTCCCAGAAAGGGTTTAATGCCTGGCCAGCCAAGATTTGCTTAGATCCCAGGCCATTGCAGTTGCTATGGCCTGGGAATTCATCCTACAGACACTCTGGTTCCCTGTGTGAGTGTGTGTTTTAAGGGGAAGAGAGAGACTAAAGAAAAGTTTGGTGCTGTTAGCATTTATAATAAGGCAAGGCCCAGTCTTCCTTCAGAGACTCTTTTCTGCCCATTGATAGTAATGGAAAAGTCAAGATTTATATTTTTGAAACCATTGTGGGTGGATGGTGAGCAAAAGGGGGTCTCTTTAAGCAGTGAACTGGACTGACAGTGTTGGTGTGGAGAGAAACCCATCAAAATCCATGAGAGTAATTCTAATATCAGTGGGGTTAGGTCTGTCCTTTGGTTTCCTCCTTTTCAGCCTTAGATCTATTACTCTACCCCACCACATGCCTGTCAGGTCTCTCCAACACTTATGATTACTATGTTCCCCATAAAGTCCACTCTTAGATTAACTCTTAAATCAGTGCAATATTTTATTTATTTTTACCTTTTAGTGTGAGCTAAGTGCTTAAAGTAAGGTCTTGATGTAATTGAAGTGTAGGTTGCTTTTCCTAAATCGTTAAGCTCAGTTTATGTAGAAATTGTGCATTGGATTTGTAACTGAAGACCTAAGAATTTGCATTTTCCTATCTCTTTTAAAAATGAAATGTATAGTGGAACTTAGAAGCAATGTCAAGGTGTTAATTAAAATAGGAGTCCTTGATCTCCTGCTAACTACAACGGGAATAGTTTGAGGTTAACCCCTTTGTCTTGAAGAGTGACTGAGGAGGTGTACCAGGGGTTCCCAAGGGCAATGTTACCATAACTCCCAAGCAGGGTGGGGAGGCAATGTCTTTTATTTTTTCTATCCCCACTCTGCAAGCTCCTGTCCTCAGGACAGGTGTTATTAAGCTATAACATGATGATCTTGTTACATTGTTCCAAGGATTATTTGTCCTATCAGGATTCTTGAACATGTGGAAATGACAGACACCAGGTAACAGAGCCCAGGTAAACATGTCATGATGCTCAGAGCACTTCTGGTGGGGGGTGTGTGACCTACCCATATATTGCAGTTAGACTAAAAAATAATGAATTCAATAAAATGTCCTGTTTATTATGTCTTTCAGTTACCCCTCTTTCAAATTTCTCTATCATTGTGTGGCAATGTTATATTTTTGACAATTTTCATGTCATGACAAGCTAACTGTATGAAAGGGAACTTAGAAGCTTAAAAAACTAACATTTGTACTTATATATAAGATATATATGACATATAGTATGATATACATACATATAAAACTGTGTCAGGTGCTTTATATACAGTATCTTATTCTCAACATCTCTGTGAAGCAGATGGTCTTATCTCCATTTTACAGATGAGAAAATGGAGTCTGCAGAAACTTCATTGGTTTGTTCTGGGCCACACAGCTCACAAGTGACTGCACTGTGGCTGGAACCCAGGACTGTCTGACCCCTCAGCCCATGCTTTCCCCCTCTCTTGTGGCATAGTGCCTGTTTCACAACCCCAGATTGCTAGATGATGAAATGTGTAACAACAGGGAAGGGCTCTTTGGGGGAAGGTTGAGAACTGGTGGTTTGTTGCAGAACATTAAGGCAAGTTACATGAGCACCTTTGGAAGGAAGTGTTCTTGATGCTCGCACTTCTGTTTCTGTTGAGTTGTGTCTGCATGATATTGGAAAATAAACCATAAACCGAAAGACAAAATATTATATGTTCTAGGCCAAAAGTCTGGAGAGAAGATGAATGAGACCTTTTGGTTTGTGCCAGTGTTAAGTAATGCTCTAGAAGGCATTGCCCAGTGTGACACAACCCACTCAGAGGTGTTTTTTGCCCTCAGGGTGCTTGCTTTGACTAGACCTATGGAATGTTGGCAGTTGGGGCAGTCAGAAGAGAAGGGGGAGTTATTGGTAAGGAATGAGGTTTGAAGTTTTGGAAACTGCGATTCTGCATGTATTATGAATTTGCTGTATGAGTTTGTCCAACTATGTGTGCTAGCCTAGAAAGTACCAAGTATTAGTGTTTGTCACTGTCATTGAGACTGGACATCTGGCTTAGTGCCATTCCCTGACCTTCACTTATTGAAGTTAATTATCTGATATCTTGGCACTTGACTTGAGCTGTTTGATTAAGCAGGCATGGAGTGGTCTGGTGAGGGCTGCAGTCCTGAATGGACTTGGTGGGAAGTTTAAGTAGAACTATGAATTAGGGCTAATAAAATATACAAAAGATTTTCTCCTTTCTGTATACCTTGGCTCCACAGTCCTCAAGTGTGAAAGCTGGAAGGGAAAGATGAAAGGGGAATAAAACAGCCTAGATTGAGGAAAGAACTTATTTTCCATTTACTTTGAACACCTTCTCTGAGAGAGGCACTATCCCAAGGCAGTGGGAACCCAAGGATTAATTAGGATTTGGATCTTGCCTGCAAGAACAATTTGTATGGTATATAAAATGTACGTGGCTATTGGTATTATTGGTTGGGCTTCACTCTTTCCTATATAATTGGTGGGTGAACATACTAAAAGTAATACATAAAATGTGATTGTTGTTAAAATCTTTAAACTACTTGAAGTAACTTTGGCTATTAGTCTGAAAGTCAGAGGAAGAAAAATCCACATTTCAAAATAACCTACTTTAGCTTCAGAATGGCAAATACGGACCTGTACTGGAACGCAAATTTTCTGACTTATCCCATGAATCTCCTATCTCAGTTGTCAGAATGTATAGAATGAGATTAAACTTTTTTTTTTTTTAATCTGTTCTGTTTCTGAAGTTATATGGCTGAACCTGCTGCAGGTCTAGTCCAAAACAAAGAAACAAACAAACAGACAAACCTCTAGTGTAAATAAAATACATGAGCACACTAAATCAGCCAGAAAAAAAAAAAATTCTAGTAATGGAAAGTATACTGACTTAAATTCAGGAAATAAAAAACAAACAAACAAACCAAAAACCCGAGTAAATTGGAAGAGATCTACCAATCGGCTAAATGACATATGTTGTTGTAGTTAAATTTGGACATACTCTATCAAATGGTTGAATATGGTAAGCACAGTTAATGCTATATTTTCCAGGAGGCCGCTTTGTCCAGGAATGTCCTTATTGGATAGAGGCAAGTAAGTACGAGCTGCTGCGCTGGCTCTAGAGGGTGGTCTGTGTATTTTCTGCATCATAGATCAGAAGGCTGAGGCATCACTCTTGAACTTCACACTGACTCAGTCTGTGAAGAGGAGAGGTAAAGCTTCTTTGGAGCCCCCGTATGCAAGTTGTAAGTTGGTTTTGTGCTCAGCTGGCCCTTTGTAAAGGATGTAAACTATAATTGGCTTAAGTAACCTTTATTAAATTATTTTGGTGACGGAAAATGGTCAGATGCATCATCAGACTTTTCTGGGGCTAGTATGAATTGACTTTTCATTGTGGAAACTGCAATACCTCTTCCAGTAAGCACTCATATTCTGCTGGCCTTCTTTCCCCAACCAGGCTTGGCAAAGTCTCGTGGTGCCAGGTCACTGGTAACTTCCTGGCAAACTCAGGTGCTTCACTTCTGTGGCAAGAAGAACCCAGGTTATCTCATTGCCTTTGGACATCTGTCTGATAATTGTTTGGAGCAGACTCAGTCTGGATCAGCAGTCACAGATATGTCTGACAGAATGAAAACTGAAGTCAGAAAAAGGAATCAATTGGTCCTCAGAACTGAATTTCTATTTAGCTCCTGCTTTGTTGCTGCTGGAGTAGCAGCTGCTGAGCTTTGATTCTTTAAGAAAAGAGGGGAAATCGTGAATATATACAGGCCTTGCCTTAGTGTTTGTATTTGTCAAATATCAAAAATAAACTGGAATCCAAAATTGGCTTGAATTCTGCCACCTGGTTTTCCTGCCCCCTCCCATTTCCAGCCTGGGTCGAAGAGGAGAGAAGCTGGACAGGTTCTAACCCAGGAGGAAGCTGGCAGAATGTCAGTGATGGGTGCTAGACTTGGGGCTTTAGGGAGGTGGGGCTCCTTTTTATTAGGCTATAGATTCAAAGCAGTAGTGATCTCACTCTTCTTGAGGGGTGCTAAAGCCACCCTCTTCTCCCTATCTGGGTGTGTGTGTGTGAGCATTCTGGCCTTGGAGATTACAGACATTAGCAGTGGTGGGAAAGTTGTGCTCAGATGGACTTCAGACAGGGTGGGCATGAGCACAGTGTGGGTGAGTAGTTAGGGCATTGAGCTATGGTCCCATCTTCTCTTCAGAATATTTGAAAATTACATGTAATACTGTTGTCAACAAAAACAAAAACAGGAAGAGGGGTCTTAATAAGCTAAGTCATAGCAAAGCTCATTATATGATCTTTATCTATTTTCTCATGTACTCTTCTACCACCAGAATTGCTTGGTGGCTCAGTGGCTTGTAACCATTTGCAAACCTGTTTTGGGTGAAGGAATGTGAGTTTAATGGATTTAGGAGTGAGTCCATGGGTCCTAGAGTCAAATGAGAGCTGCTGTGGGTTCAAGAGGGCTTTAGAACTGAGAACTCAGAGCGAAGCAATATCAGTGGCTGTTAATTTTAATCCTTGATATTGATATTGCTAACTCCTATTTATCGAGTACTTACCAATGTTGAATACATTCTACCAAAGATCTCAATAAATCTTACAAGGCCAAGGGGTAGTAGCATTAGATCCATTTTACAGTTGAGGGGCTGAGGTTTTAAGAGGGGTCACGGCTAAGCAACTGGCAACTGTTAGAGAGAGGATTCACATCTAGGCCACCATGGCTTCATACGCACTGCTCTTTTTGCTGAGTTCTGGGTAGAGGACGAATAGCCTTAATTACCGGAATTTTGTTTCCTGTTAAGGGAATGGTTTTACCCGAGAGTTGAACATTCTCTTTCCATCTGATGAGCACTGCTGCTCCATGATGGCACTTGGAAGGTTAACCCAAATGGCTGATTATAAAGTGAGAGAGAGAGAGAGAGAGAGAGAGAGAGAGAGAGAGAGAGAGAGAGAGAGAGTGTGTGTGTATTGAAAGGAGAGGGCGTGGAGTCATTGGCAAGCTTTTTCCTATGGTGTGACTCTGACGGGCAATGGTGCCATGGTTAAGATGGAAAGATACTCTTAAAATTGAAATGTTATAAATAGGGAATGGATACTTTGCTTTCCTGTTACTGGGTCATTGAAAAATATTTGCTTAGTGAGTAACAGTGTGACATGGGTTCTGCTTAGCAATGTAGTTTCAACTCACTTATCCTGAGAAATTGAGGACCTTTTAGGGTTTTCTTTGCTGCCAATCTGATTATTTGCATAGGATTAGTGCATTGGTTTGCATCATCTGTTGTTAGAATTTCCTTTGTTAACTTTTCATTTCAGGTCTCTTAGAAACTGGTTTAACTCCATGATTGTGTGAGGTTTATCACACTCCCTGATAGAGCTCTCTAAGCAAGCTTTTAAACTTATCTCCTCAGAGACTGTAGATACTGGGTAGACTAAAGAAAGGTAAAAGGTGAGAGGAAATTTAATCACTGGTTCTGGGAAAGAGGTTGGAATCCTGGTCTCCCAAAGAACTTTTGAGGAAAAAAAAAAGAGCATTATCTGATTTAATCTTAGCATGGCCAGGTCATCTTAATCAGGATTAGGAAAGGTGGGAGTATTGGGAAGAGGAGAAAAGATTCAAATGGTGACATTTTTCCCAGAATAATTTAACTGGCTATTATTCATTCCTCACTCTTCCTTTACTTCTAGAAGTCCAGAGTTTCTCTCTTGGGTTTAAATCTTGTGCTGAAACCGGGTCCAGGGAAATACCAAATCAGACAAGATTTGGGTATGCTTCTCTCCTCATCTGGAATGCTCAGAGCCAATATTTATATTCCATTTCAACTTCTCAAAGATGACAGACAATGCACTATTCATCTCTGTGTTTCTGGCTCAATGCCATGACTCATAGAAGTTGTAAACTATTTGCTCATTCTAAAGTTAGAGGACAGTTGGAACTTGAGCTATATATCACTAATTTGAGCTATAATTTAAGAGTAAGTGAATTATTAACAAAGAATGTTTAAAACTTAATCAGGCTGGCAGACTACAAGAACCTAGAGGGTATGCAGTTCTCTTTATTTTTCTTCCGAATTCCTTTTTATTTTTTGACAGTATACAAACATTTACATGTCGTTAAAATGAATGTATATGTACTTGCCTGTGTTCTGCTTTTCTTTTCTCTTCTCTTACAGAGAAGATATTTTTATTTTTCATTCATTTAATACACATTTACAGTGCATCTCTTAAATGTCAGGCATTGCTTGCCTCTAGGTATATGATAGTAAAAGACTGTTCATGGTCCCTCCTTTTTGAAGTTCATACTTTATCAAGAAAGACAGAAGGGGGTGATGTGTAAGAAGGATGAGCCTACTTAAAGAGCAGAAGTAAGAGTATGCTAGTAAGAGGGAATAAACAGCATATGGAATGGCCCAGAGGTAAGAAAGAGCCTGCATGTTCAAGGAATAGAAAGATTGTCATTGTAGTTGGTGCTTAGTGAATAGGGACAAAGGAAGTATAGACTGAGGTTGAAGAGATAGTCAGGGGCCAGATCATACAAGACCTTTAAAAGTGTGCAGGTGTCAAGACATCCCTCAGAGTACAGTGAAAAGCAGGGCTATAATATGGCCCGAATTAGGTTTTTTAAAAGACCTCTCAGGAAGCTCTGGAGAATGGATTAGAGAAGAAAGTAGAGAAGCAAGGAGCAGTTGGAATCTTTTGCTGTACTTCAGGGGAGAGATGATGGTTCTGGGGTGGTGACAGTGAAGATGGGGATTACTAGATAGACCTGAAAGATTTTGGAGAGTTTACTAATTGTGAGATATGAGGGGGCAGATGGGGTTGAAAGAAAACAATCATCAAGGCTGACTCTCTGGTTCCTGAGTTGAGTCTCTGGTGGTCTGATTGCTTTGAAGGGGAAGGCTGGGGGGAGGATTGGGTGGGATTGGGGAACCCAAAGTGTGCATGTTTATTACCAAGTTCGAGGTACCCATGATTTCATGTCAATTGAAGCCTCCATGCCTGCCATTTACAAACAGCCAGTTGGCGGTGTGTTGAGCCTCTCTGCTGGTGGACGCTTGGATTGGTTTTCTCTCCCTGGAAGCAAGCAGCCCTAGCAATGAAGTTGTCTCTGTACAAACCAGTTGCTCTTTTTTCCTTTTGGGTTGTTCCCAAATACACCAAAAGAGAGGTGTCTTTGAGGTGTAGTCCCTGAAGTGCAATTCTAGGTCACAGGAAACGACAGTTTTATGGCTCTCGCTGTGCATTTCTAGGTTGTCTTCAGAAAGACCGAGTTAATTTAGAGTGCCACTAGCAACCTATAGACATGCCTTCGATCCCTCAAGCCTGCCAGCGTCGAAGCTCATGATTTTTATTAATTGATGTTGCTTTATTATAGATATGTAGGGATCCTTGCTTGTGTAAATTTACATTCTAGTAGTTGCTAGGAGCATCATAAACTTATCCATGTGATAGATGCCTTTGCAATTACTCCTGTCCCCCTCTGTCTTAACTATTGAGTGGAATTATTGTTAACCTCATTTGCATTAATTCTTTACATTTCACTTGTAAGCTTGTATTAGTGTATATGGCATGTATTTTTACATATTAATACTTTTTATATTATAATAATTAATAACACAAAGTTTTATGTTAATCTAAACCCATTTTATTTTTCGTGTCTGAGAGTATCTTCTTTGTTGCTGATGGTGATTTTGTTTTAATCGTTAGGAATTGATCTCTTTACAGATGGGCTAAATAAACTATTGTGATTATTTTGAATTTTATATTTGATCTTTTTAATGTTTGGTTTTTGACTTTTCTGGACCTTAGTGTCATGGTGCTGGTGCGAACTACATGAGTGTGTTTTGTTCATACACCTTGTGATGAGTAAAGGATTGTGTGGTCAATAAGTTTGGGTAGTCCTGGGTTCAACTGAGTCATTATTTTCTGCAGGGCCTCCTGGATCCATCAATAGGCTAATATTAATTGTGCCTCTCTACGGGAGGGTTGCAGTCAGGAGCATTTCTTAAACTTTTAGACTAGGGATTAGAAAACTTTATCCATAAAAAGCTACATGTAAGTAAATATTTTTGGCTTTGTGGACCATGTGGTCTCTGCGGAAACCGCTGAGCTCTGCTTTTGTAGTACTTTGAAAGCAGTCTTAAGCAACAATACCTAGAAGAATGGGTGTGGCCGAGTCCCAACAAAACTTGATTTGTGGATGCTGAAATTTGAATTTCAAATAATTTTCATATGCCACAAACATATTATTCTTTGTATTCCCTCCCCCCCCAGCTAACTATTTAAAATGTAAAACCACTCAGTCTGTGAGCTATAAAAATGCAGGAAGCAAGACCAGAGTTAGTTCACTCATGTTTTAGACCCTAGAATCATTAACATTTTATGGGATTAGATCAGGGAAACTTTGGAAGATGCTTACTTAAATCCTTTTCCATTTATCTAGAGTGTACTCAATAATAGTAAATCTTCTCTCTTGTGTTTTCTCATTTGCTATATACTAAGTTTATATTTTAAATCTGTTTTGAAATGCTCCTTTGTTTGTTTTTTACCTCATTGTTGTGCAGTCTGTATTTTGTTTTGTACTGTGCTCCCTGTCTAGTAAGTATGTTTTAGGATTACAGCTTTTTAAAATCTGAAGTCTTTGATACGTTTCTCAGGAAGTGGATATTTGGATTTTAATTGAGGGAATTTTAAAAGACTGTCTAATTGCAAGAGAACGAAGCTAAAACATAGTAAAACAATAAGTAGAGCAGTGATAATGAAAATAACTAACATTTATGGAGCACTTACTTGTGTCACACATGTTCTATCGACTTTATCTGTATTAACAATTGTGAAAGCTGTCTTAGGAGAACAAATATTGCTATTATCTCCTTTACTTTAAAGAGGAAGCAGAGACAGAGTTGAGCCCCTTGCCCAGACCCCCCAGCTAGAAACTGGTAGAACTGGGTCTGCTCAGCATCCTCCAGGCTAAAATAGGTTTTGCTTATAATTTTCCTGCTGGAGCTGTTGCACCTGACTGGTGTTAGTTTTGCGTTGGTTTGTATAAGGATTCTTTAAGTTCTTAGTGAGCACAGAAGAGTATTTCCCTTATCCCTTTTCCACTGTCTTATCCACAGAATGGCTTCTCCTCGTAGGTGGGGGTCTTAGCCTATGGAAATGGCAATTACAGTGGATGGAAAGAAATAGAGTTCTGTGGCCCAAGGACTGAATGCTGAGTGTGCACTCTCATCTGCATTGCAGGTTCCGGGGAAGATGATATTTGGGTTAAGTCTTGCCCATTTTTTTCTTTTTCCCAGTGTCCCCTAAGCTTGCCTCCTTTCAGTCCTGTAGTCAGCACATTTTAGCTTTGGCATTTTCTATATTTTCAGCTTTAACAACAGTCTCTCCTTTTGCCCTAGCAACAAAAGACTTTTTTTTAAATCAGAAAAGATAGTAGGAAATGCAAGAGGCAACCAATTTATATAACATAACTGGGAACAGTTCTGTCTGTGCTTTATGGAAGCTTATCCTTGGAACTTTCCTCTTCACACTTTCTTTTTCTCTCTTCAAACCTAGAGAATTCCCAGCAGTCAGTACCTTGCTGTTACAAATTTAATGTGATGCTCAAAATAAAATGATCAGAAATTCTGGAGGTGCCTAGCTCTGCCCGGCTTTTGCTTTTTGATCATCTGTTAGCATTATAGTCACCATTTCAAGAGTAACTTGGTTACCTCAACTTTGTTGTAATATCCATAGTAAATGAGATTCCTATTAAAATACTAGTTTTATACAGCATTAAAATTTTTCTATATTAAACTCATAAGTAGTCTTCCTGCTTATCCATTACGAGTAGATAAAAGTTTATCATTGTCTTCAATTTCATCATTTTCCATTAAAAATTATTGGAATTTGATAAGGAGCAAGAATGACATAAATATGTAATACTTGTAAACTGCAAGAATTTTTTTTCTCTCATTTGTTTGAAGGATGAAGTCATGGGATAAGAATTATTAAAGATAAATTGGTTTCAATATTCTAACATATATTAGCACATCTGGGTGCTTCTTGTCTTCAGTCAGGTCCGTCTCTGTGCCCTAAAGTACAAGTGACACTAGGACAGGTAATGTGAGTCACATAGTGAGTGTGAGACCCTGGAAGCTGGTCATTTTACAGCTACCAATTCCCTCCTTTGAAATTTGCTTTGTCCTGGGTTTACCTTAATCATTCAATAAATATTTATAGTGTTCCTACATGCCGTGCAGTTTGGGATGGTACACTGAAATTTGCTCATTTATCCATTATTGATGGTGAAATACGTGTCCTGAATAAATGAAATTTTCCAAATAACTAAAGTTTAAGATAGAGTGAACATAGATAATTTCTGAAGAATAATCTCATTACGCTGCTTATAATTCTAAGCATCAAGTCAGTGTAATCTTTTTTATAGAATGATTTAAAAAAAATTCTTCATTACATTTGCTTGTAATATAATATAAAGTTACAACTTAAGCACCATACTGAGCATAATTCCTATAAGTGAGTTATGGTTCTGTTTAAAGAGTGATATCATCAGGGTCTTCGGAGGTGAAACAAATTATTAGCCCTTACACCGAAAGGTGCCAGATTGCTATGTCTCTGGGTTAGCATGGCTACATGGTGGAGGCTATTTGGTTTTCTCACAGTTGCTTTTATACCTGTGCTCATCTCCAGCAATCTCCTCTACCACCACACTTTAATTTGCTGCTTATTATTATTTATGACCTGCAAATTCGTTCATTCATTTAGTCAACGAGCACCTGTCAGGTGCACTATGAATTGGGTACTGTCCTTGGATGGCATTGGTATGTAAAATAAACTCTATCCTTGTTTTCATGGAACTTGTGGTCCAGAGGAGAAGACACACTAACTGGATAAATATGGAATTGTAAAATTATGGTAGTCATATAGAAAAAAGGGAATGGCGGGGGAGACAGTGAAACCTAATCTAAGTTGGGGGAGAGGAGGACAGGATGACATTCCAGAGGATGTCCTATCTCTTTGAAAGATTTTGCATTTTGTTCTAAGTCATGTGGAAAGCTATTGAGAGTTTTAATCAGGGGATGAAAGTAACAGATTTGGGATGTGAGGTAGAGTGGGTGTCAAGAGAGAAAGCCAAAGCCTCAGTACTCATTGCTAACATTTAGAAGGGGCCTGAGGGTTCTGGTAAGTGAACTCCTAGTCCCCTGTATTTTTTGACATTTCTGTTGACTGATCAGTGCAGGTATTGGCAGACTTTATTATTTTTTTTTCCTCTAAAAGGGCCAGATAGTAAATATTTCAAGTTTTAGGCCATATGATCTTTTTTGCAACTATCATTGTAGCATGATATCTTCAGGGTCTTTAGGTATAGACAATACCTAAATCAGTGACTGAGTTCCAATAAAACTTATTTACAAGAATGAGTGGCATGCAGGATTTAGTTTGCTGACTCCTTAGCTCAGAGGATGCTTTATTCATTTTCATGCTCTTTGTTTTGAAGTGGTTGAGCAAGGGAGGAAATGCCATCTACATGGTTGTTTCTGATGTCCTTGGCCTTGTGCTGCTAATGATCATTACATACACAAACATTACAAGACAATATACAATTAGCACCAAAATGACGAACAGAAACAGGAAATGCGATGAAGAGTTTGCTCATCTGGTTGGAATCTGGGTGTCTGGGAAATATTATAAAGGCTTCGTGAAGACAGTGGAACTTGACACAGATGCCTTGAAGGTTAGAGTTCAATAAAGGTTAGAGTTTAATACAATCTAGTCCAACATGCTCGTTTTACAAGCAAATAAAACTGATCTTAAGGCAGAGGCTGGATAAGAACACTCTGTTTTCTAAATCTTTGCCCAGATATTCCTTTCTCTTCATGTCTAGTCTTTCCACAGGCTAAAAATACAGATATGGTTTTAATGTTAATACTATATCATGTTAATACTGTGTCGTATTAGTAGAGAGGAGGAGTGATGAGTTTCATGTTATGAGTTGCATGAAGACTTTTTTTGTCCTTGAAGAAAGCGGTCCTCAAAAGGCTGAGAGCATCATGGCTGTAACTGTCATTTGGGATGAGAAGGAAAGAAAAGAGAAATAAATGGGTGGGGCGTGTTAAGGGAAGGAGAGGAATATAGAATATAGGAAAATGCATGGTACACTGACATGTGGACAAAGAGGCAATCTACATGTCCTCAGTAGGCAGTATCTCTATATTAAGGCATATCTATACTGTTGGAAAGAACTTGACCCATTATAAAGAATGAAGTAGTCTATATGTTCTGATATGGAAAGATTTCAGTGATGGAGTATTAAAAAAAATGAACAAAATCAAATCACTGAATAGTTTGTATAGCCTGTCTGCTTTAGATATATAAAACAAATCAAAAGCAACCGAAGGAGCCAACTTAAAGTGCGTAAGTGTGCATTATTATGTATAAATGCTCAGAAAAGGGTCTAGAAAGATACACATCAAAAAAGAGTGAGTTTCTCTGGGGATGAGTGGATTTGAGCATAGACTTTAAACGTTTTATTCTATTTTGTAATGCTCACTTTTATTATAAGAATAATAATGAAAAAAGAACAATATTAAAACAACGAAAAGAGCCAGGTTGGGAAAGAGGTGGAAGGAGGGGGCTTTGACAGTGGAATTTGGCTGTCTCCAAAGTGTTTCTCAGGATCAGAGAAAATTCAAGCCAGAGGGGTCAGGACTTAGTTCAGCTGTTCCAAAATGTGGTTGGGCATCAGAATCACTTGAAAGCTTAAAAACAACAATAAACCAAAACAAAACAAATTCCTGGCCCCACTGTAGATCTCCATGATCTCAGGTGATGGACTGAGGATGTGAATTTTTAAAAAAATCTTTATAATTTTGATGCTGCATTTGAGGACTGGGGCTTAATGAACCTCTGATTTAATTTCCTCTCCTCTGTACAAATGAGAATTCTGGCTCTTGATGAGGTAGGACCCAGCCTTGGGTGTTCTGACTCCCATTCCCTTACATTTTTCTTTTCTTTTCTTTTTGTCATTATTAATTATTATCATTTATGCCTACAGCACCTGGTCTTCCGAAGTGGTCACTCATCCAAGTACTAACCAGGCCTGACCCTGCTTAGCTTTCGAGATTAGACATCAGGCTTGTTCAGGGTGGCATGACCGTAGACCATGGACCATGGCTCCACTGGGGTGCGAACTCAGGACCTTCTGTGTGTAAAGCAGACATGCTAGCTGCCACACTATGGAATCACGTCCTCCATTGCACTTTTCAATGATAGTCTCTTGATTCAGGTGTTTTCCCTAACAGTAGCTTTGAAGTATCTCCTAAATTCGTTTTTTACATTTTATAAGGAACATTCTTAAATACTGTTTTTGAACTTGATCCCCTTGCTCCTCACTACCCATTGCTTCACCCCAGAATTATCTTTTAGAATAATTGTTACATTGTTTTAATTTTCTTAGAAACCAGAGGGTTGCCACCAGGCTAAGAAAAAGTTGTAGTTTTAGATGATGAGTCTTCTAAAACTAACTTTTCTTAGGTGCCACCTTTGTCTGTTCAGGGAAAGAGACATTGCCAACTTTTCCTCTCAGCATGGATTTAGTGAGGATGAAAAGCCTAGGGAACAGTTACTCCAGCTTTGTAGCTCAGATGGGTTTAGCCGTTAACTCTGGAATTGGAAGAGCTCTTAGAGAGGTTCCTCTAGCACAGTGATTTTCAAATTTCGTACAGGAGTAAACCTTCCTTCAGATGAATTCGTGCGTAGAAGCCCCTTTAGTAAATTGGTAAATCAGAGCTTCCGAATTTGAGGGAGAGGTGGCGAGCTTGAATCCCTACCTCCCGTGGCCCTGAGCTGCACCCCCCTGGCCTCCAGGGCAGCCCTGAGCACTGTGCTCTCTTGAGTCCAGTTTGAAAACCACTGATTTCTTCCCGTTTCTCCTTCCATAAGTAATCATTCCCCAAATCCAGCTGATTGACCTCTCAGATCTACTGTCTTCTTCTCTTTCTACATGGCCTCTACCCTGGTCCAAGTTACCCCCAACTTCTACCTTGGCTTTCACCTTCCTAGTGGGTTTTCTCATCTACTTTCTCCCCACACCACTTTCACCTTCTACTCTGCTGCCGGGTAACTTTCTTTATTCACAAATGTGGTTATGTTCCTCTACCCCCAACCTCCGATACAAATATATAGTTACTTCACGTGCATTTTGGATTAGGAAGAAATTGTGGAGCCTCTCCAAGTTTAACTATGGCTACTGTGTTGCATCTCGAGGTGGAGCCACATGAGCTTCTTCGTTCTTAAACTGACCGTCCTCTGCTTTAGACTTTTTGTCTGGGGCTCCCTTTGCCAAATCTCCCTTCACTTCCCCTGCCCCTCATTAAGTTTTGCTTCTCTAATCTTCAGAAATATTTGAAGATATTTCTCTAACATCCATGAGTTAGGAAGTACTTGCTAAACCCCCTCTCATAGGACTCTATTTCTCCTTCTCAGAGGAATCTCAATTCAAATTAAGTAATGACCGATATAATCACCTGTTTCTGTCTGTCCTGCTTTAGAAGGTAAATGCCTGTGAGGACTGCAATAGAGTTTGCAAGGTTCTCTCTTCAGCCCATGTTATGGTGCCTTCTGCACACATAGCAGGTCTTTAGTGATCATTGGTCCAATGCTTTCATAGTGTCTAATTTGTGCAAAAATCTCATGCCTAGTGTTCAACCTAGGTGAGAATGCTGAGGCATTGTTGTATGTTAGCTCTATTTCCAGGAGCTAGAATTGCCTACCATAGCATGAGGTAATTTTTAGAGCCACATTGTCTTAAGTGGGTTACCTGATATGATGCAGTTTAAAGAGCCCAGAGCTTCGCTTTAATTAGAAACTTGATCAGTTATTCTAAATGAACAAAGAACTGAAAACTTCACTTAATGAGTGGGGAAATGTATGGGTACCTATGAGGTCTGAAGGTGGGTTTTGCATCCTGCTAGGGAGACCTCTGGTAATTCAGTAATCAGGGGACTAATGCAGAACCTAGTAGCACCCCCAACCTTAGATTTTGAAGTGTCTGGGGAGATATATGAAGCTACAGAAAGCCGATCCCCAACCCTACGTCCTGACACACACAAAGTGAACTCTGTCTCTCTGTGCTTGTTCATCAGAGCCACCCCTTGGATGTGTGTCTGGCTTGACTGCCCAGCCTCTCTGCCCAGGTAGGGGGCCATACTTAGGCCCCACAGCTTATCAGAGTGATGTTTGTCCCCAACCACGACTCTCTGGCTAGAATGCCCATTCTGTTCTCTGCTTTCATTTGATTTGCGCAAGTGTAATCACCTGCCATTTGGATTATTTATACATCTTTTAAACTTCCAGAACACTGCAGTTATCTATGACTGCTTTTGTTCTTAGAAACTAGATATGAAAGAACTCAGAGCTAAGTGCAGAGTAGAGCCCCTTTTGCAACCTCTTGGGTTGGGTCCTTTGTGTAGGAGATATTGGGACATGACTTGTCTTCATGTGCTTGCCAAATGGCAGTTGTGCTACTCAATCCAGTGCATCTGCTGTACTGGGGCTGGGGCTGATTTTGCAAAGACAAGAAGCAAAAAAAAAAAAAAAAAAGCCAGAAAGGAAAAGGGAGGTTATTACATAATTTATCATTATCAAGCAGATTCCTTTTCTTCAGAGTTGAAGATGAAGTTAAGTTTCTTACCAAGAAAATCAACCACTATCCTTTTTGGTCTCAGATTAAAGAAAAGATGAATGTATTCTCATAAAGTGAAAATTTGTTTTCAATATACTAGAGGCAGCTCTGGGACAGCGTAAAGAACTTCAAGGGTGACTTTTGGTTTAAATAGTTAAATTTGAGGTAGATAAGAATTGAATCTTAGGTTAAATTTCAAGGTGCTAAGGAGACAGGAACTCTGATAACTTTGAAAAAAAAAATCCTTACTTTATTCTTTCAGCTACTGGCACAGGGACAAATTTAGAAGGAATTTTCTCTGTTGGATAGCTGAAGTTGAGGCAGCCACTACTTTCTTGACACATAACCTCTCCATTTTGTAGAAGACAAGAACATTTTCTTGTTGGGACCTCTCAATCTTCATTGATGTAGAAAAGTTCTCTTATTTATTTGTTTGTTTGTTTGTTTAATTGTTTTTAGGCAAGGTAACCCTTGGTTGACCTTACAGATTGCCAGGAACTTGTCAGTTTACAATCCTTATTTTTTTTATTTTTCAACACCTACAGCTCCTGGTCTTCCTAGGTGGTCTCCCATCCAAGTACTAACCAGGTGCCACCCTGCTTAGCTTCTGAGATCAGATGAGATCGGGCTTGTTCCAGGGTAACAAGAAAAGCTCTCTTTTAATATTTGTTCTTAAATGCTACTTCTGCCCCCCAAGAAGGACCTCAGGATTTAGTACCACAAATATAATTTCCTTTGCTCCAAGTTTTCATTCTAGAAGCTAGTATAAAATTCTGTCCAGCTGGGTGAAGTTTCTGTTCTATTGATTAAATTTAAATGTCTGTTGAGTTCATGCTGAGCCCAGCTTTGTGCTTGGGCTCCTAGGAGGCTGCAGGTCCGTGTTTCATTGACAATGGCCTTCAGAGCTGAACAGATAGGATATGCATCTAAAAGCATCAATTCTGTTGTTTAAAATACATTAAGAATGCCATGGGCCTACTTCTCTTTTGCAAAATAACCAATCAAAAACTTCGCAGAGTTGAAACATTTGAAAAAACCATGCCATGTCTGTTGGTTAACTCTAACCTGGTAATCTGGTGCTATGGAAGAGCAGCTTGACTCGATGCCATCCTGCTTCTCAGTTGCTTTGTCTTGGTATCAAGAAATGGTAACTTAACATGTCATAGAAAGGAAGACAACTATTCAGCAAGCTATTTTCTTCTTGCATTAGGATGTTTGACTTCTAAGTAGCATTTTTAATATGAGCTACACAGTGCATTCACTTTCGTATTCTCAATTGTTAGCTTCATTTTACAGATGCAAGAAAGGGAAGCCTAGGCAAAGGTCAGGCAAGAGAACCACAGTTTCATAGCTAGTAGGTCAGGCCCTGGGCTCAATCAGAGTCTTTGTTTCTGTCTTCCTATCATGTTTCAGCCCAGTCTTAGGATATAGTACTGGCCTGATCTTTACCAGAAATGATGGTGGTGTGGTGGGATTGTTTCATCTTTTCTTTCCTCTGTTTCTCCATAACACCTTCTTGATTTTTGTTCCCCACCCACCACTTTTATTTCTTTCAGCTTGGATTCCTTAGCACCACCTCTGCTCAGCCGGAACAGAAGGCCACAAATCTCATTGGCAAATACCACCACGTTGACCGTGCTACCGGCCAGGTGCTAACCTGTGACAAGTGTCCAGCAGGAACCTATGTGTCTGAGCACTGTACCAACACAAGCCTTCGTGTCTGCAGCAGTTGTCCTGTGGGAACTTTTACCAGGCATGAGAATGGCATAGAGAAATGCCATGACTGTAGCCAGCCGTGCCCATGGCCAATGGTTGAGAAATTACCTTGTGCTGCCTTGACTGACCGAGAATGCACTTGCCCACCTGGCATGTTCCAGTCTAATGGTACCTGTGCCCCCCATACGGTGTGTCCTGTGGGTTGGGGTGTGCGGAAGAAAGGGACGGAGACCGAGGATGTGCGGTGTAAGCAGTGTGCTCGGGGTACCTTCTCCGATGTGCCTTCTAGTGTGATGAAATGCAAAGCATACACAGACTGTCTGAGTCAGAACCTGGTGGTGATCAAGCTGGGGACCAAGGAGACAGACAACGTCTGTGGCACACTCCCGTCCTTCTCCAGCACAACCTCACCTTCCCCTGGCACAGCCATCTTTTCACTCCCTGAGCACATGGAATCTCATGAAGTCCCTTTCTCCACTTATGTTTCCAAAGGTAACTTAACCTCGTGAGTTATTTATTTGAGAAAAGCTTTGAGCCCAATGAAGTTAACCAACAGCGGGCCTGTACCAGCGTTCTTTTCTCCATTTTATATATTCCAAAGTCATCTCTTGATGCTTTTTGTGATTAATTAAATCTAGCTTCTTTAGACACATTAAGACACAGAAATTTTCAGTTACGGGGATCAGATATCTAGAAACTAGGCCATGTCAAGCTAGAATATAAGAGCTGAGAGAAACAGGACGGAATGTGGCCTTATGTAAGTCACTGAACTTCTGGCTTTGGTTTAAACTTGTCAAATAAATGAGTGATTTAGATGTTTAAGGTCCCTTCCAAATTAAAGATCCAAAATGAAGTCAATCCTGGGTAGTCACAGCCAGAAGGTCAGAAGGAGGGAGAAGGAGAGAAAATACGATGACCTCCTTAAGGGAGGGATGAATGTTGGATCCATAGTGGGGTGAAAGAGAAGAAAGAAAGAAGCTTCAGGAAATTAGCAAATTTGAATTACATTGAAGGTAACTAAAATTCATATCTGGAAGGTAATAAGTTTATTTTTTCTAATGATTTTAACTCGATACCCTTCATCGGGTATCCTAGTTTTCCTCAGAATTCATTTTGAATCTCTGGCATAACATTAAATTCAGTCTTTCTTTTCAAATCCTTTTTGATTGAATTTAATTTTCCGGAGATGATAGCCAGCTAGAGTTTTACTTTCTAGCATAATCTCACATGTGATTATATTTGACCTCTAAGATAACCTTGTAAAGAGGGCCTTCTTACCACTGCCATTTTGAAATGAAGAAACAGGCTCAGAGAGCTCAAATGACCAGACCAGGTTTTCTCAGGGGCTGATACAGGTCAGGTCCTATCTGTTGGGACTCAAAATCTTTGGCTCTCACACTTGTTAATGAAGACAACTTGTGGAAGCTTCTCTGAAAGTCCACTGAACTGCCAGCCTGAATCTTTTTTATCTGTTATGGAAAATACTAAGAAAGTCCTGCCTAATTCTATTCAATAACCTGTCTCACCAAACCTTTCACTGGTCAAACTTGGATTTGAGTTTGAGCTCTTATCTTATTTTAGCCACATTCTCAATTTTACCATTGTATCGTGGTAGAGTCAAAAGGTGGGACAGGAGGAATAAAGGAATTAAAGAACAGAGGAATTAAATTTGAGCTAGTTATCTAAGTAGTCAGAACTAAGAGTTGACTAAAGCTCTGAAGTTACATGTGTTGGCTCAGTTTATGAAGCACAAGGGAAGCTGCCGTGAAGTTCAGATGTTGGATCCCTGAGAATGTCCTTGGTTTTGGCACAAGGAAGTGAATAAGTTTAGCTGTTAAGTCTAATTTTTACCTTCCAAATAAAGGTGCTTTTAAGATCTTTATAAAAATCTGCAATATAATTTATTTTTAAGTTCCAAAGGTCATCTCTTCTTTAATTATCTGGCCTGGTTTGGAGACGACCAGGAAGAGGAAGGAATATATAGATCCCCAAATATAGAAAAGCTCTTCCCCCCTCCTTACTCTTTTTTCTAGGCATGAACTCAACAGAATCCAACTCTTCTGCCTCTGTTAGACCAAAGGTACCGAGTGGCATCCAGGAAGGGACAGTCCCTGACAACACAAGCTCAGCAAGGTGGGAGGAAGGTGTGAACAAGACCCTCCCAAACCTTCAGGTAGTCAACCACCAGCAAGGCTCCCACCATAGACACATCCTGAAGCTGCTGCCATCCATGGAGGCCACTGGAGGTGAGAAGTCCAGCACCCCCATCAAAGGTGTCAAGAGGGGCCATCTCAGACAGAACCTACACAAGCATTTTGATATTAATGAGCATCTGCCCTGGATGATTGTGCTTTTCCTGCTGCTGGTGCTTGTGGTGATTGTGGTGTGCAGTATCCGGAAAAGCTCAAGGACTCTGAAAAAGGGGCCCCGGCAGGATCCCAGCGCCATTGTGGAAAAGGCAGGGCTGAAGAAATCCATTACCCCAACCCAGAACCGGGAGAAGTGGATCTACTACTGCAATGGCCATGGTGAGCTTCCTTTTCTGCTTGCTTGCAGATTCCTTGTCTCTTCCTCTTTAGTCTCTGTGTTCTGAAGGAGATGGAAATGCAAAATTCTTGAATCTCTTTTGTATACCGAGTGCTATTTGATCTGATTGTGTTATGAAAAATGAAGTGGTCAGTATCCGACATAATACATTCAGAGCGAATAAGCACTCTGCCCTTTTCTTCCCTGGCATATTTAAAGAAGAATGTTGCAGAATGAGAGACCTGAGAGAGGAACCTTTAGGGATTTTGTTCAAACTTGTCATTTAATAAGCAAGGAGATTGAGATCAGAGAGGTTTGGCTGCATCCTTGACCCTGGCTGGTTGTTTGTTCGGGACAGATGTGACTCACTCCACATGTCTTGAATGATGGAGCCTTCAGTCCCTTTACGCCACTAGGTTACTAAGAAAATAGAGAGGGGGGAAAAAAACCTTGTCTTTGCCTTTTTTCACCTGAACCTTGCTTTTAGATTCCTATCACTTTTTGTACATGTAGTCTTCCCTCAATATATTTTTTAGGTTTCCACTTTTATCAGGAGGATAGGAGGAGCTTTAGATTATAGATACCCAAAGCATAATATGGGGTGATCATTTGAGGCTGGGCCCTGTATCTTCTACATAGTGGTCAGTGTGTGTTGATAACAGGCTGAAATGTTTGTTTTTCCTCTTTTGAAGGCAAAAAACAGTACGGAAGTTGTCCCAGCAGCTGTTTAATCTGAAGACGGCAGTTTTCAGACTGTGGCAGTTACTTCCCTTTCTTTAGATCCTAAGTGAGATTTCAGCCTGGAGTTTTGATAATTCCATTCAAGTGACTTCTTTCCCCTAAAGATAAAAGTGTTAGCCTAAATTTCTGAAAAAGTGGTTTAGTATTTTGTATTGTGTCTTCAGAATGTTTATATCCTTTGACCCAGCAATTTTATTTTTGTGTCTCTATTATAAAGGTATAAACCAGAAATACTAACAAAAAATTTAAGCACAAGATCTTAAAACTTTTAACTCAGCATTGCATATAATAAATTAAAATTAGAAACTATCAAATGAAGTTTTAAGAAAATGATTAAGTAAATTATGCCCTATTTATAATATGGAATATATGTTGACATTAAAGATTTTATGAAACTTTTTTTGACTGATGACATGGAAAATTGTTTATACCAGGTAAAAGAAAAGGAAAAACAACCCAGAACTACACACTTCATATAATATAATCCCAGTTCTCTTAAAACTCTGGAATAAAGACTGAAAGAAAATATGCCAAAATGAAAATGATGTTTAAGTTTGGTGGGATTCGATAGGATTTATGTGCTTTTTTCTCAGTTTTCTTTCCCCAAATTTTCTAAAATAAGCAAATGCTACTTTTATAATCAGAATTTAGAGAAAGTGAAAAAACAACACCAGCAACCCATTTTGCTTCTCTTTGCTAATTTTTGTGAATGATCAAACCAAATGAAAATCAGACTGAGGTGAACATCCTACCAGGGACAGAGCCTGCCCACACTTGAATAAAATTACCCCTTCCTTCAATCCAGCTGGGGGAGTCTCCAATTCTCCCCTTCTTTTTGATAAAAAGTCTTTCTATTTAGATATAATCTCAAAATTACAAAAAAATTACAAGAATAGTACAAAAAATACCTGTCTACTTGTGTCTAGATTGACTCATAGTTAACATTTTGTCCTTCTGCTTTATTATGTGCTCTTTATATATAAAAAAATAGATTTTTATAAATTATAAAATATGTATACTATGGCATAATTTATTATATAATACAAAAATGTATATTGCCTATACATACACAATATGTACATCCATAAAATAATTTTTCAGAACCATTTCCTGACCCTTTATACCTAGATAATTTAGTATTTCCTAACAATAAGGATATTCTCTTTTTAAAAACATACTACAGTTTTCAGCCTCAGTAAATTTAACATGGACACAATATTTTAATTACCATTCATATTCTAGTATTCCCAAGTGACCCAGTAAGGGCCTTTATAGACAGTACACTTTTTTCCTCTGGTATAGGATCTGGTCTATGATGAGATATTTCATTAGGTTTTTCTTTAAGTGACCAATCAGAACACTTGTTCTGATGTATCTAATTAGTAGAAGTTGGTAGAGAACATCCTACTGGATTACATAAGTATTTGAAACTCTTCTCTCACTATTCCCTTTATTAAAGAAGTGACTCCATTCCTTTAGTAGCATTTACAGATAAGATTACGGTCAGCTATAATTTTAAACTCCTTGCAGTGTAGGTTTCAGAATTCTTGAGAACAGTAAGCTGTAGAAGTATACAATGACCTTAGACATTCTTATGATCATGGTAATGTCGTAACTGCCTTGCCTGTGTCCTTAAAATAATATCCAGTTTCTTAAAAAGAATGGAAGTGCCAAGTCGAGCAAAGCCTGACCATACTTTCTGTGGAAGCAGTACTTCGGTGATATGCTTTTTCAGCTAAATGACAGTGCAGTAGTTCCCCCTTATTCGTTTCAGTCACCCGCAGTCGACCGTGGTCTGAAAATATTAAATGGAAGATTCCAGAAATAAACAATTAAGAGGTTCTAAGTTGCATGCCGTTCTGCGTAGTGTGATGAAATCTCACATTGTTTTGCCGTCTGGCCTGGAACGTGACTCATCCCTTTGTCTGGTGTTCACGCAGTTGACATTAACCTGCTCTTCAATCACTTAGTAGTCACCTGGGTCATCAGACTGACTTGCGGTATCTCAGTGCTTGTGTTCAAGTGGCCCTTATTTTACTTAATAATGGCCCCAAAGCGCAGCAGTAGTGATGCTGGCAGTTTGGATATGCCAAAGAGAAGCCGTAAAATGCTTTCTTTAAGTGAAAAGGGGAAAATTCTCGACTTAATAAGGAAAGAAAGAAAATCGTATGCTGAGGTTGCTAAAATCTACGGTAAGAATGAATCTTCTATCCATGAAATTGTAAAGAAGGAAAAAGGAATTTGTGCTAGCTACTTTGCTGAGAGAGAGAGAGAGAGAGAGAGAGAGAGAGAGAGAGAGGGAGAGAGGCCACACTTATATCTTTTATTACAGTATGTTGTTGTAATTGTTCTATTTTATTATTGTTGGTAATCTCTTACTGTGCCTAATTTATAAATCAAAATTTATTGTATGTATGTATGTATGTTTAAGAAAAAAAAACAAAGTAAATATGTATAGGGTTCAGTACTACCTGCAGTTTCAGGCATCCGCTGGGGTCTTAGAATGTATCCTCTGCTGTAGTCTCATTCAGGTGTAACTATCAGTTGTTTAACCTTTTCTCCCAGGTTTTTGCATTGGGATGTTATATTTAAGGTGTTTTTCTGAAGAAGTCTATTTTTTTCCAAATTGCTATGCTCAAAGTTTCAACCAAGTTAAAATGCTATTATAGGAAGAGGTTCTGTTTAATACAAACCATTCTAGGTGCTCAGAGAGGCCTCGAGAAACAGTATCTTGTTGGTCTGATTGAAGTGAGTTCTGGGCAGCTAATAATCCTGTATAATATCTTTTTCGGGTCCTTGTCCATTTGAGGATGAGGGTGGGGATGAAATCACCTAGCACTGGGTATTCTCTTTTAGAGTCATGCCCACCTTAAGCGGACCGTGTTGGGCTCCTGAATGCCAGGACTCTGAAGAAAGACCTTCGGTTCCCATCTTTCTTGCCAACAGGAGCCTTTTCTTTGGCTCCACTCGCTCCTCTCTTCCTACTGTAACATATGGTTTTAAAAGTTGAACTCTACAAAACTGTAATTCTACTTTCATGGAATCCTAGTGTTGGAAATACAAGATGAAACCTTATGTGACTAGGTGGATGAAAGATGAAAGTGCTATGATACTTTGTACGCTTTCTTCCTTTCTGATGTCAGACCAATTTTATGTTTGGTAGATTGGGACTAGACCGTGGTTTTCTGCAATCTGTTTTAGCAACAGGCATTGGAAGTCCCCTCAGAGTTTATAAGGATCTAGAATTTTTATACATAGAAATCTTTTTAAGAGTTTATTGCTGGATCCACGTGTCATCCAGGTGTATGTCTATTGCTAGTGCTCAATTTGTTGTGTTTTTGTTGTTGTTGAATAAGACTTCTTTCTCAATATTATGCAGTAAGTGGAGGTCCAAAATACTCAATTTAATTTAAAATTAAGATTAATGTGGGTTCTCATTAATTAGAAGGCTACATAGAAAACAATTTATTTTGATCTGTTTTGTCACATAAAGCACAGAAGTAAAGATAGTGAAACTTAGTTCACACACAGCTGGTCATGTATTACACTGAGAAAGTCTCAGATGATCTCAAAAGAGTAACTTCAGTCTCTTTATAACCGCTGAAGATACAGGACTGTACTCCAGTCCCAGCTGCAAATGGAGAGGACTGAGAACAGAACCAACGGCTGTTCTCTCATTGTTGTTTCTAATATGGGTCATTCCTGTTGATCTTTCCTTCCTTTCTTCCTCTCCTCCTTTCCCGGCTCCTCTTCCCTCTTCTCTCCTTTATTCACCCTTCTCTCTAACTATTTGCAAAAACTATGAAGTTGGGTCCCCAGGAACCTGTAGCCCTAGGGAGCCTGAGGAGAAGTCTGGAAAGCAGGTGAGGGGTGGAAATTGCCCTGAAAAATACTTGTGGAGGAGATTCTACAAGGTAATAAAGGGAGCAAAAAAAAAATTGGACAGTATCTCTCCTCGAACAAATTTTCTTTGTCTTTCGGACTTCAGACTGTGAAGGAGAAAAAGAGCGAGAGACAAAGGAATTGGTTTTATCTTGTTTAAACTGACTTAGTTCCTAATTAGCACATTCTTAGTCCTGTACTTTAGGGAGATAGTAAGCATTTGACAGAGACTGTAATCCCTTCTGGTGTAGTTAAAGGACCTGATTGATATATGTAAAGACAGTGTCTCCTTCAAATTGATGGCTCAAGGGATTGTGACAGCATTTGGTACATGCTTTTCTCAAGCAGACTGCTTTGTACCTGCAGCAGCAAAAGGGCAAAAGTCTCATTCTGTAGAACTAGATTCTAAGATTTTACTTCTTCCTTTAGCTCTTACTGTCTTTCACCATTTAACTGTTTCTGTGTATGTGGTTTTTCTCCCCACGTTGCTTATAAGTTCTTAGATAGCAGACACTGGGTCTGATTCTGTGTCCTCTATGCCTGGCCAATAGCACAGGCCTCGAGGGGTGGTCTAGAGCTGAGCTGGCATATATGGTAGTCACATAAGCTATTACATTTAAAATTAAAATGAACTAAAGTTAAAAATTCTGTTCCTCAGTTGTACCAGCCACAGCTTAAGTGCTCAGTGGCCACATGTTTCTAGTAGTTACCATATTAGACAGGGCAGATACAGAATATTTCAAGCATGGAAAGTTCTACTGGATAGCAGTGGTCTAGAGCACCCATGACTTATCTACATATCCTTTTTGAGGCTGAATTTTTTTCAAGCCATTGAACTATTGAATTTTTTTCATTTTGACTTAAAATGATAACATGGTGTCAATTTATGCTAAATTGCCATATACTAAAGAAGAATTATTTTTCAGAGCTAAAGGAAGCTTCTGTGACAGGGCTGCTTTGAAATATGCAAAAACCAGTTACAAAAAGATTGCTGATATTTTTCCACCTGATTTGCTCCTTTAAGGTGAACACTTTGGCCCCGAACACTGGAGAGCAGAGTGATGGGAAGAGAGAAACCTGCTAATTTGAAGGCCAAGGCACCTTTGTAAATGCTTAGGTGTTTGTGTCTAGATTTTCCCTGTGGTGGCCTTAAGCAGAGAAGTTTGTGAGAGTAATGTGGTTAGGTTAGAGGTGGGAGGGCGGGAGGCAGTGGATGTAAGAATTTTGGGGAAGGAAACAGTACCATGGACTAGAAATTACATCTATAAACCTGGGCCTTAAAATTTTAGATTTGCCATTCCCTCATTTCATTTAAAACCTTTTACTTCTCTGAGCTTGTTTATAAAGTTAAAAAATAAGTGTTTTAAAATGTAGTTAAGAGCAAACACTCTAGGGCCTGGTTTCATTTACTAGCTTTGTGATCAAGGACAAGTTAATTAACCACTCTGTGGCTCATTTTCCTTATGTATAAGAAGGGAATAATAATAGCACATAGTTTATTGTGAGAACTGAATAAAACATGCGCCCAGTGCTTAGTACATTGGCAGCCACATGCCCAGTGGTCCATAGGTATTAGCTGTCATGAAGGTGAGGATGAGGATGATAGAGATGATGCATTGTCATCATCATGCCTACTACTGTCACCATGCTTTCTCTGCTAATCTCTCAGTTTTTTTCCTGAGTCACTCACAGAAATAATGACTATGAACAAAGCAGAAATATTCTTCTTTAAAAGACATGCAACTCTATTTACATATTATCAAAACTGCCACCTTTAGAGAACTTATTAGAAGCATGGTTCTGCTTCTTCCTCCATACTTGGTATAATTATTAGCCAGATTAATCTCCTGTTGTAAGCAGTGCCCTCTCAATGGCAGAAATCCTCATAGATAACCAAACAAGACTCCTTATTGGCTCTATATTTGGATATGGATATAACCTTTTCCACAGCCAGATTTTCTCTTTCCGTACCAGGGATCAGCCAACTAGGAAATATTGTAGGCTTTGAGGGTTATACAGTCTATGTTGCACCTATTCAACTCTACTTTTTATAGTAGAAAAATAGCTATAAACTACATATAAAGATGGACATGACTGTGTTCTAATAAAACTTTATTTGCAGAAACAGGTGGCTTGTCCTATGGGTCATAGCTTGCCAATCTTTGAGCTATATTATAGATTTGTCACCTTTTGTGACTTCTTCTCTCTTGCCTCCTGGTGTCTTGTACAGTTTGGATAAGCAGTCTGGTTCTTTTAGAGACTTTCTTGAATTCCAGTAATTAATGCTAACCCTTCTTTTTGTAGTAACTGTTTCTCATTCTGCTGAAGGGATGATTAACAAACCAGGACCATCAGATATGCGTGGGAGGTAGAAAAAGGCAGTTATCTTTTTCCCTTAAAAATTATTGCATAATTCCTCCTTCTCATAGATACCAGCTTTTGCCAGGAAAGCTCAATCTTACATTATGGGTCCACCTCGTAGATGTACTTGCCATGAACTTGCTACAACTATTTTTTTAAGACAAACCAGAGCCACAGGGAAGGTGAGGATAGCTTGGCTTTCAATCTCTCTCCCTGTCTTTCATCTGTTTGCTCAAGGAACTGGTAAACTTTGAGTGGAGGGAGAGGCCAAGAGGAGTAGTAGACATATATATCTAGCTTTAGACACTAGCCTCACCCCACTTTCCTTATAGAGAAACTGAGAGGATTAACTGAATCACATCAAATATCTTAGTTCTGTACCCATACATGTAGTACTACTTGAGGAAGGGAGTGATGCAAGATCTGCTATACAGGATAAGGATATCTGAAATGCAGTCCTTTTAAAAACTGAGATGGTTGAGTGGGGGCATGGGCTCATTTCTCAAAGGTTAAATGGCAGTACAAAGGATAAGGAGGAGCTGTGGGCAGCAGAAATAACATTAAGCGAGAAATATTGAAGTTTAGATATAGTTCTGCTACGAAGAGGCTGGATGATCCTGGGCTCAGTACATTCTCTCTTTGAATCTCAATGTGTCCTGTAAAATGAGGAGGCTTGAACTCATTACAGGAAGGTCACCAGAGTTTGATCAATGTGACTATTTTGCTCTGACAATTTGAATGTATGTACTGTCACACTAACATCTGTCAAGGAGGCACTGTCCTGATTGGTCCTGTCGTGTGTCATAGAGTGAAGTACAGTGTGCTTGCTGCTAGTCAGAGATTAGAGATCAAGCTTAATGTCAAACTGAGACCAAAGAAGGACTGTGTGCCCACTGCAGCACAAAAGAGCTTTCCCTCACACTTATAGTAGAGTAAGGTCAGGGCAGCAAAAAATTTCCACTTCAATCAGGACACATGGTTGGGGAGGACCAAGAGCAGGTGCAATTCTGCATGCTTTTAGGGAGAAGTGAGACATTTTTATAGTGTGGTAGGGATTGAGCAGTTATTATAGAACTAAAGCTTTGAGTGCTTTAATATCTTCTAGAGTGTCACCTTGATTGCAAAGTTGTCAAGAAACCCTGTTCAAGCCTCTCATCCATTTCTGAATTTTTATGCTAAGGGAGACCTTGTCTTCATGTGGGCCAGCGAACTGAGAACAGCTTTGTGTTGGTCACAAGGGGCAGGTGTGGGTGCATACCTAGTAAATGCTTTACATGCTTGGAAAAAGTTGGCGCAACTCTCATACTGGCTGATGAGAGTCGAGCAGCTTTTATCCACCTGTAAGGAGCAGCCTGCTTCTGGAATACACACGTGCTGGCAGTGCATCCTCAGTCTAGTTAAATATTAATAAATAAGTTTAGTCTTTCACTATTCCAAAACCCTCTTTAACTTTCATATATTCTTTATTATTAATTAATTTATTTTTTATGGTGACATTGATTATAACTTTTATATATTCTTTATTATTAATTAATTTATTTTTTATGGTGACATTGATTATAACTTTCATATATTCTTATCTTGGCTCATTAGTGCGAACATCACTCTCCTGGTATCTTCAAGAAATCTCCAGGATTTCTTGAATTACATATTTACCACAGTTCTGTGCATTTTTTGCAATATGTTGGGATTCTGTGCTTGAAATTTTAGAAGATAATTCAAAAGATAATCCTTGAGGAAGAAAAATGTCATTCATATAAGGGTGAAAGGCTGGGGTTATAGAAATAATTTACTTCACTTCCAGAAAGGTCGTGTCCATGTCTGGTTTCGCCTGCAGCTAACAGGCTATGTGCTTGTCAGGTGCTGCAGAAGCCCAGGCAAAACTCTTGTCCACAGGATTTGTCTTGAGTTATGACAACCATGAATTTCTTCAGGAAAAAATGCTATGACAGATGTTAGATTAGAGAACTATTCTTTTGTCTTGATTATACATTTCTTCCTCTGTTCTGCTTTTTGCTGTTTTAACTCCTTTTTGAGACTTGTTGTCCACATATTGAATTATTATCCTTAAGGGAAACTCAATGGTCATTCTGCCTGATTCTGAAATAGTGGTACTTTGGCTGAAGCAGAAGAGTATAATATATGAGATAGACATTTCCAGTATATACTGAGCTATCTACTCTGAAATGGTGGGGGAAGTTTGTAAACAGGTTCACCTGTAAGGGATCCCAAGGCAAAGGGAAGGATATAAATTTTCAAAAATAACTTATTAAACTGCTTGTTTTTTTTTCTTTTAGTTCTATGTATTTGAACACCAACCAAGTTCAAGGCACCACCCTAAGAGCAGGACCTATTAGACTTCAGTAACATAAAGAGTGTTTGTTTTAGTTTTATTTTGGGAAAAATTCAAGTTGGAGAGCAATGAAGGTCATGATAGAATTGTGTTTGTGCATGTGCATGTTTGCATGCTCTGTGTGTGTGTATGTGCAAGTCAGAGTTAGAAGAGACTCATTTAGTCCAATCCTCTCACTTTGCTGAAGCTGAAACTGAAGTTCAGAGAAAAATGGTGACTTGCCCAAAGTCATGTGGCCAGCAGGATTAAAGAGAAGACGAGAGCCTGAGGTTCCTCACTCCTGGACATTACCCTTAATATTTCACATGTTGCCACTTTGGTCAAAGGACTGCAGGTTTCTGCTCAGCACAGAGGAGAGATCGTGGTTTGAAAATGAGAAAATGAAGAAGCCATTTGCCTGTGAGGATACTGGAGGCTGAGTTTGAAGGAGCAAAATTGCTTAGCCCTTTGGCCTTTATCAGGGACTAGGAAGTAGATGAAGGGAGAGGGTTGAAAGCGTGTTCAAAGGAGGAACATCCTCTGACTCGTTTCTCCCCAGAGTGTCTTCATGATAATGGTAATGGTCCCTAGGTGATAATTCAAAGATGTGGTACATGTCTACCTTGTATAAGTATCTTAATTGGATGATTTGAGACTGTGGGAGGTGAAGGAGCTGGTGGCTGGGAGATGAATTAGGAGATCTTGGCTGCAGGTGAAAGTAAAGAAATTCTTAAAGCTCTTACAATCTATACAAAACCTTTTCTACACAAAAGCATTCCCCGTTCATTTCTTCTTTCCTTGCACCCTTTTAGCCAGTCTCTCAGAGATTCAAGCACCTTTCTGCTGCTCTTGGTATCTCATTTTAACTCAACTTTAGTTGAAAATATCCTTGCTCAGGATGATACTCTAAAAAAATTTTATTTGTGTAATGCCTTATTATTGACACACTGGTTTGTGAGGAGAGAGAAAAATACTTCATGTTTATTGAAATATGTGCTGCGCACTATTTTATTGGATTTATATGGATTTTTTCACTTAATTCTCAGAACAACTGTATAATATTAAGCTCATGCCTATTTTACATATTAGGAGCAGAAGCACTGAAAGATTAAATGACTTGAGTGTGGTCACACCTGAAGTCAGTGGTGAATCATGACTGGAATTCGAGCAGTTGGTTTCATATCTTGAGCTGGTAACTAGTGTGCTAAAGTGCTTCTCACTCTTGTCCGTCTGCCTTTTTAAGAAGGAGGGGTGAGGTTGAGGGCAGACAGGACCAAGACCATCATAAATATATCAGCATAACAGTTCTCCTTTAGTTCTACTTATCTTCCTTTTAATGACCCCACGATGGGAAATGAAGGTTGGTGAGGAGACATATTCAAAAGATTTATATTCAAAGAAGCAACCAGGACTCAGGAAGCCAGGGTTAATAACACTTGACTTAGTCCTGGAAGGCAGCACATCACAGTGAAAGATGAGGGCTGATGAGTCAGATTGGCCTGGGTTTTGAATATCAGCCCTAACTGTGTAACTGGGCCAAACTACTGAACTCTCCTCACTTTTCTCATCTGTAATGTGGACATAACTTCTATCTCATGAGGTTGTTCATGGAGATCGAATGAGATCATATGTAACTTTGGTGAAGCTGCTAGCTCAGCTTCCCTTTCTTTCTCCCCCCTCACAAGAATGCTGGAGAGTTAAGCTGTACAGAAGCATTCTTGGAGAACTGAGCTCAGGGAAGAGGGGCAGCTGCATCTGATTTTAAACCAACTAGAAATCCATCAAGGGTCAAATTTAATGAGTCATATGGACCAGGGGAAATGGCTGCAGAAAGAACATCTGCACAGGGAATTTTGGCCATAAAATGCCTTAAAGTTCAATTGACCAATACTAGAAGAACCGGAAAAGAAGATGACAAGAGCGGCTTATGTAGTCTGATTCTCAGCATTTTAGAGGGTGAACGGAAGGAAATTTGCTCACGTGGCCTGCTCCGGAAGTGTGAGGAGCACCTGCTGAGGTGATGGTTCAGCCTCAGGATGTAGGAGAAGAGAAGCACCCATGCACAGGGGACAATGGAAACATCAGGAGGAGACACGTGGAGTCAGGCAGCATTGACTGGGAGAGGGAGGCTGTACTAAGGGAAGGACCTCATGGGCCTGGTTTGCTCACCTGTATGATGAAGGCCTTGAATTTAAGTATGTTTAACCTCTCTTTTCAGTCTAAACTCCTGTTCTTTAGTGATGCAAAAACTAAAATGTGAAATTGAAAACAACCCATACCCAAACTCTTTCCATGTTTCAAGCTTAAAATCCAAAGACAAAATTAAAGTACAGACCAGTTGGCTTGATGGTTGACCTCTTATTAGCATGGCTTTGATGTCCCAATCTGCATTTAAAAACCTTTCTTAGGGGAAACAATTCTGCTGAGGAACCAAGAAGCAATTTGCTTATTTTAAAAGGACAGACACTGTCCTTGGTCCTTGAACCAAGCTGAGTTTCTGGTAATATATTTTTTATTTCTTTCATCCTATCCCCTATCCACAACTCACTGCTTGAGCAAAGTAAAAATTGACACCATCTTACTTTACCTAACAAACAGGTTAGAAATGCATCTTATCTCTTTTGTCTTTAGACTTTACTCAGTAACAGGTTTGTTCTTGGTTCAGTCCTTATGAATCTCAACAACAGGCTTAGGAAAAATGCTTCCTTTCTTCTCGAATTGTAGTTCCTCCTTTAGGACTGATTAAGTGTGGGAGAACTAGTTTTTATCGGAGTTTGTGAAGGAAATGAATCTCCCAGATTCACTATTCTGCACATTTCATCTTCCCAGAGTAAACAATCAGATTCAGTTCGGTTGTAGAAGTGCAGTGTGATGGTGTTTTTTGTATAAATATTTCCCTGAAGTTGTAGTTGTTGGTTAGGGGACAGAGGTTGAGTAACTAGAAGCTGTGCCCTGGATGTATTTAAACAATATCAATATACTCTTCAATCAGGTTTCAGGAATGACCTAAGAAAACATTTCATCTGAATTGTTAAAACCACCATGAGCTGTGTTCAGAAATGAGCAAATGAAATTGTTAAGAATTTAATATTCAGTGCTTCTCCACTTTAATTTTTTCTAAAATGAAGTTATGGGGTGTTTGCCACTACCAACATAGTCATGATCACGAGGTGATTCGGGAATATAAAGATGACACAAACTATGACTACTAATATATTTTTGAACCTTATAGGAAAGGTTTTTGCTTACCATTAAGTTTTCACTGTTTATTTTCCTTTAATGATAATTTAAGTCATGCTTATTGAGCATCATTTTATTTAAGTATTTTATAAAGATTAACTTAATTTTCATAACCTATGAGGTAGGCCACTATCATCGCTGTTTTATAGATGGGGAAACTGGGGTATGGAGAATAACTTGCCGAAGGTTACACAGCTAGAAAGTGACAGTGCCAGGTTTTAAACTCAGTCACCAATCTGACTCTAGACACTAACCCTTGATTCTTAGAATCTGGATTTATAAAAATCTGAATTTTTATTTCCATTTCTGTGGTTATTTATTTATTTTTTTACCATGCTCCATGAAGGAAAATTATTTTCCTTAGTACAAATCCCAGCTTGTTCTGAAATGAAATAATGACAGAAGTGTCATCAATAATGAGTTTTTCTCTGTAGAAGTCTCCCATTTCCTAGTTTTTACTTCCGATTTTCTTGGATCTCTTGAAGTGAAAAACTTCTAAAGCCGGATATCCAATGACTGAAGGCTCTGAGGACCATTTTAATAAATAAGGGCTGTTTCAAATAAGTCAGAGGTAATGGAATCCTGCTAATCTGGACTCACATCTGTTGAACTTGATGGTTTTCTCAACACCGGGCAGTAGCAGCAGTAGCCACTGCAATCGAAGAAGGCTGCCTCTTCTTTTGCCAGAAGCCTCCTTCACTAAAAATTAGTCATCTTGTTGGTCAGCCCAAATTTCCTAGCGGAAAAAGACTTGGAGTGTAAACACCAAGAAGCTGCACTGAAGGGAGCAGACGATTCTCTTTAAGAGGCTGCTGTGTCCCAGCGCTCTGGCCACCGTGCTGCCCCAGCCTCAGTCATTTTTTAGTGGAAGGAACAGGCGGGCTCTTTCCACCCCCACCCCCTACCCTTCTGCCTTTTTCACCTTTGCCATTGCCAGCAGACAGCACCTTTCAGTTTAACCTCTTAGGACATTTGAGGATTATAGAGCACACAGCATTGTCGCTGGAGAAGAGCCTCTTATTGCTACAGCCTAAAAAGCATTGTCTCCTGCAGAGTGGCTGAAGACAAAGTGGCCAGAGACAAAATAGCTTTTGCCCTAGGGTGTCGAAGGCGGCTGTCCTCCCAGGACCCACCCACTGATGACTTCTTTAGGTTTTAGTAGAAAGGTATTTATTTTTTAAATGTGTTTTCTTTATTCTATAATTTATCTAGAAGCTTTGAATTTATGCTGTTTGGGATATTGAAAAACAAATCAGCATTTTCCCCACGTAAGGCTAAAATGCAAATGGGGAGAAAATCCTTAAAAATTAGTGTCCTCAATCAACCTGGTTAGGTATTATGTAAGCATATTTTGCAGAGGATGAGGAGTTTCTAGAATTCTGTTGATCATTCTTCACGACTAACTGGTCGTTAACATTGAAGAGTATATACAGGAATGTTTTGATGATATGTTGAATTTTAAAAAATAGGGGGATTCAAGTTTATAAATTAAAATATAACTATATTTCATCAAGTTGAAGACACCATTGATTGTGAGATATACCATGATTCTATACACGACTAAGGGGAAAAACCCACTGCAACCAAACTATGAAAAGGCATTGATTAAGGTATGCATTCAGATGTCTTAGAATCAGTGAAATGCAGCAATAATTTAGCCACAATCTTGCCTCTTTTCCGTAGTTGTAGGGCCCAAGACACTATAACCTCCCTCCCGGATCACTGCTGTGGCCTCCGACTGGTTGCTCCACTTCTGCTGGTGCCCCTTGGGTTTATTCTTGACACAACTGCCAGAACGATCCTTTTCAAATGTAGTCAGATCATGTCATTCCTCTGCTGAAAATCTCCAGCGACTTTTCCTTGTGCTCAGAGTAGCAGCCTTACAGGCCTTATGCGATCTGTACGCCCCTCCCTGCTGTTTGTCTCTCAGCCTGACTCCTACTGCTCTCCCCCTGGCTCACTGGCTCCAGCCTCCTTGCTCCTCCATGTTCATGCCAACATTCTTCCGAACATTCTTCCGTCCTTCTCACCCGCTGTTCCCTCTTCCTGGTTATCCCTTCCCCCAGATATCTGCCTGGCTTGCTCCCTTACCTCCTTTAGCTCTCCTTTTGCTCTTGGTTGAAATGTTCAACCGAGTGAGGCCTTCTCTTAAATAAGGGGGAGAAGGCCCCTTTTCTAAAATTGCAGGCTTGCCCCTTCCAGCCCCTTTTCTGCTCTATTTTGCTCCTTAGCACTCCTTACTATCTAACACGCTAAATACTTTGTTACTTATTTAATTTATTCTTCTCACATTCCCCAGTACAATGCAGGCTTCACAAGGAAAGGATTTTTTTTTTACTTTGTTCACTGCCATAGCCCCAGTGCCTAGAATAGTGTCTGGTGTAAAGTAAGTGCTCAATACGTTTTTCTTGAATGACTAAATGAACAGCTTCAAATTCCGACTAAGACAAAGGGGAAGGGAGCATTTTTAGTTTTGCAGTTTTTGTTTTCCTCTATGGAATGAAATTAAAGATTATTAGTTTGACACATAGCATCAGTGATATCTTTTACTTCCACCCTTTTCTTTCGTCATTGGTACCAATTCTTTTCATTAACTTCATGGAACCTTTGCACAGTAAATTTTAGTAGCTCCTAAGATTCATCTGAACTTTAGATATTGTCCATTGAATCTTCAACAAGATAGTGATAGTGATTGATTCTGCTTCAGAAATCACTTTTTGGTTTTAAAATGAAATCTAATTTTTCAAATTTTGTACCTCAACTAGGAAAGGAATATTTCTTAAATCAGGGCAAACCAAGTTCCCAGTGTTGGGAAAGTGGTTTCCTGTATGGTGCATTGGGAGTGATCCCTGTTGATATACCATTTTTTAACCATCCTGTTATAGTGGTTACTATAAAACACAAGTACTGTGGGATTGTTGCTTTTGTGAGCACTCACTCTGTTACCAGGCCAGATAGACTATTGCCTAGATGGCTTACCTCTTCAGGGTTCTGATGCCGTGGGAGAATCCAGGAGAATTTTGTTTCTTGTGAGTTCTGTTTTCTGACGTGGATACAGTGGGCCACCCTCAATGAGAAGAGGGCACCGGCAGAGGGGGAGGTGGTTGCATAAGAATTGGGGTCTTATGCCAGGTAGCTTGGGTTCCACCCATCGGTGACCACACGGTGGGCCTTTCTTGCAGGGACACATGGCAAGTGAGTGATGGCATGTGGCTGCTTAAGTACTCAACGGCTTCTTACAGAGGCTAATAAGATGGTAAATGATGGGGAGAGATGACAAAAAAGATACTTGCTGTACCCCTATCATGTGCCAGGCTCTAGGAGGTGCTGGGGATAACAATAATCAAAGCAGATGGGGCTTCGAGCAGAATTTGGTCAGAAAAGGCATCTCTGAGGACATGACCATTGTAGAGGGAAGAACATTCATTCTAGGACTGCTAAAGCCAGGCTTTTGCTCAACTTTCTGAACTTGACCTACATTGTTCTGTACATAGGTTGTATATGTTGGGCTCATCCTTGCCCTTGTATCTGTAATTTGTAAGCCTGGTGTCACAGCACATGCTAATGAAGAGCATGTGTGCCAGAGGTGGTGGGGCTAGGGGTGGTGATAGAAAGGAGGTAGTTCTGAGCTCATGTGTCTTGTTTTCCTCGTATGTGTCTCAGGAGGCTGTTCTGTGTGTGTGAAGAAACCAGTACGAGGATAACTGTGGAGTCATCTGTTCTGGGAGTTGTGCATTAATTATTTCCATGGGAATCTTCTCATTATTTGTCCCTCTGCCTCTCTTTCTAGAAGAATAATGAGAACTGACATTACACTTAATAGGTACAGGAGATGCAATGATGTATGGTGCATTGGGAGTGATCCCTGTTGCTATATAATGAGAATGCTTGAAACTTTTAAACGGTGAGAATTTGGTACCATGAAAAAGCTTACAAACATGTCCATCTCTTCTGTGCACTATTTCTTGCGAAGCCCGGTTGTACAGTGTGAAACCCAGAGTGCTGTGCTGTGGGTTACAGAGAGCCTTTGTTTCTGCTGGCTCTGTCATCACTGTCCTTCACACCTTGTGCACTCATTTCAGGTATTTATCTCCAAAAGGAAAGAGTTTTGATACCTTCTCTGATTATACAAGTTCAGGTTTTTATAAAAAGAGGACCCTTTTCTGCATACTGCATTTCACATTGAGCTGAAAAATAAAAGAGCCTCAAATTAGGGTTGTAACCAAGAAACTATCTAATTCAGGATTTTATAATGCACTGGAAAATGCCATTTCTCCTGTAACGCCCAACTGATTGTAACGCGTGCCTCTTTCTTGAGTTCCCTCACGGCGGATCTGGGCAGTGTCAGTAGTGCGTACCATTGTGATGGCCTGCATGAGGCAGGGACAACATCATCATTTTTCCTTTCACAGTTGCCTTTCTGTGAATGATGCCACTCTTGTGCATTGATGCTCCTTCTGACTAGTGTTGTTCTGAAAAGCGTAGGAAGCCAGGATTGTTCAGGACCTATAATCCTCACTGTTCAGCACCTGTAATCCTGGTGCTAAAACATTTGTCTATGCTAAACTCCTCTCACCTTTTAGGTACATTGCCCCTGTGATACTGGTCCATACAGTAGTGGAGGGGAGAGGGAAAGGAGAACCAATGTGCACTGAGGTGCCGTGCTTGATGGTTTTAATACATGATCCCATAAATCTCTTTACTCACCATATGAAATAAGAGTGGACTTTTCATTTTACTGATGTGGATGCTGAAATCTTAGAGGTTGTCATTTGCCCAAGGTCATGGAGTTCGAAATCATATCTTGTGATTGCAGAATTCGTGATCATTCCACTACTTGCACCTTAAAACTCATAAACCATTTACCTAGGGCCAGGGCCACCTTCACACACATCACTCCTGGAAGGTACAGACTCTAGTTTACAGGGCTTGACTCCTTTGATGACTTATTTAGAAACTTTAGCCATTCCTGGAGCTCCAAAACCTGACATAGGAAAGGCAAAGTTAAGCTCCATGACTCTTTCTTTCAGTGCTTCAGTAGGTTGAAGTCTGTGTTGTATTTCAGCCTAAGGAAAAAGAGACTCAGCATAACATTCAGCTAACAATTCACATCAATTCAACACATAGTGACTGTCTCCAGTCTAGATAAAAATTCTTAGAACTCTGTTGACACATGACCAAGCAGATAGTTGGTCTATTTCATTTATTATCATTTCACACTGAGGTTAATAATTGGGGTGGAGACTTTCATTGTTCGTGTGTATTTTCTTTTAACAAAATGCTTTTCTATATTTTTATACCTTTTGATAGTCCAGACCTCTTTAAAATGTTATAGTTCCAGGAATTGGTGAACTACAGCACATGCCATATTCAGCTCACTAGTGGTTTTTGGAATAAAGTTTGAATCAGACCACAGCCATACGCATTTGTATTGTCTAAGGCAGCTTCCATGTTACAGCAGAGTTAAACTGCAGCAGAGATCATGGCTCTCAAAGCCTTAAATATTTACTGTTGCCCTTTACAGAAAGTTCACTGACCTCCTTTTTTTAAAGGGTAACAGTTTTCAAAGGAAGGAAGGGAGGGAGGGAGGGAGGAAGGGAGACAGAGAGAGAGAGAGAGAGAGAGAGAGAGAGACAGAGAGAGAGAGAGAGAAAGAAAAGAAAGAAAGAAGAACGAACAATGAACTTAGCTAGCCTCAGAGAAAACTTTCCCAGCACCTGCTTGGTCAGTAATAACAGGCCAGGAAGAAGCACATGCACCATGGCCAACCCTGACTGTATTCTTATGTAGACTAGATGGCCATGCCCTAAGAAAATAATTCCAACAAATAAAAATAATAGTTAATAATAATGCTCCTGTACTACACTATGTTCCCTATTAACCATGATAGAGAAACCACTAACTAGCTGGGTGACTGTGAACTGGACACTAACCTTTCTACATGAGATTCTTCATCAGTAAAATTAAACACTTAAAAAAGTTATATATACCTCACATAGTAGTATGTGTATATATAAAGTATATATAAACACATATTATACATGTGTGTATTTTATACATAAAGTTTAAAGAGAATAATAAACATCAAATAGAGTAACAAAATAAAAAGACCCATTTTCTTACCATCCAGTTTAGGAAACAGAACCTGTGGATAACTTTGAAGCCCTTCTGTGCAGTATCCTACCTCCTTCCTCCTCCCAAGGATAATTATCTCAATTTGGTTTAATCATCTTATTCCTTTTCTCTATATTTGTATTTAGTTTTGCCTAAAACTTTTTTCTAAAGAAAGACCACTTTCAAAGCCCATCAGATTTTGTGTTTCATTGGTTTTACTACATTTCCTTGGTGATAAATTCCTTGTCTTAAAAGTTCACAAAGGTTGTCACTCCAGGAAACACAAAAACACACAGTGGCTGCTCAATAAATACTCTTGAAATATTCCACAGGTGTTTCTTTCCTTGTTGGTGGTAAGGTGGGGACAAGGTGCATCAAAGTCATGGGCTAGTTCAGACTGGTCTCCCTTTTTCCTGATGGGGTTTTGTGATTATGCGTTAGGCTCACAGGCTAATATATCCGGGGGAAGCCATTGTCTTAGCCATCTTCAGATTTATCATCTCCTTAGTGGGAAGGGGCAGTAGTATACAACACTGCTGACTCAGGCCGGTTCACGTGAGTTGACTCTTTCTTTTCATAGTTAAAGAATTAAGATGATTGGATAAAGAAGTTATAGTTCACATATACAGTGGAATATTACTTAGCCATTAAAAAGAGTATAATCCTACCATTTACAATGACATGGACGGACCTACAGGTTCTTATGCTGAGTGAAATAAGTCCAACAGAGAAATGTAAATACCACATGATTTCACTTATATGTGGCATCTAAGGAACAAAAAGAACAAACTAATCAAAAACTGACTCACGAATTTAGAGGACAATTTGGTGATAGGCAGAGGGGTTGGGGGAATGGGAGTCTGAGAGAATGGAGTGAAGTGTTCAAGAAGTACAAATTAGTAGTTATTAGATGGTCACAGGGATGGGGAGCACTGCATAAAGATTGCAGTTAGTATTAATATGTTGGCTAGGTGGAAAACCAGAAGAGAGAAGGAGCAATTAGGGGGATCATTTTATAAACCATATAAATGTCTAACCAATGTACTATATACTTGAAACTAATAAAAAAAAATTGGTTGAAGAATTAAGATGAAACCTGACTTGAAGGCCTTAAATTAGCTTCCAGTCAATTTTAGTTGAAGGAAACTCTCATTGTATCTGTTCTTTGTGTGTGTGTGTGTGTGTGTGTGTGTGTGTGTGTGTTTTTCCTTTACTTTGTGGCTGAAAAAAAAAAAACAGTATAAATACCAAGTTTTGGAAGAAAGAGCTGTTGTTAAGCTTAAGCCTTTTCAACTCTGTAATTACTCTATAAGGGCTGTGTATTTGCATCAGAAATGCATTTAGTCTTAAGTTATAGTGCATAGTATATGGAACATTTATAATGATGAGGTACTTCCAAAAATAAATTCACTCTATAGAAAATGTTAATCAGCTCATCCCCAGGGACCAAAGTGAGTATCTGCATTGTACAAACCAGGAAACGGACATGACAGCAGTTTGCCCAAAGCCACACTGTCACTGGCATTATGAAGATTTAAGCAATGGACTGACATACAAGAAAACACAAGCATGTTTTCATGTAAAACACTGCAGACCTTAGTCAAATTGACCTAAATTAAGATACAGGGACTAACAAGCCTTTTGGTGTTTGGCACAATCTACCACGCCAACCACAAAGAGTTACCTGCGGGGTTTTAAGTAGGACATGGGTTTTTGAGGAGTCTGTTTGGTTGAAATCAAAAGCTCTGTATATCTGGCTAAACATTGTTAGGAAACTGAAAAGTAACTGGTTCAAGTGTATTTTCACTGCCAAAGAAAATAGTGTGAGAAGTACAGTAATGTCTCAATTTGTGGCATTCTACTTTTAAAGTTGACAAGAAAGCAGCCTCTACTGCAACTTATTTTTCAAAAACCATTTTCAGAGGTTTGATTCAGGGTGTTTATGCAGCTTCCTAAATCATTGGCCTCAATTGGATTGCATGGCAGAGTAAGGATTTACATTGAGGAACCACAAGTGCTCCATTTTCAAAAAAGACTTCTGGAATGAGTATTGCTCTTTTCTTGGGCAATAATTGATAGCTCATTTATAAATATTTCCCCTAACAACTGGTTGGAGCAAAAAAGTTATTTTTTTTCCCTTGGTTAACCTCTAGTTAATTGAAAAATTCAATTAACCGTAACAGGAAGCTCCTTTTTATTGTCTTTTTATTCTTTCTTCACTAAGGGATCATGGCCCTATTTTGTTTATTGAGTAGTAAATGTTTTTAAGACATTGTTAACTATAACTTGGCATCAGGGCATGTGAGTGTGGCCTCATTGGAAGCCATGGTATTGACTCAGAGGACTCACCCACCTGATGTAGTAAACTACCAGGCCTCTTACCCTGAGTTTATATATACATGCCATGTACATAAATTTGGGCAGAGCCAATGTGTTATTTCAAAGAGCAATCGCAGGAGAGGAAGACACCAAAACTTGCTACTTAGGGAAAGCTGCATCTCACAGAGGTTTGGTTCCAGGTGCCCATCTCGAGTATGCAGGCTCTGAAATTTGGTTTTGGCATTTCACCTTGTATTCATTAGATTTGGAGACAGTAGAACCACACTGATTTACAAGCTAGAATGACCATATATAACATTGGTTAATTGGATTTATCATCCAAGCCACCTACCTACCTTTGTAATATTAGGCAAATTGCATAACTTTTCTAAGTGTTTTTTTTTTTTTTATGTGCAACTAGAATGTTATGCTTTATAAAATTGTCCAATGAGCTAATGCCTTAGTATAATGCCTGGAAGATAATAGCTATTGTTATCACAGCGTCATTTTGGCTGTTGTCTTTATTATAACTGTGCAAGTCAATTTAGGAGACTGAATAATAGATCAGAAAATTGCCTCTTGAGCATAAATTAGAGCACAAAAAGCCAGAAGTTCTTAAAGAATGCCTCTATTGGGCTGAAAGAGCTGGATATGTCATCATTTGACAATAATGGACATCCTTGCCAGAATCTGACACCCTTTATCCAGATAGTGCTGGATGAACTCCACTGCAGTTTTAATGTGGTTTATCTTTTTCTAGATTTTATTAAGTCACCACTTTTTTAGTCTGGGAGCCTCTATTTTATTTGGTTCCAGTCTTTTTATTTTTATTTTTTTAGCAGTAACAGGAATCATTCTGATTCCTTTGTTGGGGTTTGGCTTTAAAAACATCTTTTCGGGGTGATTAGTTATACTTTCAGGATAGCTGCTTCTTCTAGTTCCACATTCAGAAATTGAAATTTACAGGAGGGTACCTAACTAGTCCCCAAGATAGGTTGCATGTGCCAAGTGCATATTGAAGGCAATGCATTCCTCTGATCTATGATAATAAGCATTGTTCGAGTTTATTGAAACAGAGTGGCTTTATATACAAAGACCTTCCCTCACATGTTTGTGTTTGTTTATTTTATTTTGTCTCTGGAATAGGTATTGACATCCTGAAGCTTGTTGCCGCCCAAGTGGGAAGCCAGTGGAAGGATATCTATCAGTTTTTGTGCAACGCCAGCGAAAGGGAGGTGGCCGCTTTCTCTAACGGGTACACAGCGGACCACGAGCGGGCCTACGCAGCCCTGCAGCACTGGACCATCCGGGGGCCCGAGGCCAGCCTTGCGCAGTTAATCAGCGCTCTGCGCCAGCACCGGCGCAATGATGTAGTGGAGAAGATTCGGGGACTGATGGAAGATACCACCCAGGTAACGAGCCCCGGGTCGTCAGTCTTTCTTACTAACCTGTGGTTCCTGTGCTTTAAATTTCATCAGGTATACGAAATAAGGAAACCTGAGTGGTATTTGGTGTTTAGGTTTACACACACACACACACACACACACACACACCCCTACAGGCTGGTGGTTCTCAGTGGCTGTCCATTAGAATCATCTAGACAACTTTACAAAAATTCTGATACTTGAACCCCACTGTAGAGCAGTCAGATCAGAATCTATGGGAAGGACTAAGAATAATGTTTGTCAAAGATCTCCAAGTGCTTCTAATGTGCAAGTTAAGAATCATTGTCTTTGGGTTAGGTCCTAACATCAGATTGTGCAGCCTGATGTACTCCTTATAGCCATGAGGGAAAACTTTTCTTCTTTTCTTCCCCGTATTCTCTCCTCTCCAGAGGGTGTGGAGAGGCTTAGGAAGGCTCCATCTTACCCCTTGAGAATGCTGGTGGGGTTGGCAGCAGTTAATAACAGATTGATCTTCCTCCTTGGGCTTGCTCCATCCCTGCATGGGATGGGAACTGAGGGAACTGAGTCTGTTCAGGGAGCCCTGGCTTTGGAGTTGGATGTATTGGATTTGAATCCTCGCTCTGACACTTATTAGCTGGGTGAGCAAGGGTAAATTACTTCAATTTTCTCTGCTTGTTCTCTCTTTTGCAAACCAACTTTATTTTATGGGGTTAATTAAGACTAGAAATAAAGTCTACAAATTGCCTGACACCTTGGAAGAATTCTCCGAGTGGTAGTTAAAATGGTGTGACTCATTATCCTTAGCCTTTCCTGAATCATAAGGTGCTTCCCTGAAAGGTCATGTAAGTACAAATTTGGGTATTAAATCATATTCCTCATAGGCTTTGATGAAAAACATTCTCCCAAAGTTGAAAAAAAAAAATGCTGACACTGAAACTTGATAAAACTTTTCAAAATTAAAAAGGCCACTCTGCCTGTGTTCTTTTCTAGTGGTCTAAACTCTACCTGAAAGAACTAGGGAGAGTTTTCTCCTATCTACTCTAATTCACTATTTTTCTGCACCAAATTTTATATATTGAGGGACTCAGTTTTACATATTTAAGATGTCCAAATGCTGTTGCCTTTTCATATCAACAGTGTAATGTTTCTAAACAATCATCAGGTGGATCTTTTATCTAAGTGCCTGGATAAAAATTTATAGGTACTAGTTACTCTGAAGTTGATCCTTAAAACTGTTGAGTTTTAACTTCTTTGAAATGTGAAATTTCAGAAAAAGTATTTACTAGTAGACATTGGCAAATATTCAAAAGCACACACAAGTATCCTGTGACCCTTTGAGAAACAAACTCAGTAATTATGGTTCACAATTAAAATTAGGCTTTAAAGAGTTGGATTTGGGGAATGTTTAGCCTCCAGTTAAGTAAAATGGCGGCAGTTTGAAAAAAAGGAGTCCAGAGGGAAATATTATCGTGTTTCCTTCGAGTGCTGGCTTTTCTTGGAGAGGTCTGGCTGAGCAAGCAGCAGCCTGGAGGAGAGATTTGAATTCTTAAAAATAAGTCACTAGATCTTCTTGATGATGCCTACAAGGAAGATAAAATGATGCTATGTTAGGATTTAGTTAAATGCAATATTCAGTTAGGTAGAAAGATAATCATGTTTTGTTAAGGGAAAAAGAGGTCACTGAACTATGTTTTGTATTTCTCATTAGAAAAAGCAAATATAAGCATGGGAAAAGATAAACATAAGAAATCGTAAAAAGCATAAATGTTAACAATGTTATTAAATCTAGGTAATAGAATTAGAAGTGATTTTCCTTTTTATCATTTTCTATAATGAAAACATTACTTTGTGATTTAAAATATCTTTTTAAATGACAAAGCTGAAAGGTGTAAGAAAGGATAGGGCTTTGTTTTACTCTGCTAAATTGAGAGAGGGAACCATCCTCATTTTAATTTAGGGAGAGCAGTGATTCGTGTGACAGTCCATTCTTCCTTATTAGAACTAATTGAGGTTTGTGATGTTGGGTCAGATTTGCCAAAAACTTACTTAAACTTACTTCATCTTTGATTTCTGCATATGCATCTCATTTCTGTTTGTACACTCAGCAATCAGAATTTAGATATAATCTTTGGGATATCTTTTGGGAAAGATGGTAGTTATGGTGATAGGGTATTGACTATAACAGATGACTTTTTGTTTTTCTGATGTTTCCATTGAGTTTATATTGAGCACCTGCTTTATTCCAGGCAGTCATAGCTGCTGGGAACAGTGGCCAAAAGTCTCCATGGAGGAGACCAAATATCAAGGAGAGTGATTCATAACAAAAATCACTGGGTCAGTGAATAAGAAAAAAACACCTGCCAGTGCCAAACTCTTGTACCATTTAGTTCTTTCCTTGCTCTATCTCCTCTATAATACACAAATATTATAATACCTTTTTTTTGTTTGCTATTTTTTATGAAACAGTGGCATCAAAGCACCTTACGACTTTCTCTCTGGTGCGAGTGTATGTAGCCTTTATGTTATGATGGAGGCTGAGAAGGCAATATTAAGCTTCTTGTTCCATGTTTTAATAATAATGTCCATCATTGTCTAGCAACATTCTGGACCCAGCTCTGACTCTAATAGCCAACAAATATGGATTTCTGGCTGTCGGCTTTTACTAATCACACAGTATGTAACTATATGTTCATTGTTTATCTCTGAGATTTGTTGAGTCAAACAAGGGAATCAGAATGCAGGGGGCATAATTGAGACTCATTCTCCCCATCTTATGATGGATTTGTATTATTTGTGTATTGTGGTACTGCTGGGGATTTGAGACTTTGCCCCAGGAGTTAATGGACTCTTAATGTGTAAAAATGACTGTGTGTGTTTAAAAATGGTTAATGTTTTTTCTTATTTATGCGTCAGAGAGCACCTATGTTATGTTCCATTCAAAGGATTAGCCCTTTTTGTGCCTTTTATGTAACCTCTGTCAAGAATAGCTAGTCCATTATTAACCATAGTGTCCTGTTAGCCATTTTTTAATGAACACATTCAGTCTTTTATGCATTAAAAAATTATATAGTAAAATTGACTTTTTGATGTTTTCTTCAAGTTCTTTTTTTAAAGACATTTTTAAGACTATTTTTAGAGCAATTTTAAGTTTAAAACAAAATTGAGAGGGAGATATAGATTTTTCCCAATACCCCCTGCTTCCACACATGCATAGCCTCACCAGTTACCAATATCACTCACCAGAATGGCATATTTTTACCAAGGATGACTCTACAATGACACATCATAATCATCCAAAGTCAATGATCGTTTACCTTAGGGTCCAAACTTGGTGTTGTGTATTCTATGGGTTTGGACAAATGTTTAATTACATATATTCATCATAATATCAAATAGATAATTTTCACTGCTCTAAAAATTCTTTATATTCTGCCTATTTATCTCTATCCTTTTACCCCACCTACCACCCCCAGGCAACCACTGATCTTTTTATTGTCTCCATGATTTTACCTTTTCTTCAAAATCTCATGTAGTTGGAATCATACAGTATATATATCCTTTTCAAATTGGCTTCTTTCATTTAGCAATATGCATGTAAGTTTCCTTCATGTCTTTTCATAACTTGATAGCTTATTTGATTTTAGTGCTGAATATTTCATTGTCCAGATATATCACAGTTTGTTTATCCATTCACCCACTTGACTATTTGAAGCATGAGCTGTATTTTTTAGTATTCACTTCTTTCAAGTTCAACATCTAAACTGAAATCAGTTTTCCAGAATCAGATCTATTGTTCTCTTTCAGGGCATGAGCATTTGGAAGAAGCAGCAAAGCAGTAGGACAATAGTTGGTCGTTACTGGTACTTGGCCAAAGCTATTTAAAACCCAAAATGAAACAAAAACCTAATACAGCATTCCAAATTGTATGTTATCTTTTTTCCCCATTCTTTTGATTTTTTTCCCTATAGCTTTATTTAAAGAAGTCTTCTGTAAGTAGCATATATTCAAGGTTTTAAAAAAAATATAGTGTGACAGTTTTTGTCATTTAATTAGGGAATTTCAATGTGATATTATTTTTATTTACTCAAATATCTAGGTTTAAGGCTACCATCTTATTATTTGTTTTATATTTGCCCTGTTCTTTTTTTCCCTCCCTTTTTGTCTTCTTTTGGTTCAAATATTTTTTATTATTCCATTTTTCTTCTATTAACTTGTTAGTTACACATTTTTAACTTTACTCTTAATGGGTACCATGAAGATTACAATAAGCATACTTAAATTATGAGAATCATTTTATAGATGTGCAGTTTTTACCATTTCCAAACAATACAATAGCCATAGAAGACTTTAGTCCTGTTTATTCTTCTCTTGCATTGTGTTTTTTGTTGTCATGAATTTTAATACTATGTATTTCTTCACCCCCTAAAGGCATAATTATTATGGTTTTCATGGTCAGGATTTATGTAGATTTACCTACAGATAAATGTTTTCTGTTCTTCATTTCTTTCTGCAGCTTCAACTTCTACCTTGGGGTCATTTTTCTTTGGCCTAAAGAATATTTACTGTAAATTCCCAGCAGTAAACTCCATTTTTCTTTGTCTGGAAAATGCCTACTAAATAAATAATTGCATTATTTACCCTTTGTTTTTGAAGAATAGCTGGAAAATAGAATTTAGGCTTGATTTTCTTTCAGTACTTCATGCTTCGTTTTACATTTCCCCTGTTAACAGCAAAAGAGATGTTGGGGTTTTATTTTTAAATCTATATTATATAACAAATGATATGCGCAATATTATACCATGTACTTTGGGCAAATGCAAAGATGAGTAAGGCAGACAAAGTCAGTGCCATCAAGGAAGCTTACAGTTGAATGGAAGAAACATATTATAGAGTTAGGGGAGTAAATCCACAAGAGTGGGAGGAGGGAAGAGCTGAATGTACTACTAATCAGCCATTAAGGCTGCAAATCGGAACATCAGTGTAGAGGTATGTGCCGGTGTAAATTCCTGTTCTGGCAGCATCTCACTTTGGGGACATTATGGTTAATTACTTAGCTTTGTTGCCTCAGTTTTTTCCTGAGAAAATGGGAACGCCATTAGTGCTTGTCCTCATGAACCATTATGAGAATCATGTGTGCCCCACAGTCAGCACTTAGTGAATGTTTACTATTAATAGTTGCAATTATTCTCCTGCTCTAGAGGCAAGAGAGATGGAAGAATGTTCCTAACTAGCTCCAGCTCATACACATAATAGATACTTTAAATCCTGAGCACTGAGAGTTACCACTTAAAGTAAGTAGACTGCCTTCCAATTCCAAGACTGCTTAAAGTGGACAGTGGAGCACAAAGGTTATATCTGGGTTCAGAGCCCAAGAACTGGAAATTCCAGCTAACTGTAAATATTTATTCCTTACTGCCTGAGCAAATGGTCCTAGGCTGGCAGGGATGTTTTCTTTAGTGAAGAAACAAAAGTGGTGGTATATGTGGAGATAATGGTCTGCTCTCTGAACAGCTATCAGAAAAAGGGGAAACAATTGAAGAGCTGAATTTCTAGGTTTCCTTTTTTTTTTTTTCCTCTTTTTTCCCTCTAAAGACTTTGTATAGTTAACCAGTCAAATTTCTCCCCACCCCTCCCCTCTCCCCCAACTTGAAGGGATAGACTTGTTTTTCTCAATAGGATAACTGGGCAAACAATTCCATTAATTCAGATTTTTTTATTTAAAATGGGAATTCAAGTGGTTATCAGAGTTAAAGGAGGTGTAGTAGCTTGTTAAACTGTAAGATGTAAAAGAAGTGAGATATTAAAGTGGTATTTAGTGGCTTGGTTCAGAAGTAATTGTGATTTAATTTCCAGCATTTATTGTTTCATTTTGAAAAAGGGAAGAAAAGGTACATTTAAATAATAACAATATTAAAAACAACTCCAATAATTTAAAATAATATAAAGTGCTGCTTTGACCAGAGATTCACAAATGTAAAGAATTGGTGTTGATCAGGCCGGGGAGTTGGGCATATCATCCCTCCTCCCCTTCTTCCATAAGGTTAAATTAAAATTACACTACTGGACCTGAAGTCAGTGTTGTTGACTTGAACGTAATAGAATGATTCTTTGTTAGGGTATCTTAATCTTTTCCGGAAACCACGTAGAACTATGTCCCAGAGTTTCTCTCTCTCTCTCACTCTTTCTCTCCCTCTCTCACTCTCTCTCTTACTCTCACTCTCTTGACTACAGTAGACTCTGTGTTGGAGACTAGGTGGCTTCGCTCTGTATAGTCAACTGGGAGATTCTGAACAGTGCGGAGAGCACTGGGCAGTCTCTTGGCGAGGACAGAACCTCTGCTTCTGCTGCAGAGGGAACTACAGTTACTGATTTTTTTGCTTACCAGCTGCAGGATGCAGCTGTCCTTATCTGTGGTCTTTCTGAGACCAGCTAATTTCAGAAATTTAATATAGCGAGGGCGAGTTGAAGCAAATACCAGCTGTACATTTAACTGTTGGCTTTTTGACTATTCAAATTTGTCTTTATCTTTAATTTGCCAGTTGGTCATATCTTAAAAAATAGGGATTATTTTTCCTCAGGCCTTCTGATGGTAGCTAAACTTGCATGTATCTCGCACCTGCCCCCTGTTGTGTTACCGCATTATAGAGGGTCATTTAAGGTCAAGTTACTTAATTTGGAGAGTGTGACTGGGTTGTGGGGAACTTCTGGGGTGGTGAGAAAGAGACATTATAAAAGGATTGCTGACACACAATAGGCCCAGGTACGTTTAGTGATGCTTGTGTTTAATGTGGTCATTGTGCACAAAGAAGTGATGTCTATGAATCAGCCTTTAGACTTCAATGACGTTAAAGGCTGTTCTACTTATTATCATATTTTAAGGTTTCATTCAGTTAGTTGACAACCTTTTGATGGGCGCCAGCTGTGTGCCTGGTACTATGTAAAGAAGAAAGCTAGCTTCTGCCTTTCATAGCTCGCGCACTGAGATGAGACACATGTGCAAATAATTATAATTCAGTGGGATAATCAAATGTTATAATGGAAGTGTGCAGAATGAATTGCAGATAGTACCAAATGAATTCTCAGATCGTACCTGACCCTCTAAAATATACATAGAAAACAAGAGCAGATACATATTTGTCCATTTGAAAGGCATTTAAAACAAAGACAAAAACCGACTATAGTTTCTTTCAAGACTATGTTTTGGTCTTCTTCCTTCCTGGAGACTTTCCCATCTGGTTTCTGCCCAGGAACCCCACCAGCTTTTTCACACTAAAGACTTCTCAAAACTATGACTCTGTAAAAAACTTCTGATATACTTAGTAACTATTTTTGTTTTGCTCAGTAGCAAGCTTTTCAGAAACCTTTCACTGTTCTGAAATAATGAAAGTACAGGAATAAGGTTCCAGTGTGCCACTTCAGATCACATGCTGGAGTTTGAACTTTGAATCTCCAGGAACTAATAGAAGGAACTGACAAATTGAACAATTTGATTTTGTTTCTCTAGATTGGGATTGAATGTTGCCTTTGCCACTCACTGTGTGTCCTTGGGCAAGTCCCACTATGTCTCTAAGCCCCAGTTTCTTCCTCATTGCCTTCTAAGGATCTGGTGAGGATTAGAGTTAGTGAGTATAAATGCCCAGTCTTGCACTTGACATATAGTAGGGGGCTCAGTAAATCTTAGCCACTATTTTCTGTTAGAATTTGAATTCCACAGTTCCCTTTTTTGACTCAAGAGCAAGTGATACCACTCTACTTTCAATGAATGCACATTAGGGAGAAGGAGAAGCAGCGTTTGCTGAGTATCTCTTGTGCCCCAAACAGTGTCTGGGTGCTTTACATCTGTGGTTATCTAGCAAACTTCGTGGTCCTGTGAGGTATAGGAAGGTAATAGAATTAAGACCTATTTTTGTATTTTGTTGAATGTCATGTCAGTTGTAAATGAGACACACACATACACAAACACAACAGAACAAGCAAAACAAAACACAAAAACAGGGATCATACCTTCAGATGCTGACAGTTTGATAGGAGGGATAGTATGTGTGCCAAACTTTAGAATATATTCTGTGAAACTGTTGTTTAAAGGAGTTGAGATAGCCTTTTATTTTTGCCTGCGACATGGTGTCTCAACATTCAGCAAAAGGCTGATGCTTCTGTTAGCTGATGACATTTTCTAGCCCTTTCATCCACACCTTTACTGGCTTTCTCAGAAAGTGCTGGGAGAAAATCAGAATCAATATTGTGAAAAGAAACATTTTCTCCATCAATTACCAATTGCAGATCATATTTCTATTTTTTTAAAAGCCAAAACACATATCTCGCTAAAACCTGGTGGCTTCTAGTCTTGGCCTAGCTTCTCACCTTATGTTTGTGAGACTGTCTCTTGATCTGTTATAACCCAAGTGCCAATAGTGGGCATAGTTGTTGATGAGGAATTACATCATGATTAGAAGCAGATTTCATTATACGCCAGTTAATTTCAACATTTTAATCGCTTATTCCACAACACTTCTTTGAGAGGGACAACTGTCACTCATGCTTTTCCCATAAAAAATTGTTACAGAGGAACTTTGATTTCTCCACAGTTGGGATGAGTCAGGGAATAGGCTGGAATGACTGAATGACTTATCATCCAAAAAGTACTAGGAAAAATTATGAGGAAATTTTTTTTGTTTTTATCACTGTCGTGATGATAAGGAATGATATAAAACACAGAAACCATACAAGAAAGATTAAAGTACTTAGTAATAAATATACAAGTCGAAACACATAGGCAGATCTAAAGACAAAATAATAACTGAGAGAAGTTGTTTACAACATAGGGTTAATCTCCTTAAAAAAATGAAGAGCTTTTCCACATTAAGAGAACAACAATCTAAAAGAAAAACGGGCAGTGTGTGAACAAGACAGTTCACAGAAAAAGAAATAACTGAAAGCTTTTAAAGATATGCGTTTTTTTAACCTCATTCAGAATAAGAAAAATTCTAATTGAAACCTACACTGAGATAATTTTGACCTCTTAGACTGGCAAAGAGGGATAGGAATGGCACTATTCTTGTGTTGTGTGGAAACAGGGAAAGAAGAATGGCATCCACTGCTAATGGGAGTGTATAGCAGCTCAGTCCGGTGGAGGGCCATCTGGCATTATCTACCAAAGTACATGTCAGTTGATCACTGACATTCCACTTTTAGGAATATGTCCTACGAGTATCCCACAGATGTGCAGAAGGATGCAAATAGGAATATTTATTGTAGCATCCGTTGTAATAACAAAAGAATGGAACCAGTACAAGTGCCCTCTGATAGGGAACTGGTTATATAAGTCATGGAACATCTGTATACAGTAGAACACTATGAACTTGTCAAAAAGAGTGAGTCAGCTCTTTGTGTGCTAACCTCAAGAACTGTTTTTAAATGAAAAAGGCAAACTTAGCACAGTACATACACTGTGCCACACTATATTGTAAAAAAAAATTTTTTTTAATTGTAAAATCAAAAAGTCGAGCTGAGATGGGGTAGAGCATATATTATGTTCCTATTTGGTGTGGTGTAAGTGTACACTGTCTCTAGAAGATTGCCTGGGGAACTGGTAGCAGTAGTCACCACCCTTGAGTGGAGCTGAGTAGCTGAGACTTGGAAGCTAGAGGCTGGTGTGAGAGAAGTATTTTTCACTGTATCCTCTTGTACCTTTGGAATGGTGTACCACATATATTCTCATTCTATCAGCATGAATCCAACTCATGATTTTATTAAATAATTTTCATTGAATCAAATTTGTCAAGTTTGAAAATTTTGAGTCGAGTCACAGATGAGCTTGAGTTTTCCTTAGTCATTTTCTACGAAGCACTTTCTATCTTCCAGAATGTCTTAAGGCATGCTTAGAAGATCTATGCAACATTTTTTCATGGTTAGAATTGTCGAGAGGCTTTTCCTTTGTGGAAAGGCTACCTGAAAACCGAGGGAAGTTTAGGGAAATCCAAATCATTTCCCACAGAGTTACCTCCTCAAATGTCCACGGGGCTGAGTTTTCATAAGGCTCTACAGTATATTTGATTATGAGTGGGCTCTAGCTTTGAACTAAAGGAGCCCACTTACTCACTATCCTCACTTCCTTTGTTGACAAAGCCAGTCAGTGAATCAGCTCAGGGCTGTGACATTAGCATGTATGTCAGTGGCCTGCCTGGGCAGCTCGCAGACACATGCTCTGGCAGCTGGGTGGGGCACGCCCTCTCTCCCTGCAGAGCCGGCTGGTTCTTACCGGCTTTGGCAGCTTTGTGCAGCACTCCTTGTCGTGACTTCCTGTGGTTTTTGCCCTGTGCATCCGGAAGAGGAATAATTCTCTTGCTTAAGGCAAGGATTGGCCACCCACACTTTGACTCCAATGTGGGTAGATTTGTAGCCTTTGGGAATCACTTTTGAAATTAACCCTTTAGAAATGATCAGAATTAGCAGATGACATGTATACACAAGACTGTAGCAGCCACCTTGATTTGGGCTTAGGCTACTTAAGGGGAGAAATAGGCCTTGTCCAGCTAACCTGGGCTAAAGTTTAAAAGCAAGGCTTAAAATAGGTTGCAGGTGAAACAGAATTTTTTCATTATCCTGTTTGGACAGATCTAAGGTGGGTGAGGGGTGTTTTTAAAAATAATGCTCCAGTGATTTTGCCATTATTTGACCAAGTTAATTCTGTGAGCCTCCTGAGGGTGGGTGAGTTCATCCTGCAGGCTCTGCTGTTGGCTCCCCACTCATCTGGGCAGTGAGTTCACAGTGTTCTTGCTTCCGTCCCATGACCCTGGGGAGATCTAGACAGCCTAAGACTGAAAATGTCTACTTGCCAGTTGATGATTTAGATATGTGTTAGTGCTATTTCCTACTTATGCAATGGAAGCACCTCATCGCTCCCTTTTCTGTGGTCTGGGTTGGGCAGAAGAAAAAGGAAGGAAATATAACAAAAGACTAAACAGAAGACTAGGAAAAGTTTGGGGAATTTTTTGTCTTAAGGTTATTTGGCTCTTCTTAGCTCCTCTTTATTCATTTATTTATTGTCTTAAGTTCTAAAATAAGACTTAACAAAACAGTATAGTTGAAAGCACAGTATGACAACCATCCATAAACCTACCACCTAGAGTTAATTATTATTCTTTGTCATTTTTCTCTATCTATATATGTGAATGTACAGTCCATATTTCTATTTCCAAGACTTTCTCCGAATTTCTTACAATGGATAACACTTCTTTTAAAGGTTTAAGAATCAGCATCTTCCCATTTTCCTCTTAACTTTTTTTCTTTTTGTTTGCAAAAAATTTTTTTCTGAGAAAATTTGGATTATTCTTGTCTGAATGGGTGGGATTTAACAAGAATTCACACTCAGAAGAATAAGTCATTGTCTCCTATTATCTGGGACTTTAAAGAAACCTATTTTTTCCTCTTTTTGTTGGGGGTGGTTTGGGGGTGGTGTGTTTTATTTATTTATTTTTTTAAAGGGAGAAATCATTGTATGCAGGTACAATGATACCTGAACTTAGAAATTGAATAGATTCAGATGAATGTGTGGAGATAGGGCTGATAACCATGATTATCTAAACCTTTTTTTATATCTGATATTCTGGAACCAAAGCATTTCTTATTATCTGAATTCCTGTAAACATAGGGCCTGAATAGATTCAGATATCAAGAGATTCTTATATGGGAGAAGGATAATCCTTATTGTTGTCAGAGCACATGCCTACACAGACCTATAGGGGGTCGGAAATCTAATTTGATCTTGATTACATGAGCAGCTGGGAAAGCAGGAGAAACAAAGCTTGGGATATCATAATCCTTAAATAGTTGTATTATGTATCTGTGAGTTAATTCCATTGAGGTAAACCTTTAGTGGAATGGAATTTGTTTTTTTAAACAGTCACTAGTAGGTTGGGATCTAAGGAGACCCCTCATGAGTTCTGGCTGCTGACTAACTGCCCCCTCCCAGCCAGGACCTCTTGGCAAGACTGTAACTAGGATATTTTTTAAACCAGAGATTCTTATTTTATTGTTTAAGGAGAATAAAGTAGACTACGTTTCACCCTAAAATATATATATATATATATATATATATATATATATATATATATATATATATATATACACATACATATATATATTTTCAAATAAAAAACAAAGTTACTGGCTACAGTTAAAATGTCTGCTGTTTACAGAATCTCTTATCTTTATATCAGGGCAAATATCCAGCCAGAGTATAAGCTCTGCCATTGTGTTACAGGTTTTTGCACACCCTGCCTCTGGTTCTCTTCACTCTGGCCGAGGGGGCAGGCCATTTCCTTTCCATCATGAGATTGCTGCTTATGTTGAATTTACAGGGTTTATCAATTTTTCTAAATGCAATGGGTCCAGGCAGGGAAGTAACATGGCTCAGCAAAGAGGTTTATTTGAAACTAGAACGGTCTTGAAGCCCTGAATTCCGGCTTCGTGACCTTGGGGAGGTGACTTAACCCTCCTAGAACCTCAGTTTTCTCATCTGTAAAATGATGCTGACAAGAGCCACCTTAACAGCAAACAGATTGCATTTATTGCATGCTGAATCATTTAGCACAGTATTAATAATGGCTTATTTCTTTAAGTCCCTTTTTGTTTACTGCATCCGAGAAACAAGCTGGCCAACTCGGAATAGCAATTAGTTTTCCTTGAATTTAGGAAATGGGCTTTTAAAAACTATTACTAAAGTGATGGAAATTTTCACAAATGTAACAGAACTCTTCTTTCTAAGTGTCTGGAGGAAAAAGTTTAGTTGAAAAGGTGACTCTTGACTGTAAAGCGCTTTCTTCTCGAGTCTATCAGGCATATCTGGCCACAGAGGCAGGGAAAGGGGGCCTGGTGGAATCCAACTGGGTAGTGCCAGGAACCGAGGGGTTAAGTTGCACCATTTCAGCAGATTGGCAAGGAGCATCCGGGCTGGGTAATTAATGCTTCATTTCAGGGGGTCGCTGAGGCATCAGAGTTGTTAATTAGTTTTATGAAAACAGATTGTGCAACCCCAGGGAGATTGTAATTGGGTAGTAATTGAAAATAACTCGGTGGTAAACTTTAGTTGAGCAAACTACTGGCGGTAACTTGGCAGTAGAAAGGGAGTTGGGGTGGGGGATGAGGTGGAGGGAGAGGGTGAAACAGCGATAGTGAGACAAATAATAAACAAGACATAATTTGAACGGACATGACCTAAACTAACGTTTTCTCTTAGACACGAGGAAACAGGTCTGAAGAGGGAAGTGGTTTTTCTAAGACCACACAGCTAGTTAGTGGTATATTTCTTTTCTTCCCTTGTAACGATATTCCAGGATTTTCATAAAATCCTTTGATTTTTAGGAGGGGACTGTGAGGAAGGTGAAATGCATGCTGAAAGGATGGCTTCTGAGGTCAGAGTTCTCAGCACGTTCTTGTTTGCAGAGTGTGCTCAGGAATGCTGCTGGATCATAGGAGAGAAGAAGTAGTCTCGCAACCTTGTTTAATTTATATATCACCCTTGCCGGGGATAAAGCTTGGAAGGACCTTTCTTTACCATTCATGGCTCCACCATCCCCAGGGGCTAGAGTAACACTTTCAACCTTCCATGCTTAATGAGAGACCAAGCAACAGGGAAGTGAGTTTTTGGCTTGATATTAAAGAGGAGAATTATTTTTGAGCTTCAGTTTCTGGTTGTGATTTGGGTGAGCACCCAGAGTGAGCACTTCAATGTGGGGGCTCTGGTTGAGCTGGTGGGGGAAGCGTTCTAAAGACACAGCTGGAAGTGGCTCGTTCAGCACAACCAGAATACAAGTTAAATCATTGTTCTCACGAACATGGCTACAAACCTCTATAGCCCAGAGCTGTCCAAGCTTGCACATTTCAGTCAATACCCTGTTTATTAATCCATTTGGATGGCTCCTCGTACTCAGGAATTTAGGGAATCAGAAAGGAAAATAGGTCAGCAAGGGAGCTCCTCTAGGTATGTGTGACTCAGCCCTTGAGTCAGGTGAATCATTTATCTCTTCTCTTACCAGTTTGGACTAATAAATACACTATCTGGAAGGACTAAGTGTACTTGCATAAAAGCTAATCAGGAGGCTATTTGGGGCTCAATTGGCCAAAATAAATTGCATGTTTTTGAAGTTTCCGTAATAGAACCAACCATCTGTTTTTGGCTGGTTGGGAAGCTCTTTCTTCATTACTCCTGCCCCTTCACCTCCCTTTTTGGTCTGTACTGTCTCTACCTCATTTCTCAGTTGAGTCTTCCAAGTTAGCTTGATTACCTCATGGCTATAAAGTAAAAAGAACTATACTTTTCAAGTTTCTCCAAAGGGACTTCAAATATCTGGTGCGTACATTCCCCCTCACTGCCGAGTTTTCCCAGAGGCCATTCTTTTAAGTCTTAATATTTGCTCCACTGCAATAAGTTGGGAGGAGTGTTGCCCTTTTGTGCCCGTGAACATTTAATAAAAGTATAGGGAGGAGCTCAGCCAAGTAGATGATCTTCCAACTATCCTGTTTCTTGGCTACCGATACAAATAAGAGCTGCTGCAGCCACAACATTTTCAAGTTAGCAGAAGGAAAATATACTTATCAGTGGTGACTGCTTTTAAAAAATAACATTTATTGTTTTTCTGATTATAAAAAAGTTACTGTGTCCCTGTAGAGAGTTTGGAAAGCTCAAAGAAGCATAAGGAATAAATTAAGTTACTCATTTTGTGAGTGTTTGGTTAACTTTATGCTCAAAGCTTTTCTAAGAAGATAAGACCCTCTTCTGGGGAAATCTGGCTGTCTTGTTTAGAGTATCTGTCTTCTCTTTTAATATCTAAATCTTATTGGAATTGTTCTTTATTTGCTATAAACACAGTACTAAACTGTGAACTTTCTGAATTAGTAAAGAATCAATTCATCACAAATATCATGATGACTCAGTTTCTGGTTAGAGATACCACAGGTGACACAATGCTTGAGTTGCAGTGTTGCAAACCAAATTTTAATAGTTATCGTATATATCAAGGTACAAGGAGAAAAGAAGTGAGTTTGTAGGAGTCATTTTTTTCTTACAGAAAAAATTATAAATAGCTTTAGAGAAATCTGGAAATCAACCAGCTACTATGTATCCTGCATAAAATGAGGAATACCCATATTGAGTAGCTGAATAGATTTTCTAGAAGAATGATGATTGTTGAATAGATTTTGGCTTTAGCTATAGTTTTTAGCTCTCATGTGGTAACACTAAAGCCATAACTAGGGACATTTTTATATTACAGGAGAGCATCACTTCAGCATTTTGTCTTTTCAAGTTATATTGGAAATTATGTGCTTAATTTCCACTGATAGGACCCTTTGGCAAAAGTAGGGGAGAAATTAAATATTTAAAGTTTTGAACTGGGCGGGTGGACTTCTTAGTCTGTTGGCATGTGACATGTGGGTGGGAATTTCTTTTTAAAGCAAGAACAGTGCGCTATATTGACTAACCATGTCATCCAATATAATGTTCCTGAGAAACAGAGCTTAGACAACTGCTCTTTGTCTAATTGACTGAATAAAAAAATGTGTATTGGCATGAATGGTCATGTGAATTTTCAGGGAGGAGGGGCACATGCCAGGGTCTATTGAATTAAATTTTTAAAAGCATGTTCATAAGACTTGTCTGTGGATCAGAAAGGGGCCTCTGGGGATGCATGTTTTTGAAATCTTAAACTTGCACTGGAAGCAGAAGCGGGGTGTGGGGTGGTTCCATGGAGGAAAAATGCTGTTGGAACATTAGACGTGTGCAGTGGTCAGTGGTCTTCCGAATCTGCAGTCAGTTGCAAGAATTTCCCTGGCCTGAAAGACTGTCAAAGAGGCAGTCGTGTTTGCTTTGTGTGTTTCACAAATATTCAACTTACTGCTTTGAAATGAGGGTCCATGTCTTTCTGATTGAGGAACTTGAAGTTTTGCTTGACATGTATGAGTGAAGTTATGAGGGTTCTGATGAGTGGTGATAAACAACTCTGGGAAGAGTGCACATCACTCCCTGAACCCTGGCCACCCACGTCCCAGATTTCCATTCATGCCGGAAGAGCCAATAAAAAGATAGTCAATAGGGTAGAAATGCCACAAGTGTGTGCCAGAGCTCTATAGTGTCAAATGACAGGGCCAGGTAGAAAAGTCAAATGGGCCTAAGGTGAGCACTAGCTTTCTCCTGGTAACTGTGTGCCCTCTCTGGGCCTTAGTCATTTCACCTGTAAAGTAAGAAGATATCACCTGTCACTTCCCTATCTCCACTATGTACCTGGTACAGTCGTGATTATACCTTATGTAACCACCGTAGCAACATGCTAAATGGTCTCCCTACTTTTATTCCTATCTCCGTAAAATTCCTTTTCCACACATTGGCCAGAAGGTCATGAAAGTCCCTATCTCCGTTGGAAACCATCTTGTTCATTTGCTTCTTCTCACTGTCTCTGGCACCCACTCCAGAATGCAACAAGCTTTATGCTCACGCTCTCCATTATGTCCTTAAGGGCTGATTCCCTGGCAGAAGTGGGGTCCTCACTCTCTCCTCATAGCTGCTTTTGCCTTTGCTCCTCTGTTCTCATTCTTTCACAGTTTTATTTTATTCCTGAGCTAGTTTGGTATGCGAGTTAGGAAACCTAGGGTCTAGTCTCAGTTCTGCCACTTACTGGTTGGGAACTCTTAATTAAGAAAGTTATTTAATTTCTCTAGGCCTCAGTTTCTTTATTTGTAAAGAGAGGGTATATTAGTTTTTGAGGGCTTTCATCATAAAATACCACAGACTGGGAAGCTTAAACAAAATAATTTTATTTTCTGTGATTCTAGAAGCTAGACATTTGAGATAAAGATGTTAGCAGGGTTGGCTGATTCTGAGGCCTCTTCCCTTGGCTTGTAGATGGCCATCTTCTCCCTGTGTCTTCAAATGGTCTTCCCTCTGAATGTGTCTGCGTCCTAATCTCTTCTGTTAAGGACAGCAGTCGTATTGGATTAGGACCCAACTGTACTGTAATTACCTCTTTAAAGATCTCGTCTCCACGTATTCTAAGGTATGGGGAATTACAACTTCAGTATATGAATTTTGGGGGGACGTAATCCAACCTGCATCAGAAAGGAAGACACTAGATACTATCAAAGACTTTTTCTTTCTCTAGAAAGTTATATTTTAAGTTGGAGATCTTCCTCTTCACTCCTTTCCTTTTCTAGCTCCACTTTTGGAAGGTAACATTTTGGTGCATGTGTATACGCTTTCGAATTTTTTAATACTCATATATATCCTTACATACATTTTTAAAGGGTTTCAAAGTGTGCATGTGGTGTGTTTGTGTGTATGTGTGTATCTAGCAATAATATGGTAAATTAAGGACTGTCAGAATGGGAGAATTTATCTACAAAATATTAAATGAAACAAAAGTAGTGTCTGAGATTTTTTATTTTTTCTCTCTAATTTTTAAGTATATAATAATAAAAAAAAATTGTGTTGTTCTCTTCTATAGCTGGAAACGGACAAACTGGCCCTCCCGATGAGCCCCAGCCCACTTAGCCCGAGCCCTGCCCCCAGCCCCAACACCAAACTTGAGAATTCCACTCTCTTGACCGTGGAGCCCTCCCCGCTGGAGAAGAACAAAGGCTTCTTCGTGGACGAGTCTGAGCCCCTTCTTCGCTGTGACTCCACTTCCAGTGGCTCCTCTGCGCTTAGCAGGACGGGCTCCTTTATTACCAAAGGTATGGACGTTCATTCTCTAAGCCTTCCTCCAGAGCCTCCAGGGTTTCTCCCTTGCTACTCCCTCCGTCCACTAGTAGTTGAATCATTCGAATGACATGACAGAAAGACCTGTCCCAGACTTCAAGATAAAGCTGACTTGAGAGAAAATCAGTCTGTCCAGCCCACGCTGTCTGGCCGATAGCCTGTGCAGGAGTATCGTCGCCTTTTCTCTTCATGATGCTATCAAGAGTGTGTTTCAAGGAAGGGCTGATAAAATGTAGCCTGGCAGGTTTTTGAAAATTATTTACCAGATTTGCAGAATCCAAGGATTTAAAGAGCCTGAAGTATAGGTTTTAGCGATTTGACTGAAACTTTGCTGTTAAGCTTGGTTTCACATAACAGTGTTTTAAACGTGGATTGGTGCTTTTGGTAAATAATTTGGCACTTTCAGTATTTAATAGCAGGATAGAGAATTAGCATGCACACTATATTGACAACGTTTTTATTAGAAATTTCCTAGTTTGTTTAATTCCAGTTATATTTTAGTGAAAGGATTATATTTTATGTCATACTTTATATATTTATAAAAAATTTTCTATTTTACATAGTTATAATGTATAAACTCTACATGTTTATATTAATTTTATGTTTACATAAAATATTTATATTTTAGTTTATATTTTGTTACATGTATATTTTAGAGAAAGCTTTTTATAATGTAATAAAAGTTATAATTCTTCACCCTAATGTAAGATGTAACCTGAGAAGCATTATTTTCTTATTTATGTGCTTTTGTTCTTAGTAGTTTAGCTTTAAAATATTGCAGTGTAATTAGAAATAAGCATATTACATTGACTTGGAATTTGTGAGGAGAGAAGTATGGGCTGAGATCTTTGTTCAGCAAATGAATTATAGACGGGGACAATAGTAAAGTTCTCTCTCTCTCTACATATATATATATATACATATATGTATATACGTATATATATATGTGTGTGTGTGTATATATGTGTGTGTATATATATATATATATATATATATTCAGTTTTTTAGTTTTTTAAAGTATTATAGCCTCTCCTTTTGACTTTTAGAAGAATGTAGAATAAGTAGTTTAGGTTTAGGCAAAAGTCACATTAAAGGACACGTCAACAACCCATTCAAGCAGATCCTTGGCTGTATTTGTTAGGTAAATCTTATCCTGTTATCTTATGTACAATGCTAGTGAAAACTCCCTTGGTGTTTAAAATGTACCAGAGGTTCACTCCCTCACCTTGGGGTGGTGGGGTGGGGATAACCTGGAGAGAGTAACCATCACTCTTAGCGCCCCTCTGTGTCTGGTCAGTACTGTCCCTTTACATCTGTCCCCTTCCCTTCCCTCTTCTCCCTGCAGAAAAGAAGGACACAGTGTTGCGGCAGGTACGCCTGGATCCCTGCGACTTGCAGCCTATTTTTGATGATATGCTCCACATTCTGAATCCTGAGGAGCTGCGGGTGATTGAGGAGATTCCTCAGGCTGAGGACAAGCTGGACCGGCTATTTGAAATTATTGGAGTCAAGAGCCAGGAAGCCAGCCAGACCCTCCTGGACTCTGTTTATAGCCATCTTCCTGACCTGTTGTAGAACACAGGGGATACTGCACTCTGGAAATTACTCATTTTAGTGGCAGGGTGGTTTTTTTTTCCCTTTGTTTTGTGTGTGTGTGGGTGGGTGTGGGTGTGTGTGTGTTTAACAGAGTATATGGCCAGTGTTTTGAGTTTTTTCTTTTTTCTTTTTAACCCTTCTGGGAATTTAGTTTGTAAGCCTTTTCGAGGTGTAACTGTTGCAAAATAGCCACCACTAAAATTTTTTAGATTTCATATTTTCTCTGTTTTGCTTTCTTATGTATTTTCAAAATTGTTCTGTGCACTTTAAATTCACTTACCACAAATGCAGTGACTATTCCAACACACTGAGTTGTGAGCCTTTTCTTTAAAAGTATAATGGCATCTTGTGAATTCTGTAAGCAGTCTTGATATCTCAACATCCACACCTACTTTTCTTATTCTTCCTATTTTTTTATTATTATTTGTCATTTCTGAATTTTCTTAAAGGTTAGGGAAATATAAGAACCTGTTGAGTTATTGTAATTCGGTTAGGTTTTGACTTATCTTTTGAATATGCCTTGTTGTATAGTTCATGTTCATGGCTAAAACTTGACCACACTGTTGCCGATTGTATGTTTTTCTTCTTGACACTGTGTAGGATGCTTGATTACTTGTGCTCTTCTTTCACTCACACGTTCTGGGCTGGAGACATGAAATCCTCAAGCCATCAGGACTTGCTCTTTAAGTGGCTTGAAAACTGGGCCACCAAAGAACTTGAACTTCATCTTTTAGGGATTGAGCTATTCTGGGATATAATGCTGCACTTTGGAAAGTCACAATTGAGTGCCAGTGGCACCTTTTCCATAGAGAATTTGCCCAGCTTTGCTTTGAAAATGTCTTGTTTTTTATACACACACAGTAGCTAGATCCAGTCTGCCCTCAAGGCCTTCATAATTCAATCATTTTAATTAAAAATGGCTGCAGCTGTAAGAACTCTTGTCTGATGTATTTCCAACTATGCTCCCATTTATAAACATACCCTCTAAAGCTCAGTTGCCAGATTCTAATGCAAAGGTGGTGTGGACTCCCTTTGTGTGGGTAAGGTTTGTGCATATTGGTGAGGAACTGATATTGGAAAAATGCCTTCAAGTGTACTAATTTATTAATAAATATTAGGTGTTTGTTACATGAGTAGTTTGTATGTATTTAATCTTTGCCTTGTACATGTGCTCAAGTTATAACTTCAAAAATATGTATATTCTAAAAACCTCAGCATTCCAAACTGTAAATCATACAAATTAGCCAAGGTTTGTATCTAAAAATGTACAAGGAGATTCAAAAAAAGGACTGCCAAGCATTAAATGATCAAGCATTTTCTAGTCTTTCGAGGTAAACCTGAGGCTCCTGTTTCTGAGGTTGTCCCTATTTTAAGAAATGAGGATTTGTGGGTAAGGAGGTACAGATGGTGACGAGGCCTTAGAGTTTATTCATCTTACTCATTTCCATCTAGGAAATTTACCACTCATGAGAGGATCTCTAAAAGTTCATAGTTTTCTACATGAAACCTGTTGTCCCTGAGTCACTTCAAAGGTCTTTCTTGGCAATAAGGCAGGGTGAAATCTTATGGTAGGATATAGTCCATTATATTTATTATATTTTCTACTTCATCACATAGCTTAGCTTGGGAACCCTGCCTCTACAGAATTCCAGTGGCCATACCTCAGCAATTTTGAGTTCCTCTTTCATGAGAAACTAGAAGTAGATACCCTGTCTGAACTTATGTCAGCGACATTACAGGGGTTTTCTGGTTTCATCCACTTCCATGTGGCTGGTTTCTAGAGAACCATGCTGGTATTTGGTTTCACTGGTTCTCAGGCTAGGTTTCTCCTTCTGTTTTGTTGATAGATGATGGAACTCTGTACACACACACACACACACACAGCACTAGAATGGCTCATAGTAGTGGAGGAGACAGATTTTGTATTTCAGAAGATTTCAGGACTACCACTTATTTATCTTGGAGGGTGGAAAACAGTAAGTGAATGCAAAAATGTTATAGTAATTAAGTTTGTAAATTATAGCTTGGGGTTGCTTTTATTAATCATTTACACAGCTTTATACTTTACAAAGTACTTTTTATATTATTAAATCCTTACAAGTATTCTATAAAATAGGTACTATTATTTTACCTATGCAATATAGAAACTGGCTTAATATAGAAACTTGCTTAAGGCCCTACAGCAGAGTTGTAGAGGTCAAACTTGAATCTGAATCCAACCAAGGCTATAGGACTAGTAACCAGAACATCTTCGTTAAGCTCAAAGAGTGGATAGAAATCATAGTGATGAAATTTATCTGAATTATAAGTAAAGCCCTATACTTAAGTTCAACAGATAATTGTGAGTGGATAGTAGTGGAGTGGCATTTCTTAAAGACGCAGGAAGAAGGGGCATAGGAATCGTGGTTAAACAGAAACTTAATACTAAATTAACATACATAGCTTTCCTAAAAACAAAATTAGAAAATGCAACCTCTGGCTCCATGGTTAAAAAGTATAATGTTCTGATCAGAGTTGATAGTCTCACTTGTATACTGTGTTGCTCACTTTGCTGGTTATCTCTGGTTCGAGCTGCCTTACTTTGAGGTATATGCTGAACTGGAAGGTTTCCATTGTGGGGGTAACTAGAAGAATAAGAAATAGGATCAGGAGCAGGTGCTGGGGAATCTAAGTCTGACGATGAAGATCATGTAAGCAAGGGAAATACTGTCTTCAGTTTTTTGAAGGGCTGAGGAAGAGAATTCTTTCGAGAGAGTAGTATTATTTCCTTCAGGCTGACCTGGGCTAAATGCAGAGGAGTTTTTAAACAATTAGATTGGGTTGCTTTTCTAAAGAGGGAGTGATTCCTACTCTGGGGGCAAATTGGATACGAGTCAGGGGTTCTCCACCTCTCATGTAGATAAGGACTACCTGGGACTGAGCAATTGTTGTGCAGGCAGGGATTCAGGAGGTGTGTGGTATAGTCCAGAACAAGCTTTCCACACTTCTTTTCTGGAAACCTTCACTGGGCCACACTTTGAGAAAGTGCTTTAGATCCTTGCTGCTGGGGGTCTGGGACCAGCAGGACCACGAAACCTAGGAGCATGTTAGGAATGCATTATTTGAGGTCACCTTCCTATGCTCCTTAAATTTAGTGAACAAATGGAACACTTGGGGGTCTTGTTAAACTGCAGGTTGTGTTTCAGTTGTTTACAGGGAGAAGGTACCTGGGTGATGTGGATGCTGCTGGTCTCCAGATCACACTGAGTCATCTGAGATGCTGCCTCGTTTTCATGCCAAGTAAGGCTAGTAGGGGAGATTACACTAATTCTGCACGAGAGAAGTAGACAATTTCTGATGATCCAGAGAGTTTCAGAGTCAAGCGATCCTAGTCAAAGTCTACAACAGTAGTTCTCAGTCCTGACTGCATACTGGAATAAGCAAGGGAGCTTCGGAAATCCAGTACTTAGGCCATAGCCGGAACCAATTGCATCAGACTCTCAGGGTATGGGACCCAGGCACCTGCACTTTTTTAAGGCTCCGCAGGAGATTGTGCTATGGCATCTGCTTGGTGAACCATTGATTTAAGAGCTTGTGATGGGAGTGCTTCTCCCCAGATCTGACGGATAAATCTTGAAGTTAACTTGGGAATCTGCAATTGTTGTTTTCCTGTAGCCAGTCCCACTCAACTCTGCAGACTTGTTTTAGGACCCAGAACCCTGCTGTAAAAGTTTGTGGAACTGTTAAGAATTTACACACTTTCAAGCATGAGAAGGCAACATCTTGAGGCTTAATTGCACTGATGAACCCACCCGTAACTAATCAGTTTTTCAGGGTTTTGAGTGTAATATATAGGGTATGATTAATCAAGATATTTAGGGAAGTGATGTTCTGATTTATGTTTCTATGTGTATTTGATTGAAATTTTACTAATTTTTAAAGAAATAAAGTAACATAATGAGTCATAAAACTGTACTGACTATACCTTGGAATCTCAGAGTTTTGTAGCACCTGGGCCATCAGAGCATCAATCTCATTTATGTACAGTCCTGTAGATTCAACAAGTACCTATCTTGAACTTGGATGCAAGAAAAGTAGATGTGATGCCTTGTTTAGTAGAACTGTGGTCCTTACCTGAGGAAGGAACCTTGGATGTCATTAAGAGAACCCTTGATTTTTAGGTGGGAAGCAAGCCATACCTGCTAGTGAATGACAGAGCACCAGTGCTTAGTCCTCGCCAGCGCTCTTCCATAATTCTAAGACATCTCTTTTGCCTCTTGAAAGAAAGTAGAAAATGTAATTAATCATTTGAGCAGGAATTATTTGAATTAGAAATCAAAACAGTTTTTTTTTTAAATCCTATTTGACTTCAAATAGCTGCATATATGAACCATGTTTAGATACTGGAGGCTTGTTATTTAGAAAATATAGATATTTATAAAATATCTTAAAACATGTCAGTGGGGAACTTTAGAGAGAGGAACAGGCTGTCCAGGAGATAGAAAGAGGAGAGGAAGGATGTGGTTTTTTCATGACTTGTTCTTTGGAGCCCTTTGAGTTTTGCACCATATGTATGTATTATCGAATTTAAAAATAGAGAAATTAAAATCATTTAAAGATTCGATACATATAATTTCTATGGTATCCAGGGAATGTACGCCCATGAAAACCAAGGTAAGAGTTATATGAATCAGACTTAAATGATAGTAATAGCTTTGTGAGGAGTATTTTAGTATAATCTGCAAAAGGAATCAGACTGTTATCTCTGTTCTCCAGCATTTCTAACTTCTTTGAGGTTTTTGATTCTTTTCCTAGACTTGGGTTCAAAATAAACATTAAAGCAATGAAAAATTCAAATGAAGAAAATTCAAAGTCAGAAATTTAGAAAGCAAAGCATCTATTATCTGGCTAATCTTTTTATATTCTTGACACAGGAATTGCTCATAATATCATCATGGAGAAAAAGGTCAAAGGTTTCTTAAGTCTTTTAGTAGTTCTTTGTTCTTCCATAGGATATGCTTCTGCAACGGCCTTGTCTTGTTTTTGTTCACCTGCTGCTTTATACACAAAGTGATAAATAGAAAATCTCCTGGGGAAAGAAGAGACATAAAGCTCATTTACAATAGTCTTATGACAAATTGTTTTTCATTCTTCCAGGAAGCTTAAAATAGCCATTATTCCAACAGGTTTTGGTTCATTTTATTTACCTATGAACAGAAATATATATTTTATCACTCTCATCTATCCATTCATTAAATATTTGACTACTTACCATGGGCTGGACACTTTGCTAGGAGCTAGAAATACATAGAATTCCATACAAGATCATAACTTCCAACAGGAACAGGGCATTTGTCTGTACACTGCTGTATCCTCAGCATCTTTAATAGTACCTGAAACATGATAGGTGCACAGTTACTATGTGTTGAATAAATGAATGCATGTAGGCTTCTGACCTCAGGTTCAGAGCTTGATCAGGGAAACAGACATATGGACATTATGATCAAATGTGTCTAAGTAAAGTGATGGAAATACATCAGAGGGTTTTAAAAAAGCCAGAAAGCAAACATACATCAGGGGAAAATATTGCGAAGTTCTCTTATGTAAGCATTCTTATTAATTTCAAAGAAAATCGTGTCAAAGCAAAGGGCTGAAAATTGCAGTTTCATGCATTTTAAAGCTTTGGGAAGTGGGATAGATTGAAAAAGAGAAGAAATTCAGCAAGAAAACATAGTGTAGAATTACTATAGAAGCAAGTAGTACATATCATTTATACATTGGCTGTTCCACCATTTCTCAGGAGTGTTATTAACTAACATGATGAGACATGAGGCCAATCTTAAGAATATTTAACATGGGATCTACCATCTTAACAAATTTTAAATGTACAATACAGTATAATTAACTATAGGTACAATGATATATAGCAGATTTCTGGGGCTCATTCGAAAGGTGTGCTCTCTGATTAGCAACTCTCTATTTTATCCCTTTCTCTAGCCCTGGCAACCACTATCCCACTTTTTTCACTATTTTAGATGCCTCATATAAATGGAATCATGTCATATTTATCTATGGCTGACTTGTTTCACTTACCACAATGTCTTGAAGGTTCATCATGTTGTCACATATTGCAGAACTTTCTTCTTTTTTTAAGTCTGAACAATATCATATTGCATGTATATACCAGATTCTCCTTAACCATTCATTTGTTGATTGACACTTTGGCTGTTTCTGTATCTTAGCTGTTGTGAATGATGATACAAATGAACTTGAGAGTTCTAATATCTCTTTGACATCCTGATTTCAGTTCTTTTGGATATCTACCCAGAAGCGGACTTGCTAGGACATATGGTAGTTCTATTTTTAAAATTTTGAGGAACTGCTATATTATTTCTACAGTGGCTATACCAATTTACATCCTTACCAACTTTTTTGACTTTTTGATAATAGCCATCCTAACAGGTGTGAGATAATAGCTCACTGTGGTTTTGATTTGCATTTCCCTGATGACTAGTAATATTGAACATCTTTTTATATACTTGTTGGCCATTTGTGTATCTTCTGAAATGTCTATTCAACTCTTTAGCCCATTTTTAAATTGGGTTATTAGTTTTTTGGGTTTCTTTTTGATCCCTGTTGAGTTGTAGGAATTCCTTATATATTTTGGAAATTAATATTTTATCAGATATATGATTCTCAAATATTTTTTCCCATTCCATAGGTTTCCTTTTCACTCTGTTGATTGCCTTCTTTGCTGTGTAGAAGCTTTTTAGTTTGGTATAAACCACTTATCTATTTTTGCTTTTGTTGTCTGTCCTTCTGGTGTCATATTCATGAGATCATTGCAAAGACCAAGAAGCTTTTTTCTTATGTTTTCTTATAGGTGTTTTACAGTTTCAGGTCTTATGTTTAAATCTTTAACTCATTTTGAGTTAATTTTTGTGTATAGTCTAATGTAAAGGTTCGATTTCATTGTGATATTTAGGGAAGTCTTGCCTCCCTGCTCCATTTGGGTTCTGTCAGAGAGAAGTTAGTTCAGGTAGATCTAGAGCAACATCGAGAAATGGAGCTTAAATCATTCAGCATTCTCCACATGGTGTTCCGCAGAACTTCTGGTAACATGTAGAATACTGCTCAGAAAAAAACTTCTGCAGGTCAATGAGTTTTTAAAAAAACTGTATACTCTGCTCTCCATCCACCATCCCTTTAATATTACAATCTCATTAATAATGTATTAAAAGGCTTGAAAAATCCTGTAATTAAGTATTTCCCAAATCCATATGATCATAAAATAAACATATATTTAATTTTTTCTTTATCTTTACAAATGCCTACTGTCTCAAAGAATAATATTTTTCTAAAGAGGTCAGGCTAGAAGACACTGAAGTAAATTATAACACTGTGGCATCTTAGAAAGGACACTGGTTTTGGGGTCAGAAGTGCTGGGCCCACAGACACTGTTGGTTAAAGCTAGAACAGTCAGTACATTTGAGCCAACTATCAGAGTAAAGTAGTATTCCAGGGGCTCAAGAAGCCCTGAGAGTTGCAAGGGAACAAGAGGTGTAAAATGGACACTGTTACCATGGTCAGGTCAAAGTCTGGGTCAGAGAAAATGAAGTCACGTCTGGATGCAGGGGAACTGGCATTGTCCTGGAACAGATTCTTGGTTGAATCTAAATCTCATAACCATGAAACTAGATCTCAACATGGTCAAACCCTTCCATCTACCACCGAAACTGGTCACTGAATCATCTTCCTGAAGTTTGGTTAACTTTTATTTTAGAAAGGAATATATATGTAAATTCAGTAGTTCCAGATATCTGTGGCCCGAGGACTAGAGTACTACGTAAATGGAAGGAACATTGGAGGTCATTTAATCACACTTCTCACTCTAAAGCTCTCTACTGCATACTTCATTGCAATTCAAATTTATGACCCCCCCAGAACTTAAAAACAACATCCCTTTTGCTCTACAACTAGTCAAGTGTGAAAACTCAAGTGCAAAGTCTAGAATTTTTATCTGCCAAATAAATTGAGGCAGTGGTGATAACCAGAATAGGTAATTTCATGGTCATGATTATTTACACCACCCCAATTCAGTAGCCAGTTGGCAACTCTGGGTTTCATTTTGAGTTTTACAAATCTAGCTTGAAGTCTCAGTACATGATTGAACAGCTCTTATGCTATGAAGTGAACATTTCCAAATTTATTTCCACAGCTGCATTGCAGATACAGTCAACCTAAAAAAAAAAAAGTCATAATAAAAATTATTTATCTGTGTTACCATCCTTCCATCCCAATTAGTATTTGTTTTGTTGCACCAAATGAAACAAATATATAAAAATAATAAAGTCTGGTCTAGTTTCTGTTTTGAAAACATTTTCCAGGAAAACAAATCTTTGCAAACTAAATAAATGTTCATGCCCTGAATAATATTTCTCGTGTGACATGTAGTTTCTATATCAAGGAACAGTCTTTAGGGAAGGCACTGTTCCTCAGTAAACTATCAAAGAGATATATTAGTCTTGGGAAGTAATGTTCTCATAGGAGACTCTGTAGAAGGTGAAAGCGCTGCACTGAATCTGGGTGCTTGGGGAGCATCTCATAGCTGTGTCTCCATCATATCAAGACTCCTCCTTTCTTCTCTCCTACTACTTCTACTCCAAACAGCTCCACTCAATCCAATTAGCAGTTCATCCAATGTCTGGATTGTGTTTAATTCTGCATTTTCAGGCCTCATTGTTCTCCTCCATTTAGCCAGTCATATTTATTGGTCCAGTCACATGGTATATCTTGCAGTTTCCTAAAAAAGCCCTAAATTTCCTTTGCAGACCCTTGCCAGGACTGTTTTCTTTGCCCAGAATGCCCTTGTTTCATCCTCAGCTACTTTCCGCCTCCTCTTTTATTGGCAAATTTATTCTTACTCTTTAAGACTCAGTTGTACTTACCACCTTCCTGCCAGCTCTCAGTCTCCAATGTCTGCTAGGTGATCCTACTTCATTTTTATTTTATCTACTATGTGCCAATAGCTGTGCTTAGTAAATATTATGTGAACCCAGGCCTGGCTGACTCAAGAGTCAGGGCACTGAATCTTGATGCTGTTGCCCAGAGCACAGACTCTACACTCCCTGTTGTACCCTGGATTATTACAATGACATTTTGACAAGGGAGAGGTCAGTGTGGATTGGTAAAGAAGAAAAATTCATGAAAAAATAAGCCTGAGCCACACTTTGGTAGGTAGGCAGATTATTTTTAGGCAGAGAGAAGAGACAGAATTTCTTGGGGAAGAGAGGAAGGGAAAAAAAAACTAGAGTTAGGAATGAGCATAGCCAGTGTAAGGAAGAGCAAGGAGACAGTCCTGATTAAATAAGGGATGTAGACAAGGAGAGGGATCTCGGATAGGCTGGATAGTGAGACAGGGCTGGACTGGGCTGGCCTAGAATGGGGAAGAGCAGTTTAGACTTGAAGTGGGAAGTAATATGGAGCCAGGAGAGTGATCCAATTCAGGGAGGGGTAAAATGAAAACATTTTTCAGGAGGATTAGGCTGGCTGAGGCACAAGATGTCTTGGTCTTAGACACGTTCAGACTTAAGGCCGACAAGAAGTCCTGAAAGAATTGCTGCATTCTGAGGTTTGGTCCAGTTTTGGATTCAAGTTGCAGTAATGGCAACCTCTTTTGGAAGGTTGGAATTATCTAGGGGACCTGTGTCTGGGACTCATCATAACACCAGCTTTGCTTCTATGCTATCCTTTCACCTTATATGTTCAGGTAATATAAAACAAAGGACTCAGGAAGCTGGGGTTTTCTGAGGTAACTCAGAAACTGCCTGGTCTGGCTTTCCTCCCCTGCTGAGAAGAAAAATACGTTGCTGAACTTGGTTAGGGTCTGTAGCTGACTCTTTGGCTCATCTCATCTGCTCCTCTCCTCTTGTGCAGCCCTTTCTCCCACCTGTTCATACATTGCAGTTCTTCCAACCTTCTCCACCCCCTCTGGCTTCTTCATGTGGAGACTCTGAGGAGAAATTCCATTGCCAGCCCTGTGGCAAAGTTTGGAAAGACACTATGTGCTGCCAAGCCTGGGATGGAGACTTAATGAGAGGGTAAACCTCATTACTTTTCTCTTTCACTAGCAGTGTTTTATAGGTAACAAAGAAGACTCCTGGAGGGCATTTGCGTCCCACCCCATGAGAGGTCAGCATGGCTTGAGTTGTGGTTCTTGCTCAGCCATAGCTTGGTCCAAGCTCTGCACCATCTCTAGCACCACTTCTCCACTGCTGTAGTGGGGACTTGGCTTCTTGATTTCTAACTCCTCTCCAGCTCTAGTCTCAGGATTCCCTGAGAACATTCCCATTCTCAGTGTGTTGGCTGGGGTGAAATCCTGGCTCTAAACAGGACTGTGGCTGTGTAGTGAGGGCACATAAAAGCAATGGCCAAGTAAGAACCACTTCTGCAAACAACAGTTACATACATGCTAACACATTTACACACACACACACACACACACACACACACACACACACACACACACGTGCTCCCTGTGACTCTGAGCCTTTTCTCTCCTGAAAGAATGAATTTAAATTACATTTCCTCCAAGAAGCTTCAGTAAATGTATTACTTGTGTCCTTGTCACTAAAATCCTCCTGCATCATGTCCCAGCCCTTGGTTGAGACAAAGATTAGGGGAAATTCTACATGTTTAATATACTCATGTGATCCCTAAGTCATGCAATATTTTGGTTCCTCTGCTCTGCCCATTTTCTTGAATTTCCAGACCCTCTTCTCTGCTATCCTTGCCTCATAATAGCAATAGTCAACAGGAGATGAATATGCAGGATCTCAAGGCCCTGGCATGGCCCACAATGTTGTCCTTAGAGCAGCATGGTTAGAGTTTCAGCCTGAAGGAAAATTTCAGACTTATTAAGAGAGACAGGTAATCAATGCTACAGAGAGATTTATGTGAAAACTACCCAGTGAGGGCAAAGGTTTTCAGTGCTGTAGGAGTCTACAGGAAGCTGAAGAGCTGATAGATTCAGGGAAGGTTTCCAGAGGATGTGTCTTCAATGGAGATGTGAAGGATTGGGAGGGTTTGGGTGAGTGAAGTGAACATAAGGAAATTTCTCAGGAGAACATGGGCAAATATGCATGTGAGAAAGAGGAGGTTCATAAGTGTGGACTTGCCTGTTTGAGACAGAGTTTCATGGGTGGTGGGAGACCATCTTGGTTAGAGAGAAGGAGGTATCAGTCAAGGACACTAGGGATAATCTTAACAGCCTGCACCTGGAAAGGAAAGGCATGCCCAGGTTGTCTCTCTCTATCTCTCTCTCTCTCTCCTCACTGGTACTCTGTAAGAGTTAGTGCTTAATAAATGCTGCTGCACTAAACTAAAAGACAGGGCAGAAATCAAGAGCTGTACTGGGACTACCACTTATTTCCTTTCTAGTTGGTTGGACTGTCCATCGACCAAGAGCACCACCCAGCCACTTCTTCAGTAACATAAATGTAGGCAAAACGAGAGAGCAGCTTAGAAATCAGTTTCTTTGGTATTATTTTTGTCCTTTCTCGTCCTTCAATTCTGCTTTTCTTCCTAGTCTAGGATTTATTAACTTTGCTTCACACTGAGGCTGTAAACAGAACTTGTCACTCTCTGTCAACCACCCTACAAGCAGGGACCCTTGAGAGTATGATTGATTCCACACTAAAGTCAGGTGGAGGTCCCCGGAGCTTGAGCCAACACACTGCCATGGGCAGTGATGAATGAAAGGTGACATATACCATCTTTCCCAAGGAGCTGAGCTTTCACTCCTCTTAAACAAGCAACCAATTAATTAAATAAGTACTAACCAAATGTCTATTATGTTGTTTAGTGTCGGCAGGAAGCCTCCCCTCCTTTGATATCTCAGGAATTCTAACTCTGGAGCCTGGCTCCAGAATCACTTGGTTTCTCTTAATTATTTTTATTTCTTCCTTTGGAAACTGAAGAAATAGTTCTGACCTAAGTGCTTGTGAGGCAAGTAGAAAAATTGGATAATTATGAATCAGTACAAAAAAAAATCTTTCAGTTATTGAATTCTCCAGTGATTTTAGACTACTTGGCTATTTCTCCTCATTTTAAAGGTATGAAATATTTCATACCAATAGAAAAGAATAAAGAGTAATATTGCAATCACCTGGGCACCCACTATCCAGCTTGTCAGATTTTAACATATAGTCATAGCTGCTTCAGAATTTTGTTTTCTAAAGAAATGGAGTTTTGTACTTCAATACCAATTCTATTGTATGATCTAGGGATAGTTGGTTATCTCTGTGCTTTGTCTTTAAAATAAAGTGAACTGTGGAGCTTTAAGAGGGGGGGTGACAAAAGTTCCAGATTCTGTTGCAGAATTATGAAATATGTTTAACAGAAATTCTAAAACATTTTAAAACTGGAGTTTATTAATTGTACGAATTAAACAGTTGAAGTTTATCTTAATTTCCTCAACTACTAAAATACTTGAAAGTTTTGAAAGTCTTTCTGTGTACAACATAATAAATCCATCCATCATTCTAATCAGCCATATTCAAATGATCATCAGGCACTTACAATTAAATATATGACTTATTATTTTGGTTTCAGTACTTAGAAATGCAAGAGTTCAATGTCACTCTTCTCTTTTGGCTTGGTTTAACAATTTCCTAGGTTGTTCTTTGGAAAGGTTAAATATGTGTGAATGGTTAACTCAACCTCATTAATGAGTTGTCCTTGAGTGTTCTGAGCTTAAAAGTTGAGTGGGTTGTTTCACTTGAATCAGAAAGTTGATTTGTGATTATTCATTCATATGCAAATTCAATCTGATAATTTTTAAAATTTAAAATGTGTAAAGCAAGTGAAATATAGGGGAAATATTTTGAGAGGTTGAAAATGACTCTAACAAATTCTAAGACTTTTCATTTTCATTTTAATAATCATTGTCTCCAAGGACAAAGATCATGTCATACATAGCATGTGCTTAAATCATTGCAAGATAAAGAAGAGTCAGTCAAGTTCAATTTAGATGACAACAGTGCCCAAGGCCTTGGCTGTGATCTAGGGGAAATTCAAAGATGATTAATATACAACTAGTTTGTTATCAAATCAATTGTCAGGAAGACAGGTATATACAACTAAAGAGATTACAAGGTAGCAAGAAGCAAGTGCTATAATCGATGTATAAAGGAAATTTCATATAATTAGTGAAATGGAACAGTTTGCTAATTCAGCAAAGATTTATGTGGTAAGTACTGAGCAATTCGTTCTAACTTCCAGGAGTGCAGGAAGCTCAAAATACAATGGTATTTGATTTCATGTTAAGAAATGTCTAGGACTTCGATAGGAAGAGAATTGGGGGTGGGGTGAAGGGGGCAACTAGAGAAAGAAGCAGGGGAGGAGGAAACTGGTACAGAATGAGCAAATGCAATAAAGATGTACAGTGCTTTGAATTTTCATAAGTATTTATCTACAATTTCAGTCTTCAGTGCCTCGTCTTCCATTTATTTTTCTCTCCACTGTGATCTAGCTTTTGTCTACACACTTGCTCAAAGCTCCTGGCCAGGTTGTTGGTGATTTCTTCATTCTAAATCCAATAGACATTCTTTAGTCCTCGACTTATTTGACTTGTTGTCAAATAAGATGGAAGCTCTGGTTCACTTTTGCCTTCTCACTCATCCTTTGGCTTCTGCAATATCTTGTGTTTCTTCCCTTTTCTCTGATTTTTATTCTCAGTTATCTTTGGGCATTTCTTCTTGCCCCAAGTCTTCACACATATAATTTCTTCTGTCTTAATAGCAATCCCCTTTCTTGTACTACATCTGAATAATTCTTATTTAGCTTTCAGGTCTCAGCTCAATTATTATTTCCCTCAGGAAGCCTTCCATATCTCCCTACTTCCCAATATCTTGCTCCTATGCAGTTAGGAACACTTAGATGAATACTCATGGTACCCAGCTATCCTCCTAGATTAGTACACACCATACTTTATTTTCATTGCTTTTATTATCTAAATCTAAATGCAGAAGTTGAGTTCACCATTATATTCCTAACACTGAAAAAAGTGTTGAGCTAATATCAAGCACTTAATAAATATTTCTTAAATTAATAATTGAATGAATGAATCAATCAAAGGTTTAATCAGGTAGCATAAGAAAGATGAATTAGTATAGTGAGTATATATATATATATATAGAAGGAGAGGAGGGAAAACAAATTTGGGGAAAGAATCTTGGCTTTGAAGCTAAAATGTTTTAACTCCATTCTGTACACAAAGTTGAAACTTGGAAGAGATACAACCCAGAGAATGACATGTTCTAGCATTAGTCTAGTAGTCTGTTCTGTTACCTGATGTAGTGTGACCCATGAAGTGAGACACACAGGATAGTCTGGTTGGGCAACTGTAAGAACAGAAAGAGGATGATTGATTGGACAGGAATGGCGCCCAAAGGTATGTTGGAGGACAGTGAAAGAGAGAAAGGCATTTGAAGTAACTCTGAGCACTATCTTTTACATCATTACCATTCATTGAGAAAAAGGATGCTGAGAGGGAGCCAAGTTTAGAAGAAAGAGAATGAGTTAATTTTTTGATGTAGTTTAAGCTGGTAGGATAATTTGAAATATTGCAAGGATATATTTAGAAATTACGGCCTGTAGCTTAGAGTTGGTTTGAGCAAGAGATGTGGAGTTAAGAGATCTTTGACAAGAGGTAATATTTGAAGATATGACAGTCACAAAGAAGAGAAGAAAAAGAGAAAAGTGTTAAGGGCCTCATGCGGGACCTTAGAAAAATCTCACATTTTTGGTGGAGGAACACAAAGATAGCAAAGAACAAATGAAAATATTTTTCAAGAAGGAAAAGAGAGTCACACTCAAATATTGTTGTGGCCAGGTTCTTCAGCACGTGAAAAAGCAACTTGGAAGTTGGTAGACAGCAGGGCAAAGGTGAAGAGAAGGTGATAATCTGACATGGATTTCAAGAGAGGAGAGATTGCTCAGTTTAGGAGGAAAAACATAATGCAGAAATAATCCAGAAGCAAGTAGGGTAGAGGGTAATCAAAATGTGCCTGCTTCCTGACGTTAGCTTATGAGAGAAATAAGGAAGGATGACCACTCTACTGAGAGGGTGAAAAGCTAGGTTAAAAAGAAAGATAGATTTTCAGTAGTGGAAGGAAATGGAAGGGGGAGGAAAAGTTGAAAATGTTCAGGGCAAAGGTTTAAAGTGTAAAGGAATTATTGACAATGGAATGAGAGTTCCTAAGGGTCCAGTAGCAAGGTTTAATCAGTCAATAAATTCTCAATGAGTCAAGTAAATATGACATTATAATGCATCTCATTAGCTCTCTGCCATAGGAATGTAAATTACAGGTCTGTTAACTTTTATCATAATTACATATTTAATAAAGATGATGATTAATTAGTCATTAGCATTCCACCTTCCTGATTTTTGTTCTTTTGGAGAGTCACCCTCCTTCAATTATTTTCTTTGAATGAACTATTGTTTTCTTATTCTCCTTCTAAACACTAATACCCATGAAATCACTAGTTCACACTTAAAGTTTTACACACTGTGAATTAAATACATAACTGTTGAAATACAAAAGGTTTATATAGGCAGAGTATGGGATCTGGCACCTGACAACTTGAGTCAAATCTCATCTACACCATTTACTTGATGTGTGACCTTGGGCAATTTACTTAGACTCTCTGTGCCTCAGTTTTCACTTATATAAAATGAGGATGTTGCTGGGCACTCCAGACCACTGATCTCCTCCTCTCCAACTTTTTAGTAGTCTTTTTTTTCTTATTTTCTGTATAACTTATTTGTCCCTTATTGTATACTACCTTCACTCTTTTTCATTCCAGAAAAATTACTAGCACTCACCATATGTCAGTCGCTGGAAGTACATAAAGATAAACACCCAGGTCCTTTTCAAGGAACCTATAACTACTTTATTAGGAACTGACAGACTGGCAAACTGACCACTATGGTATAGCACTTTTAGTATAAACCTTGGAGAGTAGCTGTGATCACAGGGAAGTCTGACCAGAGTTGTGATGCTTGAATTCAGGCTCAGAGGATGACTAGAAGTCAACTGCATAGATGTGGGGAGGTAGGATTTAGGCAGAGAGCAGACTAAGGAATTGCAAAGCACTCAGATTAGAGGGCACAGTGCATTTAGAAAACTCTAAGAGGTTTCCAATAGTTGGAGCGTAGGGCAGAGAGGAAGATCAGAGTAAGCATGACCAGATTATGAGGGGTTTTATAAGCCATATGAAATGCCCAAACTTTATAAACAGAATAAAGTTTAAAAACACAGATGTTAATAATATTTAAGGCTACCCTCCTAACTATATTTACTAGCTGGTATCCTTGGGTAAGGAACAAATTTCTCTGTCTCAGTTTCATCATCTATAAAATGGGGATAATACAAATAATTATATATTTACCTCGTATGAATTACTATATGTGAAATATTTAAAACAATACCTAGTACATGGAAACTGTTATAAAGTAATTATTATTGGTTATAAAAGGATCATTTAAAGACCCAAATAAGGGAGTAACATGGTCAGATTCGAGTCTTAGAAAGATTACTCTAAGAGGAATACAGACGGTGAATTGGAGAGCCATGAAAACTGGGATCAGGAAAATAAATAATAGGAGGAAACTGCAGTAACTTAGCAGTGAAGTAATGAGAGTATTGGAGAGAAAGATGGAGGAGGGGCAGATACGAAATAAATGAAGAAGAAGCATCATAGGCTTGGCAGCCTGTTGGAAGGGAGGTGTGGAAGTGAAGGAGAAGGAAAACTTAATGTTCAATGTTCTAACATGAACACTTGGATTTCTGTTTTTGCCACTAACCAAAATAGGGAAAATTATGATTTTGAAGGTCAGGTGGCACTGGGAGACCAATCTCGCTTTTATTGAATTAGCCATGGAATCTCAGCTAAGTTACTTGACCAGACTGAGGACTGATGTCTCCTCCTAGAAAATGGGGTAGATAAGATCAGTCTTGTAGAGTTGTAAGGGTTGAAATGAGGTCAAGTAAGAAATGGGCTTCATGCAGTGCCTGACACACACATAGCAAACACTCAGTTAAACAGTGATGGCGATAGTCTGGAGCTTGAATGTGCTCAATTCCAGGCCCCTAAAGAATGTTCTTATGGACAAAACATCTTCCGAAGTAGACAAGAGGCATCTTAGACTGAGTGCCTTACAGTGCTTAATCAAGAGCTATACTTCCAACACAATCACCCTCATGACGTTCTGATTTTGATTTGCTAGCTCACTATATGGGGCCTGGGGATATCATTGCCTTATTAAAATTCCAAGTCTTACCTAGATTCATTGATAAGAAAGAAGCCACTCAGATTTGGGCAAGTAGAGACTGGGGAAGGGTGAGGAACACCAGAGAAGGGCGAGGAATCCTCCTAGTGCCCCAAGGAGTGATGATTCAGTAAATAGAAGAAATGTCTCTGTCTGTAGCTGAGATGCAAGGTATCTTCAGCAGTCCTTTCCTTCCTGGCTTGGACTTACCTGAGCACTAAGATTTTGGTTCACATTTCAAATCTCAGCCCAAAGAGTTTCAGCTCTGGCTGATAAAGGAAAAGCAGACACAAAGCTCCCTATCAGATAATTGAATGGTTGCTTTCCTTCTCTCCATTTCTGGAAAGTTTTCAAGCTCTGAGTGAACCCTCCTGGTTGAAGAAGACACAGACTTCAAAAGCAGTGCATTATGATCTTCGATATTTGTTCAGTCGAATTTGGTGAATTGCAAGGAGCCCCATTTCCAGTTCAAGCTTAGGGCAGGTCTGGATTTTAAACAAAAAAGGGTGAAACTCTTCTGGAATTTGTAGGCTGCTTGGTTAATCTGATAAGAACCAAAAGGGAATTTTCTGAGGGAATCTCAAAGTTTTTAGTATAAACAGCTGAGAAGTCTATAGTTGAGTCTGAACTTTCCTTTGACTCCTGGCCTGCATGTTACCTTTTGGATAAACACCAGCTACTTCTCTTTGAAGTACAAAGAGCATGCTGAGGGTCTTTATTGCCTGAATCTTAGAAAAGAGAAAGTGATGTACACTCTCTATAGCATTCAGAAGCTGAATTTTAACATATAATGTGTTGATCTATTATCATTTATTTTGTATATCAATAATATATACCATAAGGCCAAATGAATACTAATCAACAGTACTTAATTATGAACTAGATTGAAGTTGAGATCTAATCATTACTTGACATCTATAACAAACTATGGCATTTCATACATGTCATCACATTTAATCATATTAATCTTTATAACAAATTAGTGAGATAGGTATTATTAAATCTGTTCTAGAATGAAGAAACTAGGATTCAAGGTCACTTAGCCAGTATCTTACTCAAACTGTAACCAGAAGAGAATACTTAAAAAAATATTGTTTGCATATAGTGAAACTCTCATATGTAAACAACATATTTTTTCAATTGTAAGTTGAAGGTAATGAGATATATTGTAAATATTTCTGGCACAACATGGGTGAATAATGATTTCCTTCAGCCTTGGATAAATGTATTTATTTGCAGAAAATATTAGAATTTCAGAACTGGAAGGGATCTTAGAACCGCTCACACCAGTGGTTCTCAAACTTTAACCTGTAGCATCAGAATCCTCTGTTTTTTAGGCCCCCAGAATTTCTGGTTCACAAGCTCTGGGATGGGCCTGAGCAACTGCATTTCTAACAAGTTCCCAAGTGAGGGTTATGTTGCTGGTCCAGAGACCACACTTTGAAAACCACTAGTCAGCAACAAAAATAGCTAATATTTATTAAGAGCTTATTACGCCCCAAGCATTGTGTTAAGTGCATTATTTATATTACTTCATTTAATCTTTACAACAAGTCTAAGGATAGTGGCATTATTAGCATCCCTATTTTATTTATAAGAATAATGAGAGACGGAAAAGTTAAATATTTTGTCCAACTTCATCTATCTAACAGTTGATGGAACCAGGCTTATGAACTCAGGCAGTCCGATGCTAGATCTGGCATTCTCACATTATGTTACAGGGCCTCAAGGAATGACCGGACCCTTGCATCAATTTAGATGAGGAAGTGAAGGCTCCCAAGAAGTGACTCACTCAAGGTCACACATGAATTGGAAGAATTGTGTGAATGAGGTCATAGACTTCTTAATTCAGCATCTTTTAAACTATTTTCTCTTGACATAGAACATTAGGAGAGGGTAAGGGCTTTAATCCCCTTTCTAATTTATATTCCCAAGGCCATCACCTTCTAATCAGTTTGAATGAAACATATGGCCTTATGATGTTCAGATATCCTTCTAGTTTTTCCTATTTACCCACTATTTCATCTGAGTAAGGTTGGTGGTCGTTACCATGGAAGGGAGATTAGGGCGTGATGGATGAATCATGAGGGTAGAGGCTAAGCCCCAGAAAGGAAAGGAGTTAATATGATTGATAGATAGCTAAAGAGTGGGTGGAAGGAACTGTGTCTGTGTGTCTTGGCAAGTCTTTAGTTATGTCTCAACTGACACTTAGAAAATCCAGCTCTTAGGGACTTTAGGTTATAGTACTTTGACCTCCTAAGTCACCTAGGGATGCTGGGAGGCAAAATTAAGAATATTTGGTCAGCAGAAGATTGGGTCTGAGAGAGCTCATAAGATACTAAATTTAGTCTCCCAGAGGCTCTGTCCTTAGATGTGCACTACCCATTATCCCAGAGTGTATCCTTTCCTGGGCCAGCTGTCGGAAAAACATTTACAAAAAAAGGCAGTGCACTGTCCTTGGTCCAAGTCCCTCCTTGCCTTGACAGCTTCATGATCTTGAGCAGAACTATTATCTTTCAGAAATGGCTTCTTCATCTATTAAAGGAGGTGTGGTAAACAGGCTAACGACCTCCCCAAATAATCCTAATTCCTGGAAGCTGGGAATAAGTTACCCTAAATGGCAAAAGGGGATTTGAAGATGTAATTAAGGGTCTTGAGTTGGGAAGATTATCCTGAATTATTTCAGTAGGCCCAATATGATCATAAGAGTCCTTATAAGTAAAAGAGAGGCAGAAAAATCACAGCCAGAGAAGGAAATATAACTATAGAAGCAATATGATTGCTGTCTTTGAAGATGGAAGGGGATCACCAGCCTAGGAATGTGGGTGGCCTCTACAAATAGAAAAAGGCAAGGAAGTGATTCTTCCCTATAGCTTCCAGAAGAGCATAGCCTTGCTGACACCTTGATTTTAGCCCCATTAGACCCATTTTGGACATCTGACCTCCAAAGATGTAATATCACATACATTTCTGTTGTTTGAAGCCACTAAGTTTGTGATAATTTGTCGCAGTAGAAAACTAATAGAGGGGGCAAATAACAACTGTCCTATCTACCTCTTAGGGCTGCTGTGAGAGTCAAAAGAAATCATGGTACCTATAATTAGTTATACTATATTATATATTTATGTTGCTGAGACAGATCTTTAAACTTCTCATAAGAAAATTGTAACTGTGTGAGTTGATAGATGTTAACCAGACTTATTGTGGTCGTCATCTCACAATATATGCATTTATCAAATTATTATGTTATATACCTTGGACTAATACAGTGTTATATGTCAAGAGGTGAATGGAATCCTTACATAGCCTCTGGAAGAATTTAAGTTTGGTCGAAGGAAGGGTCGCCTAAATGCAAGGACTGTCCCTATCAGGACAAGTTCCTATAGAGAAAACAAATTTAGGAACCTGGGAAATAGCTTCTCTTGAAATGTGGCTCATGCTTGGTATGGCAGAGGGATTCCATCCAGCAGCCATTGATCAGCCACATGCTGTGTTCTAGTGCTGGGCTCTTGAAAAGATGTGATGACAGTTGGACATGTCTTCAAAGAACTCCTAGTCTAGTCCAGTATTTCTTAGACATCAGTCACTTGTGTCTCATACTCACATCTTCTGCATATCACCAATACTTACACCTATACTTACAACTTTTCAAGTTGAAAAATTTAAATATAAAGTACTAGAATTGGATTTGGCTGGACATACAAGAAACCCAACCATGGTGGCCTGATTGAATTTGAAGATTATTTTTCATGGAATAAAGAGCCCACCGTTAAGAAGTGCAGCACAAGGGCACCTGTTCACAGAAACATCCTCTTTCTTCCTTCCTTCTTTATCATCCTAAGCATCTTCATGGTCCAATGTGTCTGTACCTTGTCCAACAATTTCACCTAGTTTACAGGCAAAAAATGGTGGGGGACGATGGAGGAGAATTGAAAGGAGAAAGGCACCTGTCAACTATCTGACTCTTTTTATCAGGAAAATAATAATTTCCCCCCAAATTTCTTTCCAATGGATTTTGCTTTCATTTCATTGGCCAGAACTTGGTCACATGCCATCTATAACTGCAAGGGAGTCTGGGGAGATTCCTATTTTTTTAACTGGGACCATGGCTATCTGAATAAACTTGGGTTCTGTGAATAAAATAAGAAGATGATATAGTCTTGGCAACTAGAAAAATCTATCACAATATCTATCTACTCAGGTTTACTTAAGAAATATCTGTATAATCATGTACTTACTGGGCCAGTTGGGCTAATGCACATTAAAATGTAAAACAAAAATTAAAACATGAAATGCATAGCTACCCCCAATTTAAATATTAGACTTTGAAAACTGGACTGTCACCACCAGTGTTTTTCTAGAGTGCTTTCTGGGAATGTAGAATTTACTAAACTCCCTTTTTAGGCCACAAGGCTTACTCAGTCTCCACCAAGAGATGATTTCCAAGGACATATGGACATATAGAAACTGTCTCTGAGATGTAGGATCAGAAAATGAGCATTAAAATTTTTTTAAACTGAGGTATAATTATATACAATAAAACACATAGATCTTAAACATACTGTTCAATAGGTTTCAACAAATGTATATCCTCTGAAAGCAACACCAATCAAGACATGATTATTTTCATCTCCCTAGAAAATTACCTCCTGCTCCTTTCTAGTCAACGATTCCTTCACCACGCGGGGGAAACCATTATTCTGATTCCTAGCCCCATAAATCAGTTTTGCTATACAGGTATTTTTGAGCCACATTCAGTGTAGTTGAGATAAAAAAAATTTTAAGTGGGCTTAACATTATAATTGCAAAAGAAATTTGCCCACTTTTCAAAGATATGCAGGACCTAGCAAATAACAGGTACTGACAAACAGCAGTTGCTTTGGTTGTGTCAGTGTCCAGGGCTGTCCTTTCTCTGTCAACACATTGCCTAAAAGTCTCTCCTTCCCAGTGCACATCCTTCACAAAGCTCTTCAAAATTGAGGTTGTGGGTATGATTATAAACAGGCTCTAATTATCTCCAGAGCTTCAGATGGATGTGTAAACTGGGTGGATGCCTGCATGGTAGGTGAGTTTGCTCTTCAGGATGAGGAACTCGGGGAACACACAGCCCTGAGAGACCAGGTGCTCTGCCATGAATCATTGGTAACAGCAGACAATGTATAATGCATGCTTATCCACTTTTACTGCCCATCCTGCTCCCACTCTAAAGTTTTCACCAACGTCACCCTCTGCAGGTAGAAAAAGTAGATGAGAAGACACATTTTTGCAAACAAGATAAGATTTCAATGATTGTTGCCATGACCCAGCTATTCATCAGTTAAACATTTTCAGAGTCAGCACAATCATGGGGTGAGCTTGTTAAACTGTTTTTCTCTTTTTCTCTGTTGTACAACGGAGGTGCACACTTTTGTAACTCTTTTGGTAAAAACAAGAATAAAATGGATGTGGTGCCTGGAACACTGATATCTAGCTGAAGCTAAGTGCATCTTTGGACAATAAAATGCAACAGACCTATTTGGTTCCCAGTCACACTAAATTAAAGGAACCGGGGATATCCACACAAGAAATGGGCTTGGGGTGGTTGCCATAGCATCTAGCCAACTGACCAGTTTTGTGACCCCTGCCACTCTCTTCACCTTTAGTCCCAAACATTTCTGGAATCCCTCTGTTAGCTAAAACTTGGGCATGTAGTATCTTTGAAAGGTAGCACCTTTCCTCATTATTCTTAATTAAGTTATTTTAAATTAAGCTCACAGGATTCAAGTGGGCATTCTAGTTCCTGGACAATCTGTTCCCAACTAACTGTTGTCACTGACTTTTACCTTGTTTATACCTCATTCTTCTCTAATTCTTAGAAGACATGGACTCTGGAGACAGAAAAACCTGGGTTCTAATGTAGCTCAATTCACTATTCTTAGCTAGATTAAGATATAACTTTACATGTCCTTGCTCACACTATTACCATGGCTTGAAATACCACTTCTCTTCCCTCACATACAGGAAAATTCTATTTATTTTCTAAGGTCAAGTGCAAATATTACCTTTAGCCCTTCCTAACTATACAATTAGGTGTGACTTTTTCTTCTGAGTTATCTCAGCATTCCATCTGTTTGCCATTTTTGATATCTTGGTTTTAATTGTTTCTAGAGCTCACTCTCTTCTGCATTTCTACATTGGGTCTCTGTCATAAAACCTATTACACAATAGGTTTCCAGATAAAATACAGGACACTCAGTTAAGTTTGAATTTCAGATAAACAATGTGTAAATTTGCTTAGTATAAGTATAGTCTAAATTTTGTATGGGAAATATTTATACTAAATTTTTTCTGTCATTTACCTGAAATTAAAATTTAACTGAGCATCCTGTATTGTGTGATAGCGTGTGATTGTGTGTGTGTGAGTATGTGTGAATATGTGTATGTGATGGGGAAGAAATAAGTCATTTTGGCATCTTCTGTTTATCCAGCCACAGATGGATGGATGGCGTTAGCAAATCACTAAAATCAGACATGTATTGTTTGTTACTATGCTATGTGTGAATAGCACCCTCACTGATTTTAATAGTGACTCAATGCTCTTTCAGACACTGTGTTTCAGACACTTGGCTTACATTGTCCTGTTGAATACTCACAAGAGTTCTATGAGGTAGATGTCCTCATCTCAGTCTTGTGGATGAGGAAACAAAATGAGAGAGATTAGTAAATTTCTCTAAGGCCACAAGACTGGTAACTGACAGCTGTAATTCAAATCCAGTTTCCTGACTTCAACCCCCAGACTTTTTCTCCAATGCCAATGGTTGTTCACTGTGGCTGCACATTAGAATCAACCCAGAGGCCTTTTTCAATGTATCAATATCTGAACCTCATCCCCAGAGATTCTTATTTATTTCAAACAATCACTGCATTTATATTGCTCTTCCACTGACAGGACTTAAAAAAAAAGGCTCAAACACAATCTAATTTAATTTCCCATGGTCCCCGCTGATGGTATTTGTGACCTAAAATTTCCCTATTATTTGGTGATGTTTTTCTCCCAAGTTTACTTTACATCGCTTTCTCTGGGTATCTTTTGCTTCATGTTACTCAGTTTTCAGAGAAATGCTTCTTCTTTGTTGACCTTCACTCAATGGACTACTTCACCTTTCTCCAGCTAGGATGGGCTATATGATTTGCTTTCTGCGTTCAATTGAATTTGTTTTTTTTTTTTTGTTTCCATTTCAGTCTAGGCATTTTGATGTTGGTATTCTCTTTTCCCTTTTTTTCGTCTTCATGATACCTTAGAAAGTCTTCTCCAAAAAATATTAACTTGTGCCATTAATGATCAACATTTGCAGTTGATCTTTGCTTTAATACTATTGGCCTGCTTATTAAGACTGTGATCTTTGGCCAATTTTATTTTGGAAAATTTGTTTTCTTCATTGCTAAATGAGACATAAAAAATCTACCATTCGTGATTGATATGAAAATTTATTTACTAAACAAAATTGGTATATTTATTTGTTTAATATGTCTTCTCTAGCAAAACTGTAAGCTCTTCTGGGCAACAAGTCTGTTGTGATTACCACTGTGTATCTGGTGCCTAGAATCATGGTGGAAATTAGTATGTGCTCAATAAATATTTCTGGAATATTGACTATTGAGTGGGTTTGGGAGTCAGACATGCTATATTCTGAGCTTCTGCTACACCACTTACAAGATGCTTCTTTGTGATCTTCGGTAAATTGTTTAACTTCTTGACCCTTCATTTCTACATTGTAAAATAATAATAATAGCAATCATCATCATCATCATCATCATATGGTCATTGTGAAGAATAAGTGATATGTGCATATAGAGAAATCAGTTCTACTAGACACATAGAAGATTCTTACAACTGCTAATAAAGATGATGTTATCTGGAAATACTAATTTATACAATAATATTGTTGGGAACTGGAAACATATTCCCAAATTAAAAGCCACTACTTCAAAAAATAATAGTTATTCAGCTTCAATAAAACAAATTAATGAAGCAGAAGTTTGTCCACTTCCATATATTTTTATTTCCGATATACTTTCATTCTGTTGTGGGTTTCTTATTCTTATAAAGAAGAAAACAAACAAGTCAGTTCCATTCATAGTCAGTTATGAGTGGCTTAAGAGGTTATTCTAGGAGAGAATAATGATATTTTAAAAGGGTCCAAAGTATGGCTCATTGGCATGTTCAAAACCTGTGTGTTTCATTGCATGTACATATCATATTTAAAAACAAACGGTAAACAAATATTGAACTCTAGTTAAATAACAATGTACATACTGCAGAATCTGGGGGTGAAGTAAACTTACTCTGAAATGCACAAAAAAATATGATGCATTGATGGACGGTTAGATCCTTAGATATGTGATAAAACGCAAATAGTAAAAATGCTTATTGTAGAATCTAGGTATTCGAGGTATTCGCTGCATACTACTATCAGCATTTCTGCATGAATGACATTTTTCATAATAGTGTTGGAAGGAAAATAAAGTTGGGGGACCTTAGGGAAAGGTAACACCCAAACCCAAGGAAGACTCATTCATGCTGGATTTCAAGCATGTGGTACTTTTTAATATCTATATTTTTGGAAGAAACCTCCAACACTACTCCTGTAAAATGCTGACCCAGATAAAAATAAAAACAAGATCTGAGATGGAAAAATAGCAATAAAAATAACACATGGAAAATGAAAGGCAGAATCAGTTTATCCCTAGGTACTCTGGGGAATAACTAAATTGTTAGAATCTCAGGCAACCAGGGCTGCTAGGACAATATGAGACTCTGATCTTTGGCTTCTAGACCTTGTGTTATACCTATTACTTACCATGTGGGTGAAACATATTATGGACAATTGACCAGAGAATTGGTGGAGAATTATAAACAAAAGCACACATAGGCCATTTCTTTGGAAAGATATTTAGGATCCTAATGGGTTTTTGAAATGGTAGTTTTTTTTTTTCTTTTTGTAGAAAGACATAATAAGAAAGAATTCGATAAGTCTGAGAATATATGTCAACTTTCTGAAAGTTAGAATGGTTTACAAATTGGGTTTTAGGTTTATATACATGTAAATAATCAAGAACATGCCTTTGTAATCTAAAAAAATACAAGTATCTTCTCTCGGCCATCGGAGGTTGTTGATGGGGTGTCATAAGACTTTAAAGATAAGATGGAAAAGAGCACCTATGTATATACAAACAAAAGGGCCATGCTATCATCATTAGCTCATTCAAGTGGCTATTTTGAGGCTCATTTATTTGACTTTTTCTTCTGTTTACACAAATGGAAACACCCCACAGTGTTTATGAAAAGCAGGTGTATTAAATACCAACACCAAAACTGGTTTAACCAGGAAACAAGGAACATTAAGGCACACAAAAAGGAGAGAATGAACAGAAGTCAAGGAGAGAATTATGTGACAATCTGCAGGAATCCTAGCCAGGAAAATAGTATCTGGATCAAGGTCATAGCCAGGTACAATGTCACAGATGGCAGAGAGAAAATACTTCTTTACCATTTGCTTGAGAAACAGAACTGGCTTCCTGCCTTGGTTTTCTGATGCCTCCTTGATGATCTCAGGACTCCGAACAAGCAGAGCCCATGAACTTGTACTTCAGGGCAGGTTACAGCTGGCAAGACTATGCCACTTTATACTGTGGAGTGCTTAGGGCCTGCTGGCACAGAGAACACCCTTACGTATGTTACAGAAATCCCTTCTGGGTGGATAAATTACAAAAATGTGCCCTGTCCTCTGGGAGGTGGTGGCTGAACTGTAACCCCATTCTCCCGCAGCTGGATCCCTTAGCGGAGTACATGCACTCTTTCTCTGTAGATGGTGGCCCTGAAACGCTTCTCCTGTAGGTGTATCCCCCTTTCACCGATGAGGATGCTAAGTCCTACAAAATGAAATTATCTTATTTAAGTCTACAACTTAAATTGTTATAGACTTTCTTGGGAGGCAAATTATTCCTAAAGTGGGGCTTCATCAGCTTCATTGTATAGAGAACCCACTACAGTGCTCTACCAGTTTCTGGGGTATGGACTACATAGCCACCTAGATGTCTCAAACCTGATTTTGGAGCTAGGCAGTGCATTCTCTGTATTGCCTGAGTACAGTAAACAGAGAAAGCTCTAGACACTTACAGAGGGACTGAACAGTCACTCGTTCTGGTTCAAGTAGAGAAAGCGGCAGTGAGAACATAAGACTTGAGTGAAGAATGAGTTGGTCTTAGTAAACCACAGAAGACCAGGCAGGATTGCATGGGGAGAAACTGTGAGCAATGGTATTGAGAGAGACTTCATCTCATTGACCCCAACACTCCATGGCATCACGCCCCTTTTAAGTGCTATCTTGACTCCAGTCCACAATGCTCTTTTCTACAGAGCTTTCTCATCCATGTCTCATGTACCCCATGTCTCCTTTCTGAAGGGCAGTAGACAGTTGTATAAGAGAATCTGGGGTTAACTATTAATGTATTAACCTACCCACTTTAATGAGGAATTTCTGGGCATGTTGCCATAAAATATTTCTAAAACTTTAGAAATTACAAGTAGGGCAGGGAGAGTTTATGTTTGATATTTATCACTGTGCAATACGTTTCCCAAACTTAGCAGCTTTAAACAGCAAATACTATTTTACACATTTCTCAGGGTCAGGAACTCAGGAGCTGCTTAACTGACTGGGTCTGGCTTGGAGTCTCCTTGAGGTTGCAGTCAAAGTGTTGGCAAGGTCGGTGTCATCTGAAGCTTTGACTGGGGCCCAAAATTCTGCGTCTAAGCTCACTTACGTGGCTGTTGGCAGGAGGCCTCTGTTTCATGGGTCTTTCCGTCAGAGAGTGCTCTCACAATGTGGCAGCTGGCTTCCCCCAGAATGAGTGAAGGAAGAAAGTAAACAGGAACCTCAGTGCCTTTAATGCCCGAGTCTCTAACAAAGCTTCACTTCTGCTGTATTTTTTCGGTCATTCAGACCCTCCTTGATACAATGTGGGAAAGAATTACACAAGGGGTTGAATACCAGAATAACCACTGGGCACCAATGCTGGTACATCGAATTCATATTTTGGGGAAACTAGAACTTTTAAAACATATACCAGAGGTAGCATGTGACCCGGATATCTTAAAATTTTTCTTATTTAGAATAGCTAAAAACTCTGACTTAAATATCTTTAAAAAATATTTTTTAAATGTGTCTCTATGCTGAGTAAAAAGTAAGAGGCAAAATAAACAAACAAATAAGGAATCATAAATTCAGAGAGATAAGTGTTTAAGATGAAGGTTCCCCTGGGGGCTTCTGTTTACCTCCAGGTGACTCAGAGAGTTGGTTTTAATATCTGCATGGCAAATGTGAGATAAAGCTAGGGGAACGTGAGAAGTCAGATGAGAAGTTAGATAAGAGACCCTTTTATAAATTAGTTTGGATCCCGAAGGATATTGCTTCAGTGACAGTATAAATCAGAAATCCTGCATCTTTATTTCCCCACTGAAGAGGACGGAAAGGAAACTTCCCTATATAAACCCTGGCTCTAAATAGCACGAGGAAAAGTCTGAAAATTTATAACCACAAGTTAACCTCTATGGAGGCTCGCAGCCAAATTGATACTCAGTGCGGTTTGAAAAACCCCAGCTGATAATTTGTTTTAATATGACCCAAAGTGAGTTGTAATCTCAGTCGAGAAACAAATCATATCCTCTTTGAAGGGATCACCTTTAGCACAGGCCTCAAGGATGCCAGGATATAAAACTCCATTAAACTGGAGCTTACGATTGAAAAAAGGATCACAATTCACTTGAGGAAACAAGACATCATGAGGAAGAACCAGCCAAAACAACTGACAGCAGGTTTAGGCTGACAAACACTTCAGATACGAAGTTATTGATAATGGAAGCAATTTAAGCCTGTTTAATATGCTTAAAAAGAAAAGATGTTATCAAATGGATGAGAAAAAACAATATGAGACTACAGGCCTATTTGACAACCAAATAGAACCTTCAGAAATGAAAATAAAAATTCATAAAAGTAAAAATTACTGCATTTTAAAGCATTACATAAGTACTTACAGGATATTTTTTGTTTTGCCTCGGCTCATAAAACATACATTATTCACTATTTGGCCCTTTACAGAAAACTCTCCTGACCGCAGCCCTCACCCCCGCCCCTGTAGAGACACACTTGCCCAGGAGACCCTTGGTCATCTTGAGGTGAAGATGCAGGGAGTAGCCCCACAGGAAAGACTGGCACCGTAAAGTGTGTGTGTTGGGGGGACATAAAAGAGTTGAATAAGGGAGGCCAGGGAAGCCTCACTTTCGCAGTCTCGAGCCGTGCAACAGAAGAGAGGCCGGTTTTATGTGTCCGTAAATATAGCCAGAAGGACACCTCAAATGACCCCAGAGGAATGTTGGAACCCAGAAGACTTGCCATCTTAACTTTTATGTATGGGATGAGAGAAACAAATTTTTGTTGCCTTGGAACCTCAAGAGTTTGATGTATGAGTGTGAGGAAGTTTGGCACAGAAAGATATCAGTCCACGAATGTAATTATTAAGCAATTATGGATGGCATTCTGAAAATAGAACATATTAAGAAGGAAAAGGAGAAAGGGGATTTCTTTGCCTGAATCGCACGTCTCAGCAGCATATCCTCAGGTGCTCTCTGATTGCCAAATGTGGATCAAGGCCAAGTGCTTTTTTACAACCATTTGCTAGGCCTGGATGGGCCTCAAATTGTTTCTGAACACCAAGTACTGACCTGTTCATCCTGGGAGGACCGTGGGAGGGGCAAGGGTGCCAGCAGGGAGCTTTGAGATGACCCCACGGTGGTTTGAGCTGCAGAAAGCCAGTAGGGGAAGTGATTTGAGGAAAGGAAACCAAGAGGCTCACCACACCCCAGGGTTCTCCTTTGAAAATGGACACCACACCCAGTCTGTCCAAACGCCCCTGAACATGTGTGTTTATCTCTCCCTTGTTCTCCAGAATGAGTCAGCAAGGATGGAGTTTTAGAACAAGGAGCTTGGCTGTGAGCAACCATTTTTTTAAGCCTCTATTATCTGCCAGGTGCTTTACATATCAATCATAGAGTAGATGTGAGCCTCCCATTTTGTGGTTAAGGTAACTAATGCCCAGATAGAAACATTAAGAGCTGTGTCCAGGGCCACAGTGAGTTAGCAATGAATTCAGTTCTCACTCTAATAGGCACATCTTTCTCCAAAACCCAACTTTTCTTCTCTATGAGCATGTGTAGCCAAGAGCCACACGGAAGGAGCAACCCCACTCCTCTGGCACAGGAAGAAAAACAGAAAACGAAGCCCTGCTGTCCTGACTTCGCTTGTGCCCTTGTTTGGCATCCATGGTTACTTTGCTAAATAGAGCAATTGGCCCACAAACATCTCTAATGATGGATATGGCTCTTTCTGTCTAACATGTTAAGTCTATCCTTAGTGTAATGCATGGATGAAATCTCTCTCTCTCTCTCTCTCTCTCTCTCTCTCACACACACACACACACACACACACACACACACACACACACAAGTTCTGTTATCAGAAAGTTGCTATGGAAATAGTTATACCTTGGGAATGGAGAGGTACAAAATGGTCTGCTGAGATTTCCTGCAGGGATAGATGTACTGAATAATTAGGTACTGGGAAAGCCAAGAGGACCTAACCCAGATGCTGAGGGGTTGATGGCCAGTGCAGACTAGGAGGAAGAATCTAGTAGGGTAGAGAGAGTAGATCAACATGACAACTACTGAGTAAGGAGGGCAGGCCTGAGGCCAGGGTGTGGAGACTGTCTTAATTCACAGGCTTCTCCTTTGTCTTGAAATCCAGGCCTAGATCTCACCTTCTGGAGGAAACTACAGGGGTTCAGAACAGTCTCCCCACATGTCCCTCTGTGGTATGCAAATTATTTTGTGCTAAGGGCAATCAAGACCCTGCAGGCTTACATGAAACTTCTACCTGTCCCATAAAGAGTTTAAATTAGGGGTCTTGCCCATAACAAGAGTTATCACCAGAAATGACTTTTTATGACCTGTCTAAAGGCAGGGAAAACTTTTAATTACTGAACATCTGCTTTTCTTATCATTTTATTAAAATCTTTCTCTTCCCCTTGAAGCTCCAAGGGGTCTTACCTCACCCTTAGCTCAAAATGCCATATATACTTCATTTTAATTTTCTGTCTGTGAACCTCTCATGTGTGTGAGGTCTCTGACTCTCTCAAATATGTGTGGTTCCTATGCATAGGTATGTAATTAAATATGGTTACTTTCTTTTGTTAATTTGTCTTGTTGATTTAATTATTAGATCAGCCAAAAGAACATTGAGGGTTAGAGGAAAGTTTTTTCCTTCCCTACGCATCAATACTCTGAGAATATTCTAAAGATAGAGGGACAGAGAAGTGTCTTGTGATGGTAAATGCCCTGAGGGTATCATGCTAAGTGAAATAAGTCCCACAGAGAAAGACAAAAATTTTGTTAGATTGTGAAATCTAACAAAATCAAACTCATAAGAACAGGACAGATTGGTAGTTATCAGAGGCAGGGGGTGAGGGGCGAGGAAAATGGGTGAAGGTGGTCAAAAAGTATAAACATCAAGTTAGAAGAGAAATAAGTCCTGGGGATGGAATGCACAGCATTGTGACGATAGTTAACAATACTGTGTTGTATGTTTAAAAGCTGCCAAGAGAGTAGATCTTAAGAGTTCCCATCACAAGCAAAAATGTTTGTAACAACGTGTAGTGATGGACGTTAACTAAACATATTGTGGTAATAATTTCACAATATATTACAAATATCAAATTATCATGTCATATACTTTAACACAATGTTTTATCTCAATTGTATGTCAATTAAATCTTAATAAAACTTGCAAAGTAACTACGTATTACATTTTGTCTTTATGTAATTTATTATATATTATTATACATACTATATTTTATATATTTATTATATATTATAGAGTCATCCGCCGCATGACTTTTAGTTGATAACAGACCACATATACGATGGTGCTTTCAGAAGATTATAATGCAGCTGAAACATTCCAGTAGTCTAGTGATACCATGCGTCCTAACATTCTAGCATAATGCATCACTCACTTTTTGTGGTGGAGCTGGTGTAAATAAACATACGGCATTGCCTGTCATGTGAAAGTATAGCATGTATAATTATGTACAGTACATAACACTTGATTATGATAATAAACAGTCGTGTTTCTGGTTTATGTATTTACTACACCATACTTATTATTTTAAAGTGTACTTTCTACTGATAAAAAAAGTTTGCTGTAAGAGTATGCTGTGTTACGCCAGCAGCGGCCTTATTTACCTCTTGCTTACTGTATCTCTTGATTGCATCATTTTCACTTGTGCTTGATTTAATATTGCGCTTTATACAATAACATGCTATATAGGCTTGTAGCCTAGGAGCAATAAGTTATATCAGATGTAGCCTAGGAGTATAGGAGGCTATACCATGTAGATTTGTGTAAGTGCACTCTGTGATGATCGTACGATGACAAAGTTTCTTAATGAAGCATTTTCCAGAATGTATCCCCATCATTAAGTGGCACACGACCATATATATGTGTGTGTATATGTGTATGTGTGTGTGTGTGTATATGGAAAGGCAGCCCTGGGAAAGACCAAGAAGAAAGAAAGAAATACTCACAAGTAGTTTAAACATTGGCAAGTGGGTTGGAAGTATGAACACAGGACCAGCTTCACGGGCAAAATGTGCCATAGGGCCCTGCACTGAGGAGGATCTTCACGTGGTGTGATGCTCTGCTGCTGCACTCCTAAATTTCTTAATGTGTTTTGAACACAGGACCCCACATTTTCATGTCACACCAGTTCCCACAAATTATATTACCAGTCCTGAACGGACAGATATGGTTGTATCCCTTGGGGAAGTGTTGGTGACTGGGGTGAGAAGCGACAGCATTCCCCAAACTCCCCTGATCTTCCAAGATCCATAACTGACCTTAGGAACCAGAGACTCAGAGTTCTGTTCTAAACAGTTACATAAAGGAAAAGAGAAAAGTGCTGATTGCACAGAGCTGAAGAAGCTGCCCAGAGAAAGCAGTGTCAGTTTCAGTCCGGGCCCCCAGGCTAAGTTTCATTACCCTTTAAAATATAAACCCTTCTCTCCAGGGCTAAGAAGTTGAGTAATTGTGAATGTTCCTGCAATGCCTTCCTTCCCACAGAGAGAATGTGCACGATAGTGTATGATCTTCCCAAGGCACAAGATGGTGAGTCAAACGCATTTTGCCGGAAAGGATCATCTGAGCTTAGCTGGGCAGTAGGTGCTGAGGCTGTACTTGTGGCTCTAGGGCTGGGTTTGGCCAAATTGTGCGTGTCAGTGCCTGATCTAAAGAAACTTACAACAGTGTGTGGGCTTCTCGCAGGATGATTTCAAGCATATTGTAGTTAATATTCTAAGCATCATATTTCAGCATTCTATAACCTTATCTCCCTTTCTTCAGAAAGTCCGAAACTCTCTAATGACAAAAATTCCCAGTTTGCAGTTCAGTTCTTTTAGGTGGTTTAAAGCCAGTAGCTGGTAAAGTTGTGGAAAAGATGCCTTTCGATAGTCTCCTTGCTGGCTTTATTTAGATGCTCCTGTAATTCCTTATGACCTGCAATTCAGACAGCTTTAGTCAATAGGTTTTTCTTCTCCCCATTTACAACACACACATATGCACACACATGTGCATACTTGGTATTCTTCCCTCTTTCTTATCAAAAGAGCCCCACTTCTCCAGAGAAGTTTTCCTTCCCCATTCCATGTGGTCAGCTCAGGACCAAGAATGCTCATGGCGCAATGTCATCCCAATGGCTGTGGCCCAAACGACCTTTCCATTATTCCTGGTTACCAAGATTCCCAGAACGGCTTTCCTTTCCATCCTTCTGAGTGTTCAACACTACTTTTTATCCTGTGAGCTAATCGTGACCTTACACTAAACTTTTTTAACTTATGTTTTTCTGTGTCAATTTATGTTGTTTGTGATTAAGGAAACCTATTGGTATGGAGGGCCTGGGCCTCCCAACCCCAAGTTCCTGAAAAGTGATAGTATTGTAATTACTTGTTTCAGCAGTCTACTAAAACTGACTTCAGAAAAAAAAAATGTTATGTAGGATATTAAAAGCTTACTGCACTGAGTAGTTACCTAATTCTCTTTACTCTAGGAATTCAGGTCCAATAAGCAGCAAAACTTCTTAACTTGCTATGCAGTTTCTCAGATCATTGGTACAATCATGCTGACCAGTAGATAGATAAAACAGTTTGTGACCTGAGTATCCTTTAGGGGTTTGTGAAACAAAAAGAGAACATTTAGGCACTCTGGTCATCGCCAGCTATGGTGGGGTGGGTGGCAGGGATCACTATTAGTCTGAGATGGTGCATAGCAAGCTCAGAGGAAGAGATGCTGACCAGTCGATGCTAGGAAGGAAGGAAGGATGGGGAGAATGGAAATTCACAATCAAATAGTATTTATTTAGCATTGACTTGGAGACAATACTTTATCTAGCATTCATTGAACACCTAGGTTGCTTCCACGTTTTAATTTTTGTGAGTAACACTGCTGTAAATATGGGTATACAAATATCTCTTCAAGACCCTGCTTTCAAATCCTTTGGGTATATACCCAGAAATGAATTTGCTGGAACATTTCTATTTTTAATTTTAATGTTTTGGAGAACTGCCATATTGTTTTCCACAGGGGCTATACCATTTCCACCAAAACTGTACAAAGGTCCCAATTTCTTCACATCCTCCCCAACACTTGCTATTTTTTTTTAACAGTAGCCATTTTAATGAGGTGGTATCTCATTATAATTTTGATTTGTGTTTCCCTAATGGTTAGTGTTGTTGAGCATCTTTTCTTGTGTTTATTGGCTATTTGTTTATCTTCTTTAAAGAGATGTCTATTGAAGTTCTTTGTCTATTTTTGAATTAGACTTAGGTTTTTTTGTTGTTTAGTTTTAGAATTTCTCTATATATTCTGGATATTAATTCCTTATCAGATATAAGACTTGCAAACACTTTCTCCATTTATAGGTTGCTTTTTTACTCTGTTGATACTGTCTTTTGATTCACAAAAATTTTAAGTTTTAATAAACTCTAATTTGTTTATTTTTTTCTTTTGTCATTTGTGATTTTGGTGTCATATCCAAGAAATTGCCAAATTCAATGTCATAAAGTTTTTGCCCTCCTAAGAGTTGTATGGTTTTAGGTCCAACACTTACCTCTTTGATCCATTTTGAGTTAATTTTTGTATATGGTATTACATAAGGATCCAACTTAATTCTTTTGTATGTGGATATTCCACTTATTCCTGCACTATATGTTGAAAAGACTGTCTTTTCTTCAGTCAATGATATTGGCCCTCTTGTAAATATGCAAGGGTTTATTTCTATTTCACTGGTGTGTATGTCTGTCTTTATATCAGTACCACACTGTTCTGTTCACTGTGGCCTTGTAGTAAGTGTTGAAATCAGGACAAGTGAGTCCTCCAGCTTTGTTCTTTTCCTAGATTGATTTAGCTATTTAGGGTTTCTTGAGTTTCCAACTGAATTTTAGAATATGTTTTTTTATTTCTGCAATAAACATATTTGGGATTTTGATGCACATGGCAGTGAATTTGTAGATCACTTTGAGAAGTATTGACATCTTAATATTAAGTCATTAAATTCACTTATTGATTGTCTATTATTAGGTGCATATAGATATTTATATTGTATCTTCTTGCTGTATTGAACCTTTTATTAATACATATATTTTTTATCTCTTGTAAACTTTAATATAAAGAAATTTTTTCCCCATGAAAATTTGTTTTGTCCTCTAGATCACTATGCATAAGAACTTTGAAAACTGGAGAGTGAAGAAGGTGTCTGAGAATCTTTGTGAAAAGTAATGTTTAAATGCTATTCTTCCATGAATAACAGCCAAAAGAAATTTGCCAAATCTTCCATATCATAAAATGAGATGTTAGATATCTCATCTTGAACAATTTGATGAGTACCAGCAAGTAAATCAAATTGGTAAAACATATTTGACCAAGGAACAATATTAACCCTTAATACATTTTCACAATATTTTAAACCCTCAACATAGCAAGATAAACTTCTTGATATCAACAAAAAGTTTCCATACTTTCTATCTATTTTCAGTCATTTTAGTATTATTTCTTCTCCATCCACACACTACCCATTTATAATAAAGTAGAAAAAAAATCTTTGTGTGGAAAGAATTTTCTATCTACTGACAGCTCTATGACCTTGGATAAATCAATTCACCTCTATGATCTCAGTTTTCCTACCTGTCAAATGAGCTGTTAAATTAGGCAGGTTCTAAGGTCACTTTCAGTTCTGAAATTCATTAATTCTAAGGCATGCATAATCTCGTGTGTGACCCCTCTCCAACTGTTGTTATCTAATTCTGGTTGCCCACTCTTCTTACTCTTCCACCTCTTTTTCTTATTCTCTTTTTGACCCTTACCAATTTATGCTATAGTTCTTGACCGAGCAAGTTGTTTCCTGACACTGTTATGAGACCCCCATGTCACATTTCTAACCCTTTCCTGGAAGCCTGTAAACAATATACCTGAGCTGCCCAGGACACAACGTTCTCATAGACCCTGAAATTTGGCTTGTTTTGATGACCTCTGCTTGATGGAGATAAAAATGAATGATTATGCTTGGTGGCTCACATGATCAGTATGGCAATCGCTTCATCTAAAACTCAGCTGTGCTCTTTAAGTCCTTTCTGGCTTGGAAGGAATTCTACTTGGTGAACTCCAGAGCCAGTTGCACATGCTTATATTTCCAAATAGCAATACCTAATGCAGGTTTGACCCTGACACAAAATAAAGGTTTCTAGCAGTTTTCTTAAAGCTATTGAAAGGAAATCAATAATACATTCAATAGAGGAAACTGCTTTTGACGATTGGTGGTATGAAGTGGTAGACAAATTTTGAATAGTTTGAGGAGAAAAAGAACAAGACTAGGCAACATCAAAGTGAAACTATCCTTTCAAAAGAATGAAAGGAGAGGTGTGACTCATTCAAATAATGGATGATTTGAGCAGTCCCAGAACTCACTAAAGTTTGTTCACTATGGGAGATCTCCCAAGGGAAAATCTGGACAAATATGTTAGGAAAACAAATATCTTGGCCTCAAATCAAAACAAATTGGAAATGAGTATACAAATATAATATTTAGATGAGGTACCAAACTACCTGAATTATGCACCAGAAAGTTTACTTTTCTATAAGAGCACTGAAGGGAATATAACATAATTAATGTGTAAATAGCACTTTACTATGTGCTAGGTTCTGTTCTAAACACTTTGGTTTTATTAGCTTAGTCCTCATGTAAAGAGAAGGCTAGCATGTTGGATGAGTCATCCACTTGGGAATTTGAGTTAACTTAAATGGTGGCAGGACTCAAGGCTGAGAGGAAAGTTGCGGGCCAGGGATCAAAATCCACGAAGATATAAAATCACCAGGAGACTGGTAAGGGAAAAAAAGAGAGGTAGAAAGTATCTTAACTAACTCATTGAGTACTTACCTACTCATTCATGTATTCAGTCAACATTTATTGAGATTTGTTATAGGGTATGTCAATGTTCAGCTTTAACAAACAATACCTAGTCACTTTAAATAGTGTTTGTACTTATATTCCTACCAGCAATGTATATAAGATCCTATTGATGCTCATCACTTCAACACTTGATCTTCACAGATTTTTTAATTTTTGACATTTTAAATAATTTTGCTCCTAAGGATATCTTATTGTGTTTTCCTTTTCATTTCTTCATTTGTTTCTGTAGATGTCTGCTAGTAGACACGTACAAGAATGTTCATAGCAGCACAATTCACAATAGCAAAAAAAGTAGAGACAACTCAAATGTCCATGGGCAGGAGAAAGGATAAAATGTTGGCCTATCCTTACAATGCAATATTATACAGCGGAAAAATTGAAGAATTACTGCTATGAATAGAAATGTGAATGAATTAGATTTTAAAAAAGCAAGTTCCAAGAAACGTATACAGTATGATATATATTTTTGTAAAGTTCAAAAGCCAAAACAATATATCACCTAGGCCTAAATACGAATAATGAAACAGATTTAATTTTTTTTAAAACCAGGACATGAGAAACAGAAAATTCGAGACAGAAGTTATTTCAGTGGGAGAAGTAGGAGAATGGAATAAGGAAAGAGTATACTTAGATGATGTTGCTAATAATATTCTCATTCTTAGCCTGGGTAGTAGGTTCATGGATGTTCACTATAAAAATAATCAAATTCAAGAGAATAAATAAAATGAAAGAAGGGCATGTATGGATGACTGTTAATACGATTTAATGAACTACAGATTACAAATACTTCAATTCTGTGTACATGATTCAGAAAAGCAAAATAAAACATTGAGCTCCTACTGGAGGCTAGGTCTATGTTCTAGATTTATTTTGCAATAACAAGCAACTCTTAATTCTCAGTGAGTTACAGCTACAAAGGTTCGTTTCTTGCTCCACTATGACTCAAAAGAGGATCTTAACTCGGGGACCTGAACTGATAGAACAGCAGACATCGTGATTGTTGGTGATTACCATATGCTTTGATCTTTTACTCTTCAGTAGATTCTCAGCTTTTTCTCCTTTAATTTTTAGCCCTGGGTTCAATAAATGGAAAGAAAGGAGTTTGAGAAGGGGCAGTTATAAAAAATGTCAAACACAATATCAAATAAAACATGAGTTGAAAACTTAGGTTGAAATGCTATTAGATATGGAATTTTTAATTTCCAACAATATTTTATTTATACACACACAAACACGCACACCCTCTCCTACACATTAGGGCCACAATTTCCATAGTTTATTCAGAATTTCCAGCTCTGGTCATACTTAATAAAAAGATTTTTTTTTTTTTTTAATAAAAGGATTCTTAACTGGTGGTTCCATTAAATGCAATTCAAATGACCCATAGTTCTTTTACATGAGATCTGAGCTTTTCTTGGTGTCTCTGCTAATTTGTTTAACTTTTCCTTCATAATCCCATTAAATCATTTAGTAACAAGCTAAAGCCAAGATGTACTGGAGTTTTTCAGAGTTTCAAGCTAATTTAGAGATCTCTCAATACAGGCGATTAGATTACTGTCCTTTTTTTTTTTTTCATGAACCACAGAGTTATTCCTTAATAGTTGTGAATATATTTTTTTTAATTTAGTAAGACTCCCTTTCACTCATCCTCTAATTGATCCATTTACATAAGTTCTGTTGTCAGTTTCTGGTTACCTAAAGATTACTATCAATTATTATTCAATCATTTATTCAATAAGCATTTGCATTAATACTTTTCTAGAAATTACATGTATAAAACATAAAATTTATAGTGGCATGGCACTTAATATGTGCTCAATAGGCATTAATGTTATTATTAAGTACAGTTGGGATTATACTTAGAAATTATCACCAATGACCATTGTTACAATGAATTTTACAAATTTCCCCACTCCAGCCTTGTAACAGTTGACCTTAAGTGACAGAGACTGTGAAATAAAACCAAAGGAGTCACACAGAGTTTAGTGTGAGACTGGGGAGACTGGATAGGGAAAGGAAAACGTTCCTTGAGAATTTGTTGAAAATTAAGATAATCTTAATCTTTCTCATTTCTCTCCTCATAAGGAGCCCACCTGTTGGGCACAGGTGATGTTCCTGGAAAATAATCATTCATTATTGTGGATAGAGAAGTCTCTGAAAAGGTCTTTATAGAAGTTTGGGAGAGCTGTTTCTTGTTGTCATAATCATTCCTCCCCTTTTGAAATATTGTCCTATCATCATGCATAGGAGTGAGGCTAAGATGCAACAGGAAAATGCTCCTACTTTCCTTCAAAATAGACCTTCGACTTGTGACAAAAAGAGCAAAACGTCTAAATTTCTTTCCCACTTCAAAAGCTCCTGTCTCAGGGACAAGAGCCTGATATCTGTTTTGTCCAACTCCCACCACGCTGACCTAATTTGCAAATCCCTGGAGCTTTCTTCTACAACTTTCCCATGTGAAGTTATTTATCTTCCTTAACATCAACTCAATTTATTCTGGAGAATGCTCCTCTAAGCTCTGTTGATAATCTATTCCAGTGTCGAATTATTATTGTAATTGCAAAGTTCCTAAAATAGTTTAGATTTCTCTTGCAGCTGCAATCACCTCTAATCCTGCTCAGAACGCTTCCCTGTTTTCCCATTGTTCTTAAGGTAAAGTCTAAAGTCCTTGAAATGACCTTGGAAACCCTGCATGATTCTGACTGCCTCTTCCAGCCTTGTTTTGGGTCCTTGCACTGCCCCTGCTCAACACATTTACTCTCAAAGACCTCGTCTGTTTTCCCCTCCTGGAACTATCTCTTCCTCTGCTCTGAAGTAATTTCTGTTTTTATTTTATCTTATCTTGGGAAATCATACAGCATGAGTATGTTTAGTTTCTTAAGAAACTGCCAAACTGTCTTCTAAAGTGGCTGGACCATTTTGTGTTTCTACCAGCAATGAATGAGAGTTCCTATTCCTCCACATCCTCCAAACCAGAGTGTGGTGGTGTCAGTGTTCTAAACTTATACCATTCTAATAGGTGTGCAATGTTACCTCATTGTTTTAATTTGGATTTTTCTCTGATAACCTATGATGTGGAGCATCTTTTCATGTGTGAATTTGTCATCTGTGTATCTTCTTTGGTGAGATATGTATTAAGATCTTTGGCCTATTTTTAAAATATGTTTTTTGTTTTCTTATTGTAGAGTTTTAAGAGTTTTTGTTTTGTTTTGTTTTTGTATATTTTGGATCATAGCCCTTTCTCAGATGTCTTTTGCAAACATTTCCTCCCAGTCTGTGACTTGTCCTCTCATTCTCTTGATGTTGTTTTTCATGGGGCAGAAGTTTTTAATTTTAATGAAGACCAGTTAATCAATGATTTCTCTAATGGATCATGCCTTTAGTTTTGTATCTAAAAAAGTCATTGCCATACCCAAGGTCATTTAAATTTTCTCCTACATTATCTTCTAGGATCCCCTTTCTTTTTCAGTTGAGAAAACTTAGGGGTAGAAAAGTAGTGATTTTCCCAGTCACTCAGTAACTGAGGAAGAAAAGGCCAAAATCTTTGTGTCCTGAATCTCCATGCAGTGCTTTTGCACAGCCCACCTCAAAGTCTCCCTGATTCAGTGATCTACCCTTGATTTAGTCCACACAATTTTTCTGCACCAAACTATTTTTCTGAGAACACAGCTTTCCAATGTAAACTGTCTAGACTTGGTCCCCTAAAACTTCTTAGCCTGTCTTAGTTATCCCATCTCCTTATACAATGGAGAGAGTATCTGTAGTGAGTGCTGCAATGTTCCATGTAGGTCCCTCCATAACACTGAAGGACTCTATTTCCCCAGCTGCAGGGAATATTGTCCACTGAGACTTTAGCTGTCAGTCCTCTTCAAAATAATTTAATAGGTATCACCTCACTTAAATTGAAGACCCTTTCCTAGTTAGCTTGTATCCAATGAATAGTTAATATGGAGATACAAATGCTTGGCCCTTCCCCACAGCTCTGCACAACTTTATAGGCCATTCCAGACTCAGATCAACCCAAGGCATCAACTAAAGTTCTGTCAAGGTCGCCTTGTTGCTTAGCTTCTCCTTCTGCACAATTCTACTTTCTCCTCTTTTTTTCCATAAATATTATTCTCAAGAGCAACCTGTAATATACTTCTTGTCTACTACTCTCTGTTTCAGAATCTGTTTCCTGGGAACGCAGGCCATGGAAGTTGGTGCCAGGAGTAATCTGAGAAACTAATTGCTAGTATGAGATTTTGTACCCAGATCACTTGCTGCTCATTTGGTAATGAGGACCTCCACCAGCCACCTGGTACAAGATGGCAATGCTAAGCACCAAAGAAGAGTCACCACAGACACTAGGATTCTGAAGAAAGACCCTGCCAACTCTAACAAATAATAATACATCTCTTGAATAACAGCTTCTGGCATGCTACTGAGCCATGGTAGAGAAGGAATGACTAATCATGAGATCACAGATGACCATCAAACAGCCAAAACTATCCATCATGAACAGAATTCTGTCAGACCCTCCAAGTCATAAGGTTAGATGGGCCCAGTGACCATCTGTTGCAAGATGGAAGTAGCACATGAAGGATTAAGCATAAGAAGACAAGAAGACGCAAGAAAGGTATCTGAGCAAGTAGCTCAGAACTCCATACCATCCATCACTCTTACAACGGAACCTCTTTCTCAGCTCATGCCTATGACCATACACATGGATCCCTAACAACTAGTCAATGAATGAGGCAAAAACCTGAACTGTATTCAAATCTGATGTGGCTGTATATGTGAGCTCAAGTCACAAACCTACCAGGGGTAATTAACCCTGATTATCAGGATAAGGTATGGCTTCTCTTACACAATGGAGGCAGAAAGAACTATGTGACCCAGACAATTTACTTGGGTGCTTCTTGAGTCTCCCTTGTTCAGTGATAAAAGAGTGCAGCAGCCATAGTCTGATAAAAACAGGATGCCAAGGGGTGAGATTCCTCAGGAATGAAGATATGGGTAATGCCACTGAAGAAGCCATCAAGCTCCCAGAAGTGCTAGCCAGGAGGTAGGGGAATCTACAATGATTGAAGAGGAAGGAAATAATGAGTACCAGCTATGACTCTGGAACCATCTGTAGTGCCCAGGACTAACTTTCTTCTCATAAGTTTCTCTCAGAAGAATCTCCCCATCCCTCACGACCGACCTCAGAATCCTAGAGAAGATGCTTGCAGAACTTAAAGTAGTGGATATAAGCAGTATAAAGGAAATACTAGTGTAATCACACTGCCCAGATCCCTCTCCAGCACTCAGGGGCTTATCCCTTCACCTGCTTGGGGTGCCATGTACAGATACTTTCAGGTGTCACCCCTGTGCAATATTTGCCTTGGCCAAAGAGAGTTGCCTTGGTCAAGGCCACATGCCTCCTTTCTATAGCAGCCCACATCCAAAGACTGAGGGAAAGTGTCTTTGAAGAATATTGGTTTCTTAGTGGTTGCTGTGTCCTCAAAACAGGAAGTATTTTGCATGTGGTAGTTTATTAATACATTTCTGTTTATTTGAACTGGAAGCTAGTAAGATATGAATGTCTGAAGTCTTTACGGTTAATACCAAAGCGAGGTGCCAGCTGGCCTGCCAGGGAAGGCTACAGGCTTGCAGCTGGACTTGGGGAGGGGTAGACTGAGGCTAAGGAATTTAATGAGCCTGATCCTGCCTACCAAGAGCCTTCAAATCAATTACCTTCCCCTTTGAAACTTTACAGTACTTGCAGTATATGCCATAAAGTGAAATAATTTAATATTTTAATTTGTGATCATGTTTTTTTCATGAAATTATATAAGCTTTTTCAGCATTAGGACCAGTTTTTTAAGATCTCTATTTTCTATAGCACCTGGTATGATACCGAAGACATAGAAGATGCCAATCAGTTGACCTTTAACCTAGCTAATGGCTGCAGTTTATATCCCCAAATTCCCAGGTGTGGTAGCATTGTAGGCTTTACTTTAATTTACTGAGTATCTGTCATATGGAAGAACACTGGAGGAGAAAGGTGCCACAGGTGAAGGGGTAAAAAAACAACAATACTAGGCTCCCAAAGGTGGCAAACTTCCCTCTTAATCTATCTCCCTGTTTCCATTTCATCACAAGGAGTAAAAGGTTTCTTTGTTCTCTGTAGATCTGGAGTGAGTCAGCATCAAGGTTTTTGTTTGTTTGTTTGTTCGTTTGTTTAGCAGAACCATCTTCCATATTCCTAGAATCATGGGATCTTGGCAGGACACACTCAACTTAGGGGGAAAAAAAAAGAAAACAATGGTTCCTCCTCTATTTGTTTCCCATCCTTTTGAAATTTGTCCAGTGAATAATATAGGGTGGTAGTTGTTTTTACAATCTCTGGTTTATGCAAATAGGGGTTACACTCAGGGAATTTTGGGGGTAGAACTGTGGAATCTCTGTTTTCTGGCAGCAGGCTTTTCGTTTGTAGTTCATTAAAATTATGCCTCAAAGACTATGGCCTGACAGTGTAAGAATTAAGCATGCTTCAGTTTGCTCCACATTTCAAGTCCATCCTGGGCTGAATGTTATTTTCCTGTTGCATTTTACTAGTGACGTCACTGTAAGATATATTAAAATGAATGGCTGTCAGCTAAGGAAATAATTTTTTATGTGTGATTAAATGGAGCAAACCAGTTTAAGGAGGAAGCCAGCAGCATCTGTATTTCTCTAAATACACCAAAGCAAACATCCTGGACTTTAAAGATAAAATCTTGGTTTATCAGCATTTTGTTATCTTGTATGTGCTCTGAGAAGGCAGGCTTTGTTCATCAATTTTTACTATGGCAGGAACTTTGGAATGAAAAGTTCTATGCTTAAATCAGCATTCTGTTAGATACCACCTATGTAACTTTACTAGTTCTCTTACTGGCTCAATTTTCTTATTTATAAAACCAAAAAAAAAAAAAAAAGAGATAATATTGTAGTATTGTGAGAATTAAGAGAAAAAAAGTAAATTGTCTAGCACATAGCACAGCACAGAAGGGAAACGTATTCATCTGAGAGCAAGGCCCGTTCAGTTTGGTAGTGAGGATGGCATAGGAGAGGGATGAAAGAGCTCAGTCAAAGTGATGGGCTGGGGAAACCGCTAACTGTGGAGCAATGCCTCTTGACCCCACTGATTGAGAAATGTTGTGTTTGATTCATGTGGATAGGATTCTGTTAACCTCAATGTTAATTTTGTTCTCCTGCGAGAGGCTGGTGAACTAGCTTTTAAGGGCAAGCAGAGGCAACCATGTGATAAAGTCCACTAAATAATTCAGCTTGTTTCTTAGCATCAACCTAGTTCCCACTTTCATTCTTTATGTGAACACTGCAGTATAATGGTGCACTGGTATATAAGCCTTGTTAGAGAGAAATGCTTATTTAGAATCCAGGCCTTTCCTCTGTAACAAGGACCTGGTGGAAAAAACTGTTCCCCAGGAGGAGCAAAAAACACCTGACACTCACCTGAGGCACCTTTTAGTAAAAAGCAAATATATTTTCCTCCTCACTCTCTTTTGTTACCATGTAATAAAGAGGCTACCGAGATTTCACAATCTGACCTGGCTCTGCAGTGAGCAGAGAAACAAGCACAATTCCCATGGGCATAACTAAGTTTTTTTCTTTTTTTCCATCATTGTTGACTGAAGCAATCAATGGCTTTTGGTTTCTACTTGACATCATTTTTTCTTCTACCAGCCCTCTGAATTACCCAGTTCCCTGTTTCAAAATTCATGGGTCAGCATAATTCTGCTTTAGGATTTGGAGCCAAAGTAAATTTTGTGTGGTTGGTGTTGCCACCTTACCCTCAGATCTGGGCTCTGTCTTGGCACCAAACTGACATTTAACACATGTATAGAGCAAATGACAAAGAGTCAGTGTGACCTAACACTGCAATTCCCAAATGCCAGGCTCTCTCAGGTCATGGTAAACTGGGTCTCTCTGAGTTGAATACTTTGGAGAAAACTTGAACTTGTCTGGGGCCCTGACAGGAAAGGACAATAGGTGAATTTGAAAAGGAGATGGATAGAGAAGGAAGCTCTACCAGCCATTGTGAAAAAGGCAGCGTCTCATGGAGATACAACAGATCCCCAAACCCCTCAGTGAGGTGGACCCAGATGGGCTACGTGGCAATGCCATCTCCTTTTCCCTCCAGGCACCCCACAGACTGTATCTTTCTTGATTTTCCTTCCCGTCACACTACCACTACTCTTTTAAAGAAGGTTTCAGCTGCTAATATTGTTTTAAAAAAATGCACCAGGAAATTATTGATTCCGGCTTCCCTGCACTATCTCTGCTGTATCAGGACCCCTGTTACTGGATTTTCCTTATTAAGGATGGTGAGAAGCTTCTCTTGAGTTCTAAAGCCACTCCCCTGTTCTTCTACATTCTTCTAAGTACAAAGGGACAGGAAGAGTCTCCTTATGTTCCTCCTGTGCTCTCTATTTTTCAGGGGAGATGAGAATGCACATGTTGTTACTCATGGGCCCTTGGGGCAAGCTTCTGTTGGACTATTTTTAAATCAGAGCAATAACATCTGTGAACATACCAGTAGCTACTGTGCTGCTGCTGACAGTAGATTCTTGGGAGCAACATGAGGTCTTTTCTAAGAAGCACTTCTAAGGCTGCTTTTCACGTTTGAAGAAGAGAGGGTAGGAAAATGGTAAATGTAGGGTTAGAGGCCCTCCCTCAGTTGGTCTTGCGCACTGGTTCTCAAAATTTGGTGTGCATCAGACTCATTAGGATGGCTTGCTAAGGCACAGATGATTTGCTGGGCCTCTCATTTCCAGAGTTTCTGATTCAATAGATCTGGGTGTGGCCTGAGAATTTGTGTTTTTAACAAATTCTTCTTAAATCAGTTGATGCTGCTAATTTGAGGACCACATTTGGAGACTCACTGGCCTGGTGCATTGTTCCGCTGAAATGCTGTTGGCCCCAAAGTATAATGGAAAGACTGCTGTGGGGTTTGGAACCAGAGAAGCATAAGTTCAAAGCTTGTTCCCATTCCTATTACCTGTATGACCTTGAGTAAATTACTTAACCATGCTGAAAATTGTTTTTTTAATTTGTGTCAATACACCAGCTTAAGTAATTTACATAAAGCCCCTATGCACAGTGCTTGGCAAATGGTAAATGTTTGAAAAATATTGATATCTTTCATCAATCACTCCTTTTCTCTCACTAATACCATTTGGAAAGCCACTTTAAGAGGGAATGCTAGGCCAGTGATGCTTCCAAATTCTAATTATGCACTAGAGCTCCTGGGGAAAATTTAAAATGAACCATGTTCCTACTCCCTTTTCACTAATTAAATCACAAGCTGTGGGGTTAGGCCCAAGAAAGCAGAGATTCTCAGAGCTCGGCAGAGATTCTGAAGTACAGCTTTGCCTACCTATCCAGTGCTGTCTTACCTACCTAACTCAGTGACTTCTCTTTTGGCTCTTCAAGGGGTTCCTAGCTCCTTCCTGACAGGGACCTTTGTACAAAACATTTCCTCTGCCTCTTGGGCTCTTTGCTCAATTTTGTTTAATAAAATCCTACCCTACTCTTTCTTCAGATCTCAACTCAATTAATTACCTTTTGTTTTTTCAAGAAAGCTTTGACCATCTTACCAGGCCTGAATATCATGTGATATCGCAGAACTGTGTACACTTCTTTATATGTTTATATTTAATTAAATTTTGATGAATATCAGTAGCTCTACTGAACTATAAAGTTCCATGAGCATAAAGTCCATCCACATTTTTCCTTTCACCTGTGTAGTAGATGTTTATTAGGCATTGTGGTCATCTAGTATTTCTGAACCACGTTGTAAAATTCAGCCAGCTTTGTCATTATGAGTCCTGTGTCTTCAAGAATGAATCTATAACTTACTCACATATTTCTCCTTGCAACTAGAGTTCAAGCACGTCACCCAGATTTTACCAGTCACTTAGCCTATATGGAACTGATTGAGGAGTGACTATGTGAAGAGTCAGGTACCATGAGGAATCCATTTTTTGCCGGGATGGTGGTAAAGGCATCAAGCTTTCTTAGAAGACAGTAATGGTGAAGGTTCTGTCATCTGATGTCCAGCATTGTTAGTATAATCTGTTGCATTCATGTCCATTGTGGGGCAATGGGCTCTGCCTGGAGTAGGTTTGTGGTTTGACTGAGAATTGTTCACAGAGCAGTAGCCTCCAAATAAGATTCTCTGGTCCTCCAGCAGATTCTGTGAGATAGCTAAAATGCATAATTATTCAATTCTTATGATTAAACCAGCTAGAATGGGTTTGTAACTAAGAATCCCTATAATTCCATTATATCCCTGGTGCCTAGGATAGTGCAGAGCATATAGCTGGTCTTCTGTAATATTTGTTGAATGGAATAATTTAGTAAATCTTTGCTATGGTAAAGCATTATACATAGGAAGTATGAGGACTTATCCTCACAAACTTATTAATATCATCTGCTCTGCTATAATACCTCAAGATATTTGCTGACCCTCCTTGGGGAGGGTTAAAGTTATCTGTTTCATTGGTAGAGTCTTGACTATTTCTTGCCTTGGCCAGTGAAATCTGAGCAGAAACGATGTGTATCACTTCTGAACAGAAGCTTTAAGAGCCAAACTGTGATCCTCTGTGTCCTTTTCTTTTCCCTCTCTGCTAAGAGTCAAGCAAAAAAGAGGCTCCTCTGTTAGTCATTGTTCTGGAGAGAATGTGACGTAGAGCCAAGATGAAACTGACCTACAATTAACATGCAGCATTTTAGAACTGCAAGTCATTGAGATGTTGAAGTGCTTTTTTTCCATGGCATAACCAAATCTGTCCTAATGGATACATTCATGTATAGATGAAGACACTAAGGACAAATGACAATTAAGATAGGACTTGAATTCAGGTATTATTACCTCAGAGCACATTCAATCTTAAAACTATGCTAACCCTTATCCAGCTTAATCAGGAAGACAAAAAGAAATCATCACCAATAACTTATATAATTATAAATGAGAAGTTAGAAATAGCCACATAGTCTGAAGATTTTTAAAGCATTATTAAACAGCACCTTCCAAGACAAAATGCAAATATAGTTGGAGACTTAGATGAGATGATAATTTTCGGAGTTACAAAATTAACCTCAGAAGATATAAAGACATGAAACAGAATAATAACTACAGAAAATAACTGAAACAGAAAATAAATTGAAAAACTTATTAATGATCTATCCACTCGCCTCCCTGACTCCTGTACCTGCTGTGACTGCTGAAAATGTCAGGCCTAGATTGCTTCATGGGTGAATTGTTTCAAATCTTTAAATAACAGATAATTCCATGCTATTTAAACTATTCCAGAACATTGAGAAATATACAAAGCTTTCACATTATTTTTAGAAAGTCAAAGTAACATTGCACCAAAACCTTACAAAGACAGCACTAAAAAACAACCTATCACCAATCTCATTTAAGGGTAGGGATGACAAATTCTAAATTAAAAATTAAAAATACTTAATTTAGCAAAATATTAAAATACAGCAGGTGAATTCATTTTTGAAAACTAAGGATAGCTCAATACTTGACATATATTATTTAATGCACTATACAAATATGAATCAAAGGAAAAAATGTTCATCTCAATCAATGGCCAAAAAGACATTTAGTGAAGTTTGATATTTAGTTCTAATTTAAAAACATAGACAAACATACAAACACACAGGAAACTACATAAATAGATACTTTCCTCACCAAACAATAACAAAAAAAGACATTTACATCCCTAAGTCAGCAATAGGCGTAGAGAGAAAACACGAAAACTTTAGAAGAAAAGATTTCTTATTGTCAACACTATTTTGAGACATCGGTTGCTCAAAGTTGATTACAGTTAGATGAAAGTATGAGTAAGAGATATAAATATTATGTCAAAAAACTAAAAAAATAAATTAAAAAAACTATTAAAACAAGAAGAGATCTCAAAAATGTATTTGTTTTTACAAAAGTAATAAGGGCACCCTCCCTACCCACAACACATTCACAGAACTTGTTTTTTCCCAAGATGGAATAAGAGGGACTGAATTTATTGTCCTGACTGAAACAATTAAAACTGTTGAAATATATAAAACAACAGTTTTTGAAATAGTGGACATCTGGCAATGAAGAACAGTGATTCCTGAGAGACAGAAAACAAATGTTATGAATCTTACAATTGCTCCAGCTTACTGCCTCTAGAGAGTATCCACACTATGGTAGAAGGAAGAAAAACCAGGCAGAGCTCAGCTGACTACCTGAGTTGAAGAGATCATTTTTTAGAAAGAAAGACAATTCAGGGAATAGAAGAAAAAATTTTAAATCTGTAATTAAAATCTTCAAAGAGTCAAGAGAAGTCACTGCATCCATAGAATAAGACCAACATCCTAGTGAAAAGAGGAATCAAAGATAAGAAAGAATACTTGGAAGCTTGAAATATGAGATGAGAAAAATAAAGGAAGTATGAAAGATAAAGTTGGAAGAATCTTCTTGGCTACAAAACAAAACAAACAAACAAGACACACACGCACACATACAAACAGTCTAAAAAGTAGAGATTGAAAATAGAAAACTTGGAGGATCAATCTAGTAGATAAAAAAAATTTCAAAAATAGAAACAAAAAGAAACAAACAAGAAAACTGAGAGGAGGGCGAAAAGTATTAACGTAATGCCAGTAAACATCGTACAATAGAAGAATTTGAGTTTTTTGATAGAAAGAATCCACCAAGGACACGGTACAATGAAGGGGAAAAAGACTCATAGCATTGTGATTCATCATGAAACACCCATAACTGGCAGTAAACAGAAAAATCCTAAAAGTTTCCAGGAGGAAATGTAAATCATTCCCAGAAGAAAAACAACAAACAACAACAACAACAAACAAAAAAATGGTATTTTTCTTCTCAATACAAAAATGGGAAACAAAAAAGACAATGAAGAAACATATTTGCAATTCTAAGGAAATTCTTCTTATTACGATTGTTGTTATGTTTGTGGAGGGGGAGCAGGACTCTATACCCAGCCAAACTAACAATACAGGAGTAAGAGTAGAATAAGTATATATTTTTTGACTGGCAATGTCTTGAAAATTTATCCCTTGTAAATTATTTCTCAAAGGATACTGTAGAATATAAATCTCAAGAACAAAGGAATAAATAAAGAAAGAGGAAAATGTGGGACCAGAAATATAGAGCTAGAATGAAAAGTCCCAAGACTACAGTGGAACAAACAATTCTTAGTGGAAGAGGAAAGATTTCCAGGTGAGATTTCAATAGGACAAAAATTGAACTGATAGATGTTCTGAGGGAATTGACTACATTGAAATAGAACTTACAAGGGTTTTATAATTGTTTCAGGGCTCTTTCTGTTATACCAGCATGCTTTGCTAGAGATACGGTGGTTGGTCTTGTGCAAGTCTGGTTTTTTCGCAACTAGAAATCCTGTTTTGGAGCTCTCCTCCCTGTCTGAGTTTAGTTTTCCTTTGTTGTGCATCCTTATACTCTGGCTAGCCACTCTCTGAGATCTTTCTTGGCTCTGCTGACACTTTCCCTTTGGCACATCCCACCCAGGCCCCTCTATTTTGGCAGCTTTGAACTTATTCAAAGGTCTTCTCTCTCCACTGTCTTCTTGTGGCACTTGGAATTAACTCTGCTTTTCATGTGGCATTTATGTCCTCCCTTCTCTTAAGCATTACCTTTCTTAGAGTTCAGGTCTGACTTAGGTCACAAACAACATTGTAAGACTTTGAAGGCAGGGACATTGTCTTAAGTCTCTTTGAAAGTCGCCTTCAAGTATAGGACTTTGCACAGTGTAGATAGGTGCTCAATCAATACATTAAACACATTCATGAATGAAACCCTTTGCACACATTTCCCTACCTCTCACTCTCCACTGTAAATGAAAATAACTACTTATTTCATTAGAATGCTTGCAAAAGGAGTAACTTCTGGTAAATAAAAAATTTCCAAGACATGAATAAGTAATCAAGGTGTAATTTATTCCAACATTCCCAAGAATGGCTTATTTGCTGTTCCACAAGTGTCTGCATTTTCGTTCTTAGAGAAAAATGTGGGGATTTCAGATCAGGCTGAAGGGGGAAGTATTTTATCTAGAAGTGTGTACACTCCCTTTATGGGGGAGGCTGATGAGGACCACAGTGCTCAGTTACATAGCAGGGCTGTCACAGAGGATGCCACCTCACTTCCTTCACTTCTCCCCTTTGCTCCCTTTACTTGGTTGCTTGGTACCTCTCTGTTCCCCCTACCTACAACCCTTGTTTCTATCCCTGATAAGTGAGGCCATTAGGACTGGCCTGATTCCAGCACCCTTACTACCCCTTCCCAGCATATTCCCTGAAGAGGAGATTCACAACTCATCTTGCCTTTTCCTCTATGTGCCCCCAATAATGACTGACTGGTCTCAATCAATTCCTGGGTATTTTCCCAAAACAGAAATCTTCAGGGTAACTCCATAAAACCCAGGTCAGCCTCTGTAACTGAGACAATCCACTTCATTAACTTTTATTACATTCCCATGATTTCCATTTCATTAACTTTTATTACATTCTCATCATTTCCAATAAATATCTTTCCAAAATACCACTTATGAGACACATAGCTGCCGCCTATCAGTTAATTTTTTTTTTTATCCATTTGTTTCCAGGAATTGGATTTCTTCACAAAAATCATTGCCCAACTTTATGTCTAAACGATTTAAGACAAAGCTTTTCAATCTAACATAATGGACTTGAACAAAATAGATCCCAGTTTTTCATGCAAAGAATCTGAGATACCTGCATCAAATGACTTTTTTTTTTTGGCTTCCACATTCTAGAAAAATTAGAGATTGCATTTCATGGTCAGATATGGAGGCTCAGCTCTCCTCCCTTCACCAACAGCTTTGTAAATTAGGAAGAGTTATTTTCATTTTAACAGTCTCAAACCATTCATAGAAGCATCCCTTTTTGCCTTTAAAAGCCAAATAATAATGTCAGAATAATTTGGCAGTGAAATGACATTCAACTCTTTTATTTAAATAAGAAGGGAAGGAAAACCATTAGTCTCATATCCATTTTTAGGGGAAAAAGTGCATCTTTAGGAAATTATGGGATATGGTTCCATAGTGTAGCAGTTAGCAGGTCTGCTTTACATACAGAACATCCTGGGTTCACACCCCAGTGGAGCCATAGTCCTTTGTCTATGACCATGCCGCCTTAAACAAGCCCGATGTCTGATCTCGGAAGCTACGTAGGGTTGGGTCTGGTTAGTACTTGGTTGGGAGACCACCTAGGAAGACCAAGTGCTGTAAGCATAAATAATAATAATAAATAATAAAAAAAGAAATTATGGGAGGAGATAATTCCATCTAGAAATCATTCAAGTTTCTTCCTGATATGTAGTGCTTAATAACAATTATCCGTTTTCCTTTCTCTTTGTGTTATCTTCAGAATTCTTCCTGACTGAGAGCTAACTTTAGACTTCTGCTCTGTTTCAAGGCCTATATATATATATTTTTCATTTAGGAGTGACTGATTAGCAAGCAGAAATGAAATTTAAAAATTAAATCTCTCCATACAGTGGATTTTCTCAAGCTCACTAGACCTTGCTGGCAAAATGAATGGGATCACCTATAGAACCTTCGCTTGGGCCTGTGTTGTGGTGGCCGGAAGGACAAAATGAGTTTTGGACCAATACTGAGTAACAGATACTGGCTGCTATATTCATTCTCTGAATGCAGGCACTCTGCTCTGTATGGTCTGGTTTCATTCAGCCTGTTCTGAATTTAAACCAATCGCTCCTCTTTACAGGGTGTTCCCTCAAGTGGCCTCCAATACCACACAGTTCATTTCGTTCTGACCTCTGTTTCCTTCTATTTTTCGTTTCCTCCTATCTTTTATTTCTCTCAGGTTGCTTTTACTTATTAAAAGCAGTGATATTATATTCAGCCAAAGGCCTGAATAAAGTGCAAAGTAATAGACTAAAGGGTCGTGATAAAGACGATGCTGTTGATAATGATAATGATATCCGCATTGTTCTTTCAACATGCGAATTTTAAAAAATCTTTCCTCTCATCTTATCCTCACAGCCCTGGGAGATGAGTTGGGTTGGTATTATTCTTTCTACCTCATGTTGAAACAAAGGTTTGGGTAAGTTGATTGATGTGTCTAAAAACCCCACTCCAGGAAAGGAGGTGAAATCAAGGTTCAGAACTATGTTTTAAGATTCTGAGCCCAGAACTACACTGCGTCTCTGGAGTGCTGCCTGGATCTGAGTCTGCATCGAAAGGTACCTTGCTGCCTGGTAGTGCAAGGTGATTAAGGTTGGATAAACATAAGGGGAAAATAAATGTTGACAGGTCAATAAAATATAGGAGACTGTAATATCCCCCATAAGGGAGGGTTTACCTGAAGCAGCAGATTCCCAGTTATTTCCAGAAGCATTTCAAATGTCTTTCCAGAAAACAGTGTGGCAATATGTATCAAAAACATTAGAGACATGACTAATACGAATCCCAGGACCAGTTACTCAGCATCCAAAGTCAGTTTCTTCACCTGTAAATAGTAGGGTTTGGGGAGGACTAAATAAAGTAATGGAGTACCCTGGCACAGAAAGTGTACTCTATAAATATTGCCAATGTTTAATGATAATAATGTTTTCGCTTGTCTGAGGAAATAGCAAACACAAAGATTTATTGATAAAGATATCTTAACTGTGTTTTTATAAACAATTGTAAAAAGTTGGAACAACCTATTGTCCAGCAATTGGGAATCAGTAAAACAGGGCCTGCTGGTACATGTAGATGCTAGACAAATAGTCATTTAAAACATTATAAAATATGTTATTACACAGTAAGATGGTTGCGACTTCTTGAATTTAAAAAGCAAGTCATAAAATATTAAGGACAGCATGATTTTGTTTGTTGTTGTTAAAGTGCATGTGTGTATATGAGAGAGGTAGACCTAGATAAAAATCTGGATGGGTTTACATCATTATGTTAACAATAATTAACTGGGGAGAGAATTAGGAATGATTTTAATTTTCTTATTCTTGCTTATCTGTTCTAAATGTTTTTCCAACAGTGAATGTAGTTCATATGGGGAAAAAAAATATATTTCTTTTTTAAATTTCAGGGTTTCTTGCCTCGTTCTTTTCCTCAGAAAACATTTATGGGGTAACATTTATGAAATCCTCAGTTAACATGTATTCTTTGCACAGCCACTCTAGGCCAGGCATTAGTCTTAGGCGCTAGATGTAGAGGTAAACAAGATAGACAACATTGCCCTCACAGAGCTTACATTTTAGAGGAAAACTCAAAATTAATACATAGAGAAGAGAGAATAGAGCATACAGCTAGATGAGGTAGGTGCCATTCTAGCAACATTTATTGGCTACTCCACCAAGCAGCCTGCAGACTGAGGTCCAACGTCACTTATTTGGATAAAGTCTGCTTATCTCTTGTTAAAGTGCACAATCTCTTTAGTGGTGTCAGCATTGGTAACTTATCCCATAGTATGAGTCATTTCCCAAGAGCAGATTATCTGGCCTTGAAGGGAGAAAGGGGAGGGAGTGAAAGTACAACGAAGAGGTAGGGGGTGAGGATGAAAGAAACGGATTTCACAGCCTTGCCATTTTTAGAAGAGCAGAGGACACGAAGTTGCGTAAGGTGGAGTGGGACCTGGGGTGTGCAACTGACACTAAAGTGGAGAATACGTGTGAGAGTGGGGTCGAACTTCATGCACTTTTTCAGGCTTCCGTGAACTGACCTTGATTCTAGCAGTTTTCTCAGAGATCTGAAAACAAATGTCATCCTCCCTTCTCTTTCTTTCTCCCAGTGCTTTCCTTTCTATTATTCAGAAATGAATTCATTTTAAGTGCAGTTTAAATGTTACCTATGCCATAAGGCTTAATAAGTATTTATTGGATAAATCAAGTGAGCAAACAAATGAATGTAAAATTTGCTGCAAATGGGTGCCACTCAGCCATCTAAACTGGGATTTCACGCAATAGCCGATTGCCATGGCAACGGCCTGATGGGATACCCAGCCATTGCTGTGCTTCATTCCCCCCCTTACCTCTGGGCCACAGCTCTTGGAATGAGGCAGAGCCTGGAGCTGAGAATATATGTGCCAGGGGACTGCTATTTAGCTAGATGGTGAAAGAGAGGATCTAGCTGCCAATCTGACTGGCTTGTGGGACCAATACTGTGGTCATGGTGCAATGCTCTTGTATAGCCCAAAGGACTCTGATTTTTCCGAGGGGAAGGGAGAACCAGGAAAAAGAGAAATGTGTTTGGATGGCAAAAGTTTTAAATACCAGCTAGGTGTTTAACAACTGAGTTGAATTTCATGTATTTCAGTTGATTGCCTGTGAGAGTCTTCCCCCTCACCTTCAACAATCCCAGCTAGACTTAATTATCTTTTAAGGCTCTGAACTTTAGAAAGTAAAGAAGCTTGAATATTTATAGACCATCAGAGACATTAGAACAATTACAATAATTTCTGGAGTGTATATCCTCCCCTCCCATAACCTAAATAAACTTCATCCAACTGCGTGGGTATTCTAATCCCTTTCTCATCCTCTCCATATCTATCCCTCTTTATTGTTTCCCTAGCAACTTGACAGCATGACAATGGGGATGGGGAGCTATAAAAGGAGCAATAGTAAAGGAAACTAATTATAGCAAAGGTGTGTGGCTGGCAGGATTGGCATAGTAGAGGGTGGAGGGGCTTGATTTACATGAACTTTTGAAAATTTTTTCATCTTCCCTAATACTTTGGGCTGTGTTACTTCTCACATCCGCACTAGGCAGACAGAATTGAGCATTGACAACTTCCAGTTTTAAGAAAAATAACTCAAAGAAGAGCAAAGAATGAAGAATGACTTTTCCTAAATTGTGAGGTTTGACTAAAATTAGTTTTATTTTTCATTTTTACTCTGTTACTGTTATTTTTCCCAGTATTCCAGTGGTACCAGTGAGGCCACTGGTACCAGGCAACACTCACAACAGAGTGCTGTCATTAAGTCTCAAAAGGTCCAGTCTTAATATATGATTTAGTTGAGGCATCCAGTTCTGCCTTCTATAATGGCCTCATTCTATGCCACATGTCAAGATCCTTGGTTGTTGCTGTTGTTTAGCTCTCCAGCAAGAGTGAATAAAATTATAGAACACAACCCTATGAAGTATCATGCAATAATTTTCAGCAATTAAGCAGAAATAACTTTTTTAATAATTCAACATTTACTGTGCGTGAACTGTGTTCCAGGCACTGATCTAGGCTTTCAGAAGACTGAACAGACAGGTAAAGACCTCTACTTACATTCTAGTTGGGGGGAAGTATTAACTACTAAGCACTATCAATTAAGGCAGTTATATACCATGTCAGAGGTGACAACCACTGTGAACAGAACAATGCGGGAGTAAAGGAGAGATAGAGCGGGGCATAACATTCTAATTATGAAATAGGGTTTGCAGGGTGGGCCATACTGAGAAAGTGACATTTGACCGAAGTGTTGAAGGAAATGAGGGACAGAGTCATTGTGAGATCTGTGCCCGAGCACTCTGAACTCTGCTGTAGTGAGGTCTTTGCTTGGCGGCAGTGTGGCTGGTGCATTGAGAATCATGGGTGGGGTGCTAGGGCTCAGGTTGGAGCATAGACTGCACTGGAAAAGGAGTAGGAAGTGCGGGGCTCAGATGAGGCAATGGGACAGGGCTTGCAGGGTAGGGTAAGAGTTTGACTTTGACTTTGAGGCAAAAGGAACTGTTTAGAGGATTTAGGCATCTTTTGTTTTAAAAAATCCCGAAGAGCCCAGAAAGACCACTTAGGAGGGTATTACAATAATCCAGGCCAGAGATGACACTGTCAGACCTGGGTGGGGACCGTGGAGTGGGTGAGTCGTCAGTTTCTGGAAGTATTATGAAAGTGTTGCTAATAGGATTTCCTGATGGGTTGGATGGGGAGTAAAATTAAAAAGTCTCAGTATGATATGCCTGTGTATACTTGCTTTGTATACTGAAGCGGGGTAGGTAGAATACAGACCAAAATTTTAATGATAGTTACCTGGAGGGCAGGGAAAGAGGGAGGGCAGCGAGGAGAGGAGAGTTTTGACTTGATAGCTATAAATTTCAATGCTGTTTGGGCATTTTCAAATCACACTGTTGCTTTTGATAGTTGAAAAGCAAAAGTTAATACCTTATTTGTAAAAAGATAATCTCTAATGATCCTTTGACCTGTGTTTAAATGTTGGTGGGGCTCACTGAGTGACCTGTCCCTGGCCCATCCCCCAGATCCCAAGGCAGAGGGCTTTGGCTGTCCGTGTTGGCTTCGTTCACCATCTGCCAAGTGATTGGCACTATAGGGAGTGGTTTGTACCCTTTGGCCCCATATATATTAAACACAAATAAAGAGAAGAAAATATCATCTCTGAACACCTTTCCTGCCTCTGGTGGCACCAGAAGCTATGAGGAATGCCTCAGCAATTTGGGTGGCTTTATCTCTGTGGTTCCACAGTTGCTTCTTATTATCTGGTGTCATTAACACAGAAAAAAGAATGAAGCTTGATGCACCCCAGCCTCTGAGCTAAGGGGGGGCGGGACTGGGCTGCTAACATTTCCTTCCCTTGAAATTTGTTTCTTATTTTGTCTTTTCTCTCTTTTTCTTTTTAGCCATTACAGATCTGATGAAGCAGAGATGACAATCACAAGAGACAACCGAGGCTTTGTCCTGTGACCGCCCTCCACAAACATTCCTGCTGGGCTCACAGAATTATTATGGTGAAAGGAAGGAATGCTTTCTAGAGTGCAAGGAGTTCTGAAGCCTTTGTTTATCCTTTTCTTCGGTAGTAGGGGTGGGAGTGTCAGGGAGGGGCAGGCTGCTACCCCCATTCTGCATAAAAATATCTTCAGAGTGCTTGTAAATATTCCCCCCCACGCAGAGAAACCTGCACACTCCTACTACAGAGCCTTGGAAAGAACACAGAAATAACTGTTGAGAAGGATTTCCTTTCACCTGTCTGTCCCAATGACAATTCTAGAGGGTGAAGGTCTTTGTCTTGTAGGCTAAGGTCTCTGTTTTCTGCATTTTTTTGCATCAGATTTTGTTGTGTTCTGCCTACACTGCCAAACGCATCCTTGAATGAAGCCCTCAACATCACTTCCCCACAACCCAAGATTCTTTGGGCATGGGGGCACATCATACTTGGGGCGCAGTTCCAACTGCCCTTGTCAGGAGTTGTCTGGTGTCCATCAAATTTACTAAACCCTCCCAGGTGCCACTGTCAACGTCAATAATCCAGTCTCTCGGCTGAGGGTTCCCCACTGAGGTCTCGTGGGGACCCTGGTACTGTGCCTCTCTCTATCGTATTCTCCTACAGTAGAAACTCAGTTTGTGATGAGTCAAAACATTTCTTTCTATGATTGTAAATGACTTCTATTTGTATTTGTGTGCCTTTTTCAAAAGATGTTCCAGAGGCAAGCATCTTGGGAGTCCTCAGAGCTGTGTACCTTAAGACTTGAGCTGACAGAGCTAGCCCTTCGTTGTCCATTAAACCTCTAGTAATACCTTGGTTTCCCTTCCTCCCCCACAACACATACAAGTTCAATTGTTGCCAAATCTCTAGAAGCCGGTTACCCCACCTTCTTTTAGGTGTGATGAAACTCTTAATTCTTTCCCTCAGCTCTCTTTTGATGTTCCTTTTGTTTTTATTTTTCTCTTTAATTGTTCACATTAAGAGAAACCCAAGGGCTGGTTCCTTCCCCCAACCATTCTAACTGAGGGCGTATTTCCTCTGTACTAAAATAAAATTAACCTCTGTTCTTAAAGAGTTTGGGAACTCATGTACCCTCCCACCCCACATCGCCTTAGTTTGTCCACTGATAAACTTTGAACTATGCTCTGGGGCATAGCTGATTCGACTCCAATGTTTACTTATGAAACAGTTTATTTGTCATTGATCCAACTCTTACAACACGCATCTCTCTGGTTTCCTCAACTGGTTGTTTTTGACCATAGCTCCATAGTTAATCCTTTTAGTATCCCAGTGAGGAAAATAAAAACCGTACTTTATTCCATGGGTATGTAGAAGATAGGTATGAAATGTAACATGTGTTATAATCCTCAGGACAAAAGGCCTGGTGAAATAACGGTATCAGTTATTACAATTAATAAGAATAGAAATTTATATCATCATTATGAATATACATAGTGTTTCCCTGCCATTCTTCTAACTTTTGCTTGTAGCATTTTGCAGCACAGTTTTTCTATCAATTAAATTCATGCTCAAGTGGAAAGAGTCCTGTAGAATTTACCTCGAATCCTGGCCTTGCCATTAATGGGTGTGAAGCCGGCCACATTAATTGCTCTTATTTTGAAAGCTGTAGGATTCACAATTCAGAATGCAAAGTAATGGAGTTATTAGTGATCTGGATAACCAGAATAAAAAGAAAGAGAGAGAGAGAGAGAGAGAGAGAGAGAGAGAGAGAGAGAGAGAAAGCAAAAATAACAAGAATATTAAAAAAAGAGAGACTTTTACACTTAGAAAAATTTCACCTTTTGTGAGAAGAGATTTTGTGGCAAATCACCCATATATCTTCCATGTTAGGTAATGGTCAACTTATTACTTCCTTTTTTCCCCACATTAATAAGGGCAATATTATGTAACTGCAAATTTATTTATAATTGTTTCTGAAGAACTATTATATAAAGGAATTTAAATGGAAGATTATTTCTCCTATTTTAGAAACCATTAGGTGTCTAAAATAAAATTTTGAAAATGTCTATCTTACCTGAAACTTTTATAAGTTCCTAGCAAATAAAACTCCTAAGTACAGTGGATAAGAACATGGGCTCGAAAGCCAGCGTGCATAGGTTTCAAACCTGGCTGTGCTGCTTTGGTACCTTGGAGTTGCTGTTAAAAGTCGGTTTTCTCCTCTGTAAATTGCGTATGAGAACAGTAAGTCAGTCACAAGGCAGTTGAGAGGCTTTGATAACAATCATTGTTTCTTGAGCATGTCCTGCTTAGCAAACACTTTCTGTTTCTAAGCATTTAATTTCCACAACAACCCCAGGAGGGTTATCCGTGTAAGTAAATTAAACCATGCACATAAAACCCGTATGATTATGCCTGGCCAAACTTAAGACTCAATCAAGACTACATAGTATTTTGTGTCCCCCAAAAGGGTGCAGAGTAAAATTGGCATGTTTTTGGAGCAAAATAAATAATTTAACAGGAGGGAGGATATTTCTATATGAGGCATTCTCCATGAATCTTAATTATGAAGTGAGTTCATTTGAATTTGTCAACAAGCTACTGCTACATGAGATCAGCTGGAGAGCTATAACTTAAGGCTATAATTGAAGGGGAAATTAAAAACAGTGCCAGCAGGTTAGGTGGTTCAGAAAGGCCCGGTGGAGTGCCATGCATACCAGCTTTTTCTTCTCATCTTCTTTAATGTGACCTGAGAGTGGAGTGGGTTAAAATGGTGGAAAAGCAGTGACTCAGGAGTTTGTGGCCGGTGTATAAAGCTGACTGCATAAAAAGCAAAATAGTGAAAGGAGATTAAAAGCATTGGAACAATCATTCTCAAACTTTTAAGTTTCAGGACCCCTATGCACTCTTAAAAAATTATCGAAGACCTCAAAGAGCTTCCGTTTATGTCATATTTACCTTATTGGATATTAAATCCGAGAACATTTAAATATTTGTTATTTCACTTTAAGATGACAAAAACCTATTTCGTGATAGCATAAATAACATCATTTTTGATGAAAACAGCTGTATTTTCCAAAACAAAAAAAATTAGTGAGAATATTATTGTTTTACATCTTTGCAAATTTCTTTAATATTTGTTTTTTTTAGTAAATAGCTGGATTTTTATATCAACATTTTCATTTAATCTTTTGAGATGTATCCTTTTGGCTGAATTCTAACTCAACACAGATGCATTTAGTGGAGAAAAAAGAAAGGAAAATAAGAGCCTTTCAGGAAATTGTGGATATTCCTTTTTAATACCGTACCAAAATTTGACAGGTATTTGATTCTTAAAGATTAGCTACAATGTGAAATTTTAAACTCTGTCAATGATCTTTTTATACTCTGTACAAATGTAGGAGAATGAGAGTGAAAAGGTAAAGTGATGTCTTGTTCTTGTTCCTGTTCTTGTACTCCTCTTCCTCCTCCTCCTCCTCCTCCTCATTATTATTATTATTAAAATAGTTTTGACCTCAAAGACACTCTGAAAAGGTCTTAGGGGTCCCTAGAATACATTTTGAGAACCATTGTCTCACTCCTTCTTTCTCTCTCTCTTTTTTAAATTTCATCTCTTGTGGTTGCATAGCATAAAGGCTTGTTCAGGTTATCTCAGAAAAGGCAGCTTTATTTTATGGATAAATAACCTGAATTTAATCTGTGCAATTCTCCCTGGCTCACTTTTATGGCTACATATTCTCTATCCCATGACACCTTACCATCTTCATTCTTTTCTCTCCTATCTCATACTTTCTGCTCCCTCAGCTTCAAACTTATTCATACCTTCTCTAGCCTCCTTCTCCTTCTCATTATTAAGACATGCTAGCTTAAGATCGTGTGGATAACTGTGGATTCCTTTGATGTTTTCAAGTTCAAATTTATAAGGGAAGGACTCTAATTTGTCATATTTTTATGCCAGTCATGGCATATTTACTGGTGACAGGATGGATCAGCTGCCCTTGGGTAAGGTGCCCCTTCTGAGCCTATTGGCTGTGGGGGGTAGAGTGGATCACTTGGTACAAAGTGTCTTTCTCTTAAGTTCTTTTTAAGGGGCTGAGAAGTTACCCCACCTGATTAAACTTATACTTTCTCTTGAAACTGTTATGCATTCTTAGTATTCTTTGATGAAATGAATAGACTGTGGAGACAGCTGATTGAATTTAAGTCCTATCTTGGTCACTTGCTATGTGTATAACCTTGAATACATTATTTAACTTCTTACTGCTAAAGTCTAAAGTGAGGAATAGAAAAGAAAATAAAGCAAGAATGATAATCGTACCTACCCTTAGGGTTATTGTAGAATTATATAGGGTGAAGGTGAGGGGAACTCATCATATAGTAAGTATCCACAGAAGTTATGCTCATCATTATGTGTGTGGGTTTGTTTGTTTGTTTGTTTGTTTGTTTGTTTTTTCTTCAGCATTGGTGTAGAAGCAGTTCTGCCAGAGAGCATAGAGATTAGCCCTGGAGCCAGCTCACTAATATGCCTCTTTTTCCCTTGCCTATGCCTTGACTGATTCTGGCCACCTTTTCCTCATCATCAGATTTGGTTATTTGGAAACCCTTCTACCCTCAGTCACCTGAGCACTAGAAAGCTTAAGCAACTTTTTCATTTTCTTCTCAGTTCAATTCTTCTTCCACAGTTTTCACACATCTTTCCTCTTTTCTATTTTTCTACTCCCTTTCTCCCTTTTGATGTATGCCCCTTCTCCCTCTATCTTTTTCTCAGTTAGGGTATATCATAAACTGCTATAAAAAAAGACCCTAAATATTGTAGCTTAAAACAAGGAGGAATGTTTTTTTTTTACTTTATTGAACTACTTCAGAAGCAATAGTGCAAGGAGTCTGTTCTTCACCCAGCCATTTCAAGATCCATTCCTCCCTCCCTGCTTTCTATCTCCTGGGATATTGTATGCATTTGCATGGTTGAAACTGTTACCTCCTAAGGCATCCCATAGAATTTATGACAACTCCCAAAATATCCCTCTTACTTCACTGTAGTGCTATCATTTGTTTGTTCATCTTGTTTACTAGAAAATTGTATCAGAGCTAGAACTTAGTCTTATTCACCAGGGTATTCCTGGCACCCAGTGCAGTACTTGGAGATGACAAAGAATCATCATATGGGGTATGTTTCAAGCAAAGATCAAGCAAAGATCTATTGGATTGCCAAAAATAGAAATGGAAGCAGATGTTATATACTACATGGCCAGTCCTCACAACAAACATATGAGGTGGGTGCTACTCTCATTCCCATTTTATTAATAAGACTAAACAACGGAAGTGTTAAGAAAAATTCTTCAGGAGACGTGGCATTTGGACTTAGGCCATTTGTGGCCAGAGTCTACATCCCCACCCACTGTGTAATATGGCTCCTAGGATAATAGGCCATAATAAATAACAAACCCCACACACCCTCAGGACTCCAGTAGAAGGGGCTGAATTCAGCACCTTGTGTTCTGAAAAAAAGTCTTTTTTTCCCCCCATAATAGTTGGGATTTCAAGGTGAACTAAAAAAAGGGATTTGATGACTTGGATGAGTCCCTATAATCCTACTGTTTAGTGTGTGTATGAGTTAGAGTGACCAGCTCAAACTCATTTGCCTGGGACTTCCCCAGTTTTAGTATGGAAAGTCCCATGTACTGGCACTTTCAGTCACTGTAAGTCCTCTCAGTTGCTGACCAGTTGGGATGATTAGTCATCCTAATGTGAGGTTTCCGTGCGTGAATCTGAAGCATTTCTACCACACCCAGTCCAGGTGGACCCCAGAAGGGTGAAGAAGAGTCACTGACCTGCACTAGGTTCCCCACCCAGCCCTATGTCCTCTTTCTGTGCTTGTTTTCAACTTTCTCACTGATCTTCTCAGGGCAGGTGGCCCCTGATACCCTGTCTGTGAGAGGACGTTGCCATAAACCCACTGACCTGGGAAGGCCATAGAAGGGCTGGAGTACACAGCCATCTCAGAAAGTCAAATCTTGTGATTTCAAGTAAGTCCATTTCTTCTGTGAAGACTAGAAGAGATAAGGGTGTGGGTTAGGCTGGAGATTGTTACATGGAGGAACTGTGATTATCCTTCAGGAGTCTATATCCAGAAAGAAACTCAATTTAATTTACTTAAAAATTTTATTTGGTGAATATCAACATATTCACAAAGTTTTCTCTCTGCCTCCTTTATAATCATCTCAAAATATGCCACTCAATTGCTCCAGTTTCTTAGCTTATGCACAATGGGAAACATCATTTGAAGAGAAAAATGGCATTTTAAATGGCCTTTTCTTTTATTACTCTATTTATGTCAAGTCCCAGAGTGATTCACATGCCTATGCAACTATAAAATAATCAAGAATGTCATTAAGTAATTATGATGTCACCACACTGCTGAAGTTTGAGTAGTGACCTCTCCTAGTCCATTGTCAACATCCATTTTATGGATTCTCAGCTTTCCCCTTAGTCTTAATCTTTGATCCAGGGCTAGAAAATTATTATGTAGCGAACCCAAATGGGAGTCTCAAGTTGAATACTTAATTAATTTTGTATTCCAATTTAATAACATAGACATTTTTTCTTATAATGAAACAACTATTTATACACTCCAGTTTTATATTTTTATTAAACATTTGAGAGAAATCTTAAGTGAACTAATTATTAATTTGGAAATAATAAAAATCTGGGAAGGATGATTAACAAGAAGTCAGAATCCAGATTCAAAGTGGTCTCAATAAGTTATATTGACAAACATCTAAAATTTATATAGTAGAATTTAAAAAGGGCAAATTTTTGCCTTTGGATAAAAGCAAAATAAAACAAAGCAACTCAAACAAATAAATAAGAATAAATAAGCTATTTGTTTGAAAAGTAAAAAAACTGAAATTAACTGATGAAAAGACAATACAAGTCGATGGTGACTGCCATGTTGCTGCTTAACATCCAACGTGGCATTAGGTGGCATTAAGGGGAAATGTGAGTGACAGATCTGTTAATGTTTTTATATATTGCATTCAGAAACTTCTCTGAAATTCTAGATGCTACATTTTCGAGAGGCACATTGACAAATTAAAGTGTATTTGAAGAAAATGAGAGTTGAGAATTTTGGGAACAATCATCTATGAGGAATACTTGATGACAATGAAGCTGTTCTGCTAAACGATATAAGGCTTTGGGGTGACTTGATAACTATTCTTAGATATTGAGATTAGTTGAGAACTCAGGGTTGACTTTGGGAGTAGGGTCATCATCAATTTCTCTATTATCTCCCCTAGAACTTCCCTTTTCCTTGGAGATTATCTTGGAAATAAAAGAAAGTTATTATTTTATTTTATGTATAAATGTCAAGTAATTTTTAGTGTCATCTTATAGTATTTTCTTCTTGTTCTTCTAGTTACCTCCTTTGACCAAGAGCTTCTGTAGCAGAACTATCTTCCCTTCTTCATCTCCATAAATAGTTCCATGTATCTAATGAAATTTATCCTATTTGAATTCTGAATGAAGGTCTAAATGCCCTCTAAAATGACTTTGTGCAGAAGGGACCCACAAATCTGCTCTCTTGTCATTCTCACACTCAACATTCTTCAACTTTTTGACTTGCTTATTCTATTAGACATCTTGTCTCAGTCAACCAGGCTCAAAACCACAGTCACCTTTTAACTTATCTTCTCTCTCATTCTTTGGCTCTCATAAAGCTCCAGGTCCATAGATGCAAGCAGATTTTTTTCATCACACAGTGGCCTGGCCCAACCCAGGGACAGTAACCAGAAACTTGTAATTTCTGAAATATGTGGCGATGGTTTATGTATTATCAAAGGCTCCTGTTATGAGCAAATCAGAGATGCTGTGCATGGGAGGGAGGCTGGGGAAATTCAACAGGGAGCTCCTCACTTCTAACTCTTCATCAGAATATCCAAACCCTGTTATCTATGATAGCTTCTGGAATATGCATAAGAGAAGTCAAATCCAGAAATCTGCAAGAGTATCTCATGATTTGAGTGTAGTTTTTAGGAGGTAGAAGAATGGCCTGAATAATCCCTAGAGTCCTTTCTAGTCTGAGAGTTGTGACTGTGTGCCTTGTGAAGTCCTGGTATAGAGAACAGCTGCAGATGTGACAGGAAATTGTAGGAGATGGGAATTTAGCATGAAGCAAAAATGTCTTGTTTTGCTGTTCTCAGACTCCTGAGTCTCCAGGGCTTAGGGCCAAATGTTGGAGACTGGGAAATGAAGGGGGAATGTTATGATATGTGTCTGCAGCTCTGTTTCTTCAGATTGAGGCTTAGATAATCAGTTTCTAACATCTATATTGTGAAAACTTTTTCTAGATTAGTCTGTTGGGTTAGAAAGTAACCAGAGGTCACCATTTACTTCATTTCTCCCTCTAAGGGCTGAGGTGCAGCCCAGGGCTTTCAAAAGCAGAGAGCCTCAGGAACATGCAAAAATCTCTCCCTCTCCTTTATAGGTGATCGACCTTGAGCACTCCAGCCAGGAAGTTATCTTTACAACAGGCCTGGTGAACTTGGGCTTGGTTTTTGACACCTCTTTAAGGGCCTGCAGAAAGTTCCCACACACTAAGAAGCCTGGCAGTTAACTCTGGGAGCTGAGGACATGTGTAAATCTCTGTTCTCAGTTCATGTGCTTCCAACTTGTTGTTCTAGGACATAGGGTCAAAGTTGTGGAGTCTGGGGAAATCTGTGTAATGTTGCAAAACACAAGCTGTAGCCCCATCTTCCTCATCCTGCCTCAAATTATCTGTTCTTGATAACCATGTTATGGGAACCTTTCCCAAGCTAATGTGAAGAATCTTCATGGTTGCTTCTCCATTTAGTCCCACTCCATTGCTGACAGTGTGCTTTTTAGGAACTACCAGGAAGGGCAGGTGAAAACTACAGAGTTTTTTTGGAGCAGCAGGCCAAATCATATCTGATATTTTGATGATCCATAGTGAGACGTTCACTAAATTATACCTTTTTCTTAGAGCTTCTTCCCATAGCTTCTGGTCACGAGACTGGCTGTTTATTGGTGGGAAATTCTTGGTGAGACTGGAAGTGAAGTTTGCCTCTGCTATGCTACTGGAGTCCTCTTTCCCCTCAGAATTATAGGCTCTGGTTTTGTGGGTTTTGTTTGTTTGTTTTTCGCCATTTTAACTATTTAATCACAAATTCTTTTAAACATATTTATTAAGAGCATTGTTTAGTTTCTAATAGGGACAGATGTGCCCCATCCATATTTCCACGCATGCCAGCTCAGCATTTTTTTAGACAGTTTTATTGAGATATAACAGATACTTAAAAAAAAAAAAGCTGCTCAAATTCAATGTATGCAATTTGATGGGTTTAAACATGCTCCAGTAAACTATCACCACAATCAAGACCATAAACATTTTTATCACCTCTACAAGTTTCTTCATGTAAGGACTCTGGTTTTGAAAAAGGAATCTTATGGCAATAATAATTATAATAATATCATCATTATAATATTATTATTAATTGTTATTATTAATATTATTTATTGTGTGCTTGCCTGGGACCCAGTAAATGTGCTGATTGTCATGATTATCTTACAAAATCCTTTATAGTGATGCTGCAATACTATTATTAACCTCATTTTTCTGACACAAAAGGTCAGGCTTAGGTAAGGCACCTTTCTAGAGTCATACAGCTACAAAATAACAAGGGAGGAAGGGTCTGAGATAGGTTATCTTCCCTTTAATTACAGCTCTACAAGTATCCTGTCCTCTTGATCTTGCCTTTGATACTCTTATAGGAACACACCAGCTACAATGAATTCTTATATGTAAGCTCCTTGAAATTTTAAAAGATAGTTTAATTTTTTCTTAAGCAATTTTTTATATCCTTCACTCATAACTCAGTGAAGAAAATGTAAGAAATTTAGCAAATTAGAAGGAAGCAAAAATTTAAAAACTTGAAATTTTACTTGAAATCATATAGCTTCCCTAATAGCTTCCCTAACCTGGCTGAGCGTGTGTAGCTTTTTTAGAAATTCCAGTGGGGGCAAAGCTCAACAAGTTGCAGGGACTAAGATTAGAAAACATGTGTGAAATAGAAAGGAAAGAGAGACTCGGGGGACCTGGAATTCTTCAAGCTGGTCTCATCTGGCTCAGAACTGTGAGGCATTGAATGAGCTGAAAACACAAATGTGGCTCTGGAATGCAGGTGGAGTCTTGGAACTGAAGTTTGCTTTGGAGTCTTGGAATCCTTTCTGACCTTACAGTTCTGATTAAGTCACGTAGGGAAAAACAGTAAATATTGATTGCATTTCTGTCAGTGACAGAGGGAATCATAATTTAGAAAGATTGAAAGAATACAGTTAAAGAGCAATGAGTAAGATAGAACAGAAAATCTTAAACTACTTGACGATAAGTCACTGGCATCGTTCCCTGTAGCAACTGTCGTCAGCAATGTGATATGGGGGTAGGTAGAGATAGGAACTAGTAGGACTTGCTGTTTTCTTTCTTATATATTTTGCTCAATATCTCTTCCCCGAGAAGCTTTCACATTTTAGTGTAGACTTTCATAGACAATTTTGGCATATGGTTATCTTCTATAATTTGTGTTATGCAATTTCTTATAGAAGACAGAGAATTCTTTTCTTAACTTTTCTGCTGATATAAAAATTCAATTATACTTTAAAACAATTTTTTAGAGCTCTTTTGTTTCCACCATTATGATAAAATATTGTGCAAGAGTCTTAGAAAGCATACAACTTTAACTTCAAAAGATAGACTTAAGGATGCAGGACACAAAACATATAATAATTGCAGGTGTTAAAGGTCTCAAAATCACAAAGAATGGTTGTGTTAGAGATAACACATATTTATGCTTCAGGAATTACAGTTTGATGGCCTCATGGTGCATGTTTTTTAAACTGTGGGTCTCTATCTCTTAGTGGGTTGTAAAATTAATTGGCTGGATTATGTTCACCATTTGAAAAATACAGTAGGAAATGTCAAAGTGTATTACATGTAAGAAGGTTATGCATCATTTTCTGACTTTTTTTCAGTTATAAACACACGCAAGCACACACACACAAGTGTATGTAATGAGTTTCCTTATAAAATGCTTTTTTCTTATGAATTCAATTTAAAAAGTTTTAAAGGTGTGTCTATTAGCCCAAGCGATCTACAACCTAGTTCTTTATTACTATCATTTATTAAATGCCTAAAAATCTCCAAGTCTATTAACAACAGTGCTTAAAAAAACTTTTTAGGAAATTACAATGATGGCACTCCTAACATGTGAGTCAGCCAGAAGACTCTTATAATAACAGCTAACATTTACTGAACACTGTTGTGTTGGGCATGGCGCTAAATGTTTTTCATATATTATCCGATCTACTTCTCATAATAATCCTATGAATAGGCTGTTATTATTCTTCCTATTTTTCAGATGATATTGCTGAGGTTTCAAGACACAAAGCAACTTGTCCCAGGTTACTCAGCTAGTAGAACTCAAGTCCATGCCTGTTTGCCACCAGAGACAAAATAGTTCACTAACAGACTACATTATTTCTCAAAAAAAGAAAAAATCCCTCATGGAAAACTTGGTGATTTATAAAACCTCCTTTTGCTGTCTCGCTCTTTTGGAATGTTCCTCAGTTAGCACTAGGTTAATCAATTCTCTTTGATCCCTACAGATTGATAGGAGGTGTTTCTTTGGTTATGGGTGTGGACGGTGGGGTGATATTGGAGAAATTGATTCCTGAGCTGATTCTAAGGAGTTTGTTCCCTCTTCCTCCTACATACAGACTCTGTCCAGACAGGTCTAAAGTCTTAGATTCTGACGCAAACCCGCCTACCTCACTGAATGGTGAGATTTCTTCTCATTCTTTCCTTCCACCAAGTATAAAGCTGTCTCCCCACCAGAAAACAAAAACAGAACAAAAAAAACTAAACCAAACCAAAACCAAAACCAAAACCAAAACAAAACAGTAACATGCTACTAATCCTAAATTTGGGAGTCCTTGAAACAAGAATGAATTTCTCTAGGTCAGAGATCAGCCAATTTTTTTTTTCTGCAAAGAACCAGGTAATAAATATTTTAAGCTCTGCAAACCATATGGCCTCTGTCACAACTATTCATTTTAGCCGTTGTAGTGGGAGCATAACATGGGTGATACTTAAACGAGGGTGGTTGGATTTGGCCTGTGGGCTGTGGTTTGCTAGCCCCTGTTTAATAGCCTAAAACTACTCCTCTCAGAGAAAGAGAGCATAATTTTACTCTATTTTTTAGTTTTATATTCGCCTGAAATACTTTTCACTGTGCGTCTTCATCCTCCAATATTCTAACAGCCTCCTACTAGCAGTTCTGCAAATATATCTAATAATCTTCAGAGTGTAAAGTATATCTTAGCTTTGTTCAAGAGATGCTCATGATCTCTTGTAGATTCACCTGTCATCAGATCATGTGATAGGTGTATGTTGGCGGGATAACCATATAATTTCAAAAGAGGGACCCCTGTGAGGCATTGTGTCCTTCATGATTGCCCCTCATTTACTTAAGAACAGGAATTTAGAATAACCCTCACCAAATGGAACTAACATCTTCTACAAATAATAAAGTAAAAATGATCCCACCTACATACGTCATTGCTGAAGTCTATGTTCTGTGAAGCCTGTGCTCTCACCTAGGAAGTTTCCTTGGACTAAGAGAAAGTCCTCCATACTCCAAAAGCCCAGCAACACCAGAGGGCTGCTGTTTGCATTTTCACTCTCTGTGATTCCATGCCTTTAACTTTCATTTTAACTTCTAATTAGAAAGAGGATGGTTATCCTAATATTGTGTTGCTCTTAAAAATAAGGGTGCAAAGTTGTAGGTAATGTGACCTAATGTTTTCTAAAATTATGTGTATTTATATTTGTCCCATCCCTTCCTCACTTCCTCCTTTTCTCTCTCTTCTCCTCCTCTCTTTCTTCCCTTCTTTCCTTCTTTCCTTCCTTCCTTCCTTCCTTCCTTCCTTCCTTCCTTCCTTCCTTCCTTCCTTCCTTCCTTCTTTCTTTCTTTCTTTCTTTCTTTCTTTCTTTCTTTCTTTCTTTCTTTCCTTCTTTCTTTCTTTCTTTCCTTTGTTTTTTCGTTCTTTTTTCTCCTTTCTTTTCTCCTTTCTTTCTTTCCTTCTTTCCTTCGTTCTTTCATTCTTTTTTTCTTTTTTCTTTCTTTTCTCCTTTCTTTCTTTCTTTCTTTCTTTCTTTCTTTCTTTCTTTCTTTCTTTCTTTCTTTCTTTCTTTCTTTCTTTCTTTCTTCTTTCTTTCTTTCCTTCTTTCCTTCGTTCTTTCATTCTTTTTTTCTTTTTTCTTTCTTTTCTCCTTTCTTTCTTTCTTTCTTTCTTTCTTTCTTTCTTTCTTTCTTTCTTTCTTTCTTTCTTTCTTTCCCTCTCTTTCTTATCAATATATTAATAATCTCCTACTACTTTCTAAGACAATCTATACTAAGAAACAGATAGTCCTTTTCCTACCTAATTAGAGGATTAAAGAAATGAAGAGTAAACTAAACTGTTCTGCCTAAGAAAGGAAACATGGAGAAACTGGGAGAAAGATCTGCTGGTTCCAAGGGAAATGAAGTTGGGCAGAGTGTTGAGAGAGAGAGACTGAGGAGAGGAGAGATAGTGAGGTGAGGATAATGACAAGAGTCATGGTGAACAGTGTGAGAACCCTTTTCCTTCTCCTCTTTAGGATCTTCGGGAACACCTTTGGTCTAATGTATGTGAGGTTGAGTTTTTATCCTTTGAGCAAGTTAATACAAAGAAGCAAGTTAGCACAGTGTGAAGACAGCTATTGCCACCAAGAAACAGTCAATATGTGCTTTATTTTCTCTTCTCTCTCTCATACACACTTACTCATATGTACATTATGGACAAATTTTCCTTATATAGATATGTAATAAATGATAAAACATACAGAAATCTCAACAGTTGTTTATTCTTCATAGTGAGATTACAAATGTTTTTTAAAAAATTGTTTAAGCCTTTTTTTTTGTATTTTCTAAACTTTCTATAAAAAAGTATAAATTTCATGCCCAGAATAAAATTAAAGCAAATAGACCTATATCGGTTATTTTTATCTTAGAGTTTATATAGAGGGAGAAGAAAGGGAGAAAGACTTTTGAGAATATTGAGTATTTAAAAAGAATTAAACAGGGGTGGGTCCAAACCTTCCTGTACTCCATTTTTTACTGAGGTAAATTTAGTTAGGAACATTAGAAAAGCATAAATACAGCATTGCATTTCATTTCTGAAATCCCTCATAGGAAAAATTATGGAGCAGGATTAAGAGAAGTGTCAGGCTGATGGAACTCTTTCTCACATTCTGTATTTGGAAGGAGAAGAGAGTGCTCTATGTATTAGAAGGTGGATAAATGAATATTTAAAATAAGCTACTTCTGCCTTTTTGTTTTACCTTATTTTAAAATGCTATTAACATACTATCACATTCTCTAACCTATGATGATTTCACATAGCCTAATTCTCTAAATCTCAAATTGGCATTTTACCAAGGGTTTGTTTCATGTTGCTTCTTCTTGTTGTTTCTTGAGGAGAGGAGGAGATGTTAAATGAGAAGAAATGAGAAAAGCAGAAGACAGACAGAGCGCCTGGGGTCCTTCAAATAGTTCAACAAACATTTGGTAAGTATGTACTTGAGGCCATTTACTGTTTGGGTTGATGGCAGATCAGACTAAGGTGGAAACCCTATCCTTTAGGACCGCTGTCTAATATAGTGGTTCTCATCTTTAGCACTATGTGTGAATCACCTGGGAGCCGATTGAAAAACACTGATGCCCCGCCCAGATCAGGATCTCAGGGTAGTAGGTAGGGTCTGAGCATCAAATGAGGTGACTCTAGTGTGCAACAAAGATTGAGAACAATAGTCTAAAAGCAAAGGCAGAGCAGGCAAGCAGTTGCAACTCCAGGTGCTGTGTGCTATGAGAGGAATGTGTAAGTCCCAGTTCGTCATGGTAGAGGAATACAAGATAAATTTTACCTTGAGAGAGGATGTTTTATGAAAGATTCACAAAAGAAGAGACACTCAAGCTAAATCTTAAAGGTTAAATTAGAGATCACCAAATCAGACAAAGGGGGTGAGGTAGGGTGCTTTCCATCAAAGACATCAGCCAGGTCCAAGGCATAGAGAAATGAAATGTCAGGTATACCCTGGAGCTATGCAGGGAGAGGCAGGCAGTGTGTTAGTTTGTTAGGGCTATAGTAACAAAATACCACAAACTGGGTGACTTACACAACAGAAATTTATTGTCTCATGTACAATGAGCATGCAGCATGGATTAGGGTAGAGGGAAAGGTGAGAAGGAGCCCAAAGGTAGTGATTTGTCCTTCTTGCATTCTAGGTCTAAGATGTGGGGGAGGAGGGAGACTATACAAAGAAGGACTTGGTAAGGTTTGGGAACCAATTGACACGCCAGGTGAGAGTGGGAGAGGGAGACTGGATCAAATAAACAGTTTGTTGTTGTTGACATGTGTGTGTTTTAATAGAAATGGACAAGTCCAATTTTCAGGAAGAAAAATGAGTTTAATTTCAGGTTTGGTGAGTAGGACGGGTAGAGGATGTCCAAAAGGAAACAGTAGCAGACCACTAGACCAAGAGAACTGAAGCATGAGAGAGGGGTTAGGACTGGAGATCAGGAGAGGAAACCAACCACCGAAGGAGCATGGTTGAAAAGATGAAGTGTTCACAACCCAGAGATGACAGCAACGATGACAGAGGAGCAAAACGGGCCTACTTCATTTTGCTCTCCTTGTACACTTATCCCCTCCTGCCCGGTCAGTGCACAGGGGCTAGTTCTGGAGGCCAAAGAGAAATAGTGTCTTGGCTTCTCCTACTGGGTCAGCGAGGATGGCTGTGACTACTCGAGGCGTTGGTCTCTCCAAGGCTACAGTGGACTGTGCGAGAGTGTTGAAAACCAGTATACCAGGCTGGCAGGTATGTTGTCATTGGAGGACTGGGCGTTAGGGCTGCTGTCAAAAGCAGAGCCATTTAGTTTTCCCCAAATATACATATTTCCACCATCCTGCTGGGCCTCCAAGAGAGGACAAATATGGCCTCTGCAGATACTGGGGTCCCAGTGGGTACAAAATAACCAGGAGGCTTCCTTGGGAGGTTCCTAAAAAAGCTGGCATTTCACTGTTCCCCTCTATGCCTAAGGGGGATCTAGCTTAAAACCTGTGCTCTATAGTTTGAGATATTAGGCCAGGAAGGCCCTCTTGAACGACATGTGGTAAGAGTGCTGGATTAGCCATTAGGAGACCTGAGTTCTCATCTTGACTCACTTGCTGAGCCATTCAGCAAGTTACTTTACAGATATTGTGATGAAGCAGACTCTAAGTCTTTTTTTTCTTCATCTGTAGAATGAAATAGGTAGACTATATGATCTCTAAAGCTTTTCAAGGCTCCAAAATTCCATGATTTTTATGTCCTAATTGGAGCTTAGACCAAGGATATTTAATGCCTGAGTATGAAATTGGCAGATTGGTCTGAAAGTAGTATATTTGTGAGCATGGAGGGACAAGTTGGTTGTTTTTATGCTTTTTTGTCTCTTGTGGCCCTAAAGCTGGTGTTCTCCCCTGCTGTCTTCTGTTACCTAATCTTTACTCTGAGAACTATAATCAACAAAAATTGCTAAATGCAAGCAGTTTTGGCTAGATTGATTCTTGGCAATTAAACCAAACAGTTGCTCTAAGGATAGATATGTTTGCCCTTTCTCAGCCACTGTGGCACCACAGACAAACTTCTCCAATGTCAGACTGGGTCCCATTTGCCAATTTGTGCAGGTAACTAGCTGTCCTTTTCTCTGGCAATGGAGAGTTTCCTGTTATGGCATGAAAGAAAGGCCTTGTCAGTTTTATTATTATTTTTTAATGAAAATGTTTTGAATCATTTGTTTGATGACTCCTCCTCTAGAACTGGGTGGAGTGATGACTTAGTTAAGAGAGGGCCTTAAAGGGCAAGCAGGCCTCTTGCTAGTTATGGGAGGACTTTTTTTGAACCTAAATAAGTTCTACTTGCTTGACTAACTCTAGGCAGCCAAAGGACAGTCATTCTATGTTCTGCTGCTTAAATTTTGGTTCTTGAGATATGAACATGGCATCAGAGAACAATAAACCCATTTTTCATAGAGGAAAACACAACATTTAGAGGTAAAGAAATATGCCAATAACATCTTTGAGTTCATGTTAAAAGAGATAAGATTAGAACCTCAGGGGCCCAACCATAACTCAAGATGCCAGACTTCTTCATATGCGAATATATGCATTTGGTATCTTGTAGAAATACTGGCGATTCTTCTGCTAAACCCTGGTTTTCAGCATGGTTTTTCTCCTAATATTTCATAGTTCCTTATTGTACAATGCAAAAGAGAATCTCAAGAGACAGGTGCTAGAATAACTGAGTCAAATGTTTCAGTGTACAAGTATTTCTAAAAATGAGTAATACTAGATTTTTAAAACCTTGTATTACATTTACTCTATTTCTCTATTTCTCCTAGACAGTAGATGGTTTCACTTCTTTGTGACACTACAGCAAAAATCAAATCAAGCTATGAAAGAGGTTAGACCTAACTGTGAACCTATGGACAACATACCTTAAACATGTATAAGATTGTAGGAGGAAATAATATTTCCAAATCCTGAGGTTTGATAGAAATTTGAGAACCCATGATGTCCATTCCTCTGTCCTTAGGTAGGGGTATATGTAAATTTAGTAAGTTATATTAATTATAGAGATTGCATGACCTAGTGATGCTATAACTCCCTCAAAAGAGCTTTTCAAGTAATGTTCATAGTCATTTTTTCCTTTATCCATTCTAAGTCTCCTTTTCTCTAATCAGAGTTATATATTCTCCAAAACGTAATCTCATCATTCATCGAACTTATTTCTAAATTCAATACTACACATTTCTTAATCTTTTCTTCAAATTGTTAAAAATATTTTTAGAAATTGGTTTATTGCTCATTCCTAGAAAATGTTCTCATTCCACAACATTTCTCAAATTGTGAAGATTCCTCTTAGGTCAGCTCCTGTATAACTCGGGGCAAAAATATACATTTGTGTAAAAGCCCTGAATGACCCCTGACTTACTCAGAGACCTCTTTTTTTTTTTTTTTTTTGGCAATTTCACCTTTAGGAGCAAGCATCCTGATAGCAGAAAGCCATAATCAGCAATGGAGGTGATGGAAAAGGTATAAAGAGTAGGCAAAGGACCAGCTAAATGCATCAGGTTGGGGCCAGTTATAAAAGGAGCGAATCGCTTTTTATATCTTCTTGGCCCCAAGGTAGTTGTTAGGTTTTAAATACCATAAAATCGATAAATGATTTTAATAGTGATGACTAAGAGTCACTGAGAAAAGATGCTATTTTCAAAGGATATGAACAGTACAGTCTGTTTAAAGAATTGGAGAAATGTGTTCCTTACCCTAGAATGCTTTCCAACCAAATTTATGCAATTATATTTAGCCTTGGCATGGAAAAAAGTCAATTAGATAGAAACTTTTCTGACATAAACTGTCAGAAAAATGTAAGCCAAGAGGTTTTTCCGTTAGTTACTCAAAAAATAAGGGCAGAGGGAAACAAAGGGAAGAAACAGGTCTTCTTAGGCAATCGGGAATTGCTGAGGAGGTAGGACTAAGTAAGTAGGAGGTAGAAACAACCTGCCTGACTATGGACTTTTATTTTGCATGAAAATTTATTTTCAACACTCAGTTTGAAATGTACGGCAACCTTGGGATAAAAATGGCGCCATGACTACTCGAAATGTGTGTGATAGCATGGAGTAGGGGAAAGTTAACACTGGGGTTTCATACCTCCCAAAGGCCTTGATGGATGTCTACAATAGCTTCCTGACTTTTAGCATAAGCCACTCCATCCAGTGCCGGGTATGAAGAATAGGCGGGTGGGGAGAAATTCCAGAAAAGCCACCTGTGTGAAATTCTACCTATATTCAGCAACTTAGCTTTGATGACGAATTCGTCCTTCCTTATCAGGATCACTTTTTGTTTGTTTGGATTTTAATCAAATATGGAGCTTAGGTCGTATCCTCCTGGAGGTCATAAGATGGAACTAATCTAAGCCCTGGGAAGTTCTGAAATTGTGTTCAATAAATTATTCATTCAACATTCACTTAGAAATTTACTGAGTGCCAACTATGTGCCAAGTAATGCCCTAGGCCTGAAAAAAAAATAGGCCAACATTCTTACACTTATAGAGATCACCCTTATGAAGGATATATACAGTTTTTGTATATGCTGTATTTTTTGAAATGAAAAGAGTGAAATATAAAAGAACAACAACAAACACTGATGAGGAAACAGGGCCCAGCTGCAACAGGGGTCCCAGCAGTGACCTCTTCCCAGGTCTGGCTGTGCAACACAATTAGCTGTTAGAAATACAGAGTCTGAGGCTTTGCCCAAGAATGCTCTGAATTAATATTTCAGGTGGGAGGTCCAGGAATCTGCATTTTCAAAAAGCTCCCTAACTAATTCTGCTGTGGCCAGTCCAGAACTCTCCCTAGACATACGTTTGTGAATCACTCACTGAGTTAGATGTTCTCTTGATGTTTGTATATCAGTGTTCTATCAGGAAACAAAAGGAACATTCACTTGGATCACCTGAGCGGGGGTTACGAAAGGATGATTTACAAATGTGCAGCCAGGCTGTTGGGAACCCTCAAATGGTGCAGGACCCCGAGCTGGTCAAAGAGTGCAACTGTTAACATTGCTAAGACTGAAGGGGTGAGAGGAGTGGAACCCCCAAACCTGGAGACAGACAGGCCTGGGTGGAGAGGGCCTCTTGATAGGAGCTATGACCTCCAGTAGAGAGAAGCTCCCAGCCGGTTAGTGCCAAATCCAACTGAAGTCCAGAGGGCCAGGAAGTCCACTGATTTAGACCACATAGGCCAGAACCCGAGGGCACAAAGAAGGATGGAGAAAAAGGTGGAGGGAGAAACTGGAGGAGCAAATGAAGATATTGAGCTCAAAGTCTTTTTCAGTTGTAGGGACATGTGATAATATAATGGTATCCAAAATCAATTTACAGCTTTATTCCTAATATTTCATAGCAAAATTGTTTTCATGAGCTAACTCTTAGACCCTTATTAATTTTACTTGGTATCGCCCCGCCCAAGACAATAAAGTGCTTGCTTTTGTTTGATAACAGTTTATATTTATTCTGTAATGCTATTATATTCTATGTACTGTAATAATTTATTTTAATTTATAAAACAGCACTTCAGAGTAGGAATTAATATACAAGGAAGTTAAGAAACTTACCTTGGGTCACAGAGTGTGTGAGCGTAAGGCCCTGGTTTGAGGTCAAATCTGCCTTATATCGATTCCCATGCTATCAACTTTTATGCTGTTTCGTTAAGCCTTTCCAGGAAAACAGAGATCCCAGTAACTCCCAGGGACTTGCAAGGCTATGTTCTAGGCAACTTTGTCATGAACAAGAAACCACAATTTCTTGTATCTGTGAATAGTCTTAAAGATGGTCTCATATTTATTCATTACATATTGATATTTGTATTTGTTAAATATTACCCATCACCCCATTCATACTCAGGGAGCAACTTGTAGATTGACTGATTACGATTTTCTGCATTCATGGTTCAAGGCTTAAGCCCTAGATTGGCATATTTCTCTGATCTCTGCTGGTACCTTTGTGTTCCTCCAGCTAGAATGACCAGCTTTTCCAGTAAGTCCTGGACTGAGGGGTTTCCTAAGATCTAGAACTTTCAGTGCTAAAACTAGACACCCCAGGCAAACCAGGATGGTTGGTAAATGTTAAGTTTTAAAAAAATACGTAGCTTCAGTTTTGTAATGAAAGCCTTAGAATAAATTCTAAAAACACATTTTTTAAAAATTAAGAAGTCCAACTTTTTTTCCCACATTTTTTCTCTCTTTAGGTTCTGGTCAGATCTATTTCTATAGGATCCTAAATCTAGTTTATGGCCCTTCCTTATGACACATAATCTGAGGCACAGAAGTCACACAGTAGGACAAGGACAAGGAATTCAAAGAAGGTTCAGCTCAGACAAGTCATCTCAATGGCCAAGGATGGCAAGTGAAGAAGGATGTGGTACATCCTCAATATAGCCCTGATCCCCATCGCTTGCAATTTCAGTCCTAGACATGTGATACTTGGCTCAAGACACGCAAAGCTTATTGCTTGATGCTGTCATTGCTTGTTTATTACTTGTCTCCCTTGGTAGACGGAAAGATCCATTACAAGGACCTAGCAATCTCGGGATTTAGAGCTGGGCCTACTCCATGGTAACAGCTCAGTGACTTGTTGGGAAGCATCCAGCTGTAAGGGGGAGGTACATTTATTCAAGATTTGTTTCTGAATTTTATCTGCTCATCATGAAACTTGGCTCTGGTATCATCCTTGAAACATATAAGGCACTTGAGGTGGGGGAGGGGGAGCAAGGTACAACACGTTATTGGAGAATTTCCTGCTAAGTATGTTTCCAGTTTTATTCCCCAAAGATTGATCTGTCCTGGGGACTCTGCCAACTTCCTCCAACTCCATAGAGTCAGGGTACAAACATGAAGACAGCCCAATGCCTCTAGGTTAGCTGGCTTTCTGACTCTCATGTGGCCTTCACTCTTGGTTGTTTGGGGGACACCAAACAAATGCAATATGTTTATTTTTTTAAGGGGGCAAAGATTCAAGTGAGTGACTGAAGCTTTTCTACAAACACTTGCAGCAAATTGTCCATCTATTATGATATTATTAAAGGTAAAGGGAAAGATGGTAGAGAAGAAACTAATGCTTATTTTGTGCCAGGCACAGTGCTAGTTTTTTACATGCCCAAATTAATTTATTTTATGTCAAAATATTACAGGATTATCCTTTCCATTTACATGTAAGGCTGAGAAGTATTTTGCTTAACTTATCCAAAGTTATAGAGTTAGTAAGAGGCAGAAGTGGGATCTGAAACCAGGTTAACTGAATTCTAAAACCTCTATCTTTGTGTGCTTACTTGTAGTCCTGAAGTACCACAGCTGCCTCCTGGTGGCTCTGAAAATCCCTGGCTGGCTGCTGGGCCACAATTTCTAATGTTGCCCAGGTACTAAATAGGACCAGAAAACGTTGAGTTGTTTCCAGAGAAACCTTACTAGACGCATGAAGCTATTGCTGGGGAGGTGAGTGGACCTTCTTAAAAGGAAGGCCTGAAGAGCAGCAGCAGCCATGGCTTTGGAATTTCCTTATATTATTTGGGGTAAGAGATCCCACTAATAAGTGCGAATAAAGTCTCTGATTCAATTTCACCAGGGGCTCCAGTCTTTTGAAAGTTAGCGCCCTCTGGAGGTCGATGTCAGAGAAGCAAATGCAAGTGAAAAAGGGGACACGCTGCTGCTTCTCATCTAAGTCCCTGACTCAAAGCACATTGGCGCCAAGGCCGGGGCACTTTAGAGGACCTGTTTTTATTTTTATTTTTTCTAGTGTGACTCTGAGTGTGAAATATCATGAAACCACTGGGCTTCATAAGGAAGTCAAATGGTTCCTCAAATTTATGCCCAAGGGGCTGGTTCTTACCCTGTGGTGGATCTTCTCAAATGTTCTATCCTGTTTGTCTCGAGCTAATGGAGCCTAAACAATAATAACTTCACCAAATGGGAGGGACTCCCAGTGACAAGGCAGTACCACTAAACACAGAGGATTCACTGTCACCATCTGTTTTTTCTTTGTTAAGATACAAGAAAGCACAGAGAGCAGATCTACTAGAGTAGCATTATGGATCTGCAGCTGCCTGGCAGCCCTAGTGAGTGATGGCTGGGCTTGGGGACGACTGGCCTAACTTCTGTTGAACACCTCTAGTGTGCTGGGCCCTACTTTAACTTACTGATTTCCTTAAAAGAGGAATGTTATCCTTTGGTTCTCTTTAAGCCCTTGGTTGAGTTTATTTCTACATGTCTGACTTGTCATTTAAAAAAGTTCTTCATAGTAGGAAGAACTACTATGAGTTCTTCATAGTAGGAAGAACTTCATGAGAGGCTGCAGCAAGGAAACGAATTGGTAGCACAGCCCCTACAGGGTAAGCCTGGTGAATACTGTGCCTTTGGTTAGGGCTGAGGGGCAGAAGAGGAATCCCCAGTCTCTAAGTTCAGGCTTACGATCAGGTCTAGGAAACCTCTATTACCTGCCTGGCCTTGGCTTCAAAGCCTGTTTGGATAGCTGCACTTTGATTTTGTTTCTAAGTCTCCAACATCATCTTGTAGCCACAATTCTGATGACTAGATCTGTGCCTTCCTCCTGTGCGGAGGTCTTGACTTGGTAACTGAAGTGAACAGTTGGTGTTTCCACCCATATCCTCTCAACCTGTATCATTTCTGAGTTCATTGGTTCAGCTTGCAACCACTAACACCAAGGTCTACTTGCCTGCTGGCTTTCTCTGGAGGCAGGAACCCACTCTGGACATGTGCATGGTAACCCATAAGTGCCACCTCTCTAGCAGTCTTCAACCAATAACAAAGAGGAAATCCAACATACCATCCACAGAAATAATGACAATGTGAAACCCAGTACATTCATAAGATTAAACTCAGAGGCAATGCTTAGGAGATTTGGTCCTTTAGATTGCTCACAATGTTTTAAAGGCAAAAATTGGGCTTTTATTAGCTCCAAAATCCAGTGCCAATTTAAGGCAATAATTCTCTAAAAATCACTGATATGATGTTCGGCAAGATGGCATAGCATTCTTTGGAATTGCCCAGTCTGAAGAGATTTAAACCCAGTAGGTTTAGCAGAATGCAGTCTCTTCCATTCAGTCCTGGTACCTCAGAATAAGCTTTGTATTAGTTATTTCTTCTTGTGCAACAGATTGTCCCAAACTTGGTGGCTTAAAACAATAATCATTCTCTCACAGCTAGTATGATTCAGGAATTCAGGAGTGGCTTTTCTGGGTGGTAGCTCAGTGTCTGTCTTTAGGTTGTAGTCAAATGTTAGCCAGGGCGGCAGTCATTTGAAGGCTTGATGGGAATGAAGATTGAGTTCCAAGGTTTCTTACTTATATGCCTGGTTATAGGTGAGATGCCCAAACTGCTCTTCAAATGAGCCTCTTGATCTTCTGCAGAGCTGCTTAAGTGTCCTCATGGCATGGTGGCTTACTTCTCCTGGTGAGAGCTATCTAAGAGGCCCAAGATAGAAGCTGCCATGCCTTTTCTGACCTAGCCTCTGAAATTACATTTCTACTATATTCTATTAGTCACACAAATCAGTCCTGACACAAATGAGTACTGATTCAGTGTGAAGGGGGACTATATAAGGGCATGAATAACAGAAGGTGAGAATCACTAAAGGCCATCTTAGAGGCTGGTTACTATGGGTTTCGAGAAAAAAAGTTCATTCCCTATAAGGTGTTAGGTGAGAAACAAGAGATTCAGATTACATTGAAAAGTGCCTATTGGCTGGACAACCAGATACATTTAAAATGTTTTCCAGCCCATAGTAAAGCTTTGCCCTATGTCAAAGAGGAAACATCTCAGAAATGTGTATATTGAGTCACACTTGAGCGAAACAAAGTTTTGCTTCTGATGAGATGGAGTCAGATCTCAGACCTCTGGCCTTCTTCTGAAACCCTGAAATCCATAAATGCTCAAAGATATAAGTCAGGACCATTAGCTCGAGTCTGACTGGGACATGATCTGGATGTTGCCATCTGCGGGTGTTTTCTGGGCTGGGATGTGGCTGCGCAGTAGAGTCCTTTGTCGTGCTCTGGGCAGGGGGAGTCTACCAGCCTGATGGCTTCAGGGCTCATTTCCTGAATGGGATGTTTCTACCACCTGGTGGGCAGATCTCTCCAAAACAAATGGGCCTCATGCCTTGATCCCAATGCTAAGCCTGGAATGCTGGATAGCAGAGATGAACCATGTACTCATCATCAGTGGCATCAACACCAGCACCCTAAGAAGTTTTTATATTCATTAAGTTCTTGTTACTACAGGTCAAGTTCCTACTGCAGGATGAAAAAACATAACAAAACAAAACAAATAAACCAAAAACCTTAGGAAGCAGTATTGAAAGAAACCAGGGGAAATGAAATGGTGGCAGTTGGCACGCCAACCTTTATTTTCAATCATGGACGTAGACTGAAAACTCCACTCTTATCTCATGAGAAGTAGTCCTTTTAGTCATTCAAAGATACATACATACATACATACATACATACATACATACATACAACAGTGCTATGGTACTTTGCCTCATGATGTAATACATTATCCTTTAGCTTTCTCAAATAACTTTCTGAAGTAAATGTTATTTGCCACTGGCCATTCTAATTAAAATGGCAAACCCTCCCTCTTTCCTTAGCCTGCTTTATTTATTTATTTTTTCACAAAGGACTTTATATCCTCTATCTACATATTTGTTTAATTGTGTTTATTTTCTTATCATCCCTTTGCCCATCTAAAAGTTAAGGTCCAAGAGGAGAGAGATTTGGTCTGTTTTGCTCTTTGCCACATTCCCAGAGTCTAGTAAATGTACCACAAATAATTGATGAAAAGTAACTTTTGCATTGAGACAGCTATGAGAGGTTAAATAGCTTCCTGGAGGCCTTTTGAGTCTATATCTGATGCACTTTTCAATTGTTGTGCTGCCTTTCTGTTTTCTGAATCAAGAGCCAAAAAGCACAGATTTTCAGAAACTGAGGCCACAAAATTGCAAAACCAGATAATGGAGAGCTCACACTAGAACCCATGTCTTCTGATACTTAATTATGCATTCTTGCTTTTGCTGCCATGGACAAGCTAAGGATTGCTCCAGTATATGAGGTTTATGCTTAGGTTAGAAACTGTCCTCTTGCTTTTTCCACTGTGGCAATTGGCCTCTTGCTTCATGGGTCTGTAAATGCACTTTGGGTATAACTTAGTTTTATTGCATTCTGCTTCTATGCTCATTCCACTTCTACTATCAACAAGGCCTATACAGAAATAGCTTGAAAGCAGTTACACATGGCTGCTCAAATGTATATATGACTAAGAAATTATGACTAAACCTCCAAGCAAAACATCTGAATCCGTATAGGGATTAAGTCCCATGGAAATTCAGAATAGACCTCATTTGTCTTCTTTATCTATTTTCAGGGTCATTGACAATGTCTTATCCATCCTTGGCTTTACCTAGGTTTCCTCTTTGCCTACCACCTGGCTTCTTTCCTGGCCTCTCTGCTTTTGTCTCTCCTGAGAGCTATGAGGAGCTGTCAGGATCGAACATGCCCTGTAAACACCCAGGAGCTTTGGTTGCCAAGTTAGAGGAGCCACAGCAATCACTCCCTTATGGCCATTTGCTTGTAGAGCCAAGAACAACCAAAATACATCAGCTGGGAGTTGACCCTCACAAGCAAACAGACTGGTCCAGCTTATATCTCTGAAACAGTTTGTTGGAGGAGTCTGATTCTATTGAGAAAAAACACATGTTTATAGCCAAACAACTCAGTTCAGTGTGTTCCTTCTGAAAACAGTGTTGGAGCCCACGAACCTTTGGCACTCATTTGGTAGATTTGTTACACTGGACCCACCTTGTTCACCCCTCTTGGGGTGAACTGCTTTCCAAATCTTCCCTCTGCTCTGTGCCTGAGGGGAAGACAAAACCAGCTCTGCCTGATAAACTAATTGAGACCTGCAGCTATTAAGCAGAAAATAAATGAGGATTTTTTTTTTGGTCCCCAGAATAAATGGCATTCAGTGATGTGCAAATGTTTCCAATAATTTGTCATATTTCCATGTTAATTTTTCCTTTGAAAGATAGGAAAAAAAAGAGAAAGAATCAAGGGAAGGAACATGAGTCTTGGAATATGGGTTCAAATCCTAGATTTGCCATTTACTGACTGTCAGTCCTTGAGTGAGTTGGCTAACCTTTCAAAATATCCTTTTTGTTTGTTTGTTTCAGCTGTAAATTAGATATGATAACACCTTCCTAGCAGAGTTCTTGTTAATGTTTGAATTCTGTGGGCGTTGAAACTGATGGCATCCAACAGATAGCAGGGCCTTCATATATGACAGTAAATATTTCCTCCTCCTCCTCCTCCTCCTCCTCCTCCTCCTCCTCCTCCTTCTCCTTTTTTTTTGTTAAGCACCTACTGTGTGATTTAAGTTGTGGGAAGTCACAGTCTAATTGAAGGGCACTAGAGATGAAGCAGAGGAATTCTTGTCATTGCTAATTTTTGTGTTCCTTGGACAAGTCTGCCTGACTGGATTTTAGTTTTTACATCATAGAAAAATAGGCAAAAAAGCCATTCTCCTCACTTAAAAAAATATTTTGAAGAGCACGCTGTACTGGGCACTGTATAGTAGACACCCACTCCTTATCTACAGAGGATATGTTCCAAGACCCCCCAGTGGACACCTGAAACCATGGATGGTACCAAACCCTGTATATACTACGTTCTTTTTTCCTATACATATACATATGATAAAGTTTAGTTTATAAATTAGACACAATAAGATTAACAATGAAAATAAAATAGAACACATAATAGTATACTATCATGAAAGTTGTGTGAATATAGTCTCTCTCCCTATTCCTCAAAATGGTTTATTGCACTATATCTATAATGTGGATATGCTGGACAAAGAGATGATTTGTGTCCAGGGCAGGGCAAAGTGGGATGCAGCAGGAGGGCTTAAAATTTTATAACTCAGAATAGCATACAATTTAAAACTTATAAATTGTTTATTTCTAAAATTTCCCATTTAATTTTTTTGGACTGGGGTTGACCACAGGTAACTGAAACCATGGAAAGTGAAACCGCGGGTAAGGGGGACTACTGTGCTAGGTTTTTCTTGCCTTCTCACAGCTCTGGATTGTTGCTCAGGTTTTACTATAAGAAAACTGAACCCCAGAGAGGTTCAGCAATTTGGCCCAGGTCAAGACACTAGTGAGTGGCAGGGTTGAAATTTAAGCCTGGATTTTTCAACGTTTGTTTATATACCATTTATAAAATGAGATATTGTATTAAAACTTAATAAGTAATAGGTTTATTATTATTATTTTTGTCAAGTACTGAGTATGTCATAAATACAGGACTAGATAATTGGGATACAAAGAAAATAAAAAATCCCTGACATTGAAGGACTGAGAATCTCTTAGGGATCTTGTGTACTTTGGCACATAAAAATTGCCTTCTTAAAATAGAAATAATGTTCTAGTTAAAAAAAAAAAGACATTTAAAAAATGTAATTAGTATTTTATTGGAGAAGGAGAAAGGAAAATGCTTGGTGACTCTAAAGTGTCGTGCAGATCAAATTAAGTAATGACTAAGAAATGAGCTTGGAAAATAAGATATGCTTTAGATAGAAGGCATGGTTGTTATTTTTTATTATTATATATTTGTTATTATTAGATACCACTGCTGCATCTCAGGTGCTGCAATTCTCACAAAGACAGAAAGGTCACACGCACACGAGAAAGTGGTCTTTAGGATGTGCTAAGTAAAGGTTAGAGCAAGAGGAGCCATCAGAGTTCAGAGGACACACCCAGTGTAAAGTTTGCAGGTTGCCTGAAACGCAAAGATTCCTGGAGTGAAATAAAAGACCCTGGAGGTGATTCATCCTCATAGTATTTGTAGTATAGACCTGAAATGTTTAAAGGCTCCTAAAATCATCTGGTCTATCTTGGAAGGGCAGGTTAGGTTTTTATCTCTACAGACAAGGAAAATTAAGTTCCCTGATATGTTCAGAGCCAGATAGGAGGGGTGGTGACAGTAGAGAACAGATGTTTCCAAATTTGGCTAATGGAAGTGAAAAGAAACCAGAGTTTAGAGCCAATCCCTCCCTTCACTAGCAATGTGACTTCAAATGAGTTGCACTGAACTGTTCAGAGCCTCATTTTTCTCATCTGAGAAAGAGGAGGGTGAAGAACAGAGCCTCAGTAACATCCTTGGGGTTGGCGTGGTGGGAAAGTGAAATAGCACAGGCGAGGGTACATCTGGTACAGAATTCTGTTTCTTTTTACCCATCCCTGTCAGATGTGGTGATGAATTTAACCCCTTCTTTTCCCAGCTGAAACCAATAAAGAAGTCAAAGAAGGAATAAAGAAGGAAGGATTGATTATATTTTCCTCTTCACTAGAATGAGAAAGTGTAACCTGCTTCAAAGGCTGGTGGGCTTTATTTATCTTTGTATTCTCAGTAACTGTCGCAGTGTCTAGAACTTAGAAAGAACTACTCCAAAATATTTATGAAGTTGAACATATCATCATGTTGTTAATAAAACTTCAAATTCCATCCTCCACTACCTTATCCCATGTTGACATTAAAAGACATATCAAACCAAGATCTTTGAAAGAGTTCTGCTTCTGGTTTGGCTCAGTAGCCTCTATTGAGCCAACCCTTGTAAAGACAAAACTTTAAACTCTGGACCAAACCTACTGAAAAACAGAAACAAAAACCACAATTAATTAAAGGTACTAGAGAGTAAATAAAAGCATGAGGATACCAGAAGAGAGTGGATTCATGGACAAAGTGGATGGCCCTGGGTATATCCTCCCACTGTCCTCCCTCCTCCACCCCTTTTCTTTAAACAGCTTCAGCCTGAGAATAGGCACCAATCTGTGGCCAGTGGGAGTGAATAAAACCAGAGGAAAATGATATCTTACTGGCTTGAAGAACCAAAAGACAGAATTCAGGGCAACCAAAGCTTCTGGAAAGTGAAGACAAAATCCTAAAAAGGAAAGAATCAGAGAGAGAAAGCCCCAATTTTTTCTAAACTCTGCCTAAATCTCTGATGGATCTCTGAATCATGCATGAATGAGTAATTGATTTTAAAAAATCAATATATAACAGAATCCTAAGTTTCTATAACATACTTTTCATAATCTGGCATATAACCCAAAATTAATTGATGTGTGAAAAAACAGAAGAGCATCATCTATACATAAGGAAGATAAAAAATTATACCAACGTAATAGGAACTTTATAGTGCATATAGATTTAATAATATTAGAACTATAGCATAAATGTTGTGTCTGTATTTTACATGAATAGCACGTATTACATTGATGAGAAAATATTAAGAATTGATATTGTAATTCCTAGAGTAAACACTATAAACATAATGCGATAGGTATGACTAAAAAGTTAGTAAATTCATTAAAATAAAATTCTAAACTATCTTCTTTTGATTCAGATACCACTTCCGATCTTTAGGCCCACTCACAGCAGTCTCTGATTATAACCACAGAACAAATGGGTAGCAAATCCAGATGTGAGCAACCAAAAAGGCTCCCCAGTGACCTGACTCCTCTAGCCTTAGTGAGAACAAAAAGCAAAGAAATAGAATTCAGAAGGGACATCCCTGATTTAGGAATGTGAGCAAGACTAGGGGCACGTAGACAGAAAAGGGCAGAGTCACAAGAGTCAAAGGGTGGGAAATGAGGAGAAACTCAGGGTGTTCATGTTTTATGCTAGTTTCCTGCAGGTGGATGACCCAAGACTGAGAGAAGGCTGTAAGGCCGAGGGAGGAGAGTGCCACCAGCCACAGCCAACCACATCCAGCACTTTGCACGAACTTGGGTAAACAAGCATGTTGCCAACTACACTTCCAAGATATTGTAGAAGGAAGGAAAAGAGCAAAACAACATGCTTGTCTTTCTTCATCCCAATGTTTTTGCACCTGGATTGCTGTGTCACAAAGCAGGGGAAGTTGCATAACCTAGTTGCCATCAATCCCCAATTTATTCACATACTACATACTTCCTTAGGGAGCCAGCGTCGGCTATTTCAAAATCAATAGCTGTGGGGGAATGAAGGTGCCTAAGAAGTTCATACTAAGTTGGCCCCAAATTCCACATTATTTCTTTTAAACAAGGACTTGCAAAGACTGATATTAAATTGGGAACTTCAAACCATTTACGAACATAATGGAAACAGCATATCTGACTCAGTCCTAAAGATAACCAACCCAATTCTGATTCGTCACCCACAGGAAGAGAAACTGCTAGAAGGAATAAGAACATATCCCTTTCCGAAGGGAATTATGATTTAGGGGAGAACTAATTTGTAGCTGGATACAGGAAAAGGGGCTGAGATAAATAATAAAATAACAATATAGGTCTTTAGTATTTTTAAGGATGACACAAGATGTAAGACACTGGCTGGCTACATGGGCTACTGTATCTTTGGGTTTCATAAATGGCTAGACAGGGTCTGGTCAGACTATGCAAATGAGCAGCAGCCCTGGGAACAGGGTCAGGTGAGTGAGGCACAGAATTGAAGGAAGTGCCAAAAAAATTCAGTAATCAAGAATTGAGTCATCAAAAATTGTTTTGAATAAAAAATAAACTTTTAATGCAATGCTTAATCAAAATCCATGTAAAAAAGCCATGATAAAATATCAAAAAATTTTCATAAAAACAAGATATTTCTGTCTGCTTTATTGACCCTGTGTTATTGTGCCAAGGGACAGCTGATTTCCAATCAGGCCTTGGTTCTTGGGTCTCTACTGCAGACCGCTTGAGTGAATGGATGAGGGTTGATAGTGGTGAGCAAACAAAGTGGACCTCATGGAGCTTTATAGAGAGGTTTTTTTTTGTTTTTTGTTTTTTTGTCTTTGTTTTTTTTAACTGTAGAATTTTCACCAATGTTTCCATTTGGTTCAAAATCTGGGAGGATATTTTGATATGAGTACATAGATGCACACATTTTTCCTTTGCCTCAGGCCCCAATAAGACAGCCTGCCGATCGACTGAAAGAGATGTGCTGTGAATGGGCAGAGTTGAGAAAAGCCAAGAACACTTTTACTAAAAATTTGCTTCACAGAGGGACTTTGGAGAATTCAGGATAAGCTGATTCACAGCTGAGCGTCTGGGGAATAGCTCACTGCAAATTCATAAGAATAAATGTCTGGAACAAAGAAAACAGGAAGACTGTGTGATAACAGAGCCCAGATAGTGGAGAGAAATTTGGCTGAGAAGTTGGCTACTAATCCTAGTCCTGTCACTAACTTCCCATGTGATCCAGTTACATCAAACACTTTCTGAGCCTCAGGTTTCACCCAGTAAAATGAAGCAGTTCTCAGACTTGTTTTAGCTGGGAGCTCCTTCTAGCAATAAACTCGAAGTAAAAGCCATAGATAGAAGTACAGTTGAATTGGTTAAACTTGTGTTGTGAAACCAAGATCCTCATCTGTTCAGCTTTTCCTAATCCCTGACAGGGATCCCTGTGGAAACCTCTTCCACCATCACAGGGTTCCTCAGAGCGCAGTTTGAAAACTATTAGGGAGTCACCAATGTCAGTTTTATTTTTGGCATTCTATTCTAGCCCAGAAGAAAATCCTGCCTGTATTTGAATGTTGACAATTTGACAATGAAGTGTTTATTCATGTCAAAAAAAACAGAGGAGACTCCAACTTTTGGATTGCACTTTTGGGTGTGCCCTGTTCTGTTTCTGGACCCTTCTAGCCTGTAGGGCCCATGGAATTAGCAGAAACACCAAGAGGATTTAGTCAGCCTTGCTATGGCTAGTGCAATTATACAGTGGAATGATGCACACTGCTAGAATTTTAACATGAAGGAGGCACTCCCGGGGAAACATTGACAAATAACCAGGAGTTGCCTGTACTTGGCCAGAAGCCAGCAGCAGCCAGATGAGCCTTACTTCCTGGTGAATGTGATGGTTCCAGACCTGTGAATATTCCGGGATTGGAGTGAATAAATCTAGTGGTAGTCAAAACAAGGCCTTCCTCATCTTTGTTATGGATTATTAGGATTATTAGCCTCTCATTTATGGTGGCTGTTATTCATTTGTTATGGATCCTCAAGGAATAATAGCCTACTCTTCAAACACAGGTGGCAGGGAAGCAATAGGAGCTATAAAAAGGGAAGAGACTTCAGGGTCTGACAGGTACAAGTTGGAACCCCAGTTCTACCTCTTATTAGTTATGTGATCTTGGTCTGGTTTTTAAACTTTTCTGAGCTATAAGTTTCTTAGCTGTATAGTGGAAATTGCCTGATAGAGCGGTTGTGAGAACTATAAATGTGATCATGTGAACGAATTACAAATAGGAGGTCCTTAGTAAGTGTTTCCTTCCTTACTTGCTTCTGCAACTCTCCTTAAAGATATAGGTCAAGAAAAATGTTCTGCTTAAATCAACGTTGAGCTCTTTTGTGTGGGATTACATTATTATTTTTTTTCCAAGTTTTCTATAGTAAACAGATATCAGGATGTTTGAAGTAATATAATATCTAAATAAAATTGGGGTTTAGAAATATAATGGGACTCATATCCTCAACAAAGGACCAATTTCTCTAATATACAGGGCCCTAAAAATTAATAAAAAGATCAGTATCCCAACAGAATTATGAGTAAAGGAAAATGATAGGCAGTCAGAAAACAGGAAATGCAAATGACTCTTAAACATATAAAACAATGCTCTTCATTCCAAGTAAGATAAATACAAATTTAAATTACATAAAGTTACCATATTTTAGCAATTAAATTTGCCAAAAAACAAACATTTGAAACATTCTGTTGGCAAGGCTCTATAAGAACAATCTAATGTGTTTACATGTATCGCAGATATATCCATATCTATGTACTTGTATGAAAGATCTCTTAGATATAAAGTGATAAAGTCAAGGTGAATAGAAGGGTGTAGAAAATAAGCTTCCTTTTTCTTTGTAAAAGGAAGACTAAAGGAAAACCTATATTTATATTTGCTTGATATGCAACAAATTCTGGGAAGATCTGCTTGGAAAAGTGGTAATAACTGGGCAGATGACAGGGTGGAAAGAAGATTTTCACTGTACATATTTTTATTTTTTGCTTATTTTTTAAATGTAGTTAAATTTAAAAACACTTTTAATAAAAAAAGAGAAAGTATGCCTGAAAAGAAAAAATAGGGAAATTCGTATAGGCAATAGTGACTGTCATAGCATGAATTGATTTCTAATTAGGTAAAGAACAATAAAAAAAATTTATTTAAAGATAACCCTCTTCCAACATGGAGGAACTTTATTCCCGAAACACAGCGTGTAGGGCAATTTTTGATTTGCTGCAATTCAGATTCTGCTTGAGAGTTTACGCAGCACTTAATCAATGCCACATTCCAAGTGTGTATTTTTAGAATATGCTTTTTCTAAATCTATGTACTTCATATAACATAATATTTCTGTAAGATTACATATTATTATTTAAATCAAAGAGCATCCATAATTCCATTCCCTGATATGGGGGTAGATTCAGAATTTTTGTGTAGGAAAAACTTAAGGACAGCAAACTAGTTGAAAGATGAAAACTAGGAAAACTTGTGTTAAAGTTTCATTTGCCAAATTTTTTATTTAAATTGAGATTTGTGCTTATTAAAGATCAAGAGGTAGGACACTAAGAAATATTTGTGCCTAAGATAGACTATTTTTCAAAGTTGGCTCACAATATATATCCCATCCCACATGATCCTCCTCCAACATGACGTTGTTCCTCCTCCCTTTGAGTGACAGTTTCTGTATTCACTCATGCCTGTTATGGGTTGAATTGCAGGACCCATACCTCCTCTGTCAATTCGTATATTGAAGTCCTGACCCCCAGTACCTCAGAAGGTGACCTTATGTGAGGGCACAAATCCCATCATGAATCTTCACCCTCTTGTCCTCATCTAAACCCAATTAGCTTCCAAAGCCCCTACCTCCAAACACCATCATATTAGGGATTAGGGATTCAACATATGAATTTTGGTGGGACACAAACATTCAGCCCAAAACACCTCGCTTTAAATTTGGGTGGAGCTTCATGAGCAGCTCAATGAACACAGTATGGCAGAAGTGACACTATGTGACTTCCAAGGCTAGGTCATAACAATGCCAAACCTTTCTTCTTTCTTTCCTGAAATGCTCAGTCTTGGAACCCAGAGCCACAAGGAAGCCCGGCCACACCATGGAGAAGCCACGCGTAGCTGTTTCAGTAGACAGCCAGTACCACTGCCAGCTGAGAGTCCTCAGACAGTTCCAGTCCCCAGTCAAGGCACCTCTAGTTTTTAAGCCGCTCCAGCTCATACCATTTAACACACGAACTGTTCCAGACAAACATTGCTCAAATTGTACATTTCAGAGAAGTAGAAATGTCATTATTTTTAGCCACTAGGTTTGGGGTGGCTTGTCAGACAGAGCCCAGATTCCCTTTACCAAGCAGTGTATCCTTCTTCTAGCGGCTGTGAGTCTGGGCTGCTAATAGCTGACAGCTGCTCCCTTCGCCAGGGGACTGCCTTGGGTTGTCTGGAGTCACAATGGTGGTTATGTTCACCACTCGTGATCCAGGGGCAGCCTGCAACCAATGACGGATTGATACAAAAAATGGTCCTTTTCTTCAAGGCAGAATCAACTCTGATACAATTCACAGTCCTGGAGGCTTAACTATATTCTCTGTGAGACCACATCCTTGCCTAGATCTTTCCCTGCTCCATTCCCTTCTCTCCTTCCCTTTTTCCCCTGAGAGCTCCCTTTGCTAGAATCCTTGTCTCAAGTTCTGCATCTAGGTAGCTAACCTGGAACAGGTACCAGAGAAAGTCCTAAGTAGTGTGGGGAGAAATCTTTCCAAGTCATCTTTAGGTGCCTCCACTGCCTAGGGATACCTTTGTAAATATTTTGGTGTACATAAATTTATCTAATGTTTGTAGAACATTTAATATATTCCCTGGCAAATAGTGAGTGCTCCATAAATGTTTGCCATCATTATTTTGTCTCCTAGTACCTTTTCTATATTTAACATGCACATCTATTTATTGAGCACATACTATGTGCCAGAACTGTTTCAACATATTGCATGTGTAATGCACTTAGTCCTTACAACAATCCTGTCCAGTGGGCACTATCATTACAAATGAGGCCACTGAGGCTCAGAGAGTTTAAAAAACTATTCTAAAGATGTAGAGTTGTAGGGGTTTAGAACTAGTCACCTCAAGATGTGCCTCTGTAGTAAGCAGATTACTTTTGAGTTAGAAGCAACTGAAACCCTGCTTAACTACCTAGAAGAATTTGAATTATGGGCCTTGCCCATAGAAAGAAATCATCAGAGATAAACTTTTTTACCTGTCTATAATGGCAGGACAAACTACTAATGGCTAATGACTGAACATCTGATCTCATCGTCCTGCAACGACCTTCTGAAACGCTCTGGGTACTTTGTCTCATCTTTAGCTCAGAATGTCACATATACTTCATTTTCCCTTTTTATCTTTGAAGGGAGGATTTTTTCCTTTTCCCACAGAGCAAATAGGCAACAGAACTGGAAGAGTTATGTATATATCTGCATTATAGTTTAATCGTCATTTCACTGATTACCTCTTTGAGGCCAATTGCTTGGGTGTGGGAGTGAATCCTTTGCTGCATTTTAAAGAAATATAAGTATGCATAGTAATCTACTCCATGTATGACTGTCTCTTCACTATCCTAGGAAGTGTCCTGCTCATAATTTTAAATGGATTTTTCTTCCTCGAATGGCTTCACCTCTTTTTTCTAATTATCCAAATTCTAACCATTGCTTAAGAGTCACACCAAAAGGTATGTCTCTGTGTTGTTTTTCCTGGTCTCAACAGCACTTGCTCATCTCTTTTGCAATAAACTCCTACACCATTTATTGGATGTCCAAGTTATTTCTGCCCCTAAATTTCCTGCCACCACTGAACTGGCCCTGACACATTCCCTTATGTTTACTGATGGGTAAACATCTTCTAGATTTCAAGCTCTTTACAGACGGATCCAAGCCTTATTTATATGTCATCCCCCACCCCCCCCAGGATCCTGTATAATGCCTGGCTCAAAGTGGATACTTAAAAAATGTTGATCGGATGAATTGAACCAACTATTTCACATGTGTGTGTTTTCCAACTTTTGTCTGTATTGTGAAGTCCTAGAGGCCCATATCCGCTTTTCAGTTTCTTTTGTGGTCCTCATGTTTAGCAAATGAGAGATCCAGGACAGAAGTTTTCATGAAACTAAACTGGAATTGTCTGCCCTAAATCATTGGCCACACTTTGGTCCTGCTCTGGGAAAAGGACAGCTCTCTGTCAAAGGGAAGCAGTCCCATGAGAAATCCTCCATGGAGCTAGAGAAAATTTTAACCTCTGAGTTTGTTGCGTGGTTGGTCCCATGTGTGCAGTTTCCATAACTCTCCATGTGACCAAATGTCCTTGACTTGACCTTGTGGGAATATGTAAACCACAAGACTCAAGGAGGGATGTGTGTGGGAGGAGGAGATCATGTGATGTGGAACAAACTTTATTTGCAATTCCCTGACTCAGGAGTGATTTTTGGGAAATGGCAAGAGGTGACTCCCCCAAAAGCCTTGCCGGCTTCTACAAAGACAAAACTTTTTATGGAGATGGCACTCTGCCAGCCTGATGAGAAGTGGAAAACAAAGGGACAGCTGACTCCAGGCCCCATTCCCACCAGCATCAGTTTTTTTTCAGGCTACTTTTAGCACGAATCCTCTCCTTCAGGAGTTGAAAGCAGAGCTAAAAGAATACTGGTATACCCCTTTGCACTGAAACACCGAATTTGCTTATTTCTATAAATAAAAACCAATGTTTAAAATGTATCAAGGAACTTACGATTCAAAGTATCTAAATACACACTTTTCCACTGTGAACTCCCTGACTTCCCCTTTCCCAAGTTTATCTATTTTGTAAACATACATGATCGATATTGGGGTTTGTTCAAAGAAATACATATTTATCTCCAAAGAGTAGGAAAAATGCACTGAGGCACCAGGGTTTAGGAAAGTTCATTGTGCTTCGAAGAGCATTTTAATATTTATTGTAATATCTGCAATCAAAGTGGATTCCCAGATAGCTTCAAGTTCAACGTTAAGGTGGTTGTGTGTACACGCTGCTTTCAGTCAGAAAGGATTCCTGGGTCAGATCAGGATTGGGATAGGGTAGGGAGAAATTCTGGACATCAAGTTGTAGGAGATGCTTGTTCTTTCTTAATTTTGTTTACTTAAGAAGAGAAAAAGAAGTCCACATGCCTCTTTGAAGTCCTGTGGGACTGTTTTCACTGTGAGCACACAGAAAAAGCCTGTGATTGTTCCTGGAATTCTGGTCTCACCATTTATTGTCCTTGGATTTAATGTCTGCTTTGCATTTGGGATAAAGATTCATTCATTCCTGTGTCAAGAAATAAAGAATACTATTGTCTTCCTGCCCAAATTGTCCCGAGACCATCTTTTTTTTTCCTGAGGCTAACAAGTCCAGATAGCATCTTGCCGAGCCCCATGATCTGGTCTCCAAGGGAAACACTGTGCTCTTTTTATAAGAGCTTTTCTGCCACAATAGTGTCACACAGAGCAGACCTGTCCCCTCAGTACCAGGAAACTTGTCCCTTTTACAAAGATCCTTAATGACCTCTATGGATTGCCAAACCAGAGTTACTGTAATTCTCCACCATAAGGGCAGTTGTGTCACTTGAATGGGCAGAGTGTGATGTGCCCTGGGTAGCTGCTAATTTGATCCACAGGGAGAAATGAGTATAGCTTTTTGGCATGTTGTGGCATGCTTCATCCTAGCATATACCTTGCTTATTTATAAAAATAAAGGCCAATTTAATTAAAATGAACACAGAAGTGAGAAAAAATAAAGGGCAAACGAAGTTCCAAGTAAGTTGGTTGTCTCTTCAGAGGAAAATCACCCCCAGGAGCTACAGCCTAAACGATTTTTTTTTTCTATTTCTAACAGGATATTCTTAGTCATTTAGAGGGTTTAATTCCAATCATCATGCCAACAGTTGTATTGTTTTTTCCATATCTGCCTTCCTGAATCTTCTTCACTCCCCTCGAGTCTTTCTCTTCCAGCAGACCTACTGCACTCCAACCTGTAAAGGAAGGTTGAAGCTCTTGTCTACCCCATACTTTTCTCTTTTCCTCTAGTTTCAGACAAAAGCAGCCTTTCTCCAATTTACTGCTGGTCTCTCTTTCTGTGTTCTTTCAAATATCTCCTTCAGGAGTTCCAGGTTATTTCTGCTATATATTATATTGTCCTTTTCTTTATCAACTGGCCTAATTGCTATGTTCTATAAAAATGCTCAGGTCTCTCTAATCTTTTATAAAGATCCTCCCTTAACCTGTGATTTTCTTCCCCAATACTTCCCTTTCTTTTCCCTTTTCTTTCCAGATAAGATTTTTCAAAAAATACTTTATATTTGACAAGTCTATTTCAATTCACACTCTGCACACTATACTTTTCATGACTGTGGTTTTCTCTTCAAATTCCAGTACAGTTTTCTCACTCTCAACCCACAGTTTCAATAAAATGGTCTGGAATAGCACCCTAAATATCTTCTAATTACCAGAGGAAAATAACTTATTTTAATTTCACCTTGTTTGACTTTATATAGCACTTGTCTCCATTGATCACTCTTTCCTCCTTGACATTCTACTCTTGATTTTCATGGCACCACCACATAATTCTCTTTCTCCTCTGGTGAATCCTCTCTACTCCCACATTCAAATGCTGATATTCCTTGGGGTCTTTGGGTCTTGCTTTACTTTCTTCTGGTAATTATTTTTAAGTCCATGGTTTTACCTTCTACTTGAATACTGATGACCTCTACATTTATATCTCCACCTGAGACATTTCCCTTGAGTTCCAACTGCTTCCTTCAAGATTTCTTCCCCTGATTTCACATGGTCAGCTCAAACTCAAAATACTGAATATTGCACTTATCTTTCCTGTAAAACTGTCTTTTTCTCCTGTATCTCAATCTGGAAAATGAAGCCACCGTCCATCTACTCACTTAAGTCAGAAACCTGGATGTGGGGGGATCATCCTATCTTTCTCCTTTTCTCTCACCTCCTATAGGCAAACAGTTACCAAGTCTTGTAGACAACCTCCTTAGCATCTCTGGTATGTATCCATCCACTACTCTCCTTTTCCCCTGCTCCTGACTTTTTCCTGAATTATGAAAATGTCCTTTTTGCCTCCAGTTATTTTGTTTGCAGTCTCTCTCTCACAAAATAGCTGGAGTTCAGTGGCTTCTTACTGCCTTTAGAATGAGGTCCATGCTCTTTAATAGAACTAATAAAGCCTGATCTCATGTAGCCCCAGCCTACCCCTGGGTTCTCCATTTTTATCTCTTACCTAAACCTCTTGCACATCACTCACCGCACAGCCGCATACCAAACATACACTCTTTTTTCACTTTGCCCAGAATGATTCTTTTCCTTTTCTGTCTTTTCTTGTTTCTTATTGGTTCATTTCCCTATACCCTCAACCCACTTCTATCCCACATTATCTACATATCTGTTTTCAGATGTAATTCCAGGGTTATTTCACCTGTAACCACTAGAAAGCTTGTCCCGAGTAATACCTCATCCCTCACCTCCAAATATAGCCGTTCCTTCTACTGAGTCTTGTGGCACTCTATATTCTCCAACCATAGAAACTATAGCCCTTTATTAGCAATATTGCTCATTTTTGTTTCAGCACTTTTCACCATGCCAGCCTAAAAAATGTTTCTCTGAATGAATGAATGAATGAATGAATGGAGTCTTATAATTTCCAGTCAGACAAATGTAGCTTTGCCCCAGAGGGTAAGTCTGCTATGAGAAAGGAGATAAAATTGATAGAAATACCCAATCTCTTTAACCATCGAGAACACGGTTTCTCTTATTTAGCACTGTGGAGTGTTTAGTGAGTGTTAGGTAGCACAAAAACATTTCCTGTTGTTAGTCAAACATTAAAATGGCCCTGTCAGCATAATTGCTTTTAATGCTTTCTAATATTTTGAAAATAAAATTATAGTTTTTGGTTGGAGAATACTTTAGTAATTTGAATTTATAAGTTTTGCAAATGGATTTGTATTTGACTCTCATGTACTAGCAATAACAACTAATTTGATGTCTGGTCTGCTATTTTACTTTTTTGCATGCATGGGCTCACTCCTTGGTAGCTCTGAAGAACACATTCTCAGGTCCACGTATGTAGAATACTTGCCTAAAGGTGACAGAGGAAACCTGCTGCTATTTACTGAACATTTTCTCTGTACCAGACATTTTATACATATTATTTTATTTAATCCTTATAACAGCCCTGGGAACTGAGGCTCTACCTATGCCATTCAGTAGGATTCCTATCTGACTGAGGGTTTTCATTAAGAATTTGCTTTGCATTTGGTAATGTCTTTGGAGAGAGAGTGGAAAAGAGGAAAAGATGCTTGTCTATAAATTCTTGCAAATCGCTGGCCTCTAGTACCCACCAATCATCCTGGGTCTTCCTCTGTCCTGAGGTCTTCATCCTTCTATTATCACCTACTGTAAAGACATGGTTGTGCCATACTACCCTGCTTCTTACATAACTAGTATCCATGCTCCCTGACTACCTTCCTTCCATTTTGTTTCATTCTGAAATTCAATACCTGTGAAATTCAACTTGAGCTAGATGTTCTTTTCAAAATCAGATAAACCAATCTTTCAATCTATAAACTAATCTATGTTAAAGTGTAATGAAGGAAGGTTAGAGAACCTCTGTCTTCCATGTTCATATAAAAAACTTATATTAAATGCTTTCTTAAAACTATGTCATAGACTGCCAGTGTTGTTTACCCAAAGGATGAGTCTTAGGGTAAATTTCAAGGCATAAAACAGTTGGCTGCAAGATATGCTATTTTAAGGAGAGTGTGAAGTTTTTAGTTGGGAAAGGACCTCAAATTAGCTAGAACAGTTTTCTCTAATAGAAATATAATGTTAACCACTTAGTCGCATATATAATTAAAAATTTTCTAGGCACCACATTGCAAAACAGTAAAAAAAAAAAAGTAACCTTAATTTTAATAACATACTTTAATTAGCCTCATCAATTTCAAATATTATTGTTTTAAAATGTAATCAATATAAAAAGTATTTATGAAATATTTCATCTTTTCTTGGTACTAAGTCTTTGGAATCTGTATGTATTTTACATACTGGACTAACTAGTTCAGATGCTCAATAGTACTGGCTACATTATGGGACAGTGCAGCTCTGGGATTCTAGGGTAGAAAGAAAACCTAAAAGTCATTAAATCCTACAACCCTTTGAGGGCCTGAAACTACTAGAGAGCACCCAGGCTAAGTGGCTGTTCTGCCTATAGGTGAACACATCTAGAAACAGAAAACACTGCTTTCCAATGTGGGGATGCTCTGATCTTTAGCGAGTTTTTAGACACTGACTCCCCAAGTTTAGAGAAAACAATACTTCTTTCACAAGAGAACCTTTCAATAACCTTAAGAAGACCCTTGTGATCCCTTAGTTTGCTCTTTAGACTGAATTTTCCTAACACTTTCAACTGCTCTCTATATGAAGGGGAAGATTTCCAGAGTCAGAGGAGGTAGAACACAACTATTTATTTCTTTGGTCTTTTTCAGCCCAAATGTCTGTGGCTCCAAATATTAAACTGTCGATGGAAAAACTCTGTATAAAGTAGAAGTGAAAAACTTCAAAGAAATAAATAGGCCAAGTAAATTGCTGAGTCATGTGTTCCCATCTAAATGTTATAGGACCTAGAATCAATTAAAAGAAAAAATTGTGATGCTTCTGTGTATGTATGCAGCTTCCCTTGCTATTGTTCTTAACCCCTATTTTTTTCTTTGGGGTCATTATTTATCTGGTCTACCATTAAATCTCTTCCTATGTCATCCACATGCACAGAGCCCATCCTGCTAAAACCTTTCAGAGAATAAAGAGCAAATCGTTTTTATTAAGGTGAATTCAAATTAGTGAAAATCTCTCCAAAGAATAATGTGATTAAAATCTTATCTCTAATTATAGGTATTGGAAAGGCAGAAAACGTTCTCATTCATGAAATCATTGGTAGAAATTCAGCTATACTTTATTTTAAGTAAAAACTCATGTTTAGGTCTTTGGTTTGTCTTACAGATTGAACAAATGGTACAAATTAAGTGGGCACAATACACCTTCTTTCTTCACTTTATCTGGACCATTTAAATCAATTTATTCAGCAGCTGATAGATTGTAAAAAGGTCCACCAGTGGGAACTCAACTAAGAGCTTTGGATGGATTTGCCAAAATTCTTTATTGCTCTAGAAAAACAATTCACATTATGAAGATGGACACAAAAGCAGAGGGAACCTTAAAGCTGGAAACAGAAGGACATGGACCCTTATCCTACGGGAGGTAGTTGGCAAACTATTGACAAATAAGTAGAAGATATCTTTTGCTTTTTGCAAAATTAATGCATTCAGGACTATTTAACATGTAAGTTAGGGAAAGATGTGTGAAAGTATTTATTAAAGTTGATAGTAAAGTCTTTTCAATGATAAGGACTCCTAAAAGGCTTTAAGGGATAACCTGATTTACAAAATATAATTTACTTTTAAAAAAATATAGCCCTTGAGTAGACTTAGACATACTAACAGTACCTATTTGTATCTCTACAGCCTAGAAATAACATTCAGAAGACTACAGTCAATTGCCTCAACATCAAGAAGTTTTTGAAAAATCAGTCATAATAAAGAGAGATGGATAGTTAGTTTTGAAAGAGAAGAGATATGAGAAAAAATATGGAGTAAATGAGGAAAAGGGTCATCCATTTATCATCAGGCTCTTTCTCAGAAGGGAAAAAAAAGAATGGTGATTAATAACATTTTCTTTGTGGCAGATTGTATTTCCCATAATGGCCGTGGCATCTCCTATTTCACATACTTTTCTATAATGAGAACTTCTTATGACTCTCCTTAAAAGTGGATTAATGTTATGACTCACTTGGAACCCACAAACCTAGGTGGAAGTGAGTTTGCATTACATTTATTTATTTACTTATTAAAAAAAAACAATGAATATTACATTACTTTGCATTTCTGTACAGTGTAAACATTTGAATTTCTTAAATTAATCTTTTTATTTTTAGATAATTCTAGGACCACACAGTAATATGAAATAGTTCGGAAAGAGCCAATATACTCTTATCCCTAACAATAGCTTCTTGTGAAACTATAGTTAAATATCACAACCAGGATATTGATGCTTATGGTCAAAATACAGAACACTTTTATTACTATATGGATCACTAAAGCCGCTCTTTTATAGTTACATATATTTTCTTCTTATCTACATTCTTCTCATCTGCACACCCTCTTTAAACCCTGGAAACCATTACTTTGTTCTCTATTTTTATAAATGTGCCATTTTAAGGATGTTATAGAAATAGAGTATAAAATATTTTAAAATTGGCTTGTTTCACGTGGCATAATTCTCTAGAGATTCATCCAGAGGCTGTTGCATGTATCAATAGTTTGCTCCTTTTCATTGCTGAGTAGTATTCCATGGTAAAGCTGTACGACAATTTGTGTAACTATTCACCTTTGAAGAACATCTGAGTTGTTTTCGGTTTTTTGGCTATTATTAATAAAATTACTGTGCACATTCATGTACTGCTTTTTGTCTAAATGTATTTTTACACAAGTGCCCCGGAAGGCAATTGCTAATATATGGAAATACAATTCATTTTGCGTGATAATCCTGTAATCTTGCTAAACTCATCCATTATTTAAGAAATTATATCATGTATGTGCTAGCTTCTTTGGAATTTTCTATATAGATAATCATAGAAAATATTAATCTGCAAATAAGGACTGATTTACTCCTTAATTTCTGATCTGTATAGCTTTTACGTCCCTTTTTGCCTTTTTTCATTGGCTAGAAGTTCCAGCACCATGTTGAATAAAAGTGATAAGAGTGAATATACTTGTCTTGTTTCTGGTCTTTGGAGGAAGCATTCAGTTTTCACTGCCAAACATAATATTAGCTGTAGGTATTTTGTAGATGTTCTTTATCATGTTGAGGATGTTGAATTTTGATTTTTTCTGCATCAATTGATATGATCGTGTTATTTTTCTTTAGTTTGTTAATATGACAGGTTACATTGATTGATTTTTTTTTTGGTATTGAGCCAGTCTCATGTTTCTGGAATAAACTCTGCTTGGTCATGGTGTATAATTCTTTTTAGATATTGCTGAATTCTATTTGCTAATATTTTGTTAAGCATTTTTGTCTACATTCATGAGGAATAGGGATCTGTAGTTTTTTATATATATGTATTTATCTAGTTTTGACATCACTATAATACTAGCTTGGTTAAGTAAATTGGGAAGTGTTTACTCCTTTTACATATTTGGGAAGAGATTGTGTAGAATTTATGTTAATTGTTCTTTAAATGTTTGGTAGAATTCTCCAGTGAGATCATCTGAATCTATAGTTGTTTTTTGAGACTTTTAAAATTATAATTCAATTTCCTTAATAGGTATAGTACTATTTAAATTAGCTATTTCATATTGGTAGCTTTTTGTTTTTTGGGAAATGGCTTATTTCATCTAAGTTGTCACTTTGTGTGTATAGCATTGTTTGTAGTATTGCTTTATTATTCTTTTGATGTCTCCAGGGCCTATAGTGATATTCCTTGTTTCATTACTGAACTTGTAATTTGTGTCTTCTCTTTTTTAAATCAGTCTTGTTAGAGGTTTGTCAATTTTATTGATCTTATCAGAGAAACAACTCTGTTTTATTGATATTCTCTATTATTTTTCTGTTTTCAGTTTCATTGATTTTCTACTCTTATTTTTATTATTTTCTTCCTTCCGATTACTTTGGTTTACTTTGCTCTTCTTTTCTGAGATTTCTGAGGGCTGCATGTGTGTGTGTGTGTGAGTGAGTGAATGGGTGTTAGCTTCTGTGGGATTTTCTATGTAGATAATAATCATATAGAAAACAATCATATTTTCTTAGATTGGCTTGATATTTTCCCACTTTTCTAATGTATGCTTTTAGTGTCGTAAAATTTCCACTCTGCACTGCTTTAGGTGTGTCCCACAAGCTCTGATACATTAATTTTTACTTTCACGCAGTTTAAGGTATTCTTTTATTCCCTTGATAAATTTCTCTTTGAACCATAAATTATTTTAAGATGTATTGCTAGACAGTCATATGTTCTGGGAATTAAGACATTATACTAGGTTGAGTGGTGGCCCTCAATAATATATGTCCATTTTTTAATACTCAGAAGCTGTGAATGTAATCTTATTTTAATTCTTCTGAATTATATTTCTTTGCAGACATAATTAAATTAAGAATCTTAAATGAGATTATCCTGCATTATCTGGATGGATCCTAAACCCAATGACAAAAGTCCTTATGAGAGACTGGAAAGAAGACACATATATGGGGGAGGAAAGGCATGTAAAGACATTGGAGCAATGCCATCAACACATTGAGAGCTACCAGAAGCTGGAAGAGGCCGGAAAGTGTTCTCCCTAGAACCTCCAGAGGGAGGGCAGCCTGGCTGACACCTTTTTTCAATTTCTGACCTCCAAAACTGTGAAAGAATCAGATTCTTTTGATTTAAGGCAAAAAAAAAAAAAAAAAAAAGTTAGGTTACCAAAAGTTTGGAGATTTTCTTGTTTTCTGTTATTGATTTCTAGTTTGATTACAATGTAATTAGAGAATCTTTCTGTATAATTTTAATTATTCTGAATTTTCTTAGATTTGCGTTATTGTCTAGGAGTTAGATTATCTTGGTTGGTGTATGTTCTGTGGACACTTGAAAATGTATATCCTACTGTTGTGGAATAGTCTATAAATTTTTATTAGATCCTGTTGGTTGATAGTGTTGAGATCTTCTTTATCCTGCTGATTTTCTGTCTAGTTTTATTAATTGTTGAGTGAAGAGTGTTGAAGTTTCCACCTGTAGTTGTGGATTTGTCCATTTTTTTCTTTCAGCTCTTGCTTCACACCAATTTGTAGCTGTTTTTAGCTCGTATATATTTAAGATTGTTATGCCTTCTAGGTGAACTGACTTTTTAATTATCTTGTAATGCCTTTTGCTGTCCCTGATAATTTTCTTTGTTATGAATTCTACTTTATCTGATATTAATTTAGTCACTTTTATTTTTTTTGCTTAATGTTTCTATAGTATTCATTTTTAAACTTTCAACGTGCTCATTATATTTTGAAATAAATTTTTCATAAATAGCACATAGTTGGGTTATTTTATTCTATTATTATTTTTACTACATTCTTCCAAACTGCCTTTTATTTGCTCTATTTAGATCATTACATTTAAGGGAATTATCAATATGATAGGGCTTAAATCTACCATTCTATTTTTATTTTTCTGTTTATTCTTTTTGCTCTTTTGTTTCTCTTTTATTTCTGCCTTCTTTTAGGTAACCTGAATTTTTTTTTTTTTTGTAGTTCTATTTTGAGATATTTATAGTGTTTTTGAGTGTATCTATTTGTAGAACTTTTTTAGTTGTTGTGTTAGGTTTTACATATACCTAACTCAGCATAGTCTACTCTGGTGTCATTTCATCAGTTGGTGTGAAATTTGAAAACTTTACCTCCTTTTATGTCTCTTTATCCTCCACCATTTATAATATAATTATCTTAAATATTTCTTCTATTTATATTTAGAACTACAGCAAAAAATGTATGATTTTTGCTTTAACCTTCAAATACAATTTAGAAAACTCAAGAGAAGAAATTATATTTACTCATATTTTTGCTTACCAGGCTCTTCTGTTTTGATACTTCAAAATTCATTCTTTTATTGTTTTCTTTCTATTTAGAGAATTTATTTTAACTACTCTATTAAGATTTGCTAGTAATAAATTCTCTCTCTCTCTCTCTCTCTCTCTCTCTTTTTTACCTAGACTGTCTTGATTTGTACTTAGTTCCTGAAGAATATTTTTGTTGGATATAGAATTTTTTTTCAACATTTGGAAAATGTTTCCTTTTGACCTTCATCAGTTTCTGATGAAAAATCCACTGTCATTTCATTGTTTCTTCCTATAGATATAATGTAATTTTTCTCTTTCTGCTTTAAAGATTTTTTCTTTGTCCATAGTTTTCAGAAGTTTTGATGTGTCTTGGTATAGATTTCTCTGGATTTAGCTTGTTTAAGGTTTGTTTAGCTTCCTTAACATGTAAGTTTAAATTGTCAAATTTGGGAAGTTTTTTGTCATTATTATTTTGAGTACTTTTTAGTACTGTCTTCCTTCTCTACTCCTTCAGGGACTACAATGACTCCAATAAATATTATATTTTTCTTTATGGTCCCACAGGTTTCTGAGGCTCTGTTCATTTTTTTCCCCTAATTTTTCTCTGTTATTCTGATTAAATAATTTCTATTATTTTATCTTCAAATTCATTGATTTTTTTCCTCTGTGCCTTCTATTTTATAGTTGGACTCATTCACTAAATTTTTTATTTTGGTCATTTTATTTTTTTATTCTAAGATTTCCAATTGCTTCTTTCTTACATTTTCTATTTCTTTGCTGAGACTTTTCTTTCTGTTTTTTTTTTGCTGAGAATTTACTTTTTCATTATTTTTGAGCCATGTTTATTAAATCTCATTGAAACATTTTCATTATACCTGCTTTAAAATTAGATAATTCTAATATTTTTGTCATCTCAGTGTTGACATCTACTGATTGTTTCTTCTTAGTTCTTAGTATGAAAAATGCTAGTTATGAAACTGAGTTAGCTTTCTTGGCTGTCCAGCCCAGGCAGCCTTCCAATGCCTGTAGCCCTAGCTGATATCTAATTGCAACTGAAAAAGGGCCTCCCACAGCCCCCCCCAAAACAACTCAGCTGCATCATTTCTGAAATCCTCATTTACAAAATCATGAGTAAAATCATTGTTTACTTTTTAAGCCTCTAAATTTTGGAGTAATTGAATAAACTGCAATAGTAGCCAGAACACTATTTTATAGAAGAAGAAATTGAAATAAGAGAGCTTATTAATATTATTTGACTTTCCTAAAGGTCTTTGATGGTTGTTTTCCATTGCTGCTATCATAAATTACTACAAGCCTAGTGACTTAAAACACCATACATTTATCATCTCGCAATTCTGTAAGTCAGAAGTGTGATATAGGTCTCATTGGGTTAAAACTGAGGTGTTGACAGAGTGGTAGTCCTTAATAGAGGCTCTGGGGAAGAATCTGCTTCCAAACATATTCAGGCTGTTGGCAGAATTCAGGTTGTTGTGGTTGTAGAAGTGAGGTTTACATTTCCTTTCTGGCTATCACCCAATTACTGGTGTGTTGGTCCCTCTCATACTTCAAATCTTTCTTACTTCTCCTTTTGCTGCACCTCTCTTAATTTTTGTTCTCTTCTGCTTCTAGCTGGAGAAAGTTCTATGCTTTTCAGGGTTTAAGTGTTTAGATGAGCCCACTCAGATAATTCAGCATAATTTTTCTATTTTAAGGGCAACTGCAAAGCTGGCCTTAAATTTAATTACATTTGCAAAGTTTTTTTGATCGTGTGAAAGGTAACATATTCACAGGTTCTGGAGATTAGGGGATGGATTTCTCCTGAGGGGGAGGGGGCATTATTTTGTCTGCCATAGCAGTCAACTAGAAAGGAAAATGGAACTCAGGTGTACTAGCTTTCAGCATTTGTGTCTACCAATTTCCGTAGCAGAGCTAAATAACTTCTTCAAGTTCCTTCTGCTCAAAGTTTCTTAAATCCACCCCTCTGATGTTTTCCACCATCTCGCAGAATGACCTGCCATTAACCCCAAAGTCACAAGTTTTAAAAAGGCTGTATTCTGAATACAAAGACTTTATTCTCTCTGAATTTCTTCCACTCTTACCTGTCTCCTTCATTTCAGAGTGTTTCTGAGGATTTAGAGAGAATCTCACCATCCATCACATGACAATAGATTGGGAGCAAGGAGAAAAGGAGAGGATAAAAAGGAAAAGATGGGAAAGGGGAAGAGAAATTGTAGAATATCTGAGGAAGGGGGAGGAAAAGGAAGAATAAAGAAAAAAGAGAAATAAGTTATGGCACTGGAAGGTAAGAATGTGGGAGGGTAGTTGGCTGTAAGGGTGCTACTCATCTTCTCTTTACAAAACTACCCAGCATGGCTACCAGGAGACACTGACACATGATTGCACACAGGGCCTATGCAACACTATTTATGGAGACTTTGTGAAAATCTGGGCAGATGTTGCACATGGTTTGGTAAGTGGAGAGGCTGGGTATCAGCTCTGACTGGGCCAGAGGTCCTTGGAAATACACAATTCGCAGAGTTACATGTAGTGCCCTGATAATGGCCTCCATGGACAGCTGCCTTTCCACTGTATGTTAGATCAATGCAGCGTTGCCCTTGGGCTGCTGGTCACTCACCAAAGATCTTTTCCTCTAATGTCTAGGGGAGACCCAGAGGAAGACAGGCCTTGCCTGGTTAAAGATTGGGTCAGGACTCTGGACAAAAATCTTTACCTCTTTTCCAGCCCAAAATAGTCTCCAGTCCCCTCTTCTGTTTCTTATTTTTCCTTGAGATTAGTCACTAGGTCAGCATTAAAAAAGCAGAGAAGCTGGCACCTTCCCTATTTATAAGAAGTCTATATGGCAGAGGCTCTCCGGTCCTTACTGGTTAATTCCTTTGAGATAACAGCCAGAGGGAAGAGTTAGAGTCCAGAAAGGAAGGAAGAATACTGTTGTTGTTTAACACTGCCCACTTGCAGATGAAAGCCTGCAGGCCTCTGGCTGAAGATAGCACAGAAAGGGACAGGCAGAGCCAAACTTCGGTCATTCCTCATCAGTGTTGACATCAACGAGACCTGTATCTGCCCTACTGACAGCATGGGTACCAGTAGCTGTTGGCTCATGGCCTGATTGCAGAGAAATTCCAGATTTTGGAAGGACTGGAAGAAAGTAAGGACAATATGTCCTGTTCACTCAGAGGATATGAAAGCTTCTAGAGTGGTCAGATGTACAGGTCACCTGGCTTTAGAGTAATGGACCTTCCCACTGCCAGTGCCACATGTGCCAGGAGAATCTCAGAGCTGGAGATGAAAGAGTACTTACATTCGGATATGGTTCAGCACTCTGACTTCACCTAGGGAAAATGGGATCAATTTCACTATTAATTGATATTTTACTATCAATTGACATTTTACTATCAATTTACTTCTACTCTATCTCATCAAATCTTAGGAAGACTTTAAAGCTGGAATCAAGTTCTCTGCCCATGATTACTTTCTCCCTGACTATTCCAGCTCTTCTGGGAATCACTCCACTAAAGTAATCGACAGTACACACTTAAGTCTTGGAAAATAGGCTTATTAAAAGCATTTATTACATATTAGTCATTACCAAATCATTCTAAATATGATACCCTTTTGTATCTTCACAGCAACCCTATGAGAGAGGTACGAATTATTCTAGGTTTAGAGATGAGGCTTGGGGGGTGAAATACCTTGTTTGGTATCATCAGCTGATTTAGTGGGGTTATATCCAAACCTAACTAGTTCCTTCAGCCCTTATTCTTCACCCTTATACTACTATACTGCTTATCACGGTAGAATAGGAGTCCAAGAGAGTGTTCTGAGAAGAAATGAAGGGTGGAGTTTGATTGGCAGAGTGGGTGCATTTAGTATACATGTCCTGCGGTCAGACATAGATTAGGTGCTTAGTACTGTCAATACTTTCCTGGTACTACTATGTGTTTCATAAACGTGAAATCAGGAGGTGAAATTAGGCATCTGATGATGTAACAAATAATCATTATATTAATGTTAGGAAACAATTTTATATAATACTGTAAATGAGATCCCTGAAATTTAGTTTTATATGATCCAGGGTCAGGTCATTGGGAGACTAATGAAATGACTTGGGTGAATTCGCTTATCACTTGTCTTATTAGACCCATATTCCTGTTATTATAGGTGAGGTGGTTTTGGTATTATTTAATCTGCACGTTCCCTGAGGATGGAAATTACTAGTATTTAGCTCTGTTAGGTTCCTCAGCAATTGAAGAAACAAATTCTCTCCAATTTACTTTTCTCCATTGGCTCTCAGTTCTGTTAATTAAATTTATTTTGTGGTAATCACGTCACAATATAAATGTGTGGCAAATAATCACACTGTATACTTTAAACATATAATGTTGTATGTCAATTATATCTCAATGAAGCTGGAAAAATAAAAAATGAAAAAATTATTTTCAGCCGTATGATTTTGAGTAGAATTACAAAGAAGCTAGCCAGGCCTCCATTGCCTGTTTCTCAAATGTCTGAACTCCTTTTAAAATTCTAAAGCAATAATTTAAATTTATATTCTGACTACCAAGTGAAACCTCTAAAATGATATTTCTTTTAATCAACAGGTTCTGAAACTTCTATGCATTGGGCTTATGGAGAGCAGGGGGAACTTCATCCTTTAAAGTGTTTCAAGACTTCTTATAAGGTTTGCTTTGAACCAGATACTTAAGGTCTTGGGATTTCTAAATGTGGACAGAGAGGCACTAGGCATGATTTAAAGATAAATGGTGAAAAGCTCAAGAACGCAAGGTGAACAAACCTGATTTCCAGAGTCAGCTCTTTCACTAAATGGGTTACCTTGGGAGCTGTCTAACCTTTCAAAGCCTTGGTTGCATCATCTGCAAAATAGAACCCACTATAGTTCATTTTTGCAAAGTTTAATTGAGGAAATACATGTAAAGTTCCTGGTTCTACTCTGTGTTCCACAAATGTGAAATTAGGAGGTGAAATAAATTAGTGGAACTGTCTGTTATTTTCATTCAAAGGCTATTTTTATCTCCTAAAATTTGCAGCTGGAAAAGGGGATGAGTGGGTGGAGGAAGAGTTATGGTGTGTTTGTTGTGGGACAATGGCATGGAAAAGCTGCTTCAATAGATTCAATGAGTCAATAGGGAATTGCACAGGTATTGTTATGCCTGAAGAAAATTCACTGCCCCACTTTTTTGTACAGAAATGTGGAAGCTCAGATATTCTCTGAAGGGCAGTTCTTGTATTTTAATATAGAAAATTGTTCTGTGAATTTTTATACCTCCTTCCCAAAGACCACCCCAAATAATCTACAACTAGTGAAATCTTTTCTTTTCCTTGGATTTTATTGCTTGTATGCATGCCAGTACCTCAAAAAGCTCCAATGATCAGAACTGATATCAGTAACTCTCTGTGTTTTCCCCATCCCTGAGTGTTCACTCTGAATATAAGTTGCTCCTGGAGACCTCATGGAATATTGGGTAAACACAGTACTGATGCTTGTCACGTGAGCCAATTCCTTATAACAAACCTCTTTCTAACCATATAAATAAAGACATATATCTTATTGGTCCTGTTTCTCTGGGGATCCCTGACTAATCCACTTGGTAAATTAAACATACTTTTGCTTGACCTTACTATTATGCTTAGGCATTTGTTGGACCATTTAATTTACCTGCTAACATTTAAGTACCTGCATCCCCAAGCCTGGCCTGTTGCCTAACTGTAAGCTGTTGTGTGAAGAAACCAGAAAATATGAATTTATAATGATAAATGTATACGTCACCTAAAATTCACTATATTTATGAGTATTTTCTTTAAAAGTTTTCATTAAAAAATTTTGTGTATGACAAATTACAAATGAATTCCCATTTTGCAAAATATAAATGTGAGAATTGTTTGATTAAATTTATGAATTGAAGCTTACAGAATATGTATGTGTGAAAGAAGCACTAAACTTTGGAATATTGAATACAAGAGTGCTCTGAGCTCTGAAAATTAAAGTTGACAAATTAAAGAAAGTCTTTTAAGAAGTTAGAATAATTAACATGAAATGCTGCTATGTAGTGAAGACAAAATATATTCAGCAAAGGGTTAAATATTTAATGTATGATAGCATCATGGTGGTTTATTAAGATAAGCAGGAAAGCCAAGTGTAGAGCCCCAATCTCTGGAATTTAATGTCATAGGGCAAATTGGCTACATGTCCCTTTGTGCCAGTTATGAACATGAGAGAGGACCAGCAATTGTGGCATAAGTTAAGGTTTTAGTTAAATTCTTATGTTATTGTGATTATTCTTGTTATTGCCTTTAATATAATTAGGTAACATGTATTGAAAATGTTTACTATGATATCTAATATTGTTCTCAATTTTTTATGTATTATTGCTGTTTCTCATGAAAATTTGTCAGCTCCTTACATCCTGACACCTGGTGTACTTTTTATTGTGTCTCTGACAGTACTTAACATAGTGCTAGTATATGAATAAAACTGAGGTTATTATCTGCTAAAATGGCATTAAGGTGCAAAAATCCAAAGTTGGCAATGAGCAATGGAGAACCTGTAGGAAGAGTATAGATTAAAATCAAAGAATGTCATATCTTTCATTTGTATAACATTGTTCTTCCACAGAGCATAATGTCCTTATAACTTACAGGCCTAAGGAATCTTGCTAAGAATGCTATGTGTCTTCCTGAGTAGTTGTCTATTGTATGGCTGTATTGTTTCAATTTGCTTGTCCCTTTTGACAGATATTTGGATTGTTTCCAGATTTTGGCCACTCTGAATAAAACTGCTATGAACATTGCATACACCTCTAAGTGTGGATGTATTATTTTCATTTTTTTCTGAGAAAAATATCTAGAAGTGTAGTTGCTGGGTCACATGATAATTCATTTTTTAATAAATTTCCAAATTGCTTTCTAAAATGGTTGTACCATTTTCCATCTCTACCAACACTGTATGAATGTTCTAGTTGCTCAGCATCCATGTCAGAACTCCATATTGTTAGTTTGGAAGTTTTGGGCTACAAAAACAGAAGACTGTGCCACATGGTCATAAATCTATAAACTTAGTGTGTATACACATGTATGAATTTAAAAGTTTTACTGATCAGAACACGATATATGTGTGTTAAGAATGCATGAATAATATACTTTACAGAAGTTAGACTCCAAGTTGATATTCACATATGCTAGTTTGGGTGTTGCTTCAAAAACATATTTTTAGTTTTACTATGTCATTGTTTGTCCTTTATTAATAATCAGCACCAATGCTTACTCAGACACTGAACACATATTTCAAAGGAAAGGATCTTATTTCTTATTGTTTTCAGTACTCTCCTCGCTCTATGTCCTTGCAAGGCAGAGGGACTGCCAAGGTGAGGAAGAGATGGAAAGGAGAGGAAAAGAAAGGGGGTAACAAAAATTGATAATTGAGCACAATCTGACCCTGTTTCATTTCTGTGCAGGAAAATGGAATTTGCCTGCAAATATATACCATACCCCAAAGGCCATACAGAAGGGGCAGAAAAAATGATAGTAGTCAAAACAGAAATATTAGTGCAAAATTAAGTGTATTTTATTCATTTCCCTGTCTTCCACTCACCTAATCTGCTCCCTTTTTTTTATGAAAATAATTTATTCCCCTTTAAGAGTATATCCTTTGACCATTTGCCCAAAAACTCCTTTTTGCAATTTCATGGTAAACTTACAATGGAACATCATCCTGAGTAAAAACATTTCTCAACATCAGGTTCAATTTTATGTTATATTTCAGTGATATGTATGAGCATGCAGTCATGCCTCACAAACCTTGGAATATAACTATGGAATCCTCTTTTGTGTTCTTTAGTATATTTAGAAAGGTATTTATTTTCATACTGATCTTGTATATTTGTTAATATTATTCCATAATATTTTATTTTATTATTTTATTTTATTCTTAAAAAAGTAGAAAATCAAACCATATTCTTAGAGGAACTCAACATCTGAAAAACATAAATCATCCCCAAATTTATCTATACATTTAACATGGTCTCAAAAAATATATCAGTACATTTTTGGTGTGTGTGGTGTGAGGGGAGGGAGAACCAGACAAGGTGATCTTAAAGTTTACACACAAAATGATTAAACATCAATAGAAAAAAAGTTCTTAAAGGAGGAATGATGAGAGAGAATTATCTTACTAGAAATGAAAATATATTATGAAACTACAGCAAATAGTGTCGAGCTCATTCTTGAATAGACACAGATAAATGAAAAAAAATACAAAGTTTGTAAACAGATCCAAAGAAATGTGGGAATTTAATATTTAATAAAGAGCACATCTCAAATTTATGGGAAAAAGATATTCTATCAATGGTTTTGGAATAGATGGGCAGGTAATTGAAAAGGCAGGTATTAGCATGTTTTTGTTGCTGTTGGCTGATTTAGACTATGTGTTGTAAGAAAAAGGTGGCTGGTTCTCAAGCAAGAGTAAAAAGGAAAAACTAAGAACAAAAATCCCAAGACCTGCCAGACAGAAGGTGTAACTAATTCTTCTCTCGAACTAGTAAAATGTAAATTGAGATGGCCTTTGAGTGATTAAAGCTAATTTCAACTGAGCCTCATGACAAGCTTGACAAAATTGCTCAGAGAAAAGAGACCAGAGGCATGGTTCTCCCATCAAAGCCTGACATACCCAAGGTACCTGCCTGGAAAAGAATTGGGGGCATAGCTATTGGCCCATAGAGACAATCAGAATAAAATAAACAAAAGGTCAAGTATGTTTTTAAGACAGTTGCACTGTCAAGAAAGCCACTAGTTGTATTCAAAGGAATTCTAACTTCTTTGCCTAAAGCCACAAGTTTGTTTAACACATTATCTGTCATCCCAGTTCTCGCAAATGTTTCACTGCATTACATAGACTGCCTCCATTCCAGTCTCCTGTAACAGATTTCTTGCTGCCCATAGGACAGATCAGAAGCAAATGCCACATATTTTCATGTTTCTTATCCGAAAGCTTTTGCCCCTTTCTTGGTATCAATTTCTGTATTAGTCGGTTTAAGCTAAATTACCTGGTAGTAACAATTTCAGAACTTCAATTACTTAAAACAAATTTTTTTCTGCAAATTTAAAAAATGTGCTATTTGAAACAGATGAAATTTACCACACCTTATAGACTTTTATATGGCTTCCAGTCTTCATATGTTACGAATAATACTGCATTGGATATATCTGTATAGACATCATATTGCATGTGAACAAGTATATATGTAGGTTATATTTTTAGAAAATAAAATTGCTAGGTCAAAGGGTATATACATTTTAAAATTTGTTAGAGACCTACTGCCTTATACTCCCACTAGCTATATATGAGACTGTCTGTTTCTTCTCACCTGTAACATTATCAATCCTTGATCCTTGCCCTTCTGAGAAGTGAAAAAAATAATATTTCATCAGTGTTTTATTCTTCATTCTTCAAGTTATACTAGATATTTCTTTGCTTTTCATAGATTTCAAAATGATTTTTATTTTTATTTTTGTTTACATATATTCCTTATATGTCTCTTTGGTTATGATAAAAAATGATTAAAGAAGACAACGTAGGTGATGAAAACAAACTTTATTTAACATATCAGGAAGTAGACAGTCTATATTCAGAGACTTGCAAAAAGGGGTGGAGGTCAGGGAGCTTTTACAAGATAAGAAATATAGAACAAGGAAGAGAAAAGTATAAACTGTCTGATATGATTGGGGCCACATAGTCAACCTTGTTTGAGGTGAGAAGGAACAAGGAAATAAGTATAGAGCTCAGAGTTGGCTTGGTGTTTGGGGATTGGCTGACAGGACAGATTGCCTTTCTGGTCAAGTGGAGCCTTTACAGTGATGTTAAAATTATTTTAAAAGTTTTGGCTTGCTGACATGGCGCCCCAGGCAGGAGCAGCTCCATCGTAAGCCTAGAAAGTTATTCCAATAGTTGTCTCTTTTTCTTATTGATTTCTAAGAAGTATTATTTATTTAAGAATCATCTCCCCCACCTTTTATGTAGTCAAATGCCAATTTTTTCTTTTTGTGATGTCTGAGTTACGGTCTTACTGTAGAAAGGCTTTGGTTATTAAATCAACAAATTATTTTCCATTAATGCAGCAGTAACAAATCCCTTATTTTCCTTTAGTATGTCTGTAGTTATATAATCTGTTTAAAATTTTACCCAGATGAAATTAATATTGGTGTAAGTTATGAGGGAGGTACACATATTTGTATAATTTTCTAGGTGGTAATAACAGGTGCTCTTTAAGACAATTATTTATTATCAGTTCAAAACAAGAATAGTAGGAGACTAATTTTTCAATGAATAAATTTTTGTAATTTTAAGTTTTGTACCCTGTTCATGTGAAATCTACTAAAAATTCATTGAAAGAAGCAAAATTTTGCTGTTATGAAAAAAAGAAGGCAGATAGCCTCTGCTCAGCTCCTGTTAAATATCGCCCTGCAGGAATATGGAAACTGTGTTGTCAAATCTTCCCATTTTCCAAAAGAAGCTGAAATCTGGATTTTTATGTGAACCTTCCTGATGTATAAATGTTAGAAACTAATTCAGAGTTTTAAAAACACTGCATGGGCCAAGAAAAACATGTCTGCAGGCCAGATGAGACGCACAGGGTGCTAGTTTGAGAGCTGTGGTTTAGGGATTTCTTCCTCTCACCCTCAAAGATTCATTTACAAGCCTGCTCTACCATAGTGCGGTTAGTCCTTATCACAGTGTATTTTAGCTGAGTTTTGGTGGCCTAGTCTTTATTAAGCTATAAGATCCTTGAAGGTAGTATTTATAGATTTTGAGGTTCCCCAGGGCCTAGCACAATGTCTTGCATCTAGCAGACATTTAATAATAAACATTTGTTGAATGAGTAAATGAATGAATGAATGAACTTCAATTGAAGTTGAATCTCTGCCAAACATATGAACAAAGTTGCTCAAGATCTCAGAGGTTACCTGATTAAGACCATTTCCCCTTTTTCCTCCCTTCCTGCCGGTCCCCCTGTGTCCCCTTATGCCGTCGAGTTCTAAACCATCGTACCAGACAGTGTCTTCTCAACACTTGGCCTCTTCCACTTGTAAACTTTGGCCACTAGATGTCTCTCTTTGCTTGAAAGACATTCAAAGCCCTGGGGTTAACTTGCGGTTTGCTAAAAAGAAACAGGGCTTAAATAACAAGAACCTCTTAATTTCAGGCCACATCTTGAGATGTTTGTCCTTAGGAGAAAACTGAGTACAGCCACAATGTCAAAGGAAAGGTGCTCAGGGACAGAATCAGATTTACTGTGTTCTGGGACAGGTTCTCTCATCCACAGGAATGCACCCTTAGGGCACTGAGTGACAGTCTCCTGGGTTTTAGCCTCTAGCACAGCAGGCCCATGACTGTTCTCTAGAAGCCTTTTTTGTGTTACTTTTCTCTGCTGCTTAGACCTGCGGTGGAGAAATGCATCTCGCTGTTAAGGGTGGGGGACTCTGGAACCCGTGTAGTAAAAGCAGGATTCTTGTAAGGTATATCAGACTGAACTTCTCCACTGAGGTTGTCCTGGCACTGTGTGAATTTCTATGCACCATATAAAGAAGAGGGATGTGTTCCACTGCCTGTGGTTGTGACTTTCATGCCACACCAGGAGGGTCTGCTGAGCTTGGAGAGGTGGGTTATGTGGTACTGTATACTTCTCATTTTAAAGACAGGCAGGGTGGGGGAAAGAAGCAATGGGTTTTATCACTGACATTTACATACTTTTTGTTCTGAATTGTTTAAAGGCAATGGATGGAATCCTGCCTGGCCCTGTTAAATTTACCTGAGGCCTTGATATTTGAAATTTACTTTTCGAATAAAATGGAAATGTGGATTCTGTAGGGTTTCCATGAATTTATTTTCCAAGTTTCAAAAGGTAAGCTTGCTATGTCTTGTTAGTATCTGAGACAAGGCCTTGTCTTTGGTTACTTTGCGAGGGTTGGATACTTCTATTTGTATTTCCCATCTGTCTGAGAAGCAGTAGGATATAGGTTGAAAAAATAGACTTTGAAATCAGGCTATGTGGCGCCCTGGCCCAACATCATTTACTTTGCTGCCTTGTACCTCTATTTTTCTCACCTATAAAATGGGGATGATAGTGGTAACTGTCTTACAGGTTGCTGGGAGTATAAATGTGATGCAGGACAAGGCAAGTTTACCTGAGTAGTGGGGAGACCAAGCCCTGTATGGAGAGAAGAGGGTCCTCTGGCAGAGAGTATAGAAATAATTCAATACACTCACCAGAGTTAGAGTCAAAAGGAAAGTGTGTTAGAAAAGGGGTAACATTCCACAGACAGTGTGGTCTCCTATCAGAGGCAGAGAGTGAGAGAGGAAGAGTAAAAGCACTGAGAGGGACCCTGAGTACTCAGGAAATTCAGTTTATATGTATTCTTTAGTTCCTATTTCCTTTATATGGACATATAGTGAGGAAAGGGAATAGTATGCTGCATGAAAAGGTAAGAATATGTAGCCTGAAAGGCCTGCTGGCAGTTTTAAACCTTAAATCCGTAGGTTTCTCATGGTTTTAGCCACACCACAGGGAATGAAAAGTTTTGTTTGTGTAAAGCAGCCACTTAAAGACTCTGTTGTCCTGTTTCCCCTCCACAGGTGTGGGAAGTAAATTGTGAGCAATCCCAGCAGGAATCTTCCTTTGTTCTACAGATGTCCTCCTGGCCTGGCCGCAAGGCTGATCAGCACATTTCAGTCTCTGACTGCAGCTTCATTAACATTTTTCGTTCTCTTGCCTCCTCCCTACATTATTTCCCCTCAGAGATTTTTTTTTCCCTCTTATTCTTAAATCGGGATGTTGAGGCATAAAGGTCTGTCTTCTGTAACTGCCAAACTGAGATAGGGCTGTAGTCCTGCCTACTGGGAATAAAAATCTGAAAGCCTATCCTAAGGGCCCCAGAAGCAGAAGCAGAGAACATGAGGTGGTTCCAGCACGTAGAAACAGTAGGAAGCCTCGCAGCCTAGAAGATATAAATTTAGCAAAAAAGATTGAAAAGACAAAAGTCAAAATTAATAGTAGAGGCAATTGACAATGAAGTTACTTTTTCATGGCAGTTAATTTAATGTAAAGATACCTAGTTAAAGAAAATGCAATCATTTTGAAGAGAGTCGTGGCATAGACACAGGGCTAAAAGAATATTCAGAAAAATTCCCTGATTCCCCAGGATGTGTGGGCTTATCCAGTTTCAGGAACAAGAGCTTAAGATTTTCTCCGGGTTCACAGGAATAGGTCGCACTTCCTGTTTCATTTTCTGGAGGAACCTGTGAGGACTCATAAGGAACTGGTTTAATTCTAGATAAAGGTACCTAGCTGTTGATTCTTTGTAATTTGACAGCAGTTGGGGAATTTAACGAAACTTGCTAGGGTCCTGTCTGTTTGCCTTGAGGGCTGACTTTCAATAGCTCTCAGGGAGGGAGCTGCTCTGCTCTCTGGAAACCCTGACATAGAGGCAGATTGTCTACTCATGGTCTAGCCTTAGGCTCCCCACAAACGTGCTATGTGTGATGGGCAAGGGGACTGCTCCCTTTTCGGCTGTGCTCCTGATTCCCAAGAAGAGGCGTTCTCTGCACCTGACCCTGGTCCTAATGTGTGGCAGAGAATTTTGTTGCTTGTCTCGGTCTCATAATGGGAAAAGTAAATTATCTGAAATTAAGTTTGCTGTTTATTCCTGTTACTGTGTAGTTAGCTTTGGAGAGAGTCCCTTGGGATGGGTCAGGTCAGAGTAGGTAGCTCCAGTATATCACACTAATAGCACATTCTGTAAAGCACTTGGGAATATCAAAACTGCTCAGAACAGTACTTGGAACATAATAAGTGCTCAGTAAATGTGAGCCGACACTGTTTGATAGTTCATTTCTTCCTCTAATTTTCTGTCCAGGCCCATGTTTATAGATTGTTACACTTGTATCTGATATGGATAGGAAAAGATTTCCTCCAGTTTTGTGAATTCCCCCTTTATTTGGATGTCCTTTATTTTAATGCCAAATAGCAATATAATTCTTATGCAATGCCATCGCTACCCTGCACCCCCCCAAAAGAGCTTCTTATGTCACATTGATGAAGTTTGCCTTCAAATAGTCTCATAATTCCCCTCCCACCCCTCTTTAAGACCTCGTTCTGAGTGTTAAGACACTACATCAGCTTTGATTAAGTCTTATATTAGTTAGAAAAATCTCACTATAATTTACATTTACATCCAACTCTTCCTCACTTCCCCTCAACTCTCTCACTTTTCCTATCAGGTTACCTAAAAATTACACTTTAAATATTTTTTTATTGAATTTAACCATTTCACAGTTATGGAATAAAGACACCAGAAATAGTTCAGGGCCTACTCTCGAATCACCGTCTAATTCAAGGTGGCCATAAGTGTTTGCAGCCCCTGGAATGGAGCCTCTCTTGGACCAAGCTCAAAAATGTCTAGCACTTCTGATGGATGGTCACTGCCCTCCAGGGTCCATCTGCTCTGGATTGGTACATTTCCTCCCTAGGTTCACCTGCATATCTGTCTAATTCCAGTATTGCCTCACAACCCAGCATTCTCTCAGGGAAAGCTGGATGACGTGATAAGATTTAGATAACCAGTTTCAATAACATATTTATATTTGCCTTTTCCTTTCTCCTGGGCCTCAGGTTTATTGCTGTTTAGTCCTGTGACTCTGCTCTTTTGCTAGGAAATCAAAAATGATCAGACTGTTGAGGAACCCAATACATATGAAGTTGAAAGGTTTAGAGCTCAGCACCAGGACTTTCTTCTTGTTTTTCTATGGCATTTGTAGGAGTCTTGCCAAGGAAGCTCTGTGGTCAAGATTGCCAGAGAGAGAGATGTAAAGAGAACCAGAAAGACCAAAAGACATTTGTTTAGCTGCCTTCGTGTGCTCAGATAAACAGCGTGTTCCTGCTTCACAACTTAGTGCGTGTGATTTTGTGGCAGAAGGAGCATTACAATCACACTAGAGGAGCAGTGCTCCCACAGCTCTGCCTTCATAGGACATAGCTCTTCTTGGGCTCGCAACAGTGGTATGTCACACCATGCTGTCACAGCGCTCAAACCCATGCTGCTTTTCTTTGCTCTTTGTCCTCTGCAGGAACTGGGGAACCTCATAACCTCACCAGGAAGTATTAAGAAATTCAGCTCTCATGCATTAAAAAATTACTAGGAGGAAACTAGAAGGAGTGAGTAAGGGCTTATTGGTGAGTCACCAGTATTTCAAAAGCACACCCTGTTTGTGAAATAACAAATATTGGGCATACTATGATCTCCTATTAAATATGGAATTAAGGAACTATTAAAATGCACTTATTTGTTTGGATTTGGAGTATCCCCCCAACCAATGTACTCAGGAAAACACTTATGTTTGCCTGTTGTCTAATTTTCTAGTATTTGCTAAAATGTATTTGCTCTAATAAGAAACTGTAGTGATCCCTTTGGTTCTGAGGGCCGGTTCCTGGGACATTGCTGGGCTTCACAACACAGTGAGCTGGGGCTGAGAAGCAGAGCTCCCATCTGAGCTTCAAATCCTGACCATGTTAAGGTCCATACTGACTGGCCATTTTGTCTGCCCTTCCACTATGGCCTTATTCTTCTTTTTTGCTCCCATCGCATTCCTCAGACACTTTTCTCCCTAAGTAATTAGTAGATTATTAGTTCCATTTTATAAACACATTCCCATTAAAGTGTCCATGACTTCTGTGCTTCTACATAAACTTGCATTTTAATGGAGATGATAGGAAAAGGGCAGCGCTGAATTGAAAAGACGGCATCTAATCCCAGCGCTTTAGACATGGGAACGACCGAATGAGAGTATATATTCCTAGAAGCCCTTGACCTTTCTACTGAATGGGAATTTGGTCTCCATTTATAGTTGGTGGATCCTAAAAACAAGCAAGATCCAGCAAAAAAAAGGCAATGAGGAGAATGGAATTAACTTGACTAAATTATGAGATCAAACTCTATTCTGTCCAGGCTAGTAGGTTACAAAGGTGCAACAGTTGACACCCTTGAAGAGTTAGGGGTTGTCAAGCAGGCTTTATTCTCTTGACAATTTTTCCACCGGACCAGATCCAGAGCTGATCATGAGGAGTTAGCTATAAACCAAGTGGCCCAATTGGTGCTGGAAACAAGAGGGTCACATTGTGTTTAAGGCTGCTTGATCCCAAAATTGTGGACTCTACTCTTGTTAGCACTGTTGGTAACTCTACTTTTATAGTTTCTCTTTTTACAGTTTCCATAGTTTATATAGAACTTTTATGGTTTGTGTTTCTTTATTTCTATTCTAATATAATTTTATTTTTTGCAGTCATGTTGTAAGCTTCCTCAAGTCATTTGTAAAATAGAGAGTGGCTTCAAACATAGGCCTCCTCAAGTCATTTGCAAACGCGAGGTGTTAATTTTCAAATTGGATGACTTCTTAGAAATGAAAGAAACCTTTATTAAGGAAGGTAATAAGATATAGCTCTAGGTTTTCTAAGGAGAAAGAACATACTGAAAATATTCACCATCTGTAGACATGCGCATTGTTGTTCTTTTGCCAACCTCCATTTCATATTATTCCATCAGGAAGTTCAAGGTTCCATTTTTTTTTCTGGAAAGTAGCAAGTCAATTCAGCTTTGAGTGAGAAAGTCAGAAGATGAAAAATAATATCTACCTGTACCCTGACTTCACTGAAATTACTCACCTCTCCTCATTGGAATTATGGTTTAAGGGCTGCATTCCTTCTACCTAATGGGGTATGACCCCAGGTGTCTGGAGGCTGGGCCCGAAAGCTCAACAGAGTGGCATTTTATAGAAAACTAATCTGGGACAGAAGTGGCCCACATTCCCCTAGAGAATTTTCCTTTTGTGGTTTAAGAAATCCATCAATGTCACCTGGGAGAATCACCAGGTCTTGGGGCCTGAGCAGCTTCCTCTAACCAGGCTAATACTGATTGGAAGACAGAGGGAGAGTCAGCAGAAAAGTATTCCACTTTTCTTTCTTCAAGGGGGTGTGTCCTGGGCTTGTTGGGCCTGCAAGGGCACCACCGTGCACCAGAAGTTGTTCATGAATCAGTGGACCTGTATGCATGCCAGAGAGCAGCTGTGGTTTAGATATTGTCTTTCCAAACAGTACTTGAGCCACAAGTACCCTGGAGGAAGGGCTCCCTTGGGCTGCGATATGAAGAGAGGAATCACCAGGTAAGCCCAATAGCTGTGATTTGATTCCTTGGAATGTGTGTTACTATCACCAGTACTCACTGTTAATCTGAGGTTATTTTTCCCTCACCATGGGGAAGTCTCTGATTTCAATATCCCTTTTCCTGCAGAAGGTTAAATAAAGGAACAGAGAGTGGAAATGCAATAAGCAAAGAAACAGAGCTCAGTCTCTTGCCAGCTATATAAATTGAAGTGATTTGCTGAGTCTCAAACTCCACGTTTCCTGACTTGAAGCATACCCTTCTCTCTATCAGTTCTAATAAAAGCGCCTCCTATTCTTTAGTGGGGGTGGGGTGGGGTGGGGATTCCTGGGAGGTATATTGATTGAAATAAAGAAAGCTCCACCACAGATACTTGTTAAAAATATCAATCTTAAGGCTTCCACTAATTAGAAATACGTTAGCCTAAGCAATCTCTTAAAACAACGCTTGAGAGAATTGCTTATTTTCACCTCAGACTGAATTTATTTAAGATTTGACTGACCTGTATACATCTGGGAAGCACTTCTCAATTTCTTTTTCTGGACTCTAAAAACCCCCAAATTGACCCTTATAACCATTTCCCCTGCTACTTTCCCAAATAAAATAAAACGACACACTATATTTTCTGACCAACAGGATTTGAAAATTCATAATTTTTATTTTCCTTTTTATTCTTTATCATGAAAATCCATTTATATAAACCTGATATCCTATGTAATCCACCCATGCTAGAGACTAAATGATGAAAAGTTACCAAAGGAGGGATAGAAAGGAGGTCAAGATGACAGAGGTGTGGAGAAATGATGACTTTGGCTTTTCCATGATGAAATTCATTAAACTAAACCTGATGATTATGTACATAGGCTAGAGATCATAGATATGAGAGAAATAACAAAAATAGATAAATATACATTCTATAATTTATCAGAATATTAATATAAGCCTTTTGTTATATTTTTCTGTAATAAAAGCACTACTAATTATTCATAACCATAACAGAAATTAAAATCAATTTTACAATAGTGGCTGCATAATACTTCATTCAACCATTCAGAAGTAGTATGACTTTGAGCAAATTATTTTCCTTTTCTTGATCCAGTTAATTTATTTTCAAAAATGTTAGCAACAAACATTAAGATTCAAAATGGGAGTGTACGTACGTTGAGTCTTAAAAGTTTGACTTGAAAACACTCCTGTTACATGCACAATCCCATGTTGATATGATTTGTTGCTGATACACCTCACAGGATTTATGTCTTGCTTTTTAAAACAATGGTAAATTTTAAAAATATTTTTAAACACAGGAATAAGGTCCCCGCCACAGGGTTTATCTTGTGCTGTGCTAAATGTAAGGGGAGAACCATACTTTTGCACTTATGTGCCCGCTGATGTCATTCATTACATAACTAAATAAATGCAAATACCCTTCTAGAAAAAAATAGATGAACACATTCATTCAAACTCATGTATAAGTGACTGATTTTAGCACTTTGATTGGATCAGTCGTAAATGGAAAGAAATAAGATGGTATAGAAGGGCATTAACAGTTGTTGGGGTATGTGTTACAGGGGTGAATAACTGAAATTGGAGGAGTGGTATATTCTGGATAAATTTCACTGAATTCCCAGTTTTGCTTAAGTCCACTCCTTATAAAAATGTTCTCACTGATCTAAACATATGTATTTGCAACTTCAAAACATCTTGTCTTGTTCTGTTTCTAAAGTTCTTTGGCACAAAATTCTCAGTGAAGGGAAAACCCTGTTCCCAAACAGATTATGGCTTTCTCCTAGATTGAGTTTGAACAGAAAAATGCTCATGGGATGTCAAGGCCTTCACAGTCCTAGACTGGATAGATACATAGTCTTAGTAGCTGTGTCTACCAGCAAACCAGGTTATATAGGCTCCTGCTCAATGGCAGATAGAAACTTGGGTGCTGGCATGCCATGAAGGAAAATCCATAAGAGTTAATAAGTGTAAAAGTGCCCCAGCATTTCATAGAGTATAGTAAATTTCCTAGTTACAGTCAGTTGAATAAATAAAATACAAAAGGGTAAACAGCAATGAGGTATGCAGTCCTAAAATTGTGCAACAAATAGTCAAATCTTGTTGAGGAGGGTTACTGGGTCTTTGTGGGTCTCTGGGTCCTTCGTGCAAATGTCAGTTTTTAATTTTCAGAGGCCCACAAACTAAGTTTTTTTTTTTTTTTTTTGGGGGGGTGATGTTTTAATAAAGCCTTTTAAAATAAAGACTTTAAAAATTATGAGATAATTTCTTTATCACTTGCTTCTTTCTCATGAGATAAAATTTTAAAAATCTGAGTTCCTGTATTGTTTAGGGATAAATAAGCATTTACTGTAAACCCATGGTTTAGGACAGCTTGTCACAACAGAACAGATACACACCTGCAAAGTTTTGGATAAAGAGATTTTGTATTAAACAGATTATATTTTCCATGAAAACCTTTCACACTTGTGTTTACACTTAAGCCAAATTTTGCTTGAAGACTTCCCAATACTTAATCTCTTAGAGAATTAGGCTAATTATTTCTAGCAAGAAAATTAATGATATAATTCTTAGACATAAAACTCTTCTATGTTGTTGACCAAGATACAAGTTAGACAAGTAACTGGTAAAAGAAATGACACAGATAGCAGTAGAATTTTACAAAATATTTAAGTCAGAATTTTATTTTATTACAAAGTGGTCTCTAACATTAATAAAAAGTTATCATGGTGATCTTGATAATAAATGGTTTAGTCAGGAAAGGTAGTTGGGATAACTGGTTATTCATTTGGGGGAAAATAAAAGCTAATTTTTTTTTCACAAGCTGAAATAACTTCAGAAGAATTAAAAATTAAATATTTAAAAAAACTTAAATAAACATTAGAAGAAAATATAGGACAATATTATTACAATCTTTTTACAAAATAAAAATTCTTAGCATGACCCTATGTTTAAGATCATATACAAAAAATTGGATCAGTTGTAAATTTCCCTATTCATGACTATTTTAAACATTTGTGCAGAACAAGACAAAAACTTAAAAGACTAAAGACAAATGTTGAGGAAATATTTATAACACAAGTGACTAAGAGCTACTATCCATGCTATATGAAGAGCTCTTAAGCAGTTCTTAAGAAAAAAAGGAACATTATAATAGAAAAATTTAAAACAATGATTTAAATAGTCAAGCCAGAAAAATATATAAATGGCCACGAAATATCTGAAAAATGCTTAATCTTACTAGTAATCAGAGATATTAAAATTAAAACAGTTTAAAAAACTTGCCTATCAGTTTGGTAAACATTAAAAAGATGTTGGGGACAATGTGTTAAAACAGATATTTCTATACCTTACGAGGGAGTGTAAACAGGTAGGAGTTAGGAAAGCAATTTGGTCATGTCTATCAAATCTCAAAACATATATAAAGCCTTTGAAGCAGGACTTTCAGCCTAGTTTCAAAAAATCCCAGTTTTCCTAGAATTAAGGGTAAGCAAGAAGCTTGAAAGATAAGATTGTAGGAGTCCAAAGATAAGATTGTAGGAGTCCAAAAGATGAATTTGCCATCATAACCCATTTGCTCTTCATTTGTAGATAGTATAGAACCTGGAAGAATTTTAAGTATAGATTGACATGACATTTGCAGGATAGGTAGAACACCAGGCAATAAATTTCATTTCATAGAAGAATCACTTGGAAACTATGATTGAAGAACTTTTACTGATTAGAAAACTGTGATGAAAATACATGAAAATGCATAGGGAAACAATGTTCTTTTTTGGGGGTAGAGAGTAGATTTGAAACAATTAAGGTTTATCAGTATAAGTATTGAATAAAAAATCAGATATTTGTTTTATTCTTATTGAAAATAGATCACCCAAGGACAATCTGTAACATCTTCAGCCTGACCATTTGCATAAAAAGACCCCACAAAGCTTGTTCTGTAGGTTTTTTCCAGGAGGCCTGATGAATCGTGTTTTTATCCTTAGACAACTGAGTAACAAAATTCAAATTTGTTAGGATAGTTTTGAAATATACATTCTTCCTTTTCCTTAACAGAGAGCTTATTTGTAAGAAATTTAGATGGAAATCAAATTAACAATCATGACTTTATTAAAATCATCTCCCAAGCAACAAATGAACTGGCCCATAGTCCAAGAGAAATATTAGATTCTTTTGGGAGAGAAATTTGAGAAAATAGAATTGAAATTTATCCTTCTCATTTTCTGCAAGTATGAGGAGGAAATAATTCCCACTTACTTTACAAGATTGCCAAAATAATAGAATCAATACATATAAAAGCAGTTTGTAAATTAGAAGGGATTATTCTTTTTTTCTTATTATGTAACTATCACTTCTCTTAAGTTTCTGTTTAGGTACTTTTTCAAGCAAGCAATTGAAGAGGAAGCTCAAATTCTCTGGGCTTTCCCTACTCTAAGTAAGGAAAATAGAGTGGGGAAGATGAGAAATAAGCTTGACCTGGGGTTTGCAGGAAGGCTGGGTCTCTATTGCTGAAGTGAAGGCTTGGCTGGAATGCCATTGATTATCCTTTAGGGCTGGATGGTAACTTCTGCTCTACTGAGCCATGAGTGGCAAGAGAAGATCTTCAGTTACAAGGGATTGGAGTTGAGCCAACCTGTGAGGCTGGCAGTCAGAGTTTTTACAAAGGAATTGAGCCAGACTTGTTGTCTGTGGGAAACTAAATCTACTCAGACACCAGAAAAAGAGATGAGCTAAGAACAACAACAAAAAAATCACCTTGTGTCTCTTCTAAGATACAAAGCACAGGCTAAATAGATTAAAAAACCGAAATCCTTGTTAGGGGGAAACACACACATCTGTGCTAGGCCGCCAGCACCAGCAACAGAAGAAACGCTCTTGAGCTGAAGTTCCAATGAGTAGCAAAAGACACACAGACTTGTAAAAAAAGTATCTTAATTTTTGGATCTGAAAGTATCAGATGAGAAGGTATGGTCACAAACTGAACACTGAAGGGAGATCCATTCAATCGAACATCAGAGAGTTTAAATAGGGACACTGGAACAAAGAGACTCCAACAACCCAGCAGCTGTTTACAAAAGTAGGTCTGGATCACTGCTTTTGGGGTTTCTCTTAATGGGTGGAGCTACCATGCATGGACACCCCACATGACTGTGTTATGAACAGACAGTGGCCCCCATATTGCCTTGGAAATTAAAGACTGTCAACATATAATGGTTGAATAAATTGAAGTTTAACAAATTGGTAAAGTGTCCTGGGGAAGGTATGTCTGAGCTAAGTAATTCCTTTGGTTTCTTCTAGCATTATAATTCTAGAGCTTTTAAAAGTCATACCTCTATTCTCAACCCAAGAACTTAATTCTTAGCAGGGTTTCAGCTTACCTAAAAAAATGTTCAAGAATTATGAAAACTAATTTGAAGAGAAAACAGTAGTAAAGCTGAATAAAACTGAGATGGGCACATAATAATAGAATCTGAATGTAAATTGATCTGAGTTCACCTTTTTTATAGGGAAGGAAACTGAGTCCAGTGAGTTTTTTTTTTTTAACTTTCACAAGTTCTAGTACATAAGGAACAAACTTGTAGTTAGGGTCTATTAATTAATTTTGCGCTCTCTCCATTATGTTTATGCACTATAAACATACAAAAAACATGCTAAAATATAAAATATGTATTTAAAAATTTTGTATGCACAATTATTTATGCAGACACCCACTGAGATTTTAAATGGTTTAAATTATAGTCCTTCCAGAAGAAGTTTGTTCGGCTCATGAAATTTACCAAACTTCCAAAAATTTTTTCAGATGTATAATTGGTTTTTTTTTCTGTTCTCCACCTATCATGCACCTGCTTTCTCTACTATATGTGTCCACTTAAAGGAACACAAAGAAACTTTTAACGGCAAATGGCCCAAGGATTTCTATACAAAGACAGATCCCAATGCAAATGTTATCAAAAACTTATAAAATCAGAGATAAAATAGAACCAGGTTTTATAAGTCCTCTGACTGTAAAACAATTAGTTTTATTTGAGTCATGATTTCTTTCAGATTCTAGCTAGAGATCTGCTCTTTTCATTAGTGCGTGCGTGCATGTGTGTGTGTGTGTTGTGTGTGTGTGTGATGCATGTGTGCACATGTGAGTCCAGGACAGAGAGGAGAGAGACAACTGTATTGGAACTTATTCTATTTATAGAAGAGGAAACATAATCCCATAAATATTGATGCCAGGGAATCCACCCAAGAATTCAGCTGTGCCTAAGATTAGATTGTTGTTAAAAATGCTGGAAAGTGTAGGTCTGAGCAGTTCCAAGTAAGTACCACTGTTGATAAGAAGACTGCTGTGTTTGGAGTGGTGTTTGGAGTCCATAAATACATAACTGGAAGAATGAGGAGACAATGGACAGCTGTCTCCAAAGGCTTAGCAGCGAATTCTAATGATTGTTCTCTATAAATCGAAGGGCAGGGATTATCAGAAATGAATCATTTGAATAAATTCGAGGAAGTGAGGGGGGTCCTACCATGGCCAAGCCTTCCACGGAAGCTGGGTGCTGACACAGCTGGACGTCAGGCATTGCTGGCCCCCAGCTGGCTTAGAGAGAGGTGTGATGTAAATGTGCATACTCTGATGACAATAATGGCTCCTTATCTGTGACAAGGACACACAGATTTTGAGAATTTTTTTAATAATCAGGATCCTTTCGGTTTGAAAGGGAAGTGCTGAAAATACCATGGGGTTCGCATCAATCCAGAAGCAGCTTTTATTTGATAAGTAAATTTGACTCAGGGTTGAAGTCAAATTCTGATACAAACCAACAAGTAACTATAAAAACTGGTGGTGAGATTGAAGTGCTAGTACTCTGTTAATATTACTAGCTAACATTAAATGAGGCTTACCATCTTTCAGGTGTTGTTCCTGGTACTTTATATGAATTTCAGAAAAATGACAAATACTTCTAGACAATGAATAGTGTCACACTAAAAAAAAAATAATGTTATTTATCTGAAAATCAATCTTCCGACCCTATCCCTGAAGGACCTGTATCCCTTCACATCGAGGAAGCAAAGAAAAAGTTTTGCTTAATTTGAGCTTGGGTCCCAAACCCCAAAGGAGAATTCAAATCAGAGGGTTAGCTTAGATGCAGAATTCTTTTTTTTTTTTTTTTCTATCCTAGAACCAGTCTAGAATAACGACTTTCAAAGCTACCTGCAGATCATCATCACTTGGGTAGCTTTAATAATGCACATGGCTGGGCCTGGCCTGTCTAAGATTTAATAAGTTTAGTGTGGGATGAGAACACTTATATTTTCTAATGAGCTCCTAAATGTCTTCTTTTCTTCTCCTCCCCCTCTCCCTCCTCTACCTTCTGACCCCTCTCTGTTTTTACAGTCTAGATATTCATGATAGGCAGTGACTGGGAATTGCTGATCTGAAACCCTGATTGTAGTTAAAGTTTACCATTTCTAGTCAGTCCAAGGAGACAGCCCAGAATATACCCTCCAGCAGAGGAGGAAGAGGGAATAAGAAGCTCAGAGTATGAGAGAGAGTTTTCTCACAGTGCCCAGAGCTGTCACCCAAGCCTTTTTGAATTAGGTTTGCAGCCCCAGACCTGACTCAGACCCGACTCCGCATGGAAGAAAGATTTTTTCAGAGGCTGCGGGGGCGGGGGTGGGGGGGTGATCATGGACAAAGAGAGAGAGACACTGACACAAAGAGCTACATGAGAGACAAGCCTCCAATTTGGAAACAAGCCCAGGCACAAGGGAGGACAGATAATACCTACAGGCACTGAGACTGTCATCCTCTTTGAAAGCTCCAGCACTACAGATCATGGCCCAAACAGTAACTGGGAATTCATATTGAAAAAATTACCCTGGAAGAGGAGAAACAGTGGGAAAGGGTCTGGAAAGAGCTCAAGGTTACTCTGTAAAGTGTCTGTACTCCAAGAAGGTATCAGGAAATCAATTTAGTTGGATGTGATAATTTACAAAAAAAAAAAAAAAAAAGAAAGAAAGAAGGAAAAAAATAGAAAATATATGAAGGTATGTCTTAGAGAAAGAATTAAATTCTGTTTAATAAGCTGTTCAGTTATTAGATATATATTTTTTAATTGTGTGTAGATATACATATATACACATTTTATGTGTGCATATATACATATAGACATATATACCTATGTTTTATTAAATGTGTGTGTAAATATATATTTCTTTCTATGTAACCTGGTCAAAAATATTTGAAAAATGCTTCTGCTCTAAAGACAAGTATTCATCACTTTTGGAAAGCAGAAAGCACAGGGCAGAGGGAATAGGACTCAGAGCAGATAAGTTTGGGGATGCAATGTCTAGAAGACCGAGATCTGGAGCACAGGCTGCCGCCCAGAGTGTTAAAGCAATAGATTTAGGAGGAGTCTCGGCAAGCAGGAAGGTGAGGGCATGAGAGGACCATTCACTTAAGGGAGAAGGTAAACACAAAAGTGGTGTGTGTCCCATTGCCTATTTACCATGCTTCCCTAGAAAATCCTGGAAATGGTGTCTGTTGACCTGTAAGCCATGTCTGTGGTAGTCATTACCCTGTCTCTAATGCCTTTTTTTTCTTTTCTGGTAGATAAGAGGGCAAGGTGTTGGGCAGTGCCTTCGGGGATGGCAGGGTTTGTATGAAGTTTAAAGCACACTCGGGAAACAAGGTAAGGGCTGGAGGGGAAGGCCCAACCCTGTTTTCTGCACTGCTAATCAAGGGCACTTATTCTAACGCTGGGTCATTGAGTTTGGTATCACAGTTTTCCATCTTTTCCTGTGGAGTATGGAAGAAATATTGAAAGGCCATAGGGAAGTATTCCTTCATGTCAATGCCAACCAATAAAACTATCGTTTTTAAAATTGCAGTAAAGAACAGCCACATAACATAAAATGTACCATCTTATCCATTTTTTAAGTGTTTGAGTTCAGTCATGTTAAGATATTCACATTGTTGTGCAACAGATATCTAGAGCGTTTTCATCTGGCAAAACCGAAACTCACACCCACTGAATAACAACTCCCAGTTCTCCCTCCTCCAGGCCCCTGGCAACCAACGTTCTACTTTTTGCTTCTATGAGTTTGACTTCTTTAGGTACTCCATACAAGTGGAATTATACAGTATTTTTCCTTTTGTGATCGGCTTATTTTATTTAACATAATGTCCTGAAGGCTGATCTGTGTTGTAGCTTATAACAAGATTTTTTTTTAAGGCTGAATAATATTCCATGCCTAATAAAACTTTTGGCAATGATGGAAGAGTTTTGGGTTTACACCGCCTTACTTGGTACCCACTAGCCACATGTGGCTTTTGAGCACTTGAAATGTGACTGGTGTGACTTAAAAGCTGAATTTTTTATTTTACTTTATTATAATTAAAATTAAAATTTAGATTGCCATATGTGCCTAATGCCTGCTATATTGGAGAAAACCTTTCTAACTTACTGTGAATTTTTTATTGACATGAAATAACCTGGGTATAAATGATTAATTTTTTGATCATGACTATGTGCCAAGTACATCAACTATGAAGAAGGAAATTTGCTGGATTGGTTATTATTTTTATGCTTAAACAGATTCTACCCTTATGTTAATGGTTCTAGGAGGCCTTAGTTATTTATTTTTGGTCCTTGATTATTTTAATGCTTGCTTTTTAATTGAGATGAAAAGGAAACTTTAGTGAAATATAAAAGGTTGGATGTTTAATTGCACCTAGTTGCAAAGTTAATCAAATCATGATTTTTAAAATAGCCTGTGTTTATTCAAATTTGACCACCCAGAAGAGAATTCTCAAGGAATTTTCTAGTAAGTTTGAAAGACAGAAATTTATTACTTTTGCAATAAAAATAGAAGTAAAGTGTCTCAGGCTAGGTACATGAAGTAGAAAAACAGCTAAACCCTCAGGGCTTCAGATCAGCTCAGTTGAGTTCTACCATTTTGTGCATTAAAAAAATTGGGCTTAAATTACTTGTTTTTGTGCCTCAGCCTCATATGATACACAACTTATTTAGTCACAGACTCTGAACCTAGCTGTTTATATTCAGTCCAGGAAAAGAAGAGGGACCTGCTGAAAATGCAAGTTTCAGTGTTCTGGCTCATTTCTTTCTTCATGATCATGGAGGGCTGTGATGGCTTCCTGGGGGTGAGTTGGCATGTGTCCTGTTTTTCCTCTCCACCACTTCTTCTTTCTCCTTCTGGCATTTTTAGAACCCATAACTCTAGGCGACTGAAACTAATGTAATAGACTTCGAATCAGAAGTCTTGGGTTCTTGTCTCAACATTACTATCATTAGCTCTGTGGCCTTAGATGGGTCACTTCTCTCTCGGAGCTTAGATGACCTAATTGCAAAATAAGGATCTTGGACGACACTGTCTTGGAGATCTCTTCTAGTTCAATACATGCACTCCTCTGGCCCCTTTCATGGAGAAAAAGCATATAGATTGGCTTTAGTAGTCCTTGAACTCCTTCTTCTCTATATATACCCTCTTGATACTTTTATCTGGGATCATAGTTTTAATATTCTCTACCTGCTGATGACTCCCCAAATTCTCAAACTTATATCATGCTCAGACCACTCCCTTGACTCCACACTCACATATCTACTACCTACTTGCCCAATAAGTCCCTCAATTTAATACGTTCCAAATTAAACTCAATTTTTTCCTCACCACGGCTATTTTCCTTTCCTGTCTTGACAAGTGGTATCAGCATCTCTCCAGCTGCAAAGGCACTAAACTTATTTTTATGCTTGATTCTTCTAATAATCCATACTTAAACCATTGGCCATTTATTTTTGTTTGTTTTGGCTTTATCTTTAAAATATATCCAGATTTCAAACACTTCTCACCACCTCCGTGGCTACTACTTTGATTCACACTTTCATTATCTCTCACTGGTGTAATTAAAACTCCTGAAATGCTCTCATTGCTTCTGTGCTTCTCAATTCCCTATAGAGCTGTAGCATTGAGCCTTCTAAAAAGTAAAGTATAGCACATCACTCCTCTGTTCAGAACTCCCCAATGGGTTCCCATCTCACTCAAGTAAAAGCTAAGTCCTTGCTATAGCTTATAAAGATCTACACAACCTGCCTCCCCGGAGATGCTCTTTGATTGTACTTCCTGCCCCTCTCCCCTCACCCACTCCATTTAGCTACTCTGGCCTTCTCTCTCTGCCTTTATACGGTAGGTATATTCTGATTCCAGGACTTCTGTATGTGCTGTTCTCTCTGCCTGGAAAGTTCTTTCTCCAGGGATCTTCACTTCCCATCTCCTTTAGATTTGTGTGCAAAAGTTGCCTCAGCGAGGCCTTCTCTTGCTACCTTCTCACCATCCAGGCTTGGATTTTAGGTCCATTATTTCAATTTGTCCGGGAAACTCAAAAAGGCCTTATGAAGTATATTACAAAACTTTGCCTGATTTTTTTTTTTCCTTTTTAACAGAGAAATAATGGCATCAAAACGAAAAGAGAACTCATTCTGAATAAGAAAAAGCATGCAGGTGAGACTGTTAGATAGTGTGATACAGCAAATACTGGTGCCAACAGAATGGGGTTCAAGCCCCAAAAGTACTTCTGATTGGTTGCATGATCTTTGGCACATTGTTAAACACTCAAAAACTGCAAAATAAGACTAATAGTAATTCTTACTAGCAAAACATTTGTGAGGATTAAATAACATAATATAAAGATAAAGATAATATTTCTTGGGCTCTTACTATGTGTCTGGTACTATTTTAAGTGTATTTGATAAACTAAAATCCTCACATTGACCCCCTGAGTTAGGTACAATGGTCATCTTTGTTTCATAGGTAGCAAAATTAAGGTACAGAGTTAGAGGACAGGAAGCATGATTCAAACCCAGTCAGTTTGGCTTCAGAACCAGTGACAGTATCCCCTGACAGTGTTGTCAGGGGCAACCTTTTCCTCATTTTTCACTTCTTATCTGTTTGGGCAGTGAGAGTGGAATCCTGTTAGCTCCTACCACCTGGGTTGACTCCCAAGTCCTGGGGCAGGGGCTTCAGTCTACAAGGAGATGGAAAGAGTAAGTGTTGGGGCTGGGTTCTGTGGTATGAGATGGTGAGAGCTATGGCAGACAGGGGTCTCTTGTAAATGTCCTGGGACATGTCTTAACCTCTGCTATCTTCCTGTTATCCTCCTGATTGCCTTCTGAGAAACCTAGGGATTGATCCAGATCCAGATGCTTTTCTTTTCTACAAGTCTCCCTTCTACCTAGCCCTGCAAGCTCCCTAATTAACCAGTCTCATAGAAACTTTCCATGTCCTCTCTCCCTGCAGAATGCTCGGTGGTGTTCTGAGAAATATATAAGATTTCTAAGGGATTTCATTGCCAATGACAACAAAGTGAGACCCAGGAAAAAAGGATATCCACCTTTTGTCCTTTTTTCTCTAAGATCCTTCACATTCTTAATCTGGGGATCACAGATGAGCTTTGGAGGATCTTGAAATCCCATGGAATTTCATACTAAGTCTCATGTGAATGTGCCTAAGTGAATTCTGGATGGGAAACGACTCATAAGACGCATCTTCTCTCCCAGCCAAAAACACTTAATGGTGTCTCTTTATGGAAACAAAAGGTGCTGCTCAGAAATGATAAGTTGGTCCTAGAAGGTATTATGCTAAGTGAAATAAATCAGACAAAGAAATACAAATACCATATGATTTCATTTATATGGGGAATCTAAAAAACAAAATAAATGAACAAACAAAATAAAAACAAACTCATAGATACAGAGAAAAAACTGTTAGCCAGGTAGAAGGGGGGTTGGGGGGAAAGTGAAAAACGGGAATGAATTAAGAAGTACAACTTGGCAGTTACAAAATGGTCATGGGGATGTAAAGTACAGCTTAGGAAATATATGCCATCAGGTGAATGTAAGACTTTTTGGGGTGATCACTATGTAAGTTATAGAAATGTTAAACTACTATACAGTATACATGAAACTAATGTAATATTAAATGTCAGCTGTAATAAAAATTTTTTAAAATAAAAAGAGCCTCCCAAAAAGAAATGATAAGGCAGAGATGAGGGTGTGTAAGAGCTCACATAGGTTTCATTTGTTTTGCTTTTGCATTTGATATAAATACTCAACCAGCTACTTAATGCAACATTTTTTATTGGAGAAGAATGGGCTTTTTAGAAAGGAAAGTGTGAGATTGAGGATTTTATAAAGAAGATACTTTGAAGAGACCAAAGCAGGGGAAGGAGAAATGAAAAGTGACTGAGATTTTCTCTCCTCTTCTCCCTCTAGCCTTGACACCTGAAACTTGACTCTGGATGTGTCCTGAGGAAGTGTGTAAAATCAGGAGGGTGATGCAAGTGTGGGGGGAGCACTGGCCTGACAAAAGCTAGAGAATGGATATATAACAGGCAATGTGGGACTGTCTACATGTGTTTGCCCTGGATGCTCATTTTTGGTCAATGTCTGGATGAGCAAAAGTCAATGGCAAGCCATGTCATGAAGGTCATGACCTCCAGGCTGAATCTGATAATTGCTTGCTAGTCACTTCCTTGGCAGTAGTTCTCTCCAAGACTGGGAAAGGAGTCTCTGACTGCCTTCATCTCTTTAGGCCCAGTGCAGGAATATGAGCTGCTGCTTCAGGTGGCCTATAGAGATTCCAAGGAGAAAAGAGACTTGAACTTTCTCAAGCTTTTGAAGCCTCTATCATCATGGTTACATGGGCCAATAAAGATCATCGGAGCAAAGGCGACCACATGTAAGTCAACTTTCTGAGGACTGGGAGTAGAAATGGGAGAGGTGGGTATATTTAAAAAATAAATGTTTTATTTCTTCTTCATGTTACATGTCCATTGCAGGTTGCAGAGGGGCTGAGTTTGTGGTGGTCATTTGGAATCCAAGGCCGATGAGGCAGACACTGTCTAATAAATGTACCCATTCTGAGCCCCCCCAAATCTCCCCCCCCAAAATGGAGCACTGGAGGGTTTGACATGGGTAGCTGAATTATGTAACTTGAGGTAACGCACACTATATCTGCTCATAACTTATTGATCAGACTTGTTTTCATGACCCTAACCAACCTCAGGGGGCCAGGACATGCAATCCTGGAAGAAAGCAAGAAATATTTGGCCAACAGCACAAATGACCACAATGGCAGCATTTTCAAAGTGTGGCGCCCAGTCCAGCAGTAGCAGCAGCATCAGGGTTTTATCCTTTTAGCTTTTGGTAAGAAATATTGGTTCAGATTCTAAGTCAGAGCCAAGGATCAGAACTTAGAACTCAGAAGTAGTCAATTTATTAACCGGACCCCATAAGATCAAGCTCTGTTTTTCATACAGACTGTGACAATGAGAACGGGGTTCTACGGTGTGCCTGTGAAGATGGCTATCACTGGTTTTCTCCCTCATGCCTTGATCCCCGGAAATGCTACCTTCGCACGGCTGGATCACTCCAGAGCTGTGACTGTTATCTCAACAACCTCACCCAGAGTGTCAATTTCTGTGAGAGAACAAGTAAGCACACAAGGATACCAGGAGGGGAGCTCTGGGTTGAGGTCCCTCCCTCTCCAGTGTGTGACAGAGAGAGGACTCTAGCTCTTTGCCCATATGTTTCCTTATGTCTCCCTGGGCAGAGCTAGTGTTTGCAGGGAGACTGACGGGCAGTAATGACAAACCCCTGTATGCTTGGCTAAACACAATGAGAGCTTTGTAAGTACAGAAAATTCAGAGGTTCAAATTGATGTTCGGGTACCACTTCAGCCTTGAGGTACATCCAACTCAGCTCAGCAATCTTATACTGCTTTTGCAATTTAGGAAGATCCACTGATATCTCAGTGGGAGAACTGCTTAAGTAAATACATCTTTTCTTCCTGTCTTCTTTTTACCTCTTTTGCCAACATCAATTTCCAGAAAAGAGAAGTCTAGAGGTATTAAAGCAAGGAGGAATGCATAGTGATTATATTAAAAGTAATGCCCTAAGTTGACAACAAATATGTGTATTGATGCAATACCAAAACAGAACAAAATTGAAAGCCTAGGTTAGGAAACTGGCGGAAGCTGAGGGAACTACTGTTGATTTAGGTTTATGTCCCGTGGATGATGATGTGAGAGAAATAATATGCGTTCCAGGGCCTCAAGCTATGGATTTTGATAGAGCTGAGCAAAGAGTGAGAAATAGTCTAGCTTTCCTAAATATCTCTGGCTTGCCTTCCCAGAACCACAACCATTTGGGTTAAGGCAACATGCATTTATTTATTAAGCACCTTCTTTATACCCAGACCTGGGACAAATTCTGAGAGGTTACAGTGAAGCATTTCTTTTGCTATCAATGAATTAGTAGGCTATGTGGGGAGGTGAGGATGTTAATACAGGAAAGAAGACAATGTAATTTCTTCAACAGTGTTGACGAAAGCCTACCTTTTGAAAGGCCGTGCATATCTGATCATCTTTCAGAGATACAAGGATGGATCCAACAGGGATTACATTCATAAAAGGCTTCCGAAAGTAGAGCGAAGATGTACATACATAACGTATTCACAGATAGATGTTTAGGTACAAGAGGCTTTAAGGGAAATATGGTAAAGTACTGCAGGAATTTAGAGAGGCCAAGACTTTATATCTGGGGATCAGGGAAGGCCTTGGAGAGGAAGCTCATTTGATTAGGCCCTAAATGGTGGATAAATAGGATTTATCCATATGGAGATTGGGAATCACCTGTCGCAGTGTTCGAAAAACAACAATGGGTAACAAAAGGTTGTATTGCAGTTAGCAAGCAGTAATTTTTCTGTTTTGAAAAAATTTTAATGGGGCAATGTTTAACATCAATGCCTAGATGGGGACATATTTCAGTATTAAGTGACTACCTTTTAAAACCACATGTGAGTGGCCAGGCATTTATTTACCCACTTATATGGATGTCTTAATTACCAACACTTTCCTTTTGTGTTTGAAAACCACAATTGAAAATTTTGGTTGTATGCTTTTTATATTACTTTAGATGAACATTCATTATAAAGATAAATTGAAATACTGCTATTGAATGTGTGGGCTCCAAATTATACTTCTGTAATGTTACGCTATAATAAAATCAAGTGAGTAATTTTTGTATTTATAAGTGTTTTTTTTTTTAAATTTTCCACAGAAGTTTGGGGCACTTTCAAAATTAATGAAAGATTTACAAAAGACCTTTTGAACTCATCTTCTGCTGTATACTCCAAATATACCACAGGAATTGAAATTCAAGTAAGCACCTTTTCCTTATTATATAAGAAATTGTTGGCTAAACATAATTTGTTTTTAATTCAACGTGGTTATTTAACACATATTCTTAATTATTCATTTTCAGTGGTTGTTACATAGTAGCTAATCACTCTGCTCACAACTGATGTACTTTGAACATTTTCTTCCTAGGAGAGTTTAGCAGTTGAATCCTCATTTCTTTTGTATTCAGTTTTGCCTGCTTATTTGGGTAATGTCATGCGAAGGCTTCTTGATTATTTTCTGTCTTTTATTTGCCAAAAGAAATTTTCATGATCTAAGCTCAATTATCAGCATCTGGAATTGGTTTCATAAAGAAACCTCTCTTGTTAGAGGCTAAAGAGTGTCATTGAGCAAAATTCTGGACTTCGTAATGAAGTCACATAAAACTCCATCAGTGTGCCACCGCCTAGGATGATGGTTCAGATGTGGTTCTAACTGAAGACATGCACAAATATTTCACAGATTCAGTTCAAATATCTATAAAAAATAATGGCTTATTTTTGGAAAGGAGAAAATAGACTTTGGGTGAATTTGTTATATTATCTGGCACTGAATTTATGCTCTATTCCAAGCAATAGATTATCATTCTTATTAGCAACCTCGAAAATAAGTTGTGTGTGTGTACATTCTCAATTGTCATTTCAACTGTATTTCTATAATGTGCAACTACCTCATGCTGTGTCTTTTTCCTTTGTTCAGTGTTTCTTTTTATTTATTGTCTGCATCCAGTTTTTGCTCAAACGTATCTTGGTGCAAGAGCAAAGATCAACATATTACCCTGTGGTTTTTTGTTTTTGTTTTTGTTTTTTTTCTGTAAGCTTAAAGAAGCATACAGAAGAATTCAAGGTTTTGAGTCAGTTCATGTCACCCAATTTCGGTAAGTAACATAATGCCCTTAGAAGGGCATCTCCAGATTTGCACACCAGCCCTGCAGAGTGCCTAGTGCTATTGCCAAGTACCTTTGAAAGAAAATAGGTCAGAACTGGTCTTTGTAGTTGAATTCTTGCTAAAACTGGACAGAAATCTGTGATGCTTTCAAGTCTTTAGAGGAAAGCCTTTATTCTCATTTAAACGAGTTTAGGACTTAAATATTGAATAGTATTCCCGAAACTCTAGAGAGACTAGGATTGGAAATACCTAGTAGTAGGGCAGAACTTGGAAGGAAGCAGGAGGTCCTATACAGGGAGGGGTAAGGGGGGGCAGTGAGGGTGGGAGTAGAGGAAAGGATTTTCTTCTTTCATGATCACAGTGGGGTATGAGTTTGTTTAATTGGGAGCCAGAAGGGAAGCTATTTTATAATATAAAAAAATATTATATTTTGTGTAGATACCATGTATGTGTCATAATTAAAAATCCCATAGTCTTTGTCTACAGCAAATAAAAAGATATTTAGTAAATTATCCTTTTGTTTATACTTTAACTCCAAAAGTTATTTAGTGAGTTTGCCACATGTGCATTGATTGCCAACTATTTATAGCTAGCTTAATAGAGGAAGTGGCTTAGAGGTCAGAGAACTCAATTTACAAAATTTTTTCACAGTTAATGTAAACAACAGCTATACAAAATTTTCAACAGCACTTGCTACAAATATTTTTGTATTTTGTATAAAGTCTTGGACTTTATCCTATAGTCATCTCATATCCTTATGTCTTTATAATCAAGGCCCACATGTATAATTTTCTTTAAAAACATCACCTTTTTTTCTTATATCAAGGTCTATATAATTAATAATTTTCTTTTTGGACTTTGGTATCATTGAATTCAGAGACAAAATTGAAACTCAGCCACAATAATTTTTGTATTCAATATTCATATTTTTCTTTTCCGTGGTATTTCTAATGTATATTTCTTTGTGTATATAAGTGTCTCCAATAATTTGCAGATAAAATCACAAATAAAATATAACTATATAGGTTTTCCTCTTTATATGTATGATTTATAGTAAATCTTACTCTCTCACTTTCTCAATTTATTTATCTGTCAAACAGTACTGTTAATACTTGTGGAACCATATTTGACCTCATTAAACCAAATTAAATAATAGGTAGGAAAATACTTTGTAAAGAATACAAAAAGGCCATATTGACACAAAGACATAAAAGGGTATTTGGATTTATTTATACATTATGAGTGGTTATTCAATGTAGTGATTAAAAATTTGAGTTTTGGAGCATCAGAGATTATTCTAATCTATCAATTAAAAAACAATAATTTTCTGAACCAATTTTTTTTTTGGGACCCAGCTCCCTTATCTACAAAACGGGAATAATATAGTGTTTACCTCATGGATTTAGTGCAGAATTAACTTAATAACATGTAATTTTACTCACTTTCTTGTCTTCAAAACCATCTGTTTGCTTATGGTTTCTAAATGTATTACTTAAGATTGGCCTCTCTCCTAAACTTCAGACCCAAATATCTAACTGCCTACTAGTATCTACACTTGATTATTTCATAGACATGTCAAATGTAATGTGCCCCAAATGGGGGTCTTCCAGCTCTCCTCCTTATAATCTTAAATCTACTTTTCTACTGTCTCACTCATCTCATTTACAGCAACATAATTTTTTCTAGCTGCATAGACCTAAACCTTAAAGTCATCTTTTAACTCTATATTGAGGTATAATTTACATATAGTGCTATGCTCAAAGTTTAAGTGTACAGTTTTAAAAACTCTGACAAATGCTTATACAAGCCACTTTCTATTAAGACAGAACATTTCCATCACCCCCAAAATTCCCTTGTACCCCTTTTCAGCCAGGAATCTTCACACCCACCCTTACTCCCATACCAGACATAAACACTGATCTTATTCCTAACACCATAAGTTAGTTTTGACTATTCTAGAACTTCACATAAATGGAATCATCAAATGTGTAGCTCTTTCCCTCAGCATAATGTCTTTGAGATTCATTCTTGTTTTTCTGAGTATCAGTGGTTCTTTTTTTTTATTGTCCAGTAATAGTCCCTTGTATGAATATACTACAACTTGTTTTCCCATTTCTTGCTATTATTCTTAACTGGTTTCTTTCTCATATACCTGAAACCTACTTCATTAACAATTCCTATGGCTCAGTCTTCACATACAACCTGAATCTGACACTTTTTCCACATGCACTGCTACCCAACTCATTCATGCCACCACCATCTCTTTTCTAACTAGTTTCTCTCTTTCCCTGCTTGCCTACCATTAGTCTATTTTCTGCATTGCAGCCAGAGTGATCATCTTAAACAATAAAACTGATCACTCCACTGACTTTTATGAAAAATAAAACCTTTTAATAAACATTAAAATTCATACTCTAAGGCCCTCTGTGATCGGGTTCCTGGCTACTTCTCTAATATCATCTTCTACACATCTCCCTCTTGCTCATTTAACTTTAGCAGTGTCAGTCTTTATGCTTAAATAGATTTAATTCAACTCAATTTATTTTCACCTGGGATATTTAAAACCCACATTGAAACCTTGAGGCATTGAGAAGCAACCCCAATTCTTGACCTGACACCTAGTTGTTAAATTTGTCAAGCTCACAGATATTTTCCTGTCTCAGGCCCTTCACGTGTGCTGGGATGCTACACCAATGACCAATGGTCTTTGCATCACTGACTTTTTCTTCTTATTATTAAGACCTCAGCTGCTGAGACCCTCTGCACAAAGAAGCCTTCCCTGACCAGTCTTAATTAAAGTGGGCCCCATACCTACCTGCTATTCTGTATCTGTCTCTTGTGACACTTAATTACATTATATATATATACATATATATATAATATGTTATATAATATATGTTATATAATTATACAAATACTTATATACGATGTTTATTTTTGATGCTTTCTCCACTAGTATGTAAGCTCCATGAAAGCAAGGACTAAATCTGTTTGATTTATTTCTATGCACACACAGAGCTGTCTCTGAGTGATTAAATAAATACATCTCGTTTTTCTTTCCACATGATCATCATAGAGATGGAAGCATCACTGCTGGGTATGAAGTTGTTGGCTCCAGCAGCACATCCGAGCTGCTGTCAGCCATTGAACAGGTGGCTGAGAAGGCTAAAGCAGGCCTTCATAAGCTGTTTCTGCTAGAAGACAACTCTTTCAAAGTATACAGGAAAGGTAATACTGGATTTTCACCCTCTGCTTAAGTTAAATGAATCCTTTAATTAGTAGCTCATTTGTGTCTCCAGGAGGTAGAGTGGAGCTGTTTCTGCTTCAGAATTATTCTAAGATTGACTTTCAGCAGAAAATGGCAGCTGTTTATAATGAAACTCAATTTCAGCTGACTAGTTCAGATCTTTGCTAATCGATGACTGGATCTCCACTATGAACATCGTGGAAGACCAATTTCACTGTAGGCTGTGATTGAAATGACTCAGCTATAGTTTACTGGTATACATGTTGAAATATCTCTAGGACTGATAATATTTCTAAGTCATAATCCAAGGAACCAGGAAAAGAAGGTATATATGCAGGTCTTTAATACTCACGCAGGCACACAAATACACACACACACACACACACACACACACCACTTCTTCAGGTATTTTTTTCCCTTTTACTTCTTTACATTCAATCCTAAACCTCTCCTATGCTACTTTCAATAACACTTATCAGTGAATATTTACTAAGTTTTTAAAGTGTCTCCATACTCAGGACACAGCAATGGGGAAAACAAACAAAAAAAACAGCTCTGTGGATCTTTGATTCAAATCTATTTCTCAAGCCCCAGTCATGGTAAGACTATATTATTAAGGGCCAACTAGTAACTGATCGCAATGCGAGAAGCTTTCAAAGGGGTACAAAGTGGGCTATGCCATCCCTAAATGGCAACTCCCCATCTTTTAAACATATCATTACTGCTTTGTTCCATAGTGGCTTGCAGATTTTCTGGTTTTCTAGCATTCCTTTAAAGAGTGAAAATATTTCACCTCATACTTACTAGTTGATAACCCCACTAAAAGCAAGATTGTTGACACAGATCAAACACCTGCAGGGAAAAGGGCCAACCTGAGGGGGAGCAGGGCATCAGGAAGGAGAAAAAGATGCTGATAGGATAAAGCTGAGCATCAAAGACAAACTTCTTTTACTCTTGAATTTTGCCTGGGTATCGTCTCTGAAAATATGATTTCAAAGCACTGCTCTATGGTTTATACAGAATGGCAGGATATTCAGAGACATTTCCCCCCTCTTTTTCCCCTCTTTTCCAGTCCAGTGTAACAACATTGTTTTTGGATTTGGATTTAAGAATGATGAGTATACTCTTCCTTGTAGCAGTGGCTACATCGGAAACATCACGGCCAGGTGCCAGCCCTCTGGGTGGCAGGTCATCAGGGAAACATGTGTGCTCTCTCAGCTGGAAGAACTGAAGAAGGTAAAGCATTTCTACCTAGCAGACTTGCCCTGGTTTTGAGTTTCACAGTGGGCACTTCCCAGTGAGCATGGCTAAGTGGAGGGTAAAATATATCAATTTGTCTTGTTGGTAAGTACAAAGAATATGAGGGTGACATGAGACCCTGGTAAACCCAGGGAGTATGGGCATGAGTAGGAGAGTCTAGGTGGCAGTTGAGAAGGTCAGAAAATGTCAAACTTGATAATTTTAGTGGGAGAGGTACTGCAGAAGAGTAAATCAATGCTATGATAGATGGTAAAATTGCAACCACGCTGGCCTCAGAAGTCCAAAAAGCCTGGGAATCAAAGGTCCAAGTGAAGGTGTGAATCAGAAGTGATACATTTAGTGAAAGGAGAAACTAGGGCAAGGAGTGGGTCAGCTAGAGGTGAACCATATAGAATGACATAACTGCAATGGATCTTAAGTGTCATCTGGTTTACCAAACTCCTTCTATAGTTTAGAATATGAAAGATTAAGGGGCTAATAATAGTTCCCACAGGTAGCAATAATGTTGAACAAGAAATATGGCGGTTTGACTTCCTTCATGTAATGCTCTCTTTGCAAGGTTCAAGTACTTAAGACAAGGCAGATAGATGGAGGTGAAGTGTGAGGAAATAGAACTCAAGTTATAGAAAAGGACTCTAAGACTAGTTCACAGAAATTGTTCTGCAAATAGATCCCCATACTGAGTAGAATTTCTGTTCCAGCCAGAGACTCTGCTATTATAGTAGGGAACCTCAGAATGGTATTTGTCAAAGGACTGTGGAATGTTCAATTCTCCTTTTCTGGACTTCTGTTTTCTCATCTGTAAACTGGGAAGAAGATTGGACCGGATGGCTTCTGGGGTTTATCCTTGCCCTTGCCTTCTTTGGCTTGGTTATGGACATGGACCATGTCAATGTGAAGGCATGAGGGTGAGGGCAGGCAGATTCCAGGTGCCCCAGGCAAAGAACACTACTGTTAGCTAAGAATAGCAAAGAGAAAAACACTTGAGATCTGAATTCCTAGGTTGACTTGTTTTGATCAGAAAGGAATATTCCTTCTTGGCTGCCTTTCAAGCTAGCCCAAAGCAGATGGGAGTTTCAAGGAAGAAGTAAAACTCTAATTTCAGTGACAAAGTATAGCCAGATCTTCATGTCTGTCTCTCTATCTTTCCATCCTACAAGAATTGTTCAGCATAATATAGTGGATATAACAAGGTTTAGTGCCAGCAGACCCTGTTTTACCACTTCCTCATTAGGTTCTGTTTGGAAAGTCACTGAATCTCATTGAAAACCAGTTTCTATATAATTAGGATAATTAATATAAAAATGCCTTTTAAAAAATCTCATCAAGTGTCAATTTTCTTACTTACAAAATAAAAATAATATGGCACCTTCTTCAAAGGGCAGCACAAAGATTAAATCAACGAATCCTTGGTAAAGCATTTAGCACAGAGTAACAGCTCTCGAATACAGAAAGCACTGAATAACAGCCACTGTTATTATCATTGTTATATAATATCTTATATTATAAAGCACCATACAAATATTAATGATTTGTGGCCAAGAAATAAGATTTAAATTTGATGAAACACAAGCATTTCATTGTTTTTAAAGAACTAAACTATTTTTATTCCTAGAATTTCAGTGTGATTGCAGGCAATGCCACCGAGGCAGCCATGTCCTCCTTGGTGCGAAATCTTTCAGTCATCCTTCAACAAGACCCTTTAATCACAGCTGGAAATCTGGCTTCAGTGGTGTCAATTCTGGGCAATGTCTCGTCCCTGTCACTGGCAAGCCATCTCAAGGTATCCAATTCAACGATGGAGGTATGATCCACCTGTGCTGGAAGGGCCCACTTTATTATTATTTTTTTTGTTATTTAAAAAATTTTTCAATTACAGTTGACATTTAACATTATGTTAGTTTCAGGCATTCAGCATTGTGGATAGACATTTATATAATTTATGAAGTGACCTCCCGAAAAGTCTAGTACCCACCTGGCACCATACATAATTATTATATTATTCTCTACATTTTCTATGCTGTACTTTACATTCCCATCAATATTTTATAACTGTCAATTTGCACTTCTTTTTTTTCCCCCACTTTAATTCCATGCCCTCCCCCCACCCCATTTCCACCCCTGATGTTACTGTTTTCCCCTTAAGAACTGGATCTCTGAAGGTGGGGTTTCTCCTTTCACACACTCTCGCAGTGTACCCAGGGCCTGGTGCACTCAGGACCTGGCACCCCTGTCAATTTGTTAATATCTTCACCTTTTTCACTTAGCTTCCCAGCCCCCCTCCCATCTAGCAACCATCAGTTTGTTTTCTGTATTTATGAGTTTGTTTCTGTTTTGTTTATTTTTTTAAATTCCACATATAAGTGAGATCATATGGTATTTTTCTTTCTCTGTCTAACTTATTTTCACTTAACATAGTACCTTCTAGTTTCATCCATGTTATTGTAAATAGTTAGATTTCATTTTTCATGGCCAAGAAATATTCCAACTTCTTTATCTATTTGATTGTTGATGAACACTTAAGTTGTTTTCATATCTTGGCTATTGTAAATAATGCTGCAATATATCTTTTCAAATTAGATTGTGGATTTCTTCAGATAAATACCCACATGTGGGATTGCTGGGTCATATGGTAGTTTCATTTTTAATTTTTGAGGACCCTCCATACTTTTTTCCATAGTGGCTGCACCAATTTGTAATCCTACCAACAGTGCAAGAGGGTTTTAAAGGGCCTACTTCAAATGCTCTATCTCACAGTAAGAATGACAAAGAGCTGAGTTGGTGGAGAACTATTGAAAAAGACCAAAGAGCTATGTAACAGTGTGTGTGAACTTTATTGCTTCCTCTGCAGTATATAAGGAACTCATGGGATCAATTATGTGAGTTCAAAACAACAGAAAGAGGCCTCGAGGCAGGCTGGCTCAGCAGCACCTGGCTGAGAGGCAGGAATGAGCCTCTGCAGTGGATGATACTGTATGGCAAAGGTGCCAACTTTTTAATATCTGTTTGCCACCTGCAGTTATTCTTTCCTGGGACCACAAACTCTGACTTAAGTAGTATATATTTTAAGGACTCACTTTTTTTTGACTAGGAAATTTATGCTTTGGTTTAGATATTTAAAAATTAACTTAAAAATTACACAACTAAGACTAGGTCACTAAAAGAAATGCAAATAAGCAAAAAGAAAAATAAATGATTGGTCATCTGGTCACCCTAGAATAGCCACTGCTTATATTTAGGTATTACCTCAGTGCCTGAAAGAATGAGATGTGACACATGTAGCAGGTGCTCAATAAGTATGTGTTAAATATCCTTCCAAACATTTTAGATGTATGCATTTTATATTATAGTATATAATACTTTGCAAAATAAGATTATATAATGTGTAATGTTACATAATCACACAATTATACTTAACTATATAAGGTAACCATTATGTCAGAAATGACATTAAATATAAATAAGTTAAATTCCCTGAATCAAAAAAAGATGCTCAGATTTTTTTTTTAAGTTTGACCACATGTTGTTTGCAAGAGATGATTAAAACAAAATGACAAAAAGATCTGAAAATTAACGAGCAAAAATGGAGCAGACAAACACAGACCAAGAGAAAGTAGAGGTTCCTGGAGGCAGTAGAAGAAATGAGCTGTGGGATCCTGGGCCAGAAGCCACAGAGGGCTCTTAGGGAAAGACTCAGCCAAAGTGACAGCCACTTGCAGTAGAATGCCTGGAAACCAGAGCCTTAAGCAAGATAGAGAGTTATGAGGGAGAAAATGGCAATTTTCAAGGACTTGTTTGGAAGGAGAATCTCTTAAATTAAGACTGACCCTTAAAACCCATAATAATCCATTATTTCCTTGTTGCTTGGGTCCAGTTTTTATGGATTTAACTTTATATTCTCCTCTAGTAAACAAAAACCATAAATACACGTGAATTAAAACTTGAATGTTCATGACGTGAATTTAGAACTTCTGTTGCTAGCAAAACAAACATAGCATGAGAAAGCAGTTAAAAGTAACGTCATGCTCTTTGAGCTGCAGACTGAGTAGTAATGCAGTCATGTTTACCATCTCAGGAGAAAGGAAATGCACACTGCTGCAGGCCAATTGCAGGATTTTTCCTCATCCATGCTGAAACCCTGGAGTACATATGAATGCCCTCTGGTGATCACCCTGGAACTTCCATGATTCTGCTGACCCAGGTTCTTAATTCAAAGCTTCCACTTGCAGAGCGACTGAGCTGAATTTCGCTGACCAGTTTTAATGTGATCCTCAATTGAGCCAGTTCTCAGGGCAATTTTTCTATACTTAGTACCAATGACGATCCACTGTTATTCCTCTTACCAGCTTACTTAAAATGCAAACTGATTCTCATCCTTTTATTCCAGGATGTCATCAATATAGCTGACCATATCCTTAATTTATCATCAGTAACCAGTTGGACAATATTACTACAGGAAGAAAAGCATGCCAGCTCACAGTTACTGGAGACACTAGAAAACATCAGTGCTCTGGTACCTCCAACAGCTCTGCCTCTGAATTTTTCTCGGGAATTCATTAACTGGAAAGGGATTCAAGTGTCCAATAGCCAACATAAGACAGGTTACAGCTTTCAGACTGAAATATTCCCCCCAAATGCCTCCACTCCCATCAGAGGCCATGTGTTAATTGGGTCAGACCAATTCCAGGGGGCCCTTCCAGAAACCATTATTAGCATGGCCTCACTGACCCTGGGGAATGTTCTACCCATTAGCCCAGATGGAAATGCTCAGGTCAATGGGCCTGTGATATCTACGGTTATTCAGAACTATTCTGTAAATGAAATTTTCCTGATTTTTTCCAAGATAGAGTTAAACCTGAGCCAACCTCATTGTGTGTTTTGGGATTTCAGTCATTTGCAATGGAACGATGCAGGCTGCCATCTAGTGAATGAGACTCCAGACACGGTGATGTGCCAATGTACTCACCTGACCTCCTTTTCTATACTAATGTCACCCTTTGTGCCCCCTGCCATCATTCCTGTTGTGAAATGGATCACCTTTGTGGGACTGGGCATCTCTATTGGAAGTCTCATCTTATGCCTGATCATTGAGGCTCTGTTTTGGAAGCAGGTTAAGAAAAGTCAAACCTCACACACACGTCATATTTGTATGGTGAACATAGCTCTGTGCCTCTTGATTGCTGATGTCTGGTTTATCATTGCTGCCACAGTGGATACCACAGAAAACCCTTCTGGAGTCTGCATAGCTGCAGTGTTCTTTACACACTTTTTCTACCTTTCCTTGTTCTTTTGGATGCTCATGCTTGGCATCCTGCTGGCTTATAGGATCATCCTCGTGTTTCATCACATGGCCATGCCTTTGATGATGGCTGTCGGGTTCTGCCTGGGCTATGGGTGTCCTCTCATCATATCTGTCATCACCATTGCGGCCACACAACCTAGCAATGACTACAGAAGGAAAGATGTTTGTTGGCTTAACTGGTCCAATGGGAGCAAACCTCTCTTGGCCTTCGCTGTTCCTGCACTGACTATTGTGGCTGTGAATATGGTTGTGGTGCTCTTAGTTCTCACAAAGCTCTGGAGGCCTGCTGTTGGAGAAAGCCTAAGTCAGGACAACAAAGCCACTGTCATCCGCATGGGGAAGAGCCTCCTCATTCTGACCCCTCTGCTGGGGCTCACCTGGGGCTTTGGCATAGGAACAATGGTGGACAGCCAGAATCTGGCGTGGCATGTTATTTTTGCATTGCTCAATGCATTCCAGGTGAGAACAATAAGATAAATTATTATATTGTCAGGTAATTGGAACAATTATAGAGAGCTGATATTGGTATGACTACTCTAGCGGCTACCTCATCTCCCTGCCTTTAAGGCCAAAACTTGCTGGAAACAGTGAGAGCAAAACAAACAAACAAACAAACAAAAATAAAAACAAAAGCAAAAAACCCCCCAAACCCACACACATTTCCCCAACAGTTATTCTCATACTGAAGCAAGATATTATACTTTTTCAGTAATCCATCTCAGAATTTTAAATCCGTTAGAGTTCACATAGCTAATGTTAATCCCTCTTGTTGCTAACTCAGTCCCCTTCTCTTGTGTAGACCTCTGTAAAAGCACACAGGGAAAGGGAAATAAATCAACAACAGTTGTTAACTCTGAATAGTGCAAAAAAAGTTCCTAGAGTGCAATAGAGTAGAAGCTGGCAAACTGTAGCCAGCACTGTTTTTTAAATAAAGTTTTATTAGGACAGAGCCACACCTATTCATTTGCATATGGCTGTGACTGCTTTTATTTTACACCAGCAGAGTTGAGCAGTTGCAACAGAAATGGTATGACCCTCAAAACCTAAAATATTTACTATCTGGCCATTTACAGAAAAAGTTTGCTGACTCCTGCTGCAAAGAACGGGTTTTACATGCCACAGTCAGGGAGTGTTCAGAGACTAGATGGACAAAGTAATCCTTAGGTTTTGATGGTTCTGAAAGAGAGCCTTAAATCCTGGTTCAATGACAATTTGCTGGGTCACCTATGAACAATGAATCAGGGAGGCAGTTGTTAAACCTTTGAGCCCAGGAATTAAATAGGTCTAATTCAAATATGTTTTGTTATCAACTGTTTGATCTCTAACAAATTACTTAATCTCAGTCCCTCAATTCTCTCAGCTGTTAGATGAGGACATTATTACCTACATCATAGAGTAAGTATAAGGATTAAATGAGATAATTTAGCACTTAGCACAGTGCCTGGCATGTAATAAATGTTCAGTAGGTATCTCCTAAAAGCAGCTGGTTTTCCACCTGCTTCAGCATACCGAAGAACATTTAGGTGGTGGTATAGATGGCAATCATGGACAGCATGCACATAATGGGGACAGATTAAGGGAGTCTCTGTTGAGAGTAGGCTGGTGGTGATATGCTGACTGAACAGACACCAACAGGGTGTTCTGACTGGGAGGAGAATTGCAAGGTCCAAGAAAACATCTGCCAACAGTTCTCCAAGGGCTGGACCTAATGGAAAGGATGTTGATATAGGTCAACTCCCTTTGGTTGGCCTTAGGGCTGGACTTCAGTGACTGTTGCCATCACAGATGCTTAGTAAATGTTTGTTTAATGCCTATTCTTAAGAAAAGCTAGGATATAGAAGCAAATGGAATTTGTTTTGAGTTTAGGATGACACAAAGGGGAAGATGAAGCTCCATATGTGTTTAAAACTTTTTTCGCTCAATAATTTATTTATACATTTAATGAAAAAAATTCTAAATGCTATGTGTTACGCCAGGCATTGTGGAGGTCACATAGTATCCTTGCCTTTAAGAAGTCCACAATCTAGTAGGGAGACCACAAGAAAACAAATTCAATGTTGGGTGATAGAATGCAATAATATTATATATAAAAGCTTTCTTTTCTGGAAAAGATAATACGCGTGATCTATTCCTTTTTTAAAGGGTTTTTTCATCTTATGTTTTGGAATGTTCTTGGATACTAAGGTATGTGTATTAATTTCTTTCTTTATCTCCTAACCCAGGAATCTAACCCTTCCCCATCAGTTCTGGGGCCCTTATTCATCTATAAGAGGCTGGATTATGGATACATTTTTTATAAAATTCTGTAATTTTACAAAAGGCGAGCTCATCAGGAGACCAAGAAACTAAACTCTCACTGCCTATATTAAGCTATATAGAACTAATCACAACATTAGAGGAAAATAGAAAAATTGTTTTTACTTTTTCTATCTTAAATTATGATTTGACAATTATTCAAGTGCAAAAGTAGTTTTCTTAGGGGTGAATTCTTTTTTGCTCTTTTAATTTATTATTTACTTAGAATATGCTAAAAGACATATCTATTTCTATATTTCTATAGTTTTATATAGTAAATGTTAAATAGCCTCTAACATTAAATTAAATTTCTGAAATGGGTGACCAATGTAAGTTAAAGATAAAAGAAAAAAATTTAAAATAAACTCATTTTATTATTTTTCCCAAGCATTAAGCAATTCTGTTGAGAGAGGTAAAGACAGTAAGCTAATAGATGTAAAGTTTGTTTTAATAAGAACATAAGAATGTTTTATAATTAGCACAATTATTGCACATGCACAAAACTCCTGATTGCAAAGAAGCAATTTGTTGCTCTCGATTGGCCTAAATAATTCTCTCATTTGTACAATTCACATGGTTAGGAAATTCTTCACTTCAAAGATAAACTTCAATTTAGCAATTATTGCCAATTACTAATGTCTAGAATCTGAATCATTTTGGCTTTTGCTACCCTTGTTTTTGTTTAATTCTAAATTTGCTTAGCGGTAAAGAAAACAAAATAAATCTTTTCATTAGATACCCATGCCTATAGTTTATTAGGTGCTTCCAGGAAATACAACTGTTAAGTAGCAGTTTTAGTATGCAATTTTGTTCTTGATTTGCTTATGTGTGATTGTGTATGTGTATCTCAATATTTTTTTGTTTTCCTACAGCTGCGACAACTGCTGTTCAACAAGTTGTCTCCTTTAAGCTCTTTGAAGCAACAATCAAAGGTAATTATTTCCTTCTGCTATGGATCCAATGCATGGAGTTCCAGTTTTCCCTTTTTCTTCCTATACAGTCTCACAGAAAGATCGCTTTTGGGTAAAACCCTTGAGTTTCTGCCTCCAATCCATTTCTAGTATCTGGCGTGGTGCGCAGCACATAATCAATATTCATTAAGGAACTGTTGAGTGAGGGAGTTAATGAATGAAGTAATGAATGAGAAGTCATGGGAAGCTTCAAGGATGCTCAAGCATCCAGGGCTGTGGGTGCTCTTGTGAGTGAAGACCTTAGAACAATATTGTTTGCTTTAGTCTGACTTGTCTCCCAGTATCTAGAGTCAGTAATGCTTCTTTTTCTGCCTGTCTTTTTGGATCTCCTATAGACCATTTTTCCATCACTAGAAAAGTAAAAATTGAGGTCTTGGCTAATATACAAAATGATCTCTGAATTTTCTCTCTTAAGCTGGTATTATAACCGCAGTTTTAGTTTTAAGTCTATAAGCTGACAAGTTCGTCTGGAAACAGAGGATTTCTTTTTCATTCTTTGCCACAAAAGTGCAATCCATTTAAGGAAAGTATAGTTAGAAATAAAAGTACTTGCACCCACATTCTGTATCTTTGTTGTTAATTTAGACTTTTGTCTTTTAGTAAAACACTGAGGGCTTTTCAGAAAGTGTTCTAAAGCAGAGATTTCTGTGTTTGATAAAAGTCAACTGACTTAAGTGCATGAAAACCAACATGGATGTTGAATATTTTTTTACAAGGGACAATATTACCTTCTGAAGTGAAAAACAGTGAAATAATTAAACACCGACATTAAAAAATTATCCTGAGCCTGCATCTCCCAGTAGAGGGCTCTGCTATGGATTGAGGGAGCAGTGTGGCTTTCTATAGAGCTGTCCTTATTTCTGACTAGGTAACCAATTAGTACCTTTTGGTTTCAATTTTCTTAACTGTTAAAAATAAATGTCAGACTGGTTACTCAGAGCAGAACTTCTAACATTCTGTGATTTTGAATTTCTATCTTGAAGAACTAAAATCCTTTGAATCAGAAAATGTGAAACTACCAGATCATTTGCTACTCTTAAGAAAAGAGGGAAGCTACCATATATGTGACTGCATTAAAAACAAAACAAAACAAAACAAAACAAAACAAAACCTTTAGTTAATCAAGTAAGACAGGACACTCCCCATCCTACAAAGTAAGAAGTCAGAATTTTTCTCAAGTGCAAACCAGAGAGAGGAAAAACACCTAAAAGTAAAATAATAATAATTAATAATAATAATATAATAATAATAATAATATAATAATAATAAATATAAAATAATAAAAATGATAATAATAATAATAAAAAACAAAGCTTCCTAACACTGTTTTATCTCCTTGTTTCTAATGCAAATTGTTGACACTTTTCAGAAGGCAGAGGTCAGTGAGGACTTTAATCTTTTGGATTTGAATCCTCGCTCCATTTGCATTTTCAAACCAAGTGATAAAGAAGGGATTTTGTTTTCTGGTTAGATGGCTTATTTGCTTTAAAACAAAAGTACATTTGGCAGAAGATGAGTAGTTGTAATTTTCTGAGGGTGTTTGAATAGACAAGCAAGAACCTAGATTACAGTGGTTGAGGAATGATGAGAAGAAAAGGAAGAGATAACATTTGAGATGAATACTCTTGTCAAGATTTCCTCTTGTGATAGAAAAAGCAAGAATTTGTAACCAGACGCAGACACAGGAGTCACAGGGTAGAGCTGAGTTGCCAAAATGTGAACAAGTTCATATGTTGAGAAGGATGAACCAGCAAAGAGAAAGTTTGAAAACACATGAGAAAGGGAAGATAATTGACTGGAGAGTATTCCCAAGAAGTCAGATTGAGTGGCTAGACTGCAGATGGAGGAAGCTGCTTCTTCCCTGGACACAGGAACTTTCATGCTGGTACAGATAAAGCAACATGTACAGACTAGGGAATGATGTGTGACAGTTCAGACATGGATACTTTTCTTTTAAAGTAGGAGACAAAGTGATTTGCTGAAAGATGGCCAAAGGGGTGGTGAAGTAGGGATCTTGAAAAGACCAGTGGAAGTTTGGATAGTTTGCTGAAAGAAATCAAAGCAAAAACCAACAATGTTCTTAGCAAAGACCACCCCTCAAACTACCATAGCACTGTGGGGATCCACAATGAGGTCTCTCTCAAAATCCTATCCCTGAAGAGGGCTCAGGGCCCCTTCTTGGCCCTTCCATTATCCTTAGACTCATTGTCTGTAACTCATCACCAGGAGGCAGACTCTGATGACTTCTACAGACTCCCCCTCCATAGAGAAGGGGTTTATTTATTTTTAGTTCCAATGACTCAGGTTCAGCTATTTAAGCAACAATGCAGGCCCATATAACCTTACATGCCAGAGATACTGCTTTTTCCCAGATCATGCAGAGTCCTTGAGTGTGTTGAAATCTAAGGTACTTCTCTCCAAATGAAGCAGGATGCAGTTTAAATCACAATGAAGAATAGTGCATTATATAGATGGAATAAAGGATTGCTAATGACATTGAGAAGTCGGTGGTCTATGGCCATGCCACCCTGAACGGGTCTGATCTCTTCTGATCTTGGAAGCTAAGTAGGGTCAGATCTGGTTAGTACTTGGATGGGAGACCACTTAGAAATACCAGGTGCTATAAGCATTAAAAAAAAAAAAAAAAAAAAAAAAAGAAGAAGAAGAAGTCAGGAAATGTAGCATATCACCAGAAGGACACTATTAATGTTCAAATGACTTGTTTTCTTTTGTGCAGCAAAATTCATCAGATTTCTCTACCAAACCCAAAATCCCAAAATCTTTCAATCCATTGCAACACAAAGGTGAGTTACAATAAACAAAAGGTAGAAAGAGAGAATATGAATATGTCATATTGTCACTATTGGGGCTGGTTGGAGTTTGGTGTTGCCCAAGGGTAGTGGGTAGGGAGAGGGATAATGATGGTGCAGACCTGTAGTTAGCATTTTTCCTTGGTTCTTCCTCAAATGACAGCAGTGAAGAATCACAGGTCATTGAGATTTAATAGTTTTATTAAAAACGTATTTTGGAAAGACAAAGAATGCCCCAAGGAGGCCCATGGAGAAAGACAAAACATGTCCCAAGGAGGCACATGGTTCCGGTGCTATAACGGAGACAAAGAGGCCAAAATGACTATAAATGGACAAAAAGGGAGGGGAGAGCCCAGAAGGGCAAAAAGAGCCCAGAAGTGAGAATATTTGCCTTACATCTGGGCCATGATCACTGTTTCGAAAGGCATTCTTAGGTGATTGGCAAGTGAGGTCATTTCGACTGACATCTGATTGACACTAGGCAATAACTTTGCCTAGTGCTCATGTGCGTACCCAGAACTCAGTCTGTTATAATTAGATTTATGCACTTTCAGGCATAGTCATGATATTATAATGATGGCATAATGAGGCTGAAATTATGGGCAGTACTTTCTGCACATACATTTGTAGTTGGTTTAGGCCAGCAACTTTTATGGTCTTTGTGCTCTAGGTTTTAGGGTAATTTATAGCCCTAAAAGGAAGGTATTTCTGGAAGGTCCTTAAGGAAATTATTCAAGGGAAGTTTCTATGGTTACAGAGCTGGGCCTTTATTCCTTTGTTCCCCTGTTGCTAATGTCTGACTAGCTACCTAACAATTAGACTAATATCAATTGAGTCCTTATTAAAGAATTGGCTCTTCTTGTGCCAGCTGCTGAGCAGTGGGCATGGGCCAGGTGCTTGTGCCCTGATGTTGGACATATCCTCCTCCCTGAAAGGTTCTTGGAAATGGAGGAGCCACCTCTGCTACTGGTGAAAGAGCACTGCCCTCTCTGCCTATGACATGCATTGTTTCTGTGCTGTAAGTTGGCCGTTGCTAAAGTCAGTGATATTCAGTTCCTAGAAGACTGATATTGAAGCACTTTAAATAGTTTCAATATTCCTGGAGGAGAAGGGTGCACGCAGCATCGAGGTTGAGGAAGAAATATTGCATTACAAGTTAAGCTGAAGTCCTACTTAAGTGCTTGCGTCCCATTTTACATTAAATTACATTTATACCTTATTTAGGGAAAGAAATAGGTAACTCACTTTAGATTCTAATAAAAATTATTTGAATTCTAGATAAAGTTCTCGTGCCTAAACTTGAAAAGACATACCCTTCCCCAAATGTTTAACATGCTGATCCAGAAGCCCTGGGTCCTGTTATCACCTCCACAACCAGCCTGACTGCTTTTTATGAATCACTTTTTTCTTTCTGAATTTTGTTATGTATCAGTAAAATTGAAACCTAAGAGATCACTAAGGTTTCTATCCAGCAATAACATTCTGTGATCTCAAATCTACATTATTTCATCTCCCAGCAATATATGAAAAATATGGTGCTTCTCTTCTCAAGTAAGAATGTGTGACAAATCCAAGTCTCTATAGCGCTAATGAAATGCCATTCCTGTCGACTACATTCTAGATCTTTCCCTACTGTCTTTCTAAAACTATCCTGAGTTGTGTAGAATTGCACAGGCTTGTTTTTATTTTGGTCTTATGCTTGATTCCAACTCAGCAATAACTCTTATCCCTTTTTTCTCCTCTTAGGCAATTACGCATTTTCTCATACTGGAGAGTCCTCGAATGATATCATGCTAACTCAGTTTTTATCAACTGAATAAAGCTGGGAACCACAAAATCAAGGAAAAAAATTTGGAGCAACTTGACATTTAGAGCTAACTGCCAGTGAAGAAATCAGCTCAATAGTAGATGGAATTTTTTGATTTAAAAGTCTTGGAATAAAAGAATGGGGTGTCAGCAGCTTCATTACTGCCCTCTTTATCCAAAACGAAATGTATTTATTTCCATGTGGTTTGATTCAAAGGAACTGCTACATAAATGTAGAAGACTAGGTTTTGTTGGAAATTATGTCAGTTAAAACAGCCTCTCACTGCTACAAACTCTGATTTCATTTTTCATAAAATGGCATTATTCATGTTCATTTCCAATCATCTGGTATTGGAGTAAGACAATTTCATGAAATAGCCTCAGATAAATTGATGGACCATGATTACTTCTTATCAAAAAGTCATTGGTGTAAATTTCCTAGAGAAAAGTCATTTTCCTCCCAAATTTTCCAGATGTATCTTATGCTTATTTTTGCTTTTTAGATTCAGTTATATAACTTTGAAAATTAATCAGAAATAAAACGATAACTTCCATTTCAGATAGCTTGGTAGCCATTAGTCAGGAAGTAAAATGATGTAATTTCATATCTAATATAGTATTTTTCAGTTTACAAGGCACTTTTGTCTCCAATCCAGAGAAGTGAGGTGTGTAAGCAGACCTAGTACAGAGAGGAAAAAATGAAGACATAGCAAGGTGAAGTGACTTGTCAATGATTGTAAAGTCATCTAGGGAATATTGGGGATTTTGAAGACTTTTGATTCCTAGTCCTTTTCTAAAGCCCCATAACAGCCATGAAAATTACCTGCAGCCTTAAGAAAGCTTTCTTAAATTAGACATGAGGTTCATTACTTCCAGAATTCTCCCTATATAAGCAGCAAATTGAGGGAGAATTTGATTGTCAACTTCCAAGGAAATACCCTAAAACATTCTCTTTTTAAGTAATAATTTTATAGACCTTTCTGGAAGTTATTTCCATGTATAATCAGTGCTACTCTTGGATGAGATACAGAACAGCAAGTGAAGCAACATTTCACTTCTATATTTCCACTCCCTTTTTGGCTCACCTGAGTTTCAGCCCTGCAGTGCCCAGAAATCAAAGCTCTTTGGTTCCTCCTTATTGCCAGAGTCTCTTAGAAGTTTACATTGGTAGTTTTTAATACAAGAGTTTCTTTCAACGGGAATTGTGATGACGATGACGATGACGATGACAATGACGATGACGATGGTGGTGGTGGTGGTGGTGATGGTGATGATAATGAAAAGAAGTCAGAGAAAAAGAACCAACATTTATAGAATTCTCACTACGTGCCATACATTAGTCTAGGTTCCTTGTACACATTAACTCATTTCATCTCCACAATAAGCTTGAGAGGTGGGGAATATTAATATCCCTGCGTTACGACTGTAGAAACTAAGGCAAGAGACGTTAAATAATGTGAACAGGGCATGTGGATGGCAAATGGCCATGCTGGGATAGTAGTTATGGATGTTAATTACTTTAAGAAAAGGGCTAGCAAATCAAACTAGAAGAAATTGACATCATTTATTTAATAGTAATTAGAATCCTAGACTGTCTGGTCTGTAGGGCATCACAGGCATCATCGTCACTATTTTACGTGAAACCTTAGTGTCCAAAAAGTGCCACTTAATGTGTCTTAGGCTGTAATCTGCACAGTCATTTGTGGGACCCCTACTGGGTCCACCCACCTTGGCCTTCCTCTCTTGATCTGGCTCTCACATGTCCATATTGCTGCTTACAGAATCACATTGGTGAATCCTCACTCCTGGGCCTATCCATCATGGAAATGCCAATGCCCGTGCTATGAGTTATGATCCCAGATGTTATTAAAACTTCTGGTCCTCATAGCATCAGAATGGTTCTGAGTAGCTTTCCTCCAGTCTCTGCCTCACTTCATCTGGATAAACCTATAGTCAACTGTTCTATCAGGCTAGAGAGGCCAGGTGTGAGTGTCAGCACTTAGCAAAAAGTAAGCCCATAGAGGTTGGACTGTCCCTGCCTCACATACTCTCACCAATCTCCTACTGACAAGAGCAATAAGATATGAATGCATTTTCATGATGCCCATATAGGAGTCACTGAGAAAGGAAGGCAGTAGAGCACATGGATTTTGTGCCAACCATGTGGTGATCAAGCCACATTCTCTGTCGCAAAATGTCCTATTCATGGCAGTGTACTATCTTCAGTCCCATGGAAACACTGAAATTTCAGCAGACATATTCAAATAAGACATGAAACATATTTCTGAATAGGCTTTTTCAAGAGTTACAGAGTCTTAAAAGTATCTGTTAGCCTCTTGGCATGAACAGCCTTCATAATATGCAAATAAAGAGAGGAGAGGGAACTTCTGCTTAATGGTGGCAGATTAAAGCAGCATGCAAACAGCAAATTAAAATGTAAAGTTCCATAAGGCACCAAGAAGCAGAACACATAAAATGCCAAAGTGAAATGTTCAAAAGATATGACTATGGACAAGTTGGTTCCATACTCCACAAAGATATATAAGTCAAAAGGGAATTTTATGAGAAATTTCTTGTAGAAAGTTGCCCTAAGAGCTTTCTCATTCCATCTACCCCCAAAGGTGAGAGAAGAAATGTTTGTACCCTGACCTCAAACCTAAAGAGTGAAATTTTCTTAGCCTTGCATCAGGTCACAACAATTAAAGTACATGGCTGACTGGGGTCTGATGCTTGCCTGGAACTGAGGCCACAGCTCTGGAACTCTGAATGAGACCAGCCTGCATGCTTTGAGTTTATCAGGGCAAACATATATGTGTGTTTTCCATGGATCACAATGAGATAAGCAAGAGAGAGACTAAAGAGACAATAAGGGGTTGTCTTGGGTACTGTCTAGTAGGGCCATCCAAAGTGATGGAAGATCTTAGCAGGAAGCTCTAGGTGAAACAAGATTAGGGAATGAAGAAGGAGTTACAAGTGGCCACTTTGAATGCAAAAGAATGTGCATGGGTTAAAGAAAGTGTAGGTGGGAGAGGTCAGAGATATGGAAATTTTTGAAGAATTCTTGAATACACCCTCTTTTATTATCTAGTTATTACTCAGAGAGCCCTGACATCAGATAAAGGAGGCCTCATCTAAAAGACAAAACTCCCTTCCTTGGGCTTGGAGAAAGGGCAATCAGAAACCTCAGTGCCCAACGTTAGGTAGAAGGAGAGTGAGAAGATCTGAGCAAAAATGTCAACCAACAAAGGAAGATATACTATTATGAGCAACCAAGGCAAAGCAGGACTTAGTTGGGGGAGAAGAGAAATTTAACACTACGTTATCTGTAGTTTTTATTATTATATGAGACTGGGCATCCTAATTACCAAACTAAGAGCATGTTAGCTATTTAAAGTGACCAAAATGCTGCTATTACCTGAACATATTTGGGTAATAGCTGGAATAGATCTGGTGAAAGGAAAAGCTTTCACACTGAATAAATTTTAAGGATGATGAGAGACAAAAAAAATGTGCTTAATCACATACTATATGCCATGTTTGTCTGATTATACACATATTCACCTTAACTTCCTACCAAAGTGCTACTAGAAAACAAGAAAATAATGAAAGAGAAAGAGAGAGAAAGAGAGAGAGAGACGGAGATTGAATGAAGTTGAAATAGTTTCTATTGCTGCATAAAAAAGATGCCACTTAGTGGCTTAAAACAACACACATTTGTAATCTCACAGTTTCCATGGGTCAGGAGCCCACGTACAGCTAGCTGGGACCTTTGCTCAGGGTCTCACAAGAGTGTTACCAAGGTGTTAGCTGGGATGCATTTTCATCTGGAAGCTAGAATGGGAAAGAATCTACTTCCAGTGCATTCAGGTCATTGGTAGAGTTCATTTCTTTGCAGTTGTGGAAATTAGAAATTTGGATTTTTGATGGCTATTGTCAGAGACTACCTGAAACTCTTGAGGCCACCTACACTTTCCTGTCTCATGGGATTCTCCACCATGGCCACTTATATCATTAAGCCTGCAAGAGGAGGGAGTCTCTTGCTCCAGTCGGCTTTTAAGACAGGGATGTATATAATACAAGGTAGTTGGGGGAGAGACATCTCATAACATTTGTCATATTCTACTGTTAAAAGCCAGTCACAGGTCCCAGTTGCACTCAAAGATATTATAGATGAAAATACACTCTCAATTATGATCTGAATATCTATGTCTCCCTCAAATTCAAAAGTTAATATCTAATCCCCAAGGTGATAGTAATAGGAGGTAAGGTCTTTGGGAAGTACTTAGGTCATGAGGGTGGAGCCTTTGTGAATGGGATTAGTGTTCTTATAAGAGAGGCCCCACAGAACTCCCTAGTCCCTTCGACCACATGAAGACACAAAGAGAATTTGGCAGTCTGCCATCTGGAAGAGGGCCTTTACCAGAACTCAATGGTGATGGCACCTTGATCTTGGACTTTCAGCCTCCAGAACTGTGAAAAATCAGTTTGTTTTTATAACTCACCAATTCTACGGTATTTTGTTATAATGGCCTGGGATAGACTAAGACAATATCATTGTGAAATTTCAAGTCACAGATTAAAAAGGAAGATCCAAAAACTTTCAGAGAAGAAAAAATAGGTTTTACATAAAGGTCCAAGTCAGAATATTATCAGAACTCTTCACAGCAACATTGCAAACTAGATAACGGTAGAGAAAGCCTTCAAAATGTTGAGAAGAGATGATTACATCCAAGAAGCAATTAAGTATGAGGAAGAATAAAGACATTTTCAGATGCAAATACAATCATTAATTTTTCTTGCAATGCTTTCTTTCCTCAAAGCTGTTGGGAAATGAACTTCACCAAATATGGCTATAAACCCAGAAACAAGGAGGCTTGGGACCCCCAAAACAAAAGCTACACTAGAAAAGAGAGTTGAGGGAACCTCCAGAGTGGGGGTAAAAGGAGTTGCTAATCAGACAATAGCCGTGGGGCAAGTCCAAATGGGAGCTTGCTCAAGAAAATGAAAATGATAGGATATCTAATGTATTCAAGTATTATTTGAAGAGATTTACATACTTGGGGGTGGGTTGGATATGCAATTTTGATAAGAATACAGAAATCCAAGTTAAAAAGAAGTGTTAACATTGAATAAAAACAAAATATTATGTAGAAAATTAAAAACAATTAACATACTACATAGCTCACCTATAAATAGCATATTCAGCATAACAATAATATAAAATAATTTTGACATAATGAAAATAACAACAATATAAGTATATTGGGAAGGTGGAGAATAGGAGGTATATTTTGAGGGATGACAAAAGAAATCTAAATGTTCAGTCTTTGTTTTTGGAAATCAGTAGAACTGAGAGGTCAAGAAATAGTATAATCATGTTGTTCAGAAATATGAATTAATTATCAAAAGAATAAATCAGTTAAAAGAGATTGTCTCTGAGAAACAGGGAATTATAATTACTCAGCTCTTGAAACTACATCCGTGTAACTACGGTTAAATATAAATAAATGTGTGTGTGTAAATTGGAGAGAGCATGGCGTATCCTAAAGTTGGAATTCCCCTTGATTTCATTTGCTTGAAATTGCAGGCCACACTGCTCTCTAAGCATATATGGCTTCTGTCAGCTGCTTCAGGTCTTTGAGATGCCTATGAGATCTCCAATTTGAGATATTAAGTTGGCAACTGGGTATACAATCTATTCGTCAAGAGAAGACCTGGTCTAGAGATATACTCTTAGGGTCATTATGCTTTTAACAACAGAATATGACAAAAGTTATGGGCTGTCCCTGCCCCGATTACCTTGTATTATATACATCCCTGTCTTAAAAGCAGACTGGAGTAAGAGACTCTTCTTGCAGGCTTAATGATATAAGTGGCCATGTTGGAGACTCCCATGTGACAGGAAAGTGTAGGTGGCCTCAAGAGTTTCAGGTAGCCTCGAGCCAATAGTCATCACAAATCCAAGTTACTCGTTCCCACAACTGCAAGGAAATGAACTTTGCCAATGTTCAAATGAGTTGGAAGTGGACTCTTTCCCAGTCCAGCTTCCAGATTAAAGAGTTGGTGCTTAAAGCCATGGGACCAGATATCACCTCCTGAATTCAAGAGGGAGAAGTAAGGCGGTCTGCGCACTGAGCCAGGGAACCCCATCATCTAGAGGTAGGGAGAGGAGAAGATCCAGTAAAAGAGAATGAGAAGGAGCAGCCTGTGAAGTTAGTGGGAAACCAAGAGAATGTGGTGTCCCAGAAGCTAAGAAGAGCATTTTAAGAAAGATTTCAAGGGTAGCAACTGGGTCGAATACTGCTGAGAGCCAGGGAAGACAAAGTTCCCAACTTGCTATCTCAGTTTGAAATGTGAAGATCATAGATGTATGAATATAATCAGCACTCAGCAAGAAATCTCACTGTTGGAAAGTTTCACAATAGAATGGAATCATGTTTAGACTTTGCCTGGCCTTTTATCAAATTAGTTCTTCCAGATCTGTAACTAAGTATTTTAGAAAAATTAATTAAAATTTTCTCATGCTTCCAGAACAAATAAAGAGGCTAATAATCAATCCACAACATCTAGATTGTTTTTCAGACTGATGCAGATTTCAGTAAAAGCCCCAAATCTATTTCCTTCCAAATGATTCTTAAATGGAAAGACAATTTGTCTTTTTTTAGAAGACAGGAGAACTATGCTGTACTTACTTTTATCAAACTTCAGGGGGCGAACTCTGACCAAGTAACAAATCTTGGACGAATTGCTCAAAGCTTAAACACACCTGAGATCCACTCTGAAATTTGGGGTTTTGCAACATGTTTTAATCTAACTATTCTAATTCCTGCTGTGTTTTGGATAGCGAAGAAGAAAAAAAAAGATTCGAGAGTGAAGAACATAATGGCTCTGTTTTAAGACAGCAAACAATACCACTGTTTCCTGGGTTTATGTCCAGGGGTGCTAGTGAACAGCGAAGGCTGTTTCTAAGCAATGCAGGCATTAGCAGTGGGATTTCTACCTGCTAGAAAACCAGTGTTTTATTTACATTTCAGTGGCATTAACGGGCTATACTTTGGGTACTTTGGTTAATTCAAATACATGGTGCAAACTAGATTGGGAGCATTCTGGATTTTTTGAGGAAATAGTTTGGTAAAATTTTTTTACAGTTTTGTCATCCACAAGACACATTTCAATGACTGAGTTACCCAGACTCTTTACAGATTTCATTTTGTACCCAAGGTCTAAGGGTAAAGGGAACAAAACAAAACAAACAAACAAACATAACATGGTGGCTGCATTTAGAAGAGGGACTTACTATGCTCTCAAAGGTCGTCAGGAAAGATTAGGGCTGCTTGCACTTTGCTTCTCAGCTCACACCCTGTGGCCCAGGGCTTGCCTTAGCACACAGTGTGATTTGAAGAGAAGAGTAGGAGAGGAGACAGATTATTGATCCCTTCAATGTTGCAGTTTCTGTGTGAGACTCAGTGTAGATTGCCTCTTTTGATCCTTGAAACAACACAGTACGTTGCATATTTTTTGCCCCTTCTGTAGATAAAGAAGTCGGGGCTCAGAGAGTTTGGGTGACCTGCCTATGGTGAGAATGAACAAGAGGGAGGAGCATCTGCTCAAAAGTGCTCCACTCTGCCTCACTTTCCTTGTTTGAAAAGGCTGCAGCCTCACTCCTCACAAGCAGCAACAGTTCCTGATATTTCATGAATAGAGATTTATCCTTTTGAGATAAATGTTGGACCCTATGCTGTCTTTTAAAAGAATGCCATGCCTAACACGTTATTTATCTCCAGATTTTCCTGATAACCTGGGAAGGAGGGGGGAAGGACTGGAACTTGAAAAAAGAATGAAAATGATAAGTGATAGGGAAAGAGTCCCAGAGTTCATTGATTACTACGGATTCCCCCAGAATTGGTCTGCATTTTATTTGGCTTGATTCTAGCTTGCTGGGCCCAGATAGCCACCTATGGAGTTGGCATGGAGGCTTCTTTCTAGGATGGAGTTCTTGGGAGGCCTGGCTTCTAGCTTGCCTCAGTCATTTCTTTGCATTTCAGTTTCCCATCAGTAAAACCACAGGTCTGCTTTCATTGCATAAGCTCAGAATTCCCTTTCAGTTCTGACTTTCTCTGATTCTGTGTCTCTTCATAGGTAACACCCTGGGAGAAGAGAAATTTATCGCCAAAAAGTACCAGCCCAAGTGAATTTGGCAAGACCTTATCTTGCTGGGTAGGAATCATAGATAAAACATTGCCAACAGCTACATTAATGCCAACCAACTGGGAGACAACACCCTTTTGGAATTCTGACCTGATGCTTGAAACCAGAGCAGAGGAGTGCCCCAGTTTATTGCCAAAGGACACATTGCTTTTGTGAATAAGGTTTCCTGGTTCTTAGATCTCAGCCATGTCCCCCAACAGGGCATGGGCAAGGCAGCTGTAAATTTCATGACAACACACAGATGGTCATTGCCAAGGACAACTCTTTGAGGTATGAGAGCTTTGCCTGGTTCTGGTGATAATGTGATTTTGTTTTGCTAAAGTAAGCTGGGTAGGGGAGCCGGCCGGGCCTACCTGTCCTCTATTTCATCTGATTGTGGGAAATATTATACAGCCTCCCTCTCCATCAATTTAAAAAGGAATAAAAAAGAAATCACATTCATGAAATTGCTTCCCAAATTTATGTTGACGATTGTTTACAAATTAAAGTCTGTACAACGTGAAGCGCTCATGCCTTGCTTTCTTTTCTATTAGAGCAGTGATTCTCCAAGTGTATCTATCTCCCAACAGGAAGCATTAGCCTGACCTGCAACTTTTTGAAAGGCCAATTCTTGGGCCCCAGCTCAGACCTCCTAAATGAGAAATGCAGGAGTGGGGCTCTAGGACTTCCCGTTTTCACAGGCCTTCCAGGTGACTGACACATGCTCAAATTTGAGAACCACTGACTTAGATGAACTCAGAGAGGGAATGTTCCTGACTGAGAGTGGAGATTCAGATCAGCAGGCTCTGGAACCCCGCCCCTCCCCCCCTGCCTCCTTATGCAGGAGGGTAGAGAAGGGTGGGAGCAAGGACTTAACTTCAGTTTTACTTTCTATTGCCAGCACTTCTGTGAGCCTCAGGAATGGAGAAAGTCTATATAAAGGTGTGAGCAGAGAAGCGTTTAAAGTTGGATGGCAGTAATATAACTGTTAAGAAAGAAAGAGTTTGAAGCCTAGCTCTAACATCTACTAAATGTTTTAGGTTGGTTATATTACCAAACCTTAGTTCATCTGTCAGCAAAGTTATTGTTGGGAGACATGAGAGAAGCGGAAATTCTTAACATACTGCTTAGTGTTTGGTAAGCATCCAACACATGGTAGCCAATAATAACATTAATAATGTAAATAATGAAGCATAAATTCTATATGACATTGTTATTATCTTAAAGCAGTGGACTTAGAAGAAAGACACAATCTTTGGGGACAAGAATTCAAATCTTGATGCTGCTACTGACCACCTTGGACAGGCTATCTTATCTCTCTGAAATTGTAAAATGGTAAAGATGACAATCACCTCTTAGAGTCATTGGGAAGCTTAAACAGAGAAGCAAGTAAAACAGCTTGTTTAGTGCCTGAGTATTATAGGTGTTCAATACATTTTTTTTTCTTCATCTTTTTTAGTGGGAAATAAACCCACATTATCAAGAGTATGAAAGTCAATGTGCTGGGGATTTAATTAAGCAAAACATTCATATTGGGACATTCTATCTGGATAGCTTAGAAAATACCTGTGTAAAGGGAAGGATGAGGACTAAAGGTGGTTGTGAAGAAGACAGGGCCCCTGGTGTCTGTTTCTCTTTCTTGTTCATTAACCTATAGAAAAGTTTAACGACTTTAGACAAGTAGAAAGGAAAATAGCCCAGACAAAAGAAGTGTTTTAAAAACAATACTAATTAAAAATAAATATAAAATAAAATAAAATAAAATAAAATAAAATAAAATAAAAAGAATAGTACTGAACAGTTACCTATCAAAAGAAATTTCTAATGATTTTTAACTTGTTAGTATAAAATAAACTTTGAAGTATATCAAAAAGCATTACTATAACTTCTTCTTAGGACATTTCCAGATGTACAGCAGTCTCAGGTTTGTAAATTCTGGTCTCTTTCCTGCGGCCTCTCCCTTCCTCTGCTTTTTGTTTTTTTTTACGTTACGGAAGACCACACACCAGCCTGAGAAGTCTTTTTCCGGCCTCTCTTCCTTTTCCCTGCCCCGCCACCTGTGTATATCCATTTCCTCTTCCTGGCCTTGTAAGTGCTGGGAGAAGTTATGTAGGTACAGTAATATGCAACTGATTGAGTGTTTAAATGAAGCGAAGTTTAAGTTCTAAGTATAAGCATTAGATGTATAGGAGGTGTGACGATGCGGTAGTGAGATTCCCTAAAAAGAATTTTAGCTTATGTTTATTTATTCATTTGAGGAAGTTTGTATGGTGGGCAGAGGTAGAGAATCCGGAATCCACTTTTGCATTATAGCTCTAACTGAGCCATACGTCCTCCAGCAAGTGATTGAGTGCCTCCAAGGCCTCAATTTCCTCAACAGTAATAAGGAGACAGTGATAGCTCTGCCCACAGAGTTGTTACAAGAATTAAATGAAGTAGGTCATGGAGCAACTTTCCTATATGTTAGCTATTATTACTTTTCACTTTTATTTTATTAGACATATAAGAATATATAAGAGAAAATAAATTTTTTCCTTTATTACACTTTTGCCTACCCCCAATGAGAAATAATCATTACTGAATGCTCAAAACATAACTCTCAAGACTTTATCCTGGCACACCAATGGGACCCACTTTTTATATGTATGTATTCTCCCTTGTAAGCTTTTATTTGATTTTTATTTCAAAAAAATTCACAAAAGAAATTTGCAAATCTTTCATGAGACTGAACCTGGTATGAAACACAGAGGGAACAGATCTCATAACTTTGGAGCTTTGGAGTTATACCTAATTTTCAAAATAAAAACTGCCTTGTTCTATGTGACTACTTCTAGATCAAAGAAAGAAAGAAAGAAAGAAAGAAAGAAAGAAAGAAAGAAAGAAAGAAAGAAAGAAGGAAGGAAGGAAGGAAGGAAGGAAGGAAGGAAGGAAGGAAGGAAGGAAAGAAAGAAAGAAAGAAAGAAAGAAAGAAAGAAAGAAAGAAAGAAAGAAAGAAAGAAAGAAAGAAAGAAAGAAAAAGAAAGAAAGAAAAAGAAAACAAAAGAAAGAAGCGGGGATCTGAATGTATTTTATTTTCTCAGAAAATTTTATACCCTTTTCAAAGCCGCTGATACTGTCATTATAGCAGACATTTAGAAGATTCTGATGCTGGCCTTGAAGGTGACCACAAAAGAAGTGTTAACTATGCACTCACATAGTCCTCCCCGCCCCTCCTCCCATCTCTCTGCCAGCTCAGTAGTGCTTTAAAGTCTGAAGTCAAAATGTTAACTTTGAGATTCTCCTTCCAGTGCAGTCAATAAACCCAGCTTCATGGGTGAAAATACACAGAAGACACAGATGTGGACAATGAGCAATTTGGTTCAAGATCTGACATTGTCTGCATCTCATCAGGGAAAAGAAACTTGAATTCCGGCTTTTCCTTTGGAAACGCTTCTTCCTTGTAAACAAAAGTACATTGTAACATATGGTTTTTATAATAGTCCCAAGTAGAGGAGTGGTAGCAAGGAATCTCAGAGGTAGAGGTCATGCATATCACCGTAAGCTATGGTGCTGCCTCCTGGTTGAACATTTGCTCAGGTACAGGTACATATTCTTTGTGCTACCGCTGACTGAATGTTCCCATTTATCATCTCTTCCTTGTCTAGAAAGAGTCCATTCAAGGCACATCTTATTACAAATCAGTGCCTTTTACACTCAACAAGCCTTCTATTACAAATCTTCCGTGTCCCAGTTACATATCTCAGTATTATATTTTTACAGAGAATATCACCTAGTCCTTCTAATTACCCTCTCAGTTCTATAGTTTAAGGAATAGAGGCCAAATTCACCTAGAAAGTGACAAAAATGAGATTTAAGCCCAGGACTCTCACTCTAAAGCCCATGTTACTTCTGCTACAAAAGCTACTCAAGACTTGAGAATCACAGAAAGGCTGCTGAGGGACAGATTACCAAAATGCCTTCTGGTATCTACGTTCTACTTTAGTTAATGTCTTCCTGTCAGCCTATTAATTTAGCCCTAGCAAGAAATGTCACTGCTTAGTTACTAAAATACTGGCCACAGAGTCCATGGTTAGTGGTTCTACTGCTGGGTCTACTTACATTCTTCGAAAGCTATGCAGCTATTTCAGATGCCAGAAGCTATAATTCCTGCTTCCTCAACCTTAACTCCCACAATCTATAGATAGATAAGAATGTTAAGGAGGCTAATCTCCTAGAAGGGAGAGGACACATTCTCAGGAAGCCAGGCTTCCAGGCTGAATTTTTGAATGGTAAGGTAACTGCTGTCTTTTCTCCCACAATGGAGAAGTCAAAAGGTAGGTCACAGAAGAATCCCCTAGGAATGTCTTCCCTTTCATTCTCATCCCATCTCCAGGAGACATGGGGAATGGGAAATCTATCTAGCAAACACACACACACATACACACACGCACACACACACACACTCACTCACTCACTCACACAGACAACCAAACAAATAAGTAAAAACATTTATTGGCTCTTGGAAAGCATAAAGGCGTGAGGGGGAGATAAAGGAAAAAAGGAGAGAAAAATAAATCATTTATATTCCTGCTGCTACTGACAGCATGTTGTGGAGAAATTACAAAAGATTTTATATTCCTAGAATGAAAAAAAGTGCAGACACTACAGATTACTGCATGAAAGACATTCACCTTCTTTTTCTCCTGAAGAGCTTGAGAGACCACATAAGGAAAAAGACATGTGTACTGGGGAGAATCTTTCTAATTTCTTTAATTTGTCTGAAGTAAAGGGTCAAGGTGGAAGAAGTAGAAAGCTTGAAAGTGCTATTTTCAGAAAACAACTGAAATATCACTGTTACTCTTAGTTTAGAAAAAGGAATAAAATATACTCTTCTTTTTATTTTCGTCATATAAAATGACATCTTAACTCATTCCATATTTTCTTAGAATATTTACCCTTCCTGAATATATACTATAAATCCTGGGACTGATCTTTTCTTTTATATTTAGTTGAAGCTAAATCAAAGGATTTGACTAGATTTGAAGCCATTATGCACAATAAACTCTACCACACATAATCTTCAGAGTGCACAGATGAGACAAGCAAAATAAATACCTGGCTTGTTTGTAAAGGGCCGAACACTTCTGTGACCTTTCCAAATGTGGGTAGTCATGTAAACTTTGGAATGAGCAATCCCACTTCATGCTTCTAGGCCTGTGCAAGTAGCAGATCAGTTTAGAAAAAAACATTTACCCTCACACACTTCTGAAGGGAAGAGAACATTCCTTGAGTTCTTTTGCCTTTACTCTAATGAGGAAATGGGCTTGTATTTTTAGCAAACAGCACTGGCAACCAACTCATTCAGGAAAACAAACATAATGTTAGCCCTGCTGGTCTCCAAAATGGTTTTACTGGGAAGTATATGAGCCTGGGTCTTGCTTGGAGCCTTTTCAGATTCATTCATCTACCTGACAAGAATCTATTGGGTGTCTGCTAGTAGGTCAGGCACTGCTCCAGGCATTGGGGACACAGTGGTAAACAAGATGAAACAGGCAGATGAGGTTTATGCCCATTCGTAACCTATGCATCTCTCATCCATCATGCATTCCCACTTGGTTACAAAATGGTCACAAAGCTACAACTTTTCAGCTTGCCTGGTCAGTCTGTTCTGGACAAGCCAAATGAAATGCATTTCCTTCTTGGTTCTTATTTGTTCTGTGGACCTGTATGTGTGTGCTTGTCTGTGTGCTGTCTGTATTTAAGATATAGACAGATTTTCCCCAGACCTCTATGTTTTGAATGGACCAAAAATGTGGAGCTCAGTTTTTTAACTTAGAAACACAATGCTGACTTATGGAGCACTTGGGAAAATACCTAAGTTTGCATCAAAAATAGCTGGCATAAATGTTATACATCGCAGCTGTGACTGTCATTAGAAATGGAGTGAAAGACCAAATAATATCAGGGTTTGAGGCAGATTCAGTGTTTGAGGAGATGGAGAGTGACATCTTGTTTCCTTAAGTGGAATATACAGATTTTATTTCTATATTTCTACGGTCATTTTTTCCGATGTAATGGTAGTTTCCATTTTGTGTGTGTGTGCATATACCTGCATATAATAAAAAATATTTACAATTTATTCTTTCAATCAATCAATCATTTATTTTTATGGAAAATAAACTCGTATTTTCTATTCTAGTTTATTTTGTCCGTATTTTGTTTTGTTTTGCTCTACAACAAATGGCAAAGTTAAAAGTGATTCTAGGTAAATTACTGTGAAATGGGTAAAGATTAAGTGTGGAAACCTAGGAATCACTGGAGGCATCTCCTTTAGGTATCGGTCCTGTAATTCTAAAGTCTTGAATAGCAAGGTACTGTGCCTTTTGAGTATGAGAGTTGAAAGGGGAACAAGTGGTCAAATTCCAAAGTAAATAGGAGGAAACAAAAAGATTATTGGGATTCTAAATCCATAAGTTGACAAATGCCTGAGTTCCCCTCCTATTACCCATTCTGCGATCTGTTCGTAGTGTTGCAGATTTTGGCCTGTGTACTTGGAAGAACCAAGCAGCACTCAGCAAACTAAGAATCAAAGGAGGTTTATTTATACTGGCGGGCTCAGAGGAGTCACTCTCCAGAGTCTGAGCCCTGAACAAAGGCAGGTAGGTAGATTTACACATTGATTGCTTTCGTATACTTGGTCATCTTCTGTTTTGCATGTGGGAAAGGTAGTGTTTCAGGGTGAGGAGGTTAGAAAAATTCCTTCGGGACATGGTACCATCTTAGGTTTCTTTACATTTCCCATATCAGTGTCCTGAAAGGTATAAGACCTATGAAGAAAAGAGAATTCTATGACAAATGTCCTACATGTAAGGCTCCAGCTAAAGTAAACTCTCCACTGATTATCTAAATTTCTAGACAAGGATACGTGCTGGAACACTTTGGGTTTTCATGGGGTGAAAGAACACCTTTGTCATATATGATAGTTTATCCTTTACATGTTTCTCTCTGTCACCAGATTTCCAGTACTTTGAAAACAAAACCACATGCCTCACTCATCTGCAGAGCCCCATTCTTAGTGCAAATTCTTTCAGGTTTGTTCACTAAGTGAAAGGACGAAGGAATAAATTTAATAGGCAGAGAAATGGAGAGAATCTTTTACTGATAAACTGTCTTCTCTCTACAACTGATTTTTCAAGGTGAATTTTCATTCTTCAATTTTAACATAATAACTACAAGATTAAAGGTAATAGATGGGAGGAGGAGCCTCCACTATTCTGTAAGAAAATGCAGAACCTGCGTGAGGGAATAAAAAATACATTTCAAGAAAATTAAATGTTAAAAATTGAAAAAAATTATTAAAGCAGAAGAATGTGAATATGTCATTGGTTATCTGAAAGACATTACACACACACACACACACACATACACAATTTAAAAGATATGCATAAGTACAAGCTCTACAAATTTCCCCATGTTGAAAGTTTCAAAATATAATTTAATGAGCTATGTCCGCTTTCATTATGCTGTTATTCTATATTTAATTATATCAATCTCTTGTTTGGGGTGTCTCTATAGTAAAAACCTTAGCCAAAGAGAGTTTTGGCTTTTGACTTTGGCTACTGGAAAGTTTTCTCTTGGCTTTTTGAAGTTCCTGCCTGATAAGAGTGTCTTTTTTTATCATAGGGTCCTGTGCCACACTGGACAGTGGAACAATGTGACATGACAAGCTTTAGGCAATGCAGTATCTGCTTTATCATAGAAGAGGCTGTAAACTAAGTAGGATATGCCACACAATCACACAGGCAGTCAGTCATGCCTATGTGATTGAATCTCAATAAAAAACCTGAATACACTAGAATCAGGTGGCCTTCTCCAGTTAAACATATTCTGTGCATATTGTCACATATTGTTGCAGGGGACTTCACACTATCTCTGATTCTACTGGGGAAAGACAAATGGAAGCTCCACGTTTGGAATTTTCTAGAACTCTGCCCTATGCATATTTTCCCTTGGCTGATTTTAACCTGTATTCTTTCACTTAATAAATCATAACCAAAAGTATAACAGTTGTCATTGAGTTCTGTGAACACTTCCAGTGAATTCTCAAGACTGAGGGTAGCCTTGAAAACACTCAAACTCTGCAATTGGTTTTAGAAGTAAGTGTTTTTGTGGATTGTACTCCTTAATGTCACAGGAACACTGATATTTCTCTTTATTCTAAGCTGTCAATGATTTTTAAGTGAAATACACATTTAAAATACCATTTTATAGAATAGAGGAAAATCATATAAAGTTTACATCATTTGTAAGATGCATTATAAAGGTTAAATGTTAAAGTATGGCTCTTAGGGTTAAAAAAAGGCAAATTGTTTCAATTTTTATAATGTAAATTATATAGTATGCATATCTATCTGTATCTTTGATCACTTCCTTTCATTAGATTCATAAAAGTAGGATTAATTGGTTAAAATCTCTGCACAACATGCTTAAGAATGTGAAGGATTTGGATGTGCACCATGAGATAAGGGAAGGGAGGGAACAGCCTTTCAGGTGGGCCAAAGAAAAGAGGTAAATGCTTGGAGGCAGGAGTAAATAAAATTTTTTGGCAGGTGAATGAGAGAATAATCTGGTGTGAATGATGTGAAATCTTGAACAGATGAGTATTTGAGGAAAAGGATAAGAAGGTATATCCCATTACAACAGTGAAATTGTCTAAGGTGCTTAGAGGCCTTCGGGGTAGGAGATATTGAAACTCTCAGGTCCTCTATGAGGCTAGCTGCTGTTAACCCTCATTCCACAATGGATGTGAGAGAGTTGAAACTCCTATAAAAGTCTAAGTTTAAAAGTTGGTAATTTCAGAGCACCCAGAGGAAATAGGTGGCAAGCAGATCATATGTCATATAGGCAGAGTCTATACTCAGAAGCTTCTTAATGTAAGGGGACTTAATAAGATCTCAAAAATTTTATAGTTCTTATACAAATTTTGAAACAATGCTAGGCTTTCTTCTGAGAAATAATAGTAAAGAAATGATTCTAAAATTTGCCATGAGACTCATTGATTCCTTTAATGGAAGCTGCCAGCTAGCTCCTTAGCTTCTAGGATAGGTTTTTGCACATAGTGATTACTTGATAAATGCTATATTAAGTAATAAATGGATGAATGGGTGGATGGATGGATGGAAACTATTACCCAAATTGTAGGCTTGGTATCAGGGAGGAAATATTCACCTTCCAAAAGCCAAGTGTTCAAACATTGTGATATTACCAAAATTCTTTTCTAGATAATTCGGAAAGATTGATGGAAATTACAAAAATATTTGAAAGTGCTCAATGGGCCTAGAAAGGGACAGGGAAAAGATGTGTGGCTTTCTAACAATTTGGTTCATCCTTAAGGATAGTACAGCCCTGTTTACTGCCAGTGCAGCCCAGGAAACAATTCTCCTGAGTGTTCCTTACAGGACCAGCTTCACAGGTACATGGATGTTGAAAAAGAATCTTACATTCAGAAGAACCCATGCTTAGTTTAATATTCTGCTATCATTATCTTCAAATTCGTTGAATAAGAAACTCACATTTTCATTTTGCTCTGGGCTCTGCAAATTATGCACTAGGTTCTGGCTCATATTGAGAGTTGATCCTCCCAAGGCTTTACTGATAAGAGCAACTGAAAAAGCTGTCATCAGTGGCTGAACTGTTAACAAGCGTGTCAAAGCTGATGTAACCATCTGAAGAAATAGGGTCTTCAAAGCAGTTTTCTTTAACTTACATTAATACTTCAAAACCTACTAAAGATTTTTTTCAATCTCTTTCATACCCTGTCTCTTAATATCCAGATGATTTCTGCTTTGTGCTTATCTAGTTTTGCCTTCCCTTTCCTTCTTTCTTAGAGCTTTTAGTCTTTTCCTCTTTCAGAGGTCATTTCTGCTTTCAGAATTCACTCTTGCCTTCACTACAGGGAAGAAAACTATATTAAAAACTAAATTTGAATTTATTAAAAGAAATATTGCTGTTTCTCATTTTATTTTTTTAAATAGGTAAGTTAGTATTCTATATTTCTATGATTCCACAAACACTTCAATTGTGTATTTTTTATCGTATGGTACTCAATGAAATTTTTTGCTCTTTAAATTTAGGACCTGAACTAAAACAAAATTACAAAAAACAAGCAAACAGAAACAACAATAAGCATTCTAAGCAAAACTAAACAATCATAATTATTGAAAAAGATGTTTCATTTTAGGTCTCCAAATATAGATTTTTCAAGAGGAATATATTTATTAGGAGAAATACATGCATATTATTTCTTTTTTATATTTGGTGTATATCTTACCTCTTTCTAAAAACAAGTTACTTAGAGAATAAGTTATTAGAGATATGTATCAGTGTTCTATCGCTGCATAATGCATTACCACAAATTTAGCTTAAACCAATACCCATTTATTAACTTAGTTTTATGTGTCAGAAGTCTGGTTTGTCATGGCTGGATCTCTGCTCAGGCTAAAATCAAGGTGTCAACTAGATGTATTCTCATCCTTCTCTAAGAAAAAGTTGGCATTTTCCTGCTGGCTGTTATTTGGGAACTACTAGTAGCTATTTTAGTTCCTTTCTCAAGGGTCCCTTCCATCTTACCATCAAATCTCTCTGACTGCCTCTTTTGTTCCCAGTTGAAGAAAACTCTCTGTGTTAAGAAACTTCTGCCACTAGGTCAGGCACACTAGAAAATCTTTTTATCTGAAGGCCAAAATCTTTTTCTCCGTGTAAAATGACCTAGGTACAGAAGCACCAGGGAGTGGAGATCATGGTGGCCATCTCAGCATTCAGCAACAATGGCTAGACTAGTTCAGAGAAGGACTCCAGAGACACATAGATGTACAAAGACTGTCAGTGTAAACCAGAGATGCTCAAAGCACAGTTCAGTAATTAGAATCCTTGAGAAGTGTTTTCAAAATAATATTAAATTCTAATTTTCCTTTTTTATTCCTGTTTTCTCAGGTGTGTGCAATGACATTTTCCAAAGGCTACGTGGCTTGTGATATTAGCAGAGATTGAATACAGAAGCAAATAAGAGATCCAGTTATCTTGTGTTAAAGGCATAAAACAGGTTTGCAAGAATATGAAACAATGCCACTCTCATCATTCAATTTGTTTTTGCTTTGGAAGGCATGATTATTTTTTCATACATGAAAAGTTATTTTACTAATGTGTAATTACTAAATATATAAATATTTAAACAATTTTTTATTGAACTCCCAAATTGGTTAGCTTAATAAATATCAGAAGTACAATATAACATAAACATAAACAAAAGCTTTAATTTAAAAAGTGTGAGAAATGTTAGTTTCAACAAACAAAATGTTTTGAACAAAACTTACTAGGAAAAAAATGTATTTTATCACATTGTTTTATTTGGATAGATAGACTTTTTTTTTTTTTCTTTTTCCACTATTAAGCATTATGGAGGAAAGAAAAGCTTATTTAATTGAGTTTTCCAGAAGAGTAACTTACTAAACACTCCCTCACTTGATGAGTCAGGGAATAAAAATATCATCAGACTGCACTCTTCCTGGGAGTTGCAACCCTGAGATCCAGGAAAAGATAGTGGAAGAACCACATTTAAAACCCAGGTCAAATTTAAAGTGCTTCTACTTTGTGTTTTCACATAACCAGGGAGAAATACATTCTCTTCCCAAGCATGTGAGTCCCATAACCAAAATCTCAGTCTCGACAGAGGCTCTGTCTTCTCTCTTGTTTTCATGCAGAGCTCTTTCGCTCGACTATGTTTCAAAGGATTTGAGAAGTGATAGCTATGTGAGGGCTGTGTGCAGAATACAACTGCATTGTATAAGGAAATGACATAGTTTTGTGACACAGGAGCGACAGCATGGTTCAAATATCAGCTTTATTGCTTACTAACTTGACTGTCTTTGAGTAGGTAGTTAACTTCTTTAAGCCCCAATTAAAATATATGTATTATTGTTCACCTTAAAAAGTTGTTATGAGCATGAAATAAGAAAATACAGTATATGTGAAGTGCTTATCACAGTCCCTGGTACACAATGTATTATAACCATGATAACTGTAATGATTAATATCAAAAAAATATATGGAGCATGATTTTTCAATTTGTGTCCATAAATATGCTATTCCACACTGCAGGAAACTTATTCTTAGTATTTTCCACAAAAACTAAGTATTTGCATCTCTAGGTCTATTTAAAAAGTAAATGATAAATGGGATAACAGTAGCTAAAAATATGAAGCATCTGTTATGTGCTAGAAACTAATCTAAGAACTTTATATATATTAACTCATTTAATCTGCACAACACCTCCACAGCAGTGATATACAATGCTTATCCCCTTCTTATTGATGAAGAAACTGGGACACAGAGAGGTTGAGAAACTTGCCCAACGTCACATGTACAATAAATGGCAGAGGCGGGGTTCACCTGATAGGCAGCCCTCTTTCCTTCTGTTCACACAATTCAGTCTACAGTCTTAGTTTTGCATTCTTGCCAGGTAGAAAGAAACTTTCTAAAGTTAGGACCTGTGCCTTACATCTATGTTACCTCTTACAAAATTGGAAGTACAGTAGATAATATTTGTTTTTGAATAATTGCCTTTATCTTGATGCTATATTCAGATTATAGTTTAAGAGAGAAACAGGGGCTGTTTTTAAAAAAATGTATTTAGTAGCCCCAATAAGTGATTATCGAGCCTGTTTGACATCTTTAAACTTTTCTCTGATACTTTGTCCATATATTTCCTGCAACCTCATTCTATTATGATACTAATTTATTTCACCCCCGATGTTTGCTCACCATCATAATGCACATTCCTCTCTTTTTAAATGATATTTTTCATGGTCTCATTTCCTGTTTGGCTTTTCTACATCTGTTGAACTAGACACTCGACAACACCCAAATGATAGCTGACATGTCTTCTGAAATAAAACATCGGAATCCATCCTTCAAACAAAAAAGTCTGCCTTTATGTTTTCAACTGCATATGACTAATCTTAAAAGGAAGACCTAGTTCTCTTTGAGTGTTTGTTGCCCTATTTTTTTTTTCAAATATTCTGCAAAAGGTCTCAATTTCTGGCAGTGTCCTCCTTCTTAATGCAACTTCGCTTTTTCTTGTCCTTGAAAATTAGCCCTCGTAGATTTGGTAACTCCATCTTTCTCTCCAACTGCTAGCTCCCAGGAGACTGGCTATAAAGCATCAGAATAAACCAGTTTCATCAGAAAGTGTCATGGCCTTCTACTGACACCTTCTATTTAAGGCACAGGGGCTATATTGCTGGGGTTAAGACTGGGTACGAAGGTTCTTTTGTGACTTTTTAATCCGGTTTTTACAATGGGGTTTTAGAACTTGACGTTTTGTTCTATCCCTCCCCCTTTATAAATGGGATTGTTCATTCTATGCTGTAAGCACTTACTTATCTGCTCTGATCATCAATTTTGAATTAGGTAAATGAGAGGGTTGATATCGGATGCCTTTGTCATTCCTAAGAGAGTGTGTCACCATCTCATTTGTCTTTGGGCTGGCAAAATGATAAAATGTCTAAATTAGTTCATGGATTTTTTTTTGTTGTTTGTTTGTTTGTTTGTTTTTTTGGTGTTGAAATCATACCCAAATTATCTCACATATTTTTCCTTCACACTGTAAGACTAGCATAAGGACTGCCTTCTCCAGAATGCCTGGTAGTCATTTTGATCAGCATGTGCATGTGATTGAAGCGGAAATAGAATATAGGCAAAATTAACCTGGAAATATCCCTTCCTAAGATATAGACCGCTATGTAAATACCCATATTGACAGGTCATACTGGAGACATCCTATTTCATCACTTGGGAAGTCCAGCATGGCCAGGGATTTCTCGGGGTTAGAAATGGTGGTTGCGTCCTAGTTGGTATCAGATGAAGTTGCTGACTTGCATTTACGGGCTATGTGATATGAATAATGTAAACCTCCATTCTAAAAACACAGTGTGGTGTGAGTCAGAGGAATATGGGTACCAAGTCATTCGAGGAAATGACTGATTCCAATCTCCCTTCTCCAAACCGACCCTACCCTTAAAATTTGTGGAAATTGGAATACAAGTTGAGGCTCACATTATATATATGTTTTGAAGTTATAAATCAATCAAACAAACAAACAAACAAACAAACTGTTAAATAAAATGTATTTTATCCTTCTTCCTTAACCAATAGACTTTCACAATGGCCTAAAAGGGCATTAGAAAATTGGAAAATTTTCAGATTCCTTGAAGTTTTGTGCCAGGATGTGGCAGTGGAAAGAGGTGTCACCCTCCAGCTATACCTCTCCTCATAGGACTGAAAGGAGAAGTCCATTCAGAGCCCATGCTCCCCCAACTTCTAGACTTTATCTAGAAACTCCCTGCCAACGATCCCAGTTTAATTTTCTGGGCTTGTGTGGACTTTTCCCTTGGAATAGACTGAACCTCTGGTTGCATACATATCTCTATCCCCAAAGGGTGCCCAAAGGTGGTTGTTTATGAGCTGTGTGGGTAGAGCTTAGATGTGAGAACCCTACACATAGGGATGTCCATACCTCTGTGCATGAGATCCCTGGTAATGCAAGAGGCAGCCAGGTATGGACACATGTAATGTGTGAGGTTGGGGAAGGTGCCTCCTGCTCAGATCCACCCATCTCTGACTTAGTAGGAAGCCTGTGTTGATTGAGTGGGGTGGCAGGCAGAATCTCTCAACTATTTAAATTATTTCTCACTCTTTTACTCTTTTGCTGATAGTGTATAGTTGACTTAGCTTAAATATGTTGTGAATACCCATCTGGCTAGGCAGAAGGCACAAGAAGTGGTGCCGGTGGAGCCTGAGATGTAGGAAACCTTCCACAACCTGACTGAGAGGAGTGAGATCTCTCCTTACTTTCAGATTCTGTGCTAACATCTTTTATCTTGGCACACTGAGAAGGAAGCCCTTAGTAGTGATACAGACATCTGTGATTCTTTCCTGATCTTAAACACCAAATTGGATCCTCCTATTAAATTCCCTGTCTCGGGAAACATCCTCCTCCTCAGTCCACTCAGTCCCTTTAGCTAGCTGGGCTATTGTCTTCAACTCCTTCCTCTTCTCACTGTGCTTTCTCCCAACCAATCTGCTAGCAAATTCTTTTGGCCTGGTAATATTTCTCACATCTGCTCCATCTTCCTTTTCTCCAGTTTGGAGAAGAACACTGGAGATGAGTGTTTAAGCCTGGCATAGTCTCAGCCCAGGGTTCTCAAAATGAGGTCTAGTGGTGACTGGTAGTCCCCGAAACAGTCAAGGATTGAAGAACAGCTCAAGGTTACAATGCTCTTCTTTGTCTCATTGCCTTTTACAGGTGTGTTATACTGTTGTTTCTGCAAATATTTTCTATTATGTCAGAACTGTGTGTGATGAAGTCATGTGTAAATCATACAAGATTATAATTGAGGACAGACATTTAAGATCTTTCACTTTATATGTAAAGCTGTGTACCATGCTGTTTGAAAGTCTCCCTTTCTCAAACTAAGAATGTTGTATGAGATAAAATAACTTTCAAAATTTTTACAAAGCCCCAATGTATGCATAATCTACTCTTTTATAATTTCCCTTTCTGCGCGATACATACATGAAAAATCAATTTTGTGTTGGTCACAGCCTTATTTCCTGATGGCTTGGGTAAATATTTGCCTTAGTGTTTCAGAGAGATAGGAGTAAAGTGTTGAAATAAATCTATCATTTACCTTCAATGTGACTTGCTCTAGTAAATCTCAAAATGTTTGCTTTCTTGAGACAGGGACTTCTCAGCTCCATCAAGTGATCCACATCTTATCAGATGTCTGTACTTTTGGAGCAAATAACATTGGAGAAAAATATCCACATTTGTGAAATAAGAATGAAATTATGAAGAACAAATTCATTATCTTTCATTAACAAGGTGTCATAGTTATTGCTTTGCAAGATTAGCTTTAGGGAAAGAGATACTTCTACTTTTCCCAGGCTCAAGTTTTGTCCTTTCCTTTCTCCTTCCAGAGGACAGAGTGACCCTCAGCGTGGAAACAAGCAGACCAGGTAGCCAAAATATCTTAGAATATCCTCATTTAAACAAACAGGAACAAACACGTTTAGAGAGAGTTTCTTTTGTTTGATGCTGCTGTTCCGGTTGAGATTTTTTAAACAAAAGTTTTGAAAACAAATGTATTTCACAATCTCCCACCCCTGAAAATCAGTAGCCATTTTTTTCTACAGGTGTTTTTCACTCCCATGAAAACTGAAAGATCTTTTCCTGAATCAGCAATTAGATTATTACCCTTGCGCTCCTTAGGAGTTATTGTTTCCCTAAACTCAAGATTCGAATTGTCAGTGACATCAGGCATAACTGTATTTATCAATATAAGCTCCCAAAGTAGACATGGAACTTCTCTGTACATCCAAAATTCTGGATTCTTGTCCAGTTTCTGTCCTCAGTGGGCAATGTGTCTGAAAACCAGTCATTCCCGCTTTCTAAGGTCCATTTTTTTCACCTATAGAGTAAGAGAATTGAACTGGTTTAAAGCACACAGACTGTTCCTTATTCTATATCCTTGGCAGATATAGCTAATCCACCACTGATCTCTTTTCCACTTAGCCCTGAATTAATATTACAATCCCTCTCAATTAAATGCTACAGGCAGCTGCTACCATTTGAGTAACTGAGTAGAATTAGTATGTATGTAATCCATTATTTCTTCAAGGCTAGATATTATGTAAGGGCTTTTCCAATCTATAATCTTTTTTTTTTTTTTAAAACAGAATAAAGTTTTGGAAAATTTTTAGTTTATTCTATGAAACTTTTATTGTACTTCTTAAATTTAAAATATAGTACACAAAGTATAAGCAATCAAAAAAATCTAATACAATAAATGGGTGGATGGAATTCTCACCTTTCCATTTTCTAATCTATTTTTCCCTTTGAAAATGAGCTTAATAGTACTTTACTTGATTAACTCACAGATGTTCTGAACGTTAAGTCTATGGAAATACTTTGGGAGCTGTTAAATGAGAATTATAAGGTATTATTGTCACCTTGCTAATGTCCTCAAATTTGGAAGACTGAAAAACCTAATTAGAATAAATCAGTAATGTTTTATTTTAGTTTATTATCTCTTATTGTAATGCTGAAGGAAAGGCAACTCCCAGTTATTTATGCTTTGTGACCCTTACAACTACCAGAATATATTAGGCTAAAAAGAGTTTGTCTACAAATCTAGAGTTTGAACAATTACTCATACAATGGGGAGCTCTAAAGTAATCCCTCAGAGGAAGATCTATTAGAGCCATAAATTTCTCATTATTTAAGACAAAGAAAAAAATTTTAATGAAAAGTCAATCTGAATAGATGTTAAAATTGACTTATTTAAAAGGGAAGGTTTCCATAAATCCTCATTTAATTTAATCCAGCAAAATATTAGTGACATTGTCTGTTTATAAGATACTATGTTAGGGAAATGGGAAAGATAAAGACTAGAGAGACCAAAACTATGCTCACTAGTAACTCACAGTTTAGTAAGGGGAATGAGAGAAAGAATCACAGAAAAACAAAGCAAGAAGAATGTTCTTCCCTCAAGGTACTAGGATATTCAAAGAGGAAGGTATCTTCTGGTTGGGAGGGGCAGGTAAAATGTTCATGGAAGAGGAAGCAACAGAGCTTGACTTTGAAAACTGTGTAGGTTATCCACAAATGAAAATCAGACTGAGATTTTGAAGAATGAGTGTGGGTGGTTTAACTTGAGCAGGAGAGAGCCTGGGAGAAAGGTGCCTAATTTGGAAGACCATTTAAAAGTTTAAACATGAAATAATGATGACACAAACTAGGGCGGTGTTAGTTGAGGTCTAAAAGTAAAAGACAAATAAGAGAAACTTTGCAGAAGTAAAACTGTTAGAGCTTAGCAGCTGACATCTATCATGAGCTGAAGGAGAGGAATGAGTCAGACAGCACTGTGTCCAGCCAAGAGACTGAAGGAATGGCCATGATCTCAGCAGGGCAAAACCAGGAGGAGGTGGATTCATTAACACATTTGTATAGGCTGAAATACTAGCATAGCAGAGAAAATAAATTTAAAGGAGGTCATTTGGTTTTTGCAAATAAATAGAACTACCACTGCAAAAACTTTTAACTTTTGTCTTAGTCTTTCCTGATAATTTGAATGGCTTTTGTCTTCTGAATGTATTTATTTGCAGATACAAATACTGGGCTGGATCCTAATGTACAGAATTAGAGATGTCCTTTAAATTTTTATTTATGTTAACTGTGCATGAAAGTTTCTGGATATTTGAAAAAGCAGATAAAACCTCTGCCTTCTAACGAAGGAGTTTTTATATTCTAAGTTCAAAGATAAAGTATTTTGATACTACTGATACATGTTTTACAATCCTTGTGCAAGCTCAACTTTGACTAATAAAGATATTTTTGATTGGAAACTCTCAGGCCCTCAATAAAAAGAACATAAATGATGAACCAGAAAAATAGCAATTGCTAGAACTGCATAAAAAATAAAGGCTGACTAAACAGAAAACACTTAATAGTATTTAATCACTGAAATAAACCAATAGGCATTATTAAAAGAATAATATTGTGTCCAATATCTATCTAAGCATAATTATTCTGTTTATGGCAATAATAGAACAATATTTATAGAAAATAATAAAAAATTTCTAGGATTTTAAAATTTGATGTTAAAATGTCCAATTAGATAAACACAGATAAAAAATAATGAAACAAATGATCACTATCCAGAATGAAAAATTTTTAAAGAGATTTTTAATCATGAGTAATAAAATAAAAATAATTAATATATAAACATTTTATATATTAATTATAATTAATTAGATTATACTAGTTATGTCTCTTTGTACATCTACATATATCATATAAATTATTAAAAACTGTTATATGAAGAAATGTCAAAATTTGCAAATTATTAGTTGGCTTCTACATCTTTAAAAAGTAAGAGTTTTGATTTATATGAAAACCTGAAAAAATTTGTATTAACTTTCAACTTTAGACATTGATTTCAAAGTTTGTTGAGAATTGTTCTCAGAAGAACAAACACACAAACAACCCCCCCCCACACACACACACATAAACCAGAATACTCAACATAGGTTGAATTTGTTACCAGGAAACAAGGCGTCCATATCTACCGAAAGATGAAAAATTGGAGAAAACAATAACAAATGTGGTCATTTGACCACCTTTAGACATGTCATGTCAATGGTGGCTGAGTACTATTTAAAGCAATAAGATTTAATTTAGATGTCAGAGGTATCGCCGAGTGAAGTAAAACAGCAATAGAACTTCAGATAAAAAACAACTGTGCTCTTCAGCAGAAAATTAAATTAACTTTGAACATGAGCTGCCCATGTTATTTGGAATGAACTTTATTTATTTGGTGCAATCCGTTAGGCTTATCAAATCTTATAAAAGGTAAAGATCAGAGTTTGGCCATTTCACTTATTAAAGGGTTACAAATGCTCCCCCAAATTTTTTTTTAAAGTTTTTTTTTTTATTTTGTTTTGATTTTTAGTTTTTGAGACTGAAATGGTTTATATTAAATTTGTATTAAAATTCTTTAAAATTAAAAAAAGAAAAAAGTGTTTTTATAAATCAAAAGCAAATGCATGTGACCTGTACAGCAAAGGGACATTCCAATAAAATAAAATAAAAATATATGGAATTTTTAAATTATTCATTTAATCATCTAAACTGCATCACCTGGTCAAGAGAATACTCAGAAATGCACAATAGTAATTAGTTTAAGTTATTTTTGATATTTGCTGATTTATCAGTTGTTTAGAAACCACTGCTTAATACATATTTAATAATATTATCATCACAATAGTATATTTGTCTGGGTAGATAGTTGTATTTTAATTTTGCTTAACAGTTTGTCAGTATGATATTAGTTTGTACATCAACTTGGCTATGTTATAGTACATAGTTATTCAATCAAACACTAATTTAGATGTTGTCCTGAAGGTATCTTGTAGATGAGATTTACATCTATAACCAGTTGACTTTAAGTAGGAGAGATTATCCTAGATAATATGGATGGGACTGTTTCTATCAGTTAAAAGGCCTTTAGAGCAGAACTGAGGTTTCCTGGGGAAGAAGAAATTTCACCTTTGGACTGAAGCTTTGAGTTACTTCTGAGAGTTCATCTGGTTCTTCCTGACTGCCTGCCCTAAAGGTCTCAGACTTGCCTAGCCAGCTCCCTCAATCACATAAACCAATTCTTTGAAATAAATTTCTTAATACATATCTCTTACTGGTTCTGGTTCAGTTCTCTGGTGGAACCCTAACTGATATAGTTAATATAATTTTCAGATATTGTGACATAGAGTTTATGACTTTCCATGTATACTGTTGCTCAGGTCTTCAGATATAAGGACAGGCCTGCAGGCATGGTACTTCTCCCCACAATGTCCTCCCCAGAGGACATTGATCTGAAATGTCTCCCTTTTCTCTTTCCTTACCTTCTCTTTTCTGTATTTATTATTTTTTGCCCTCTGGTGGGATTTTTATTATTCCATTAAAAATCAATATACCTCAAGCTCTTCTTTGAACTCTACCATTCTCTAGCTTTACCCAGGACTCCCATGAGCTTAGACCCTGGTGATCTAATGCGCTTCAGAGGTAAAAGATGGGTGCACAGCAAGCCAGCTCATAAGCTCATACATTTTTATCCCCTGCTTGTGAATTAGGTACTTTTTAAGCTCCTCTATTTCACCCATAACCATTCACCTTCTAGTGCTATTTTGCCTTCCTCTCCAGCAATTCTTTTCCAATTACCCTAGAGGAATGGGTTTTTCTCTTTTCTTTGATGTTAGCAGCCTGTCTCTGAGCACCCCCTAGGACATTTGCATATGGAATTAAACAAAGAAAGTAAAGTTGCTAAAGTGTGAAGGGCATGAGTGCAGGGGTCTGGGGATAGTGCTGGGTGCCTGTTCTTGTCTTGCCCCTCATGCTCCTTTAGTTCAGGCAACTGGGTCATTGCCAGATCTTTGACCTCTCACCTATCTCTGTCCACCTCATCACTTTCTGAATGCTTGTTGGGTCTTGGGCCTGCTCTTCTTACCTATGTTCTCATGATACCTGTCTTTAATCTGCTTCTGCCCCAACCAACACTGTGCCTCCAGTTTCCAAGTCTTGATTTTTTATGGGCTTCCTGAGAGCTGTGTGGTGAAAGGATTGCAGAATCTGGGTCAGATGAAACCTAGTCAGAAATATTAATAAATTAATATTTTCTCAAACTCCATGTATTCTTAAAATATCATCAGTCCAATTTTTGGCAAAAAGAAAATTTTGCTTGTGTTTTAGTCAAAATAATGTACTTTCTTCCAAATAACACTATTATACTTTTAAAATAGAATTATTATTTTTACTAATTTATTTTTCTAAGTTTATTATTTTTTTGAGTCATTGCAATGATATTTTCCAACCAGCATGTTACTGAAAATTTTGTACCCTTAAAATGAAAGATCAATTAAGATCAATATCTATGAACAAACCAATGACTTTAGTGGATATAGAGGGTGGGTGACGGAGGATGGCAGGGATTTTTATTCTTATCAGGTCCTCTAATAATGACAAAGGATCATAAAATAGAAAGTGTGAAGAGTCACTGCTGCTGAGTTTCTGCTATCTGTAATTAGGGATGTTTCATTTTGTTCCATATGACAGCTGAAAAGAAAATTAACATAATGGTAAAATTAAAATAGTGAAGAGAAATACTAGTATCAAAAAAAAGTGAAGCCAAATTTTCAAGTAAAATTCCAAAGTGACTATTTCCCAAAAATGTTCACATCCCCCCTCTATTTAAACTAGTTTCTCTCAAATATCAGACTTCAATATAAAAACATTTTTTATCCAAAACTGTTGATCTTATACATAATTTTATTACTAAGATTATAATTATTTTTGTGTTTTTTGCATAAGGATTATTACATAGGCAGTGTGGATTGTTCAGGAAGTCACTGGTTCATATATTTAGTTATTTTTTCCCTCATTCATTTATTCAGTATTTATTATTGGAGCCAAAACATAACTGTACGTTTTTAAAGCATTGCTAAGTGACCATGACTAAGTTACATAACCTCTCTGAACTTTAGTTTCCTATCAAAGATGGAAGTCCTCATACTCAGCTTTCGGAGTTGTTATCAGTATTGAGCAGAGTATCTCGTACACGATAAGTACTCAGTAAATGACAGAAATTTTTGTTGTTTAAGAATTTCTTTTTCTTAAAGAATATTCTGCATTTTCAAATAAATGATTATGTTTTGGCATAGAGACCTTTTGTGACTTCTAAGCTACCTTTTCCTCATGTCTATCTTATTTCTATCAGATATGGACTTCTGGGGAGGACAGCTGAGATAATAGTCGATAGTAATTCTTTCCAAATTACATTAAAGTTGTATTCAGACTCTCAATGAGGTTGACATTCTGAAGTTAAGTGTTTCTAAACTTAAATAGTTATGAAATTATTTAAGTGCTCAGATCTTGAGATGCTTCTGTCCCTAGTGCTGGGAACAAACCCTGACACAGAGACTGGAATAGGGCTGTCAAATCTTTGGTGATGATGACAGATTTTCTTCCTAAGGTAGCAGAGATGATTAAGAATAAAGCATGTTAAATGAAGAAGATGTTTTATGATTGTTAGAGAGGAATAAAAACATGTTTTTATAAATTCTGGTTGATTTGAATAATTAGTATCTGGGAATATGACTATTTCTGTGAGAAAAAATAAAAGCTTATTAAAGCTGAGAGGATGAAAATCATGCCCTGGGAATACACTGAAAGACTATCTTTGGGCCATTTCAACAATGTTAAACCAGAGGAAGTGGTTTCAGCCAAGAGTTGCCCACACTGTGGTATGAGGGTTTGGTCCAGGGAGATTTTGATAGCAGCTCATTTTTTCTACATTTCTCATTCCAGATAAAAAAGGAGTTGGGGAAGAATACCTCACATTTCCTAAGATGCTGAATATTTATAGAATACATTTTTCCAAATTTCACTTCTACAGGCTTTTTTATCTTCCAGTTTTGGCTTATCTGCACCTATGAAAAAGACTTCTAAGTTTTTTAAATCAATGATAAAAATCAGTCCTCCCTTGTCTTTATTTATCCAAAAATCCCTCTGTCCTCATGCTTTCTATCATTCTCTCTTTCATTAATTAATTAATTTATTTAACAAGTATGTGGCACAAAGAGGGACACAAACCTGGTTAAAAGATGTAGTTAAGATCTTAAAATATAGTATAAAAGATAAGACATGTGTATACTGAGAAGAAAAGATATATTAAGGTGAGGGAAAAAAAAATACTGCTGTTAAAATTGATTAAAGCCTTCTCAGGAAGTAGCATAAAGATGGATGCTTATTTAAAAGATGCCTCACTTGGGTCATTTTTGGAGGTGAAAACTGAAACCCCCTGGCCATTTGGATGAGTGGGTACAAAACAAAAAGATAAATAAATTGCTCTGCATCATGAAGTGAGAAGAATTAGGAATTTACATGGGACCCAGGAGAGAGGGCGAAGGGAGATGTCAGGCTCTGGGAAGGAGATAGAGCCCAGACATGTGATGTAGATGAAGGTGTCAAGAGAACGTTAGACAAAAAAAGTCCCTGTGGAGTGGTGTCAGAGGGACTTTAGGACAATGATTCTAGTGATTAATATAAATTGTTTTCTAAGCTTCCTAATTACCCTTTTTCTTTTCTCAGACCTCAAAGAAAATAAATGTATTCTACACAAAAGCATTGTACTAATGGGGCTTTGGGAAATGAAGAGTGTGGGGTCCGAAGGCAGGAACCAAGAACAATACCTTGACAGAAGCCATTGAATCCAATACAGCATCTAGTGAGGATGGCTCAGAAGAAGTCACCTCTCCCCCACACCACCTTCTTTGAGGACCTTGGAGGAATGGAGGGTGAGAGGACTGGGCTTTGGTGAATTTCCCACAAGACATGCAATGGAAACTCCAGCCAGTCATTTTGCTATCATGTAGAAAAGACTGACATCCTCCCATAGGATTGTTTGTTAGGAGAATTAAATAAGTTAATATATCAAGGCTTGACATACAATAAACTCCCAATGAGATTTGGTATTATATGTATTATTATTTGAACTGCTGGGTTATGAAATTATAAATAGATACTATATAAGACAGGGAAGAGCTGCTAAAGTGATACAGACAATATGTGTTCTAGGATTTTAGTGATAAGAGAGATTACTTCTGGCATTATTTATCAAAGAAAGGTTTGTGCAGAGCTGGACTTTATGCTAGTCCTGTGGACCTGATTGAGACTGTAATGGATGACTCCAGCTAGAAGCTCAGTTCTTCGCAGAAAAGAAAAGACAAAGCTTGTTGATTCATTTGGGTTTGGAACCAAAGTTAAGTAATCGAAGAGCATAGTTATGCTGGAAAGGTAGCCTGGGCATAGACTGGGCGTAGAACGACAATCTAAAGAGTAAAGCCTCTTGATAGTCACTGAGTGTATGCAGCACAGGTATCATGGAAGGATTTTTGAGAAGAAAGTATTAAAATCATAGCAGTGCTTTAAGGAAATTAACCTGATAGTTAATTAACCTGGGTGATAGGTAGGAATGAGAGGAATGAAGGGATAACAAGAGTTAGGGAAGGATTTGTGGTAAATAAGATGGGACACCCAGGGGCTAGAAAGGAATCTGGGGCAGAGGATCCTGAGAAGGGAGGAGGCTTTTCACCCAGGCCTTTGTAATGCATGCTGGATGGTCTCTACGTTTGTTCATTCACTTTTCAATCTGAGATGTCTAATGGCAAGGCCTGGAGTGAGTCCGAGACAAAGACCATTTCTTATCTAACAGGAAAGCCAGAGGTTAGAGAGATTTAGAGCATTGCTCACAAAGCCAAAACTTCCTCCTCTATCTCTACTATAACAGAAAACAAACAAACAAAAAGTTCCTTCAGTGTATTCTCAACTCATACTGATTTGTTGGTAAAAGTGCAACCCTAACCTAACAGGAATTATACTCAGATGCAGAATGCCTAAGTTTAATTTTTAAAAGCAAGTTTCTTTTTACATCCTTTAAATAAAAATAATTTCTTTTTCTAATGTCCTAAAAGACATACATTTTCAAAGCAGGCTATATTCAGATGGGTGTTACAGGTTTTCTTGTGAACTGTATCAAAGAGCATGTGGAGTAGAGGATGCTGAACGGTCAGTACATGTGCAGGACATGGTGGAAAACACTGCACCTGAGTATAAGCCTGAGGACACAGGGTTTCACTTCACATGGAAGAAGTGAGCAAATCTGAGATCAAGCCAAGAAAAGTAGTGCTATTTCATCAAGGATTGAAGACAATTATGATTCTCTCTGGAGTTTTTTTTTAATAACTTTTTTCCCCCATAGTGACGGGTGGAGGATGAGAAAAGAATGTGTTTAATCTGTGACTCAGATGTCTCTATTTTTTAAAATAATATTTTAATGACTTTAATTTTTTAAAAGACAAACTATAGAGAAAAACAAACATCTTTATTACATGCCACACAGAATTATTAATATTTCACCATTTTTGTTTTTTATACCAAAGACATGGAATAAAATGGAAAATCTCTTTTATTCTCTGCTTAGTCTCGTTTCATACCTTTTTTCTCCTGGACCTCACTGTGCGTTTTTTAAATTATATATCACTGTGTATATATTTTTCTGCAACTGGTTTTTTTATTTCACTTAAAAAATTACCTATCCATGATGATGCCTATAAGTCTAGTTCACTATTCCTGTAATAATACTAATTTTTTAAATCTACATCCCTAATGATGCATATATATGTTCTTCAGATTCTGATTAATAACAGAGTTATGCAATTAAATACACTTGTGTTTTCTTGTTGTATATATAGACAAGAATTTCTCTAGAATCTATACAGTGACACGATTTTCAACTATCCTGGATACTGCTGAATTGCTCTCCAAGGTGATTGACAAAGTAACACTCACTCAGTAGTGTGAGGTTCCTAATTCCCCAAATCATTCAGCAATGTGTTAAAATTCTCAGTTCCTCAAATACTTGGACTTACATCTTTCTTCCCCTTCCTTCCTTCCTTCCTTCCTTCCTTCCTTCCTTCCTTCCTTCCTTCCTTCCTTCCTTCCTTCCTTCTCTCTCTCTCCCCCTCCCTCCCTCCCTCCTCATCTCCCTTTTCTTTCTTTCTTTCTCTTTCTTTCTTTCTTTCTTTCTTTCTTTCTTTCTTTCTTTCTTTCTTTCTTTCTTTCTTTCTTTCTTTCTTTCTTTCTTTCTTTCTTTCTTTCTTTCTTTCTTTCTTTCTTTCTTTCTTTCTTTCTTTCTTTCTTTCTTTCTTTCTCTCTCTCTCTCTCTCTCTCTCTCTCTCTCTCTCTCTCTCTTTCTTTCTTTCTTTCTTTCTTCTTTTTCTCTACCTCTTTCTTAATTTTCCTAATCTTTATTTTCCAAGGAAGCATATGATAGTGGTCTTACTTAAGATGAATATTTATTTTCTTTCCAAGAGCAATTCTATTGATGCTTCTTGCGTATTTTTCTGCTTTGACAGGTTCGATATAATGGAATACACATTTTCTTTATTTTATCTCTTAATAAAATAATTAAAGTCATAAAAGTCCTTTGCAGTCCCTTCTTAGCACTTCGTCTTCAATGACAAATGTGATATTAGTAGTTAGTAAAGAGAAAAATGGCTAATGGAATAAGACCAGCTTCACCTCCAATGCAAGTAGAGCCAAGCTGTCATAACTGAGAAATTGTGCAAAAAGGACTACATGTTTGTGGTAAGTGATCTTTGATCATCTAACAGATCACATTTATTCTGCTATCTGCCATTATTGCTTATACTTCTCACGATTCCTCCAAAATCACTAATCATTCTTTTCAGGAAAACATCTGAACATCCACATTGAACTATTAGGTGTATTGTTTTCTCCACTTCAAACAGGGAATTAATTACAAATTTCATTTCACAAGCAACATACAAAAATATAACGAAACAAAAAAGGCTTTAACATTTACCTGCCCATCTGATACTTAGAGATTCAGGGAGCTGATCATACTGATCGACCTGACCGTTCCTTAAAGTTAAGTCATTTTATGTCTTTGACATTAAAGAATATATATTATGAGTCATGTTAATTAAAAATACAACAAATATCAACATTAAAAAGAAACCAAACCACAGAAATATATTGATATAATCTGGGTTCTTCCTGACCAAATACCACTGTCCCTTTTGTTGAAGGGTTTGCTATAGCTGATTGATAGTAAAATATTTCAAGTTCTGCCACTGCAAATTTCCAATACAACTTCCCAGATTTATGGTTTATCACCTGATCATTATCAAAACTGTAAAATAATAACTCTCATATAAAAATAAAATAAACATGGAATGGAGATTTTATTTAACTCATTAATTAATGAAGGAATGGTAATATGTTATAACTGGTTCAAAGGAAAATCTCAAGAATAGACATTTCAGTAGCAACTGGAAATGCCAAATTGAGTTTGTTAATAAATGTAAATGTAGAAACTAATATTGCATAGAGTACTTAAATGTAATCTGGAATAATTGTTTCTAAAGGGTGGAAATCTGTGGTATCTCTACTGGTGAAAATTAATTTGTGTTTCTATGGATAAGAATAATTTATATCACTACATTTCTATAGCTCTCAGAATTATAAAATGGCCAGTCAAAAATAATTGAAAGTGTAGACCCCTATAGATTCAGTTCCTCACAAAGGGTCTGCTAGACAGCATTCACCATTCTGTTGACGAGACCCTCAGTCATCTTTTCTCACTTTAAATTCTTTCACTATATTTCTTGACTATTCCATTTTCAATGGATGTAATATTCATTAGTTAGGGGCAAATTGAAACACCATGAAGAAAATTCAAACTATTGCCTTAATAAATAGCTCTGTTTTGTTATAGAAACATTCATATATTAAATTATAATTAATAGAAAAACTAGATAATCAGAATCAGGCATAGCTAGGTTATCGTTATAGACGTTAGATAATGAATCTCTGTTACAGTAGTTTTTACTCTAATCAGACACCCTTGACTGGAGCTTCTCAGCCAAACACAGCTGACATAGCTTTGCCAAAATACGTGCTCAGAAATTCTAGTAGTCACATTGTCATTTAAGTGCTGGAAACCATGAAATGAAAAATATTTATGTAGTGTTTCAAAATCCAAACAAAGTGCAGAAACTAATTTCTGTCATGACAGCGGCACTGTGGCATGTCCCTTGACTCTCTTCTGCCTTGTGATTTTTAGAAATCACAGATTTTATTTCTCAGGGAGTGTAGTTGAGCAAGGAGCACAGTTTGCCTTCAACGGCTACTTCCAGATGAAACACTGTCCTGGATAGTTATTTTTCTCCTGCCCCCAACCCTGCTGCTGATTTCTAATCTTTGCTGGATGCTTGTATTTTTTCCCCCTTCTCCAGTCTTTACCTCTCCTCTCTTTCTTTCTTCCACAGTCCTCCCTCCTCCTTTCCTCTTTCCTGTCTGTCCTCTTTCCTCTTTGGCATCCCTTGATTTCTGCCCCTCTCTCTTCTCCAACAGCTTTCCATATTTCTTCATGATTACGAATTTAAGTCCTCTTTCCCATTGCCATGTCTAAAGCTTTATTTTCCGAATAGAGGTCATCTCCTACTCTTAATATGGTCCCTGTGGGAATAGGATATACAGCACATGGCAAAAGGTGGTATTTTAATTAACTATTAAACGCTAGCCTGTGAAATTGCTCCACTTTATCTGCTAGAGTTTAAACTGTAAAACCCTAGCAATAGTCCCTCATTTTCCCTTGAATCCTGTATTTTCCTTTTACCAAAAAGGGATGACTATAGTTAATGCTCCTTCTACTAACAGTAAACTCACACAAATCGTACCCTTCTGGGTCGTAGGTCTAGGGATGTTATGCTAACACAGAAACAGTCCACAAGTTTATAGCCCTACAGGAGACAGAGACGAGTGGACTGGTTTTCACTGCTTTGAGTTAATGAGTGTTAAGAGATAAGCATAGCTTGCTAAGGAAAAACACCAAAGAGACCCAGGAATCTGAAAAATATTTCCTGGAGGATGTGAGATTTAAAGAATTGGACATTGAGCTGGGTGTGTGTGGGGGGCATTATCCATAGAGCAATTTACAGGAATAGAGAAAGGTGGGGAAGGAGGGAATGAGAAAGAGGTGAGGAGAGAGCAGGTGGAGGTGAGCTTTGAGGTGAAGTGAGAGAGGTTAGCCAGCACCAGGTCCCAAAGGGTCTGTAACCATGTTATAAGTGTTTGGCTTTTATTTTTATGACTGAAAGATTTTAAGCTTGTGAGTGATATCATGATGGTTGCATTTGAGAGAGATTGCCCTGACTGTGGGGAGGAGAATGTATTGGAGTTGAGCAGAAGATAAGCAAGGATACCCACTGGTATGATTTTAAGTCAGTGATGCATTTGAAATCCATGCCTGCTCACAGCCATAACCCAACATTTGTCCTCCTTGCACCAACTGCCAAGTGCACTGCTGTTCAAAGCCTGTCACCTAGCAGAAGAAAATGTCAATAGTCCGGGCCTCTTGTAATTCTCTGGTTAAAACCAGCAGCACATCCACAGTTCCAAACTTTTTTTTGCAGCCAGGACTGGCTTCATGGATTTACAACCTGGGCAGTTGTATGCAGTCTCATACTGAGGGAAAAGGACCACTGCTCTTGATTTAATTTTCTGCTGTCTCCATCTTGAAATCCTTAATTTTTAAATGAGTGGCCTCACATTTTTCATTTTGCCCCAAGCCCCACAAATTTCACAGCAGGTCCTACTTCCAGCAATCTATAGATGATAGCCTTCTGATAATTCTTTAAACCCTAGGGCAAAATGGCCTAAAGACTTTAGGAGTTATTCTAAGATTAAACACAGAATGCAGTCAGCAGTTCCAAAGACAGAGCCTAGAGGGTCTCCCCCTAGGCTGGCAGACAGACTTGTGGGGCCTGTTCTGACCTGCCTTTCACCAGTGCTTCTACAGCACGGCATCTGGACTGTGGCCAGGAAATGCTTCAACTCAGTGGAAGAGGATGAGGGCATTCTTGACTTTTGCAGAGTTAAACACTTAAAGAAACTTCAGGATAAAACCACTTGGTAGAGGTAAAGCTAGCTGGCCCGTAGCTCCCTGCCTACTGCCCTGTTCATTTTCATTTCTATGATTCTCAGCATGTTTATTCTCTTCTTTCCAGTGGCCAAAGGACAAGTTTAAATTTTGTATTTCCTCTAGGGAGCCTGGAGCGAGGCAACAGGCACCAAATACAGGAAATCATGTGGAGAAGATTTCTTATTTATTGCGGTTCCCATATTACTTCCCTTCCCCAGCCTCCGCCCCCACCTCCAACCACACTGTGTCTCCCAGCTCTTTCCTGCATCAGAGAACAGAGGCAGTTCACCTCTGATCTCTAAGGTCTGTGGGAGCCCTGAGGATCTGAAGTCTGGTATTGTGAAACCCCAAGCTCCTGTGACTATGTGATTGAATGCGAGGCCCTCAAATTTCATCTCGTGTAAGAGGGTCTTGAGAAGATCTTCAGGACAGGGTTACATTTCAGGGGCCTGCAAACCGCAGAAGAGCAAGGTAGGTCCCTGTCTTATTTCATTTTGTCTTCTTGAATGTGAACCAAGCTGTTTTGAAGTAGATGTGTCTGTCCATATGACTTATTTAGTTGGCTACATGCTTTCAACCTATGTCTTGCTGAGATTTACCGATTCACCAGACAATGAGCAAAAATGATGAGATGGGAAATGACCTTTGGTATTTTTTAATTTCTTCATCTTTGGATAAAGAATGCCAACCAGCCTCGTATACAGAAATTGAAGCTGATTATCATCCTCTTTGGGGGCAAAGTCTTATTAGAAGTTGCATTTTGGGGCTTCTGCATAAGGGAAAAAAGTTTACTACCTGCATTTTCTTTTCACTGACATAGACCTCTCCTCAATTTTTTTTAAACTCCTTTCCCAGTTTTTTCTTTCACTAAAAGAAATACTTGAGATGACAGAAGGTTCTCTAACAGGGATAGAAATAGGTATTTCTAATTTAGGGTACCTATTCACTGGTTTCTCTTCAGATCACATAAATCTTTGCCTTTTACTAATTCGGCATACCTATGAGTTATAAGTAAGTAAACAAGCACTTTGCTCAGGATCTGGTGGACTTCCACGTTGCTTTCCAGAATTTGTATGAAACAATTGCCTTCCCTGAGGTACCCTGAAATTAAATGCTAGTAGTAACGACATATATCAAATGATAGCTGAGAAGTGTGATTTTATTTACTCTGTAATGACAATTGTCTGCAAGGCTATTGCTCACCTCTTAGCTGGATGCTTTTTTGAGTCACTCTTGGAGCTCAAGATAATGTATTGACTAAGTCCTGGAGAGAGGTCAAGGTTTATTTAAATAACACTACATGTTTCTCCAGAGTTATTATTATTTTTGGCCTCTTATGTTTTTATTTCCTTACAATCAGTCTTTCCTCTGGGAGAAATATTTTATAACAACTTCATAGTGTCTCAGCCAATTTATACCTATTTATCAAACACCGACTATTCTTTCCTAACTTATTTAGTTCAGATGCTCAAAATTTCTTGCTGCTCATGTATTTTATCTCACCACAGTCTCCCTCCAGTCCATCCTTCATACCCTGCAACATGGTTCTTGGAAAAATATAATGTCAGATAATATCACTCTCATCAGTGAAATATTTCCATCTCACCCATTGCTTAGGGACTTGCTACCAAAAATGCGGTCCAGGAATCAGTTGAACCAGGCATCGCTTGAGAGCTGTTAGAGATGCAGATTCTCCATCCCTTCCTCAGGCTTACCAAATCTACATTTTAGCCAGGTCCATGGGTGATTTACAGGCACATTAAACATTGAGAAACCCACCTTAAGGAGGAGAGACAACATCTTCAAAGTCCGATCCTTATCTTTCTGTCCATCTTCACCTCTCCCCTCCTGACTTTCCAGCTGTACTGAGTACGTTCCATTTCCCCAGTACATGAGAGCTCTAATGCTTACCTATATCTATGTGTGCTATTCTCCCTGTCCCAGATACCTGCGTTTATCTTCTCTATCCAACTACCCATTGTAGCCTGATTTTTTCCCCTTTCTTTTCCCTCACTCCTTCTACCTCATACTAAGTGTCCCTCAGATCTGTGATTTTATGGCCCTTCGTGAAATGCTCTATCATTAGCCCTTTGCATGTTGAATGATGGTTGCTATGTTTATTTTCATCCTTGAGGAGTTATCAGTCTTTGATTTCTGAATCCATAGCACTTGAAACAATGTCTGGTGTATAGTTTGTGTTTACTTAATTTCTGAATTAATGAATAAGCAAATGAATGGTTACATTGGTTGAAGAACCAAAATTTATTACTAGATTGAGATCTAGAATTTGAAGCAGTCCAAGAAGATTGCCAATCTCTAAAACATTTTTCCAAATTCTCCTTTATGAGACTTTACTGGATTTATTGTTATTATCAAATATTTTGAGTACCTACCATGTGCCACACCTTTTAGAATAGATTTCTTTATGTCTCTATGTATAGACTCACTCATTAGGTGTTTCTCTGTCACTGCCCTTTATTTTCTACCGCTCCAAGTCAGAGACTCATTTACTTTTTAGCAAGCACTGCATACCTTCCACATACCAGTCACTGTGCTATGGGCTAGGGATACGATAGCAAAGAGCACAGATGTGAGTCCTGCTTCCATACAATTCCCCATATAGAAGACATACCTTTTCTCAACCTCTATCCTGCTTCTCTCCTAAAAGCATTAAGGAAACTGAAAGAAGTCTAGTCTTTAATATATGTTGGCACAGCAAAGTATAGATGTATCATGAGATTGAGGGCACGGTGATTTAGTAAAAATAAAGCTACGCTGTGTTTCGGGGCCCTGATTTAGTCCTGCACCTGTGACTCACTTGCCCTGGGAACTTGGGTGGATACCCATCCAATCTTTGAATATTGATTTTCTCAAGTGGTGAAAAGACAGAGAGCTATAGGGAAAAGGAACCCTTGCCTTCACAGGTTCATGGACAAGGTGATACCCAGGAGCCACTGCACTCAAGTTCTCTCTTACTCCATGATTATTTGAAAGCATCGTTCTATAGTTTTCTGAGTCACACTGGCCAAAGAGATCTTAAGGGAGTCATTTCAGTGACACGCCCATGTGCTCAGCCGCAGACATCAACATCATCCTATGGTACCTTCCATGGATTACACAGAGTGGTAGTGGCTCCTAGGGAGCAGTGCCCTGCGGCTTAAAGAAATCTACTTGGCACTAGTCGTTATGCATAGAGCTGGTTTGAAGTGGGGCAGCTGGGGAGGAAGACAGGGTTTTTCAGAGGCAATCTCTGCTTTTGGAAAGCAATCAGAAGGGAAAGAAGTAACTCTACCAAATTGTGCAGGAAAAATCTAGAAGCCTACATATGTACAGCCAGTCCCTGACCCTCACTGTGGCATAGTTGCAAGGACTCCATTTCTGACTATATGTGAGCTGTTTTCTTTCCCACCTAAAGATGTGTGACTTAACTAGATCTTACCTAGCATTAGATGATGGGGAAGGGCATAGTATTCTTTGTCCCTAAGCTACACCTTTCTGTGGTGGTACATGGTCACCTGGGGGAAAAAAAATACTTTCTATTTATTCTGCAGACAAGCATGGGGCTCAGGCTGAAGCAAACTGTTTAGGCCCTTTCAGTCTGCCACCCTTTCCCAGTTTGAGCATTCTCATCTTGCTCCCCTATCACCTAATGCTTCCATAACGAGATACCTCCTAGACCTCCTGAATTCCTTCATGCTTCTTATTGCTCATGTATCTCTTGACCTCCATACTGCCTGCATGCCCCCTTGTCTACAGTTGCCCTTCAGCAGCAAAAGTGTTTTTTTCTGGTCACTTTCTAACTGCTCTGATTAGCATTCATTTCTGGCCATTATCAAAAAGATAAGAAATAACAAGTGTTGCAAAGATGTGGAGAAGAGGGACCTTTAAGCACTGTTGCTGGAAATGTAAACTGGGGCAGCCACTATGGAAAACAGTACGGACATCCCTCAAACAACAATAATGGAACTACCATATATGATCCAATAATTCCACTTCTGGGTATTTATCCAAAGAAAATGAAGATACATGCACGCTTATGTTCATTGCAGTACTATTTACAGTAGTCAAGATATGGAAACAACCTAGGTGTCCACTGATAAATGAATGGATAAAAAAATAGGTGGTATATATACAAAATGAAACATTACTGATCTATAAAAAAAGAATGAAATCTTTTCATTTGCGACAACATGGATGAACTTAAGTGAACTAAGTCAGATAGATAGAAAAATACAATATGATTTTACTTATTTGCACAATCTAAAAAACAAAACAAATGAACAAACTGAACAAAACAGATTAGAGAACAGAACAGAAGTCGTCGCTAAAGGAGAGAGGAATTGGGTTTTGGGTAAAATGGGCAAAGAGAGTCAAGGGTGCAAATTTTCAGTTACCTAATGAGTAAGTCACGGGGATGTAATGTGCAGCACGGTGACTCCAGTAGATAATATGGTAGTGCATAGGTGAAAGTTGCCAAAAGTGTAAATCCTAAAAGTTCTCAGCATAAGAAAAAACAAAATTTTGTAATTTTGTATGGTAATGGATGATAATTAGTCTTATTGTGGTGACCACGTCTTAATGCACACAGATATCAAATCATAATGTTATACACCTGAAACCAATATAACGTTACATGTCATTTATACTTGAATAAAACAAACAAAAAAAACCCCCATTAATCTCTATTAGTAAGCACAAGTTGTAGCAGTGAAAGGAATGTTAATCTACAAGGAAGGTTTTTAGTGGCCTGCCACAGATCTCAGAAGTCTGAGATCGAATTTGGCTATACCTGGTTCACCACTTCTTTTCTAAGGAGAGGCTCATGGTGGGCTAGGAAGAGGCAGACATGGCTTTGAGTCTCTCATCTGTCACTTCTTTGAATAAGTAATTGTATCTTACTAAGTCTTAGTTTTGTTTCTGAAATGCACACACAAAGTTGTAGAGAAGATTAATTAACTAAATAAATTATTTAATATGTCACATCAGTTCTTAAAAGAGGAGTCTTGCCAGGATGGTGAAAATGATAAAATTGTCATGTGCAGAATAGTTGAAGGAACCAGGCGATATTTGAAGTAAAAAGTCGGTCTTGCTGTGGCACGTGAAAATGGCCCACAAATATTTAAAGATTGCTCTGTTTGGGAAAAGAGGTCAACAGCGGATTGATGAGTGAAAATTATAGGGTCAGGTTTTAGCTTCATGTGCGGAGGGATTTACCCACCATCAGAATCGTCCAAAACTGGAGATCTGCCTTGTGGTGTAGTGAACGCCCTGTCCTGGGCCATGTGCCAGCACCCTGGAAAACCATGGCCCGGGTGTTCCCAAAGGGATGCCCGTACTGGGTGGGGTCAGGGTGATGACCTCAAGGTCCTTCCCGCTCAAAGCCACCAAATGAAGGTCTGCAGGAAAAAAAAAATCATCAGGTTAGAGAGCGATCAGAGCTGCTTTTTTACTAGGTTGGAGTTCTAGGAAAAAAACCACAAAAGAAATGAGAGCATTGAAGCGGGAAAAGTTCACTCTAAATCACTCTTCTTGGGTTACTCTTTAGATTGTGGGTTACTTGTGCTGCAAACACATTTCTATTTGATGGAAAATTGCCACATTTTGGCACATTTTCAGCTAAACTAGGGTCAAGCAAGTAACAGGAAAACTCAGAGCTATATCTCCGATATCTGCTCTACCTGTAAAATGGAAACACGACTAAATGAATACGTATATTTAGCCATTCAAAAATCTAATTTAAAAAAGTATAAAATAAGTGGTCCTACCTGCCACCTTCTAAATTATGGAGGCTGTAAGTGGTGCATTTGACTTTGGGGAAAGAAGAATGATCCGTGCATTGGGAAAAAACTAGCTGATCTTGTGGTTTTGAACCCTCCCATCTTTCTGCAGTTGCTTGGGCAGCATCTCAGCATGCCTTTGCTTTATTTAATCTTGTTTTGAAATTCCGGAGCAAGAAAAAAAAAAAAAAGCGGTAGTCTTTTCGAAGAAATGGGTATCAGCAAATACTGTATTTTGTCAAACTGAAATGAAACCATAATATATTTTATTCTCTAGATTTACCTGTGCTTGCTTTATTAAAAACAAGTCATAAAAAATCCCTTTGAAATACAATCTACTGTGCAGGGAAAAATTATAGAAAGCATGTAGACCAGCATGTTTATTTTTAGATGCGCATCAGCCTACCCAGCATAGCAAAGCAACTGCCTAATGTCCAAACTATGGCCCTGGGAATTTCCTCTAACAAGCCTGTGTTTCCGCGCATTGTTACAGTACAAAGGGCAGAAGGAGGTCTGAGTGGAAGGATCATGGTAACCCCGCCTAGAGTGAATCTGGGACTTGTCATTCCCTCAGTCTGCATGGTCCTGAGTGCCAGGGTCAAGATGGAGGTCACCTGTCAGCTCTGGGCAGATGCAAATAAGTAAATATGAATGATTATTTCATCTTAAAATATCCCACAGATCTGTGATGGCCTTTCCAGAGTAAAGGCTTGGCTTTCTACGGGTAGTCTGGAATCTAATCCTCACCTGTGCCGTGAGGTGGAATCTGGTCTAGCCCCAAAACAGGGATGACGTTCGAAGATCCTGGGTTAGACTGCAATTAGTAAAAGGGTTATTAAACAGATTATAGTGATAAAAGCATACGTGTATATGCATACAACACCAACACACACACTCATATACTTACACACACACACGCACGTGTGCATTAAGAGCAGGTATCAGACACCTTAACCTCCCAGATCTTTGCTATTAACGTATTTTAGGCCAGTTTCTGATCCTTGATTTATTCATCTACAAAATGGTTACAACAAACCTTGTATCCTATCAGTTTCAGAATAAATGAGGTACATTATCACAAATCGACCCACACTGGATTTTTGCTTAAGATTTTCCATTTTGGTCCTAATATGCTTTGAGCTCCTTACAAGAAATTACTGTAAAAATATTTATCAAGACTTCAGAATTTTTGTTGTTGTTTTGGGTTTGCTGTGTGTGTGTGTGTGTGTGTGTGTGTGTGTGTGTGTGTGTGTGTGTGTGTCTTTTGTCGCCACTAAAGAGAAAATAGCCTAATTTGTTACTTAATTGGTGCACTTTATAAGCAGATCTTTTCACATCTTCATTAAGCCCTCCAATCTTGGGGACGGTCACCATACTCAAGGTTGTGAAACTCAAGGTTATGTCTTGGGGGTCACTATGGGAAATGTAAAGATATGCCTCCGATCTGCACATGGCAGCCCACAATCACCCCTTAAGGGATCTACAATCTACATTCCAGAGGCCCCATATGATGATAGGGCTCCTACATAAAGACCCAAGGGGCAAGGGGATGTGCACGTACAAACGCCAGCCCTAAGACGGGTCAGGGTTGTTAGGCTCTGTCAGCAGGTGGATTTCCAGGACCTCTCTAGGTCTGCAGATGCAGGAAATGGTGTTCTAACCCTTTGGTGAAAATGTGAGAATGTTAGTAAAAATGCCCTCTGGATTGTTTTGTTTGCAAGTGTTTATCATCAGACACCCCTCAGAGGTTCACAGGGCAGGTTACCAATGTCCGAAGTGGGGCCTGGGAATTTCCTTCCACAAAGGCTGTGCTTCCTTTCTTTGTTACTCCTCAAAGAACAAGTGGAAGCATTACTAGAGATCCTTACTTAACCCTTTCTCCTGTCCGCCACTGTATGTCCTCACATAGCAGAAATATCAGCTTCTATTCTTCTTAACAGTAGAAAGATTTCAAATGTGGGTTCTGCGTGTGCACCTGAAGGTTTGTGTGCATAGAAGAAATAGGTAATACAGCATAAAACTTCGTTTTAAAAGCTTTTGTTAAATATCATAAAAGCACCCAATCACAGTTCAGACAAGGTAAAATTTTTACTTTCTTTACCACAATATGCTTTCCTACTAAAAATGCTGACCCAAATTCAGTTCTCTGTCCCCAGGGCAGGACCCTCCGAGAGTAATACTTGCTCTTCCCCTTTGGAGTCTGCTTATTGGCTAAAGCAGGGGCATGATAAGTTGAAAGATCTTTCAATTAACCAAGTTATTTATTGAGCATATTCTACATATGCTCTACTAGCCACCAAAAGAAAGTAGAAGTTTCTGCCTGCAAGAAACTTGGAAAAAATATGATATATTTATATATATACAGACATACAATTGTGTGTTGTGAGTGAGAGTGCAAAGAAACCAAATGACTGTATAGTCTAAGTCCAGGAAGATCAGAAGAGGCACATGAACCCTTACTTGACTGGAGACTAATTGTACCCAGGGATGTCTCCAAGCACTAGTGTGGCCCAGGGCATGCACACTCGCAGACATATACATGTACACACATGCACACACACTTCCTTTTCAGAGGAAATAGCAATCTTGGCCTCTCAACACCAACTCAACGAAAGTATCTGCTTCCGCGCTCATCCCTTTGTTCCACTCTCCTGTCTCCAGGGAAGAGACAGCTAGCTCTTCCCTGCATCTGGAACCCAGCTCTCACCATCTTTAGTCCTCCCAATGGCCTCACTACACTCCTCTCTGATTAGCTCTTTCTCTTTATTATTTAATTCCTCTTAGGTCCTTCTCATCTCAAAACAATAGCAGCAGCAGCAGCTCTTTCCCAACCCCATAACTACTTTTCCAACTTCCTTTTCTCCTCAACAAGAAATTCTTGAAATAATTATGGATGTCATCACCAACCATTCACCCTGCAAACCACTCTGTTTTGTTTTTCGGTCTCCCCTACCCATGAGTGTACCATTGTGAAAGCTCCTGCCAAATTTCTCTATGGCCTCGATGTTTCCAAATCTATCTCACTTCATTATCTATAGTATTTGATATTGTTGACTTCTACTTCCCCTAGTCTTGTCCCTGCTTCCTAAGACACCGCAGTTTTCAAGTTTTTCTTCTACTTCTCCCACTTCACCTTCTCAGTTTCTTTGCAGGCTCCTTTCCCGCTACTGTTCCTTAAACTTTAATGACCATGACCTGGGCCACCTTCTGTCTCCATCTGCACCACTCCCCCATCTGCAGTTCATTCCTGTCCAACTCCATCTGCAGTTTATTCCTCCATCTAGCCTAGAGTCCACTTTTCTCCCTTCTCTGCTGAGTAAAACATTGACCATCCAAAGCCCACTTTAAATGCCACCAGATTACTTCTTTTTTATGTGTTTCCCCATTTCTGCAGAATCAATCTCTTATCTAGGTGTCCTCCTACCACTTTACCCAGCCTCTGTTATAGTGCCTTTTGCATTTGTATTCTCAGTAATCATTCACATGCATTTCTTTCCTAGGACATAGGGCTGTCACCTTATTCATCTTATTATTCCTACCCCTAGCATAGTAACCTGGCACATTAGGTTTTCAATAAATGTTTGATAAAGAGGGGATATAAAAATGTCATTTAATAAACAGACATTTTGGTGAACTTATCCCTGAGCTTAAATAACATCCTTATGTTTTGGAATGAATGTATTAGTACATTTTTATTTTAATATAATTTAAGTTAAATTCCTCACATTTAGACTACTAACAATACTTTACGTTTACTCAGAATCAACATCCCAATTCTTAACAATTCCTGTTTGAGTTTTCAATCTCTGTTTAAAAGCTCAAACAAATGACAACTTTGGACTTCACATTGAATTAAATTTCCCTCAGGGAGAGTTTCTGAATGTGTCACGAATGACACTGTATTTTCTTGCACTTGAAGTGGGGTTGCCATGGTGGAGCAGAACTAATATTTTGTCAAGGTTGCCACTTCATTGTGGACCTGGCATTGCATAAACTTTCCACTGCTGCACCTGCTGATCTTTTGAAGTCACAGAGATTAATTTGCCAAGTTGTTTGAAGGAGAACCATGGGGACCGCAGGAAGATCAGCCTGAACACAGCGTCAGTACAGAATCCATAACCTCCTGTCTCCAGGGAGTCTTAGTACAGAAATGGGTCTTACAGGACAAGGCCAGAGGCTCACCAAACTCTGGGTGGTGATGGTACATTGCATCTTCTGTTGGGCGATGTGGAGGAAATATGTGAACTGCTATTTATTTTGAAAAATCTCATTCTTTTAAAATCTCTATATTATGTTCTTGTAATAATATGTGTAAAATATTAGTATAAGAGAACTGTAAGTGATGTACAAAATACTAGAGATATAAGCATGGATAATTCAAGAATAGTCTTGAGATTACCAGGGGAAAAATTTGCTGGAGCCATGGTCAAAATGTGAATTGCCAGGCTCTACCTGCCCTATTAAATCAGTCTCAGTCTCTCTCTCTCTCTCTCTCTCTCTCTCTCTCTCTCTCTCTCTTCCTCTCTCTCTCTCTCTCTCTCTCTCTCAGGTGGGGATGAGGCAGGGAAGAGAAGCAGTGCTGCCGACTCCACATTTTTCAACCAGCACCTTAGATATTCCTTCCAAAGTCTGATGCACATTTAATTATGCATAAGTAACCATCTAGAAAATATCAGTCAGTTTGTGTTTAGAAAACTATTTACACTGGTGGCTTAAGGGGCCCCTCCCACCTTTCTCTGGATAGGTTAATGATTTTGCCATCTGGGCTCCTCTTTGCAGGGACGTTCTTTCTGCTGAATTTGTAACCTTTCTTTGGGCCACGAGTTTGGAAGAAAACCCTATACTGCTTTGTACCATCCCTCATATCACTGTATGTTTAACTCTTTGCTCACTTATCTCTTGGCAGCTTGTCTTGAAGCACAATATAGCATAGTGGCAAGAGCTGGGTATGGGGTTCGGTATGGAATTCAAATCCTTCAATTTAACCTGCAATCTATGGAGTTTTTAAATGAGGTTTGGTGAGTTAAACCTGTCTAAGCTTCCCTTTCTAAAATGGGAATAGCTAACTAGTTCATAAATTATTGTGAAAATCAAACCACATTGTACATAAACAATATTTTTAAAAACCTCAACACAGACCCTGTGACAGACTTGGTTCTCAGCAAGAGATAGCAATTAATAATAACAACAAAAGCGTCAATACCAATGATGATGACAATAAACTGTGAGTTTGGGAAACTCATGGCTGATAAACTTTTATGGACTCTAAAAGAGTATTCTGTACAAAACAGGTCCTCAAAAACACTTGAGCAGGAAATGAATATGTTGTAATTTATTGGTAAAAAGAATAGGATTTTAAAAATATAAATATGTAAGCCAACTGCTAATGTAACATGTGATTAGAGATCAAGCTTGGGCTGCTTTAGATAAAGCTCTAATGATTTTGTGCAAAAATAATCTGTGTTTCCACATGTTGTCTATAAGTTTTTCTTACTTTATTAGGCAATTCTGCTTATAGCTTGTATGTTTAAGTTATACATCTACTATAAATTACTACATACAGGTTTATTTTCTTTTATTATACTTGAGACCCACCTTAAATCAATCATTTAATACATGACAAATTTCAAGAACATGTGGGTTGTATTTATTGTTATGGATAATAACAAAATAAGCCCTCTGATTAAGGGATTGGCTAACACGTATTTCCTGTTTTTTGATATACCTTAGTTCTGTTTTTCAAAAACGAAACCAACAAACTACATCTTCTATAAACACCCACCCACTTACCCACCCACTTACCCACCCACACATACACAGACACATACAAGTTTTCAGTGGTTATAAATGTCGGATGTTGTTGTAGACTTATAAAGTACTATATCAAAGAAAAAGAAGGAGAAAGAAGAAAAGAATATTAGCAGCTTAGAGAGGAAATAGGGAAGAGAGAGTGTGTGTGTGTATGTGTGTAAGAATGTTAGCAGTTTTGGGAGGAAATAAGGAAGAGAGAGAGAGAGAGAGAGAGAGAGAGAGAGAGAGAGAGAGAGAGAGAGACCTCTATGTGGAGGCTTCCAACTACAGAAGCATCTTGCATCTTAAGTCTTAAGACTCTCCGGCCCTTTTTGTTTTTGGCATTGAAATATTGAGGCTTTAATACTCATCAGTCTCTGCTCTAAACACTTTATAAAACAATTCTATGAAATTATTGTACCACTATTTCTAATTTATAGATGAGGAAACTGAGAAAAAGAAGTTAAGTAACATGCCCAAACTTACATACCTAGTAAATGGCAGAACTAAGACTTGTACCCAGGTACTGTGGTGCCATGGCCCATACGCTTAACCTCTTATAACACCTCTAATAATGTGCCTTCTCATTCATAATAGACATTAATTGAGCACCTGTGTCTGACATTATGCTAGGTACAGAGCACAAAAGAGTAGACAAAAAAATCCTGCCTTAGGGGGTGGGGAGTGGGGAGATAAGACAGCAGAAGAGCACATAAATGGACCATTATAATACAGTTCAGCTAGTGCTTTGACAAGGAAGTGAGGAGCAGAGGGGTACACACAACTAGAGGGAGTCAAAGGTTGCTTCTTGCAGGGAATGACCTTATCTTAGGCCTTGAAGGACAGTGAGAGGCAAGTGACAGTGGAGGAAAGAGGAGGCCGTTCCAGGCAGAGGCTGGAGAGCAGTGTGCTTGCAGGGTGCTAAGGGTGTTCAGAGAGGGAGAGTAAGATGAGAAGAAAGTGGGCGGAGAGGTGAAGTTAGATGTGTAGCTCTAATGATTAAGGATTTTAATTGAAGATAATTGTGTCATTTTGGAGAGAGGACAGACTCCCTATGAACTAATCCAGCAGTTCATCTATCTGCCAGTGTTTTTCTAAACATAGGCAGAACTTCTGGTTCAACTGACATTTTTTCAAAGTGAGAACCACTATGGTAAAAAATAATTATGCTATATTTCAGTGCTTATTAAACTTCTGTGTCCATTGGAATCACCTCTGGAGAGCTTGTTTAAACATGATTTCTAGGCCCAACCCCATAGTTTAGAGTCTGGAGGTCAAGGTGGGCTCAAGAATTGAACTTCTCACAGGTTTCCAGGAGTTTCTAATGCTGGTCTGCAGCTCTCTACAGAGCCGAATCTCTGAGTGTGAAACCAGAAAACTAGCCAAAATTATTTAGGTGATTCTTAAGCTACACTAAAATTTTAAAATTCCTAGGAAGAAGAACGACTAAACCTCTTACTTTCTTTGTCATAATGCTCCTTTAATTTTTAATATTTCTGTAGTTTAAGAAATTCTAATGCAAATACTCCTGATATCCTGTTTCATTTTTGTCTCGAAGTGGTCAAAGTATGGTGACTTGTTGGGTTCTTTGGTATTTTAAAAATCAGCCCTTTGAAACTTGTTTGTGAAGCAGGAAGTCACTTATTATCCAGAGCAAATACTTGAGTCAAGAGTTTGCCCCTTTGGAAGGCTTTAGAGCTGTGGCTTTTGAGCAAGTTTCTCTACATTTTGAAACGATTTGAATCTGAGCCTCTGCAGAACAGACTGCGAATGCGGAAACATGAGACCGGTGTCTCTGAGTGTGGACGACTGGGTAAGGCCAGACCACACACATCCCTAAGAGTGTCGTTTCATTTTTGTTGAATAAAGCAGGAACAGGCTGGAAACCCAAAGGCACCTTGAACAAGGGAGGAGTGAAAGGATAGGCAGGCAAGAAAGGATCCTGGGTGCTTCACGTTTCCCTTCACTTAAAAAAAAAGATCTACTTTTTTGTCTGTCATGGTCATAACCTAAATTGCTGACATCAAATACTCAGAAGAAGATTCATGTGAAAACAGCAAGTGGTCAAATTAACACTCTTCAACACAATGAGTGATGGATGAGTCAAAGTGAGGCCCCCAGGAGCAGAAATAATTACGAATCATAAAAAAATAAATTCCGGTGGGGGTAACTTAAACTCCTCTGTGTATAGTATTGAAATGCAAATATCATTCTGAATATCTGGAAGCATTGGATATCCTCATTTATCCAAAATCAATTTAATTCCATTAACTACCTCTGTTTCATGTAGAAGAAATGCACTAACAATATGTTTTCAGATTTTTGATACTGCATAATTTTCCCCCCTATTTTACCATCAAAATCAATCGAAGCCCTCAATTCTGTATCCTCACAACAAAGTTCAACCTTTACTTAAAGTGACTTTTGAGTTTTGAAACAATAGGTTCAAAGGGAAGTTACTAAAAATAATTGAAATTAACAGTGATTGTATAAAAAGGAAATAAGCAGAAAACCACTTTCATTGAGAAACAATCAACTTTTATTAACTTGCTTTTTCCTCTCATTAGTTTAATTTTCACATAGGGATTTTAGTTGAAGTCCTTCAAATAAACCTATTTGGTTTACTATGTGCTTCCATGAGCTTATAGGGCTCCCCACATTTGAGCCCATTTGGTCCCAGCCCCAGTTCAGCCCTGCCCATATTCGAGTCAGATACCTGAGCTTTGCCACTCAACTGACACTATTAAAGCAAGATTTCTACTCCTATGGGTAGAAAAGCATCACTAAAGGAGGGGGGAAATAAGTTTTTGAGATTTTCCTTTCATATAATCAGAAAAATTTAAAAAAAAAAGATGAATTTGAGAGAGAGGTGAGGACTCCTTGTGAAGCACAACATGGATTTAGAATTTAATCTGTGCAGAGTCACCTAGAGAGCTTATAAATAATGAAGTTTCTGGACTTCACCCTGAGACTCTGGTGAGAAGGTCACAGATAGGGCCTGGAAGTCCTGGTCAGTGGGTTCATTAAATACCCTACACATGAGAGTCACAGGGGCCTTGTCCAAGGCGCTGATCCTCACCGACTAAGGTGGTCCCTCATATGGTGAGAAGAGCAAGTGGACTGCAAGGTTTCATCGGTGATTTGGAGGTGAACGGAATAAAAAAGTTTTTCTCCACCCTCAGATGGTTCACGGCTTGGTCTGAAAATTAGATCAACAAAGTCAGGTTAACAAGAAAAAAAAAAGCATACACATGTATTTAATGTAAGTTTTATACAACACAAAAGCCTTCATAAAGGAATAGAGACCTGAAAAAATGATTAAACCTGAGAGTTTTATGTGAGATTTAACAGAGTCAAGGGTTGAGAAAAAGTATGATAGGATAAAGGGTATGAGGTGAGTGTAATAAACTTTCCCCAATTTCTTTCTCAAGAAAATACTGTCATTACGCCTGATCTCTCTTCCTCTCTCTCTGTCTTGGAAATGAGGATGCTCCTTTCCTCTGGGTAGAGGGAGGTCACCTTTTACATGAGGGTCTTATGACCTGCTTCAGGGGAGAAGCGGGGTGGGAAATCAGAGACTTTCCTATTTCTGCCATTTTCTCAAACTCCTTCAGCATAAAGTATCCAATATGCCAAAGTGTCATAGTTTGAAGTAGCATGTCCTGAACCCCATAAAAGAACGACTCATTTTCAGTGGCCTCACCTACCAGAACCTCACTTTCCTTTTGACAGAACCCTAAGAATTGTTCATTATTCATGGCCTCCTAGATTCTTGACAGAAGAAAAAGAGTACAGAAACAGATAAGTGTGACTTGCCGGTCTATGGTATTTATCAAGGGTTGGAAGAACTAGAAAGAAAAGCCATCATACTCAGCTCTGATTTTCTGCTTATGAGATGGCAGGGGGCAGGGTTTGAGAGTGGGAAAGAGAGGATGATGCTTTAGAAGGCACCCAGAGCATTGTCATTCTTACGGCAAAGAATCTGTAGAGCAAGCACTGGAGTTTATTCTGCAAGCTTTTCATGGTTAAAAAGTGTATAGGCTTTCCAAACACACAAAATTAAACTGTAAACAAACATGTTTATTCACAAACTACACGTGATAGAAAACATTTTTGGTTGTTGATAACTCTTACTCTCACCTTGGAACTAGGATGGTAATGCATGGAGGGCATATGGCTTGGGAAATTGAGATACATTTGAAGGCAGGACCTGCGATTAGCCTAAATTGCTCTGTTTCACACAGATAAGAAAAAAAAAAGAATTCAGTGGGAAATGCAGTAACATGAGATCTGAACTAGTGAGGCTGGTAGGGATTGGATAAGGGTTGGAAATGAGATTTTCAGTAACATGGAAGAAAGAGGGGTGGGATGACACCCCCATTAACACACACACACACCATATTGATCTTATTCTACTGCATATATATATACAGCATTTTGCTCATCTGATATATAACTTATTTGTTTATTGTCTCTATTACTATATATTATTCAAGTCCTTGGCGGAAAAGAAATGATACTTTCAAAGGTTAACTGAAGAGGTGTGGACAGTTAACAGGGGATTGGCAGCATCATGTAGCTCTTGATTGCCTCCCCGAGGGATGAAAGGGGCAAGAAAGTTAGGGTGGGGTATCAGAGGAGCCTGGTGAGATCTGTGGATGTGAGAGAGACAGTTTCCCAGAATCCATGGCTGAGGATGGAGGAATATAGCCACTGCCAAAACTGTAGCCTGGCAAGGAGAAGAGGGGAGTACATGCCTGATTCCCTTTCTTCCATCCTTCAGTCTCCTGCTGGAAACTCCCATTCTCCTATTCTTCCCTTTGTTTTCCCAGGTGACAGCGGTTGCAAATGTGTGGTCAGCCTTCTGGGGCACTGAGAAGGACAGAGACATGCCTAGAAGTTGGCTAGCAGTCTCTGCCAGTAGAATGTAGATTCCTAGGAGATGGTTGTTTAGTTACTTCTTATTTCTAAGGTCTAGATCAGTGCCTGGTGAGTAGGTTTTCAAACAATATTTGGTGAAGAAATGAATGATACATGAGCTGGATGAAGAGACATATTAAAAGAGGATTTAAGCAGTTAGATGATATCATGCAAATGCACTAACTGTCCCAATTATCATATTTAACTAAATTCATTCTCTCTCATTATGCTTTCATGAGAAGGGCAGGTATAGTGGGCAGACCTGGATGAAAAAAAGAGAAGATACCTGACATCTGATTACACACATATTATACTAGTAAGTTATCCAGAATTTCATTTTACACATTTCTAAATCTGGCTCGGTGAGCAGCTGGACTCGATTAGCAATAGATGGACCTGAACACTGTACATCCAGCAGCATGACCTCCATGGTCTGAAGGTTGATGCTCCAGTATCTACAGGTGCTAGAGTCCAGGGAATGTTCAAACCCCAGCAACCCTACCCCACGCAGGACAGAGGCCTCAGACCTGAGGCAGTTCCTGGTTTCATCTTCTCCAAATCAGCTGCTCTGAGATAGAGTTTCCCATTAGTAAAGTGGGGGTGACAGTGGTTCCTCCCTCACACGGTTGTGAAGCAGAGTCAGGGCCAGACCCCACTGCCTGGCATGGTGCAAACACTTAGTAGTAGCCATAAGGATTGTTTCTTGTACAAGATGAGGTCTCTAATCTTGAGAGAGGTGTGGAAAACTCTGCAGAGGCTCTGCTTTTTGCCATGTGCTCTGCATTCTTGATTAGGGAGAGCATCAGGAGGTAATAGGACAGCCCGTCCCCAAGCAGGGCTTCCTGCTTCCTTCCTTCAAGGTCAAGTGGAAGGAAAGCTGGTTTCCCATCTGACCCCAGTCAACGCCACATACCACACTTGTTATTTTTCTTTCTGGTGGCTCGTGTGCCAGGAACTATACTGAGAAAGAGAACTGTACAGCTAGCTCTTCTTTCCTCTTGTCAGAAAGACGTTTCTGTGTGGAGCCGAAATGAGGAGCATTTGGGGGACTTGGGGAAGGGGAAGTCGGGATTAGCTTCCTTTAGAGAAGGTGGGAAATGAATTAGCGCATCTTGGCATTCACGTGGAGTTCCTCTTCCAAGGTTTCTCCTAACTTCAGTTTGCTAGTAGCAAGTCCTTTTTTCCACCCTCTTTGGGTATGTAACCCTAAAGGACTGTTCCTAGTTAAAACAAATGGGCTAATGAAGAAAGAAACAGGGTGACCCTCTGACACAAATGTCTCCCATGCTTGTGTGACCACTTTACAGAGACATTCTGGAGTCGGTGGCACTGAGGGTGGGATGTAGGGAGAGGCTTCCGTGGTGCAGGTAATAAGGTAGTGAATGCCCACTGAGAATTTAAAATCAGTAGTAAAACCAACTAAAAGTCTTTTAAAAAATTATATATATATATATTATAATATATAAAATTTATATATATATAATGTCAGTGATAAAATACTCTACCTAAAAAAGTATTTTGTTGGTCTAAGTTTTAAATAATTGCTGCCATCACTGGCGAGTTTCAGTAATATTACATAAGGTCATAATGAATAGTTCTGTTACTTATGTTTTAATGAATATTGTAATCTATATAGAAGTCAATTCATAAAATTCAGTTCTACACTGGCTGCTGACACAGGGGGATTCAGCTACACATGCTTGCTCCAAGAAAAAGTTCCTAATGGCTTGGAAATTTTTAAGCTTGCTTGACATCTCTCTAGCCTCTGAATATGACATGTCCATATCTGCCCTTGAACAGTACATTAAAAATCAGTAATATTAGCATGGTGGTTGTAAAAACAACAACAGCAACAAAAAAAAAAAAAAAAAAAGAAAGAAAAAAAAAGAAAGAAAAGAAAAAAGAAAAAGAAAAAAGAAAAACGAAAAAAAAAGAAAAAAAAAACTAGATAGCATTTGCTTCAATTCTGTCATTCTATCGGATCACATAGAGTTTTTATTTATGTCTGAGATTTAAAACAGTGGAGAGTGAAACCTGAGTGAATTCTTTTTATTTGGCAAGTACAAATTTTATTTTATACTTAAATATTTTACCGATTTTTATAATACGTTGAAGTGAAATGTTTTATCTTTAGTCCATTGCTTTAAATACAAGACTGATCAAGAAAAAAAGGATTAATACTGAAAATAATGTTCTCATATAAAAGAGGGGTAAGTTAATAAAGGACGTAGTCCAGATGTCAAATATGCTAGATGCCTCTGTGGTCCAGATTGTGGCTGATTTTACAATTTAGAGAGGTTGTGTGTGTGTGTGAGTGTGTGTGTGTGTGTGTGTGTGTGTGTGTGTGTGTGTGTGTGTGTGTGTGTTAAAGAAATCAGTTCTCTCTCTAAGTCATTATGCAATGCCTAGAAAATTCTAAACATAGACATAAGCCTAAACATTGCTCTTGTTAGTACACATGAATAATCCCCAGGGTGATATTTGATATATGAGGTGATTCTGGAACTTAGGAAGAAGTGATATGGGAGCATTGCTAATTTAGACTAGTAAGTGATCCAAGGGCCAGAGGCCATTTATAAGAGTGCCTATATTTAGTGAGGGCCCCGCAGGCTCAAACAGTCATAGGCAGAGAGACATCCTGTGTGCAAATAGTGCCATGTAAAACACAAAGGCCAAATCTTAATGGCCCTAAATAAAATGGAAAATGGAATGACATTTGAGGAATTCAGGAAAAGGCTATAAATATATGTAGTTTTCCTCTTGATGTTTTGGGTCAGATGAGGCAAAAAGGGGTGTGGGCCTGGAATAATCATGTATTGTTGATACATAGCTGTGGTTTGTGTACTATATGTCAGGTCTAGAAACAGTTTAGTAGTCCTAAAAGGCAAACTTCAAACTATAAAAGGCAAATGTTGTTTGAAAAGGTCTTGAACTTGGAACACTGGACCCCTCATTGCCCTTAGATAGGCCATCAGAGCCAGGTGTGGAGGGCTGGGCAACTTTCATGCAGCAAAGTGACGGACCACATGATGATAGGGCATTTCAAAAGGCAGTAGCAGCCACCGTGACACATTTCCTTTAATCTCTTACTCCATTTATTTCTGAAAAACTAAAAAAGTACAGACCAGAATCCAAGGCAACTAACCTTTGGGTTTACCAACTTGGTCACCAGGCAGACTAGAAGATCAGGGTTTGATATAATGATATGAAACAGCACTGACCAGTGAATAAAGATAGTAGCAAAGTAATGACTTATTCATGGCTTATATTTGGTAAGGCAAGGAATTCAATAAATTTACAAGTAAGAAATTTGAAGTGAACAGCTAATGCTTCTCCCCATATTAAAACAGGAAAGTTGTTTAGAGCAGGAGCTAGTTTACGGAGCAATATGTGTAGTGTTTGGAAATTTTGTGCCCTTCTGTTTCCTTTAAAATTTACTACAGGTAAAATAAAATGTAGTGTTTGTGGTCTAATGAGATCTTGCTAACTATCGAATATTTAATTTTCCCAAAGCTAAGTCACAAGTTCTGTTGTTTTTCAGCATTCCACATTTTTTCTTCTCCCCAAGGAGTTGAACTTCAGAAATTTTGATTAATTTTCATTAGTGATTCATTTGCTATTCTTACCACTGCTGTCCCCAACTTTATGCTTCTCAGCAATCTTATTTTAGGCCTTTTCTCAGGGCTGAATTTCAAAACCATTATTGTTCTTCACAGATGCAGGCATCAGCCAGTCTTTTTCCAATTTTTTTTTTGCTCAAGCAAACATTGTTATTGTGCCTGATATATTATGTATTCTTGAAAGGACATGTTAAAAAGAATGCATCATTCCTCCAAAGAACTGAAAAAAATGTTATTCCAGAGACAAAACTGTTAGACATATAGCAGAAACCAAAGAGCAGTGACTCTGGAGTGAGTTGAGATGCACATTTTGAGGGTGGCAATTTTTACTACAGGGATGAACTTCTTTGGTTGACCAGATATTGACCTACTAGTGTTATCTTCATATTGTAGGTTTTAGAAAATTTATTGAGAATTTGTTATGTGCTGGAAATGAAGTTATCTCCCCTCTTTGGCTAAGATGCTGGAGTACCTGCCTGTACATACAGTGGAGTGGAGGGCACTCCTGTAACCTGTTAACAAGCAGAAGGGAGTGCAGGAGACTTAAGCGTGCACACTGTTAGCAATCAAAAACATGCTGTGACTGTGCTTTTGGAAGTACTGATTCCCCTGATGGTGTATACACCTTAGCCAGCTGAAAAAGAGATGAAACAAAACAAAATTTCTTCTTGATTCATTCATTCATTAAGAAAGAATTCTCTGAACATGTATGTTCCTTAATACTTAAGTTCATATATTCTTTTATAATCCTACCTCCACATTAGTCATTTTTAACTAATAATTTTAAAAAACCTAATAATTAACAAAAATAGTTAAAAATAGTTTTTAAGCTATCAGTTCTCAAGTGTTCAATTTCCTTCTTTCTTAAATACATCCTTAAACTAAGTTCATGGAAAACACATGGATGAAATTTAGGGGAATCCATGTACCTGAATGAAAAAAAAAAAACACACCTTTTTTTTCACTAACTTTTAATTGAAATTATGAATTTCCTTGAAGTAGGAACATAGGTAATAAACCACAGCAGTATTTCCAGTACCTATGACTTTGTAGAAATGGAGATTGTAGGTATTTTATATCACATTACTATCTTTCAGATTTTTAAAATTTGGTTTATTCTGATTACTACTTTAAACTTGTGATAATTATTAAACTGTTTCATCAAATCTTTTAATTGAATAGATTACTACAGAAGTAAATATGTTACTAAATCAGTTTTAATATTTCAATAACTGTATTTCTATATGGTTATTTTCCTGTATAATCCTATGTATTTTGTTTTGTGTATTTAAAAACATTATTCTGAGAAGGAGTTGGTAGGTTTCACCTGATGACCAAAGGAGTCCATGGAACAAAAGCATTTTTTTAAATGTATTTTAGCAGTCTTTTAGCCAGAGCCAGTGAGATACAAACTCTTTCAGCGTTTATATGTCTAAAAATATCTTTATTTTGCCCTCATCCATGATGTTCTTTCAAGTATGGAACTGATGAGGTCACCCTGGAAGAAAGCAGTTGAAAAAAGGACAGTGGGATCCTGGACAAAGCCTAGGGTACACCAACTTTTAGATCAAATAGAGGAAGAAAGGCCACCAATGGAACTAACAGGAGGGACTGGTGGGGAAGGAATGATATCAGAAGAGTAGATGCCACAGAAGCCAGAAGAATATGGTGTTTCAGGAAAGAGGGAGTGGCAAATTCTGTCAAATGGTGCTTAGGGTCAAGGAAGATGAGAATAGAAGATGCACTATTGACTAGGGTGACATGGAAGTCTTGGTGACTACCTTGAGAGCCGCTTGGTACAATAGTAGGGAGGGAAGATTGATTTGACTGACATTGGGGCCAGAAAAGAGGACTGGGAAAGTACAGACATTTGTATTCAGCATTTTGGTCAAGATTTTCTGTGAAGGGAAGGAGAAAAAGGCTGCAGTCAATTGGAGAGAGAGCGACATATGTCAAAGGAAGTCTTCTAAAGAGAGATTCTAGATCATATTTGTACACTGGTGAGGCTGATTCAGTGCTAAAGAAGTAAGAGGAAGTGAGATCCAGAGCCAAGAGGAGGAAAAAGCAGGACATCAGAAGGAGCAGAGATATGTCACCCTCTCAGACTGGAGGGAAAACAAAAAGGTGGTTCAGGTACATGAGGGCCGAAAGTTTGTAGAAGCATGAACATTCTCATATTATTGTTTCTGTTTTCTCAATAAAGAATGAAGCAAGGCTGCTGCTAAGGCTGGGAGAGAAGGTGTGAAATGGTCATTTTGAGTGAGAAAACTAAAATATTGGGTTTGGCAATTCCACCAAAAATTAGCGGGATGGTTTTAATGAATAAGTTTTATGTCTGGCCTCAGACAGTTAAGAACTGCTCTCTGAAATTCTTCCCCCTCTTTATTTTCTCACACTTCTCTCTAACCCCATTGCCCTCCTGTTATCTCTACTCTCTTCCATACAAAATCTCTTCGATGGTAAACTAATTTATGCTTACATACTACTCATTGGAAATGGACAATATGTTAAGCTTTCATAGACATTTGAGTCAAAGTAGAGGTTGTTCCTTCACCTAGAGTAATTTGTCTCTAAAAGTGTAATTTTAGGAATTAGGAGCAGGTGAATGTAGGTTTTTTGTTGCTTCTCAAATCCTGCCACAGGAGTAACAGCCTATAGTACTAATGTCACCTGGCATCATATATCTCAGACCACTGTGGTGCCATTAACCACAATTTAGTTCAGCTGTATTCTAATATTTTAGAAAGAATCACTTAACATTCTTCTTTGAAATAATATAGGCTCTGGAAAAATTGGGCTAATTTATTTAGAACATCATTTTGGGCAGTAATTAAATTGTGTTCCAAGTATCATTTAAAAAAGGACAATTTTAACAGAAGTTTAATATTGTCTCTTTTCTCTACTCAGAAATCCTTACTCCATTTTAGAGTTTAGGTATAGGGATGGACACCCTACTAGTACTGGTGGAATTTTTCCAAGGTAGAGGTAAGGGCAAAAGGTATCTTAACAGTATCGAATGGGTGTGGTGGAAGACACCAGGGCATAATGTTAAGAGTATTGCGTGGGAAGACAGAAGATCTAACTTCTACTTCTGTCTCTGAAACTAATAGGTGTGGTGACTTTGGTTAAGCCTGGAATTTCTCCCAATACAAGATAGCTGGGACAAATGATCACAATATCCCCTTTACTCTAACATTGGAATCTAAATGAGAGGTGCCCTCCTGGGACAGGGCTTTGCAGGCCTAAACTAGAGCCTGCTGGATGTTTGCAGATAACCCTCACCATTACCTGGGGTAAACAATATCTGCTAGTGCAGAGCACCTGCATGCAGGATACACAGTAAAGAAGCAGAGGTTAGAATAAGAGTGACTGCCAAGAATGCATGGACAAACACATCTACTTTAGAGGAAATATAGCTTCATTATAAAACGACTCCTTCCCAGACCAAGACAAGAAGGAATGCCCATGTCTTCAAATATTCTGCTCATCACTGTGATACTAATTGGGAGAAGGACTGAAGAAGAAGGCAATGACAAATTTTGTCAATCAATAACTCTAACATCATGTGCATCACAGCTACAGTATGTGGATGACATATATCATGCTGTGGGTATCAGTAAGCACTTCTGCAACATGAATGGCATGCCACCTATAAGTACTAAAGGTGGACCCTGGAAGTTGGGGATGGCTCATAGGCTACTGATGGTCAACCCTCCACAATAAAAGATCAACAAAGGTCAAGAGAGGGCTACCAATGACAGCTCTAGGGAACTGTGTCTTAAATCTGCCTCTGTTTTCCCCATATGCTGTGCTTTCCTCTTCCATCAAGAAAAAGCAGGGAAGGTAGTTTTGGAGTAGAGTCCAAAATAGGATTCCACATGGAGTGTGCTTTTGATTTTTGACAGAAGCTGGGGCTGTCACTGGAGACGTAAGAATGTGGATAGAACAGGGCTGTCAACTGTATCCAATTGGTTCAAAAGATGGAAGCTTCAAGATCTTCCATAGCAAAATGACAGAAGTATCTAAAAGATATGTACGTAAAAAAGGTATAATAACTCTGTCTATGGGTATAATAGGCCCAGTAAGAGCAAGTGCAAATAAAACCCGAGAAGCTGCAGCAGAGCACAAGTATGACCAACTCCAATTAGCAGAGACTTTGCCAAGATATACACACAAAAGATAAGAGTAAGACCATTTGTATACTATAAAACTGCCCAATTATTTGTCAGTTCCTTCCTTGCATAAGGACAGGTCAGTGCCAGAAGGGAATTTTCCTGGCCTCAACATAGAAATACCAAAAGAGAGCTGACCTTGGGCCACATCGGGTCAAAAGGGTTACCAACATCTGGTTGTGAATAATTAAAAAAAACCATGGCTCAACCTGTCAAGACATGGAGGTTAAAGTGCTTTGAAACTTGAACTATTATGTGCCTTTGCATCTACTTCTGCTGTGTATGCATGTTAATGCTGTGACATACATAACTTTGCTTGCGTGTTACACTTCTAAATACTTTTTATCAGTGAACCAAAGATGCATCTCTGCTCTCAGAGAGCTTACATTCTAGAGAGGGGATGGAAAGAGGAGACAGCCAATAAAAAATAAGTTCATTATAGTATATTAGAGGTGATATGCAATATGGAAAAAAATAATCAGAGAAAGGAGAGTGGGAGGGCCGAAATGTAAAATACGGCAGTTAGCTAAATCCTCACTAAGAGAGAGATTTTTAGAAAAAGATGTGGAGGTGAGAGAGTGAGACATGAGGATATCCAGGCAAAGAGCATTACAGGCAGAGAGAGCAAGTACAAAGACTCTGAGCTGGAATTGTGCCTGATTCTCAAGTAGGTCAACATGGCTGGAGCAATGTGAGTAAGAAGAGAAGTAGAAGAGGAATTAAGAGCAGAGATTGTGAAAGAGGTGCCAGTGGTGTGTGCTTACAGGCTATTGAATAGCATTTTACCTTGACTGTGTGAGATGGGAGCACCAGAGGGTTGAGTATAGGTAGACATTATATAATGTATGTTTTATGAGGACCATTCTAACTGAGTCTTCACAGAGATCAACTAGAGACAATAATAATAATTCAGTCAAGAGATAATGATGATTCGCATGAAAATGATAACAGTGGAAGGGGTAAGAAATGCCCAAATATGCATATATTTTGAAGGTAGAGCTAATGGTATTTGATGACAAATGAGACATAAAGTATGCGAAGAAAGACTAAAATGACACTTGGGGTTCTGGTCTGGGTAACCTGGAAGGATAAAGCTACCCTGTGCTAAGATGAGAGACAATAGGAATAGAAATAGTTAGTTTGGGAGGGAAAATCAGTTGAGTTTTGGATTCGTTCAGTGTGAGATCCTATTGAGCATCTAAGAAGAGATATCAAGTAGGCAGTTAACTATGTGGCTCAGGAACTCAGGTGAGAGGTGCATGATGGATATGTGCATTTGGAGGGCATTAGCCATAAAAAGATGTATACCATGAAACTGGTGGTACTCACATGAGGAAGAACTCAACAGAGAAGAGTTCCAATGACTGTGCCATGGGGCATTTTAACGTTGAAAGAAAAATCAGCAATGAAGTGAGGTGGAGCAGTTTTGTTTTTTCTGCTTTTATTGACGACCTGTGATATGCCAGCATACACTAGGAGCTGGGCATTCAATAAATGATACTAGTCCCTGTCTCCAGTGTGTTTGCAGTCAACACATTAAAACAATTATTTCAATGCAGTGTGGTAACTGCAAAAAGACACGTGCCTGGTGGTATGGGGCCAGGGAGTAGGAGCCCTTGGCCAAGGCTGGGAAGTCTAGGAGGATCTTTGGAAGAAATAACACCTACAACTTAAAGAGTAACTAAAAGTTAACTAGATGAAAGATATAGGACAGAGGGGTGAAATCGCTTGGAGCATGCCAGGAAATACATATTTAATTAATGCCGATATTTCTGTTTAGGAAAAGAGCTCCGTCTCTAATGAGGTTATACCCTCAAATCCTAAGAGACACCTCATACTAACACAAAGAGACAACATGGCTGTCTAGTTTGTTACTCTGGCTACACCATTGCAGTCTGGTTGAAAAAAATGGGGTTCAACTTGCCACCAACCCCAACATCTTAGAATTCAGGGGAAGGGCCTCAGACCATGTAGCTGTAGCTGCAACAGAACAAAGTCCATCAGCAATTAATTCTGGGTCACAGCCGAGACCATATGGTGGTTTCATTTTTTATGTCTTTGTTTTCATTGTAAGCGAGTGCGACAAGCACAGAATGTTCCTAGCAACAACAGGACTGTGGGTGAAAGATAAATTACTCTTCAGGGAAGCTAAGGGACAGCCACTTTGACAATGCCTTTTTCCATGTCAGAGAGCCAACTGCACCCAAAAACCCAACACAAGCAGGCCTGGAAAAAAAGAGGAGCAGTTGTAAAAAAGAAAGCTTTACCCAGGAAGTTACCCTGATAGCAGGGTGTTTAAGTCAAGATGAGTCCACATCAAGTTCCGCCACATTGTTAACCTTTTTGTAAGCATCAAGGTCTGCAAGCTTCCCTTTCTCCAGTTGTGGGCTAACTCTGCCATCAGACATTTACTTCCCAAAGCTGTCAGCCTACAAATTTCTTTTTGTGTCCTTTACCATCAAGTTGATGTCCCGTGTCCTCCTATGTTTTTTTTATTCCTCCACAACATACCTGCCATCACTCATCTATATTTATCCTAGTTCACTCAAATTACCCCCAAAGAAACCAAATCCTATGACAGAGACGAGATATATTTCAGAAGCAAATTCAAAGGGACAACCCATTCTAGCTGCACCCAAGATAAATCTAGCAGAAAGCAAAGACAAAGACACTAAATCCAAGCATGCAACTATTATTACAAGAGAAATCTTATCTCTGAGAAATAACAATAGCTAACACACATGATCACTGAAGGCCAAACACTGTCCTGAGCATGTATTTAACTCATTTAATCTTCACAATAACCCTGAGGTAGGTATTATTATTCTTCTGATTTTACATCTAAGAAAACCAATGCAAAAAAAGACTAAATAATCTACTTTGCCATGGAGCTACTTACTATTTGAAGATCTGGGGTCCATATTCTTAATCCCCAGGCTACTCTGGGTTTTTAAGACCTTAGGTACTTTCCAAGGACTTACATTTAATATTACAAATTTTTAGTGTAAGAAAGAATATGAAGTATATGAAGTATCTTTGTTCATTCCTTATAGAATGAGTCAATACCACAAATACTTAGCATAAGAAATTAATATCTAATATTTTAGAAAATGATTTAAGTTATTTGGCTCTATGTATATGTGTTTTAATATTTTTTCAAATTTTTTTTTAGGCTAAGAGTAGTATTTTATATAGAATCAAAAGGTTGACTTTACATAGTGATTCACAACTTTACTATAGTGGCTTTTAGCTACAAATAACAGAAAACCCAATTGGAATTGGATTAATTGACAAGGATTGTGCCACTAACAGTAAATAGAGGTAATGTCTATCCACAATTGGCCACATATCCAAGCTTACCCCAATGTCTCCTTAAGGAGAATGAGATCACTCTGCTTTAGACCAATCTCAGTTCCCCTCCAGAGCTCAACCTTGCTGGGCGTGAGCTCCCAAGCCAGAGAGGGGTAGAGACCAAAGTGGGTCAGCTGTGGGTGGGCAACCACCACTGTCTCCCAATGAATGCATTCAGTGAACTGGAGAATACAATTGAGAATCAGTACTGAGAAGAGGAGGAATATTTTAAAGGTTCATCCTTTTTGTTGTTGTTGTTAAAATATGTAACTCTGGTCTCAAGCCTGAGTTCTACTGGTTGTTACTGACATGTCTAAGGGAGACAGCTTTGGCCAGAAGGGAAGATAAGCAGGAAGAGAGGAAGATGATGTGGAACAAGGAAAACACATGAGCTTTGAGGATTAGAGCTCAAGTCTTCAGATTGCAAATAGATGAACAGTTCTCCAGCTCTTCCTCGATGTCAGATCTCACTGGAGTCTATAAGCTCAGCAGTATTATTATTCACTTTCACACTTAAAAAACTTGAGTCTCAGTGAGGTCTCATATGAGTACAAGGCTACATAAACAGAAATCCATGGGATTATGGTTTGAATCCCTACAGTCTGACCCTGCTGTCTTTACTTTGACAGTTTGGGGGCTATCTGCTTCAGACTCACCCGGTACACATACTTACAATGCAGATTCTTGGTCTCCAGGCAAGGCCTCATTCAACAGACTTTCTGTGGACGGGGCTCCAGGGCAGATAATTAAATAGCATTCCCCACACTAAAGTTTAAGGTCAAGCGAGTGATAATCTATTACTTCCCATTTGTGTTCTGACCTTGGGCAAGTCCTTGTTTCCCTTGGGCCTCAGTTTCCTCACTTGTAAAATGAGGATGGGTAAGTAATTTCCAGCTCAAAAACTGATTATAATTCGTCTTTAAACCTAACCTGACTGCAGCCTGCCAATTGGCCCTTTTCCATGTAATTCCTTACCTTTATATGTTAGTGTTAACAAGATGATATTGTAAGTGTCACAGAACTTATAATTTGATGTGCAAATATTCATAGAGCATCCCTGGAAACTTGGGAGAACTAGTTGTTCCTTCAAGTGACGTATTTAAACTGTAGCCCTCTCTAAGGCCCTGCGCTGGGACTAAATCTCATAGGCCTTCTCTTACTCTAGGGATTTTTTTATTCTCTGACTTTTCGACACTGCTAGAGATAAGGAACTCATCGATAATCTTAATTTTCCTTGCCCTCGGAATTCACAGTCTAATATGGTGGACATATTTCAAAGGTTTCAACCAGGCATCCTACACCTAGTTCTAACCGGTTTGGGGTTTGCTCTGGTTTCATTTTTCTGATTTTTTCTTTGGAGAAAGGAAAGCGAGGACTAGGGGGCATTGGCCAAACAAGTCCAGCCACTCAGTGGAGAGGTTTCCAGATAAGAAGGATCCGAAGGACTTCCCATGGGCGTGAGGGAAATCGCACACGCCATCCGGAGAAGAGAACCAGGAAATCACTTTTTGTTTTTCAAACCGCAGCCAGCTCCCAGTCATGGCTCTGTGAGGCTCCAGGTGCCACGGGGCAGGCCCTGGTCGGCGGGGAGGCCGAGCTTGGTGCGGAGCTGCAGGTCCTGCTTGAGCCTCACGATGAGGCCTGCTTGGCTCCCCTTCCACTGGGCGTGAGGCCTTGGAGGAGGCTGCAGGGCAAATGGCCTCGTAGTGGAAACCTGGCAGGTTTTAGGAGTCTGGTCGGAGCAGGAGCCGGCCTGGGGACTGCGGTGCTGGACAGGTAACGGGCATCTCTCTTCCTGCTGTCTGTCTCTATTTGCAGCAAGACCTCAGGGACACCTCAGTCACTTTGACACTCCTTCTAAGACATCTTCCAGTTACGATCCTCTTTGCCTGATTCTTTTTTTTTTTTTTTTTTTTTAATTATTATGTATAGCTGTGGCATGTGTGTTGGGAGCATAAAGCATGCATGGTAAAGAGCACTTTGCAGCCTATTTGTTAGGTTGAGATTGAGTATCAGGCAACTAGCTGGGATACTTTAAGGATTTTCTCTATAATAAAAGTTTTCTTCCTTCTTTTCCTTGCCTTGCCTTGCCTTTTTTCTGTTTTCTTTTATTTGTTTGGTTTCTTTTCTTTTTAAGTGAGTTTTCCCACCTCGGAACCAGAAAATACCATAAATATCAGAGCTTTCATGAACGACTCTGTGAGTGCTTCCTTGTCCAGGCAGTCATATTGCAGGTATACAGATGAAGAGAGGAACCTGCACCCATGTATAGCGGGAGGAGATAGGGTATTCTGTCAGTTTAGTCCTTGGGGCAAGGCATGATCTCTGAAATGTAAAATGCAAGCCGCCACCTCCTACCCACTGACTGAGGGAAAAGGAGTTTACAATCAGCATTGGAAAGGAAGTCAGGCAGAGTGCTGGGATGAAGAGCTGGGCAGACTAGCTTGAGCATTTTAGAAGGGAGGAAAAGCTCTACGATGTGTGGCTGGCTTAATCCATGTTTTCTTGTACATTGTAGAAAGCCAGGTCATGCCAACATTGCAGCTCAAATTTTCCTTTTTATAAAAGGCTAATAATGTTTTTGGTCTTTCATTTTTGAATGACACAAGTAACATATGAAAGTATTTGTACTGTAACAGAATATCTCTAACAGGTTTTAAAGCCCCGAACCCCCCAATATGCACTGTATTTTCCCCTACCCCAAATTAGCCCACCAATAGTTTCCTGTGTATTTTATCAGTTAAATGACTTATTTTCTCTTTTTCTAGCTCTTAAAACAACCCAGGGCACATGGGAGTATAACAAATTCTCATGGTCAGAATTATGTATTGATTCTTAACAACACCTTCCCCTCACTGGAGGATAAAATGATACATAGGGAGTATGAACAGCTTTTTAAACTCTTTGAAATGTCTGAAAGAGTTCTACTCATTTTCACTGTTATTATTCCTTGTGCTGGTTTTGATTTTGGCAATTGATGATATTAATAACAACTTCCCACAGATTAAACTCTAGATTTTCAATTTGGCATTTGGGCTTCTCTCCTGAATACCATCAAAGCAGCCTTGTTTTTGAAAAAATAAAGAGGATAAAAGAAAATAAAATTAACGGGATGGATAGATGGACGATAGGTAGGTAGGTAGGTAGGTAGGTAGGTAGGTAGATAGATAGATAGATAGATAGATAGATGATAGCTTGCTAGAATAAGTGATTGGCCCTGGGAAGGTGAGGTGTGGGAGAAATTATCTCTTCATTTAATGGATAATAAATGTATTTAACAGATGGATTTATTTTCTGCCTTTTTTGCCTTCTGTAAAAAGGTGGCTTTTTATTTTTTCTCCATATACTGTTATGAGACAAGGTAATAAGAAAAAATCATGAACAAGTCAATATTACTCATAGAAAAAGGTCTGGGAAAAACATATATATGAGCAATGTTAAACACAAGAATAATTACAGAACATTTTCAAATGTTATTTGTTTTTTTTTTTGTTTTTTTTTTTTTTGTCCTTTCCAAGATTTCTCCATTTCAAACTCAAGGGCCACTTGGCTCTGCTGATTTGAACAATCTGTAGTGCTTTCTTGACCATCCTGTTGAATTTTCCTACCTTAATGCTTCTCTGGATCCCTGGCTAAGATGATTAATTACTTCACTCAACCTGATAGTGCTAGCTCCAGGCAGAGACTTTCTCTTCTTTTGCCATATCAGAGGTGAAGCAGATATCATATTCTCATTTTATGGAATATGAAAATGAGAGGTTCGGAGGTTAAGTTGTTTGTCCAGCATTACACAAGTAATCTTTCTGGGGCACTGGGATGAAAAGAATTTCAGCTCCCTGGTTTTCCAGTCCTATTCTTGGTCAGTGATGTGAGGTTAAAAGTCATGTAGAATAGAGAATTTATGTGATTGGCTGGATTCTGGAAGCTTTATAGCAGCACAAACTCCCAGTTTTGCTAAAAATCTGTAGCTGAATCAAGCTGTTGCCTGGTCCAGGTTTTAGCAGATTCTAACACCTACTGTCGATTAGCATCCTTCCAGGAACTTAACCAAAATAACAACTTAAACTTCCCAGAGCAATTGAATCAGAATCTCTAGAGGAGCCTGGGCATGAAACTATTAGTTTTTTAAAAACCTCTGAAGGGATTCTTTTATGCAGGTAGGGTTGAGAACCACTGAGTACTAACCGTAGGAGATAAGATGGCTGAACTGAGAAGCAGAAGCAACCCTCACTGTTGTGGCCTAGAAGTTGGGGCCAGAAATGCCAGCAGCTGTGAGCATCACACCCTAGGAGTCTATTTTGGCTGCTGCTGTTTATGAGAGAAGCAGACACATCTCTCATCTGCATGTGAGAATGAAAAGGAGTTTTCCAGCTCCCCCGACCGTGGCACCGCCTTTTGAGTTTAAATCGGAACAACCCCACTGACTTCACTGCAGATACATTGGCTCCTGTCACTTGCAGATTTTACAAAAGCAGATTAAATGTTCTAGGTAAACAGGATGTGCTCTTCTAGTGCCAAATGACTATGGGAGGTTATACATTTTGCTCAATGTCACTTTTACATGTTTTGTCCCAATTCCAAGAAAAAGGGGAAGAATTACTAATTATCCTTTGCTGATCCACCACTTTCTGGATTGATCTAAATATGGATAGACAATAAATCAGGGCTGTTTTTAAATCTTAAAATGTGTTTCTAGAGTCTTTCCGCCCTGACATTTCCTGATAATTCAAGTTGGTATGGCTCGTAGGTACAATCTTTGCCTCCTCTCTAGAGACCCCCAGGGGGGGCTCTCTCAGCTTCTCTGTTTCCTGCTGGGCCTGCAAGTTTTGGCACAGAATAGGCGCTGCAAGAAAGGTTTTTAGAGTTAAATATCTGTGTTGGCTGTGGATACACTATGAATTCACCAATTATTTACCAGCTCAGCACTTCAGCTCACATTGTATAACTCTGGTCATGATGGTTAAAATATTTAGAACCTTGCTTATTTCCTAAAAAGGAATCATAGCAGTAAAACCTTTAAAATCACAAGTTGGTGGAGACACATACACTGGAGAGACTTGCTAAGGGCTGTAAAATTAAAAAGGCAAAGATCCTTTCCTTTAATTAGCTTTTGTTCTTAATGCGAGGCAAGACACAGGCATTGAAAATTTGAATAACAGGTAATAAGTATTGAGTGCTTACTGTGTGCTAAATATTAAACTCAGTGTTTTATAAAGATTATTAGCTCATTTAGTTATTCCAATCTTCCTACACCTCAGATGCTATTATAATTTCTATTTTTTAGATGAAGGAACACATAATTTAAGGCAAGCTGCCTGAGACGCACAAAGCCGGCAAGTAGGAGAGTCAAGATTCCAGCTCAGATAGTCTGACTGACGAGGCTCTACACCTAATTACCACACTGTGCTACAAAACCCACAAAAGTACTATAAAAAGACCTGCATGGCAGGGCCAGAGGAGTATCTGAGGAGAGAAATGCAGTGCGTTCAGGAGAAAATTGTATCTTTAAGGAAGACAAAGAGGCAGCATGCTATAAAAGCTGAGTTCAGACTTTGACAGCAGACTCAGTTATTTGCTGTGTGACCTGGGCTTGTTATTTAATTTACCCAAGCCTCAGTTTCTTCATCTGAAAATGGCTGGCTCTAACAGTATAGAATCGTAAGGATTAAATGAGCTGCGAGCATGCAGAGTGCTTAACCTAATGCCTGGCACATAGTCAGGGCTTAAGAAATGATAGTAACTGTTATTACTAAGTGAATAAGCAGGACCTGAAATGATGAGCAAAGCTCACAAAGGAGAAATGGGATGTTTCAGTTGCCAAAATAGTGTGAAAAGAAGCTGAGAGGTAGCAATCCATTCAACCACTACTTATCGTGAATATTTATGACACATTCTGCAAAAGAAGATACGATAAAAACTCTGTATTGAAGTGTTATAGGAGAAAAATGTGGCAGAGCTGGGTTTGTATTAGATTGTTGTGATCATGCTGGCTGGGTGAATTAGCTCAAATATTCTCTGGGCATTTGAGGAGGTTTAAAGTATTTATTGTGGTATAATAGCATTCTATGAAAAACAGTGTTCTAGAAAAATTAATCATTTGGTGATACGTTGGGTTATCAGGCAGGGAAGGAAGGAGGGAGGGAGCCCACTGAGGAGATTACTGCAATCATTCAGGCGTGTCATGATATTGTCTAAACCAATTGGTGGCCAAGGAAAAGAAACTGTCAGCAGTGGAGTCATGAACTAGCCTTAGTGACTGACTTACTGCTCTGACTCGTGTCCTTGATTCTTGTATCCAAGAATGCCTGTGGGTTGTAAGCTGGGAGACTGGAGAATAAAGGCAGATGCTGGCAAATCTGGGAAGAGGTGAGTTAGGAGATAGCAGTGGGAGAGAAGAAGACACGTTTGGTGTTAGTTGAGTTGAATTTAGACCCAGTTGGAAATAGTACAGTTGGAGAGAAGCTCCTGATATTTAGCAAAGAGATCAGAGTGAAAATAAAGTTTTGGAAATTGTCACATAAATTGATAATTAAAATGATAGAAGTGGACAAGCTCCCTGAGAGAAAGGGTGTCAAGAGAGATATGCCAGAGACCTAGCAGAGTTTTTGGCAAGTCCACAGTGAAGCGGTAGTGGAAGGAAGTGGGTGGAATGATAGAGGAGGAGGAGGGTAGAGAGCAAAACCTGGAGCAAGGAGAGACTCAAGAGAGGGTAAGGGGGGTGCCACATAGGAGGAGGCACTAAATGGCATCAGAAACCGACAAGAAACCAAAGAGGATGAAGGCTAGTGAAGAACGTCACTGGGTTTGCCTTTATAAACTACTTTTTATAATGAGGTAAGGGTTAAAGTCATGCTATCCAGATTAAAGAAATCTTGGAATGGCCATGACTTATCAGGGTACTGTATTCTAGGGAGAAAAGAAGCAGTAGTGTACGCACACCGTTCTTAAAGTTGAACAAACTCCCTAGAGAGGGCAATGGAAATCTCAGAGAAGTGAAGCCACTGGCCAAAGACAGCAGTGCCCAGTCTCAGGAGGATGGAGTAGATGAGGACTGTGAAAGGAGGAAACACAGAAGGCCAAGATGGCCCTGGCAATTATTAAACTGTTGGAACATTTTAAACCACGAGGTAAATAACTGCTGGTCTGAGCTTTTGAAGTGCCTCAGCCACCTAGCCTCTCACTTTGGATGCCCCCCTCCCCCACACATAGACCTCCCTGCTATCCAGCAACGAGGGCCCCCAGGCCTCTGCTCCTGCACAGAGATGGCCCTGATTGGTCCATTATGATTATTATGAAAATACTCCAGTACTGTTTTGAATCTTACCTAATAAAGGGTAGAACCACAGAACTGTAAGGCTTGGACTCATACCCAAGCCCTCTGATGCTCTCCACAGCACTGCAGCCAAGCACAGGGCCACCCTCCACGGCAGCTGGAATGCACCTTTGGCATTGTTTTGCCAGGGCTTAGGGAGACCCTCCATGTGGTAATCGAAAGTAGTAAGATAGATGAGATAACAGCAGAGTTAGGAACTTAATGTTTTCATAAAGATGGCAATCTCTTGCTTAAAGTTTGAAATCCTCCAGCGATTTACAACAAGGAAAGAAGGATAAAAGGTTATCAGCACTGCACACATGTGCAGTGTGTTTTGGAAAACTTGACCCCATTGTGTACAAACAAATGTTCCTCTGTAATCTGATAGTACCGAGCCACCCTGACACAATGCTGCTGCAGGACTTATTTCAAGGCAGACAAAAATTAAATTAAAAAAAAATTCAAGGCAGGTCTTTAATTGGTATTGTGTTTCGTGTTTGTGTTAAGTAAATATTTAGCTTATAGTTCTGCATGTGAGAGGAATGAATCATCTCATTAAATAAGGTAAGCAAAGATAAGTCTTATCACCTCTGCTGTTGAAAATACAGGTTTATGAAGACAGGCTCTTAAAGTTACAAGAGGATTTTTAATCCGTACTTCTACAAGTCAGGAGGATGGTTATTGATGGCATCCATCCTTATTGCATCCTTGTGCCTCATGGAGATGAACAAAGAGTAATAATCACAATAAAATTTGCAATGAAAGTCATTTGACATTTGGTATCACTGTACATCATTTGCCATCAAAGGGAACTCTGCCTGGAATTATTCTCTAGGAATAGAATGGTGTATATGCGTATCTGTTTTTAGTCTCTGCCCTAGTCTATTTTGATTAGAAGTACATATTTAAAATATAGCCACTCGAGTATATAGTCTATACCTCAGAACAAGGACAACAGGGTATAGGGAAATATGCCCTTGGCTTGTTTCAAAGGACACAGCCACAGGCCAAGATTTAGGAAGAGACCTGGCTTCCTTTGATATTGTCCTGGCATAAAATACAATGAGTTCATTTCTTAAAAAGAAAGCCAAGTGTATAATATCACCTACTCTGTGTGATACGAATGCTGAGCGGCTCACATATGGGAAGAATCTCCTTTGTCTCTCTTCCACTTTGCTACCAAATTTCTTGAGATTTGTGTTCACCATCTTCAGGTTTTCACCTCCCACACCCTATAATTTTTTCTAATATGATGTCCTTCCCCATCACCCCCCAATGAAATGCCCTTGTTAAGAACATATCATGTTTTCAAATTCCACAGACACTCTCAGTCCTCCCCTTTACAGGCCTCTCTGCACTGTTAGACATAATTGACCACACTCTGCTTCTTGAAACTTGACCTTCCCTGGTTCCAGATTCTTCTGGTCTTGTTTCCCTCCTGGCTCTCTGGTATCTCATTCTCAAACATCTTGACTCAATTGTCTTTCTTGATTGGACTTTTGATCATTATTGTTCTGTGGGACTTGGTCCTAGGTCTTCTCTATTCTGTCTCCTGCCTTCCTACTCATTCTTATCCACTTCTGTAATTGTGGTTGCAATTACGGGGCTTACCTGCGTGGCTTCTACTCACCTTATCAGCCTCATCTTAAACCGCTTTGTGCTTCCTTTTGGTGTTCCAGCCATTCTGACCTTCTTGCAGCTTCTTGAATATACCACGTGCTTTCCCACCTCAGGGCCTTCACATGCGATCTTTCTGCCTGGAACTTCTTCCTCTCCCCTTTCAACCTCCTCTTTAGTTTTTAGCTATCTCAGAATCATGCTTCAGATTTCAGCTCAGTTAAATACTCCTGGAACACCATTCACAGATTCTGAAAAATAGGTCATATCCTTCTCTTAATAGGCTTTATTATAGTTCAGCAGTCGTTAAAATGATGATTTCTGAAGTTAAACTTTCTAGGTTCAAATTCAGGCTCTGTCACTTACCAGCTGTGTGATTTGGGACAAATTATTTAAGCACTCCGTGGCTCAGTTTATTTGATATCACACTATTAATTAGATATCCTAGAACCACTTCACTGGAATTATTGTGAAGATTAAAGGATTTAATAAGTCAGTGCTCAAATCAGTACCTGGCACATGGTAAATGTTCAACAAATATTAGTATATGATTATTCTTTAATAAAGCTCACCTACTCCATTAGACTCTGCTCCATGGAGGCAGGATCCATTCTCTTCTTTGCTATTTCCCCTGCACCTGGCAGAGCACCTTGGCACCTAGCAGGACTTAATAAGTGTTTGTGCAGTGAATGACTACACAAATGAATACATGGGTGAAGGGATAAGCAAATTTGCTTCATGTAATACTTACAATAATAAATATAATACAAGGGGGAGGACTAAAGGCCTAGCTTCAGTGTGGGTGCTCAGAGGAAGTGGGGACTGTTTATAGCTGAACAGACCGGGGAACCTCTCACTTGCAAATGGTCTTTTGCTTGGGTTGAAGGGTGGATAGAATTTGACTATGCAGTGATTTTACTATGGCTATGAGACAGAAGATTAACAGATCAAACAAATGGCAGAATTACTTTGACTTTGCCAAATACTGAAAAATAGTTTGACATTAATAATTACTCCCTCTACCCACCACCTCGATTAATTCTCAAATATGAGGGTTTTAAAAAAAAATTTTACTTTCGTATGAACACTGAAATATCTTACACTATTTTAAGTTATGAAAAAGCAATCATCTTAAAGATAGATGCTTATTAAATATACCAGCTCTGAAAAATGAAATTCAGGTCATGGAAGGCCTAGAGTATCAGTGAAAGCAATTGCCTTTATTCTGAAAACTGTGGGGAGCTAAACAGGAAATAACAGATAGGAGGAGAGCTTCTGGAAGATCAATCTTGCATTCATGTAGATATGGAACAGAGAAGAAAAAAATGGAAGCTATTGCAGTGGCACAGAGGAGGGGCAGTGTAGGCCTGAGCTGTGCAGTAAATCAGGGGTGGGTTGTCACAGTTGGATAAATGCAAGAGATACTTATGAGTAGGCTCAGAAGCCTAAGCAAGGTTACATTCTATTTGGCATAATCGTGAGGAATGTTAAACTCTTTGAAGAGTAATGAAGCTTGAGAGGCCAACCCCTATATCCTAATTTTGAAATCACTGAGTGCAATCAACTCCTTGGCTTTGTGAATAGAAAAACTGAGACTCAGAGAGGTAAAGTGACTTGCCTCAGGTCACACAGCTAGGTAGCAAAGTGAGGCTAGAGCTCATGTTTTCAGTTTCTTGGTCTAGAATCCATACAAGGAAAGTTTTTATTTATTCTTATTAATATCCCACCAAATGGTACCTCTCCCCTAGTAGTATAGACTGCTAACTTTGTAATTTTGCCACCATGACATATCAGCTGTGTGGCCTTGGAAAGTTATTTGTCCTCTAACCTTCTATTTATATCTGAAAAGTGATGATAATTTAGTGGTACCATAAGATCAGTGATAGGGTGTAATGACGTAATCCTTGGAGAGAGCTTAGCACCATGACTGGAGCACAGTGGGTACCCAGTACATGACAGCGATCGTCATCATAATCATCATCATCATTGCTGATAATTTCTGTCCACAATCCTATCATAAATGGCTTGCCTGCTTATAGGACAAAATTATTATCTGAATTTTAAGAATCATTGGTTAACCTCTTGAGTCCTGACTGATTCAACCTCCAGCTGCCTTTGAAACTCACAGACCTTGCTAGGCCTTAGTTTTCCCATCTGAAAAACTAAGGGGTCCGTGTACGTCAGGGAGTTAGGGCACTTGAACTAGAGATTAATTCCAACTTGCCTTCTGATGCTGACTGTATGTTTTTGTGCTCTATTTAGATATACCAAGGATCTGTTTTTCAATTTTCATAGAAACATACCAAAAATAGGTAATAAATATACAGCAACAGACCAGAAGGGCATGTTTAACCTTTTTTAAATAATAAAAAATAAAAACAGGTAATTAAAAAAAATTCTATATTAGTTTACTGGGACTGCCATAACAAAGTCCCATGGACTGTGTGTCTTAAACTATAGAAATTCATTTTCTCGACATTCTAGAGGTTAGAAATCGGAAATCAAGATGTTGGCAGGGTTGATCTCTTTAGAAGCTTTTCTCTTCAGCTTGTGAATGTCGTTTTCCTCTGGTGTCTTCACATAGTCCTTCCTGTGTGCGTGTCTGTGTACTAATCTCCTCTTCTTATAAAGGCACTAGTCATATTGGATTAGGGCCCACCTTTAGTGACCTCAATGTAATTTAATTACCTCCTTAAGGCAGTGTTTCCAAATAAGGTCACCTTTGGAGGTATTGGGGGTTGGGATTTCAACATGTCAGTTTTGCAGGGACACAACTCAGCCCATAACAAGTTCCAACTCTGACTAGTTCCAGCTCTTTTGTGCTTCATGGGATGATCTCTAATATATGCAATGATGCTGCAAAGCAGGTACTATGACCTGGTTATTTATGTCAGGAAACTGAGGCTCGGTGGGGCTAAGTGTCTCACCCACAGTTAAGAGGTGAGCTGGAAACAGAACACAAGCCAGTTTTGCTTCAAAGCAGGTGCTCTTTTACTCTGTATCTATTATAGGAAGGAGGGAATCACCTAAGCCTAAGGGCATCAAATTTATTCTCATTCCAAGTTGGAGCTAAAATAGCTCTGCCTTTTTTGGTGCTGGTGATTGTTCCGGAGAACAATGACCTCCTGAAGACCAGGCTGAGCCAATGTCACAGTGTTTGGACAAGCTACTCAAGGGAACTTTCACAAGTGACTCTAGGGGCCGCTAAATTTTACCCTTTGGGTTGCTTTGTTCCCTTTGAAACAGACAGCTGCCTCTCTGCTTGTGCTGTTCTCTTTTGCCTGAAATTCTCTTTTCTTTTTCCGTTACACATTGAAGCATTGCCCATCTTTCAAGGTTTGGCCAGTGACCTTGGTCACTCCAAATCTCACTCGACACCACCGCCTCCGCGGTCTTCAATTCCCATCAAGCTAATCTCTTGCACACTGCAGCTCACCTTGGAGACACTTACGGATGGATCTCACTCTGCTACCTACTGTCTGGGTGGCCTGTAGGAAATTCTGTAACTTCTTTGGGACTTCATTTTCTCATCTATGAATTAAAATTAAAATACCTGCCTCACAGTATTATTGTGAGAGGTAAGTGGATTGACATTTATTACACTCTAGCACTGCTTAGTACATAGTAGGCATTTAGTAAATAGTGCCTTTTAAACTTATGTTTTTCTTTCAGTCTATATTATTTAATTGCATGTTTTGTGCCTTCCCAATGAAATTGAGAGCTTCTTGCGGGCAAAAATCATGACTCATTTTAATTTGTGAATGCACAATTTTGGGCCTATAAAAAGCAATCTGTATTTATTGGTCCATAAGTGCATAACACATTTGATAGCATATGAGACATATAAATGAGCTCAAATAACAGCCTAGGTGATTGAACTGCAGCATAACTGCCTGATAGACCACCTCTAAGTCCATACTGCCATTAATCCATTAATCCATTTACTCACCCGTTACTGACTGTCTCCTAAATACATCCCCCTGAAGTTTCTATTTCTACATAATTTCTTTAGTAGAGGGGGAGCTACAGGCTGCTGAGGGAAAGTATCAGAAGTGTGCGGGGAATGTGGAAAGAGAAATGAAGTGCTTAAAATATGGATGGAAACCTCAAACCTTGCTGTACATCAAAAGCAGCTGAGATGCATACAGACTATTAGCTACCACCCCCCAGAAACTTTGATTCATTTGATCTGGGATAATATCAATGCAGCAAACAAATAAACAGAAAAACTACTCATGTGATGGTTCTGATGCTCAGACTTCTGAAGCTGATGATACACAAATACTTCAGAGAACTTCCTTCGAGGGTGGTGGTACCTGATGATGCTATGAGAGGGTCCATGTACCAGGCTAAAGCCTGGAGCAGAGCCCTTGACTGGAGGAAGGAAGAGGCACCTGGGCAGAGGCTGATCAAATTCAGGCTCTCTTTTACTTCTTACCTTTTTACTCCCCAAGAGTTTCTATGTAGAGTATCAAGGCTATGCTCCGTAGGGCAGAGGGGCTGGGAATACCAGAGAGCTCAGGAAGGCAGAGCTGTGTAGAGCTTAAGAAATAAATCTTTTCCAGAAAGAATCCCACTACTACCCTATTTAGAAAGAGCTTGGAATCACAATTTGATGATGATATTGGGTCATTGGACCTCACAGATGTGATCATTTTGTGAACATTCTTTGAACTTGCAATGTACAAAGGCCCATTTATTCCCCTTCCTACTGAAATTCTGGGCAGGTCAAGGCTGATGAAAGTTTTCCAGGAAAGCAGCTGATCATAAGCATCAGTTGTTCCTAAAACAGGAGAACCATTCCCTGATGTGTTTTGGAGCCTTTTAACAGTAAGGCTCCTGATGCATACTACTCTGCAGGAAAATGTCCTTAGAGACTACTTCAAGGAACCCAGACTCTCACCCTCCAAATGTAGTGCTGCTGAGAATCCCAATGACTTATTCCTGGCATATGATGTCAGGGTGCTTGTTACCCTCTTTCTCAATTCTAACTTTACAAAAAGGAAAATAGAGTCAGAGGAGACCAGGAAGTTGCTCATCACCAAAGAGTTAGTATTGGGCATGAGATCATATTTCCCAGCTTTTTCTAAGATACAGCTGCCTCATACAGATTGGTGAGTTTTAGTACAGAGTATTCAGGACTTAGATTTTTAAAAAAGAAATGGGAATGTTATTAGATCATTTTCTTTCTCTCTCTGCCCCTGTTTTTATGTCTCTTAGGTCTCTTAGTTTTTGTCTGCCCTTTACTCCAGGAATTTGAAAGAAATATAAACTGCTAAGGTATTTACAATAAAGGGAGCCCTACTGAAGACACGTTGTCTTGAACGTGGAATAAATGCTTCATGCTTTTAATTAGATGCATTTGGATTTTTTCCTCTGTCACCCAAATTAAACAACTTCACTGGCTTCTTCACAGACAAGTATAGATGTGAGCTGGAGGGTTAATGATGTAGGTAAGAAAAGTTTGTCTCGGGTCTCTCCCCATATGTAATACCCACCTCAGAAACTGAACTGACCTTTGGCTGGTATCACTGTTCCAATTGGTCAGGCTCATGACATACTGGTTGCGAAATATTTTGAGAATACCTCTCTCAAAGTAGTGGCATTCTTCTTTCAAGTGGAGAATCCCTCATCCTTGTGTGACTGATGACTGTACATAGCAACTATCATTATTCTACATCTAACTAACTCCTCCCCAGAGTGGGGTCCTTCCTACATCTCTATTTTTATTGACTTGTGATTTTGTTGTCAAAAAATATGTTGATAGAGAAAAGATGTTGATTTAATAAAGAACTGCTATGGGGTAATCTGAGGGAAGATGGAGACAATAGCTGCTGGTGGCCTATATTAAAGGACCATAAATAACCATTTGGAAACATTATAATTCTTGCCAACATTGGGCAATGATAGAAGGATATGAACTCAGCTTTAGTCCCTTCTTGGGTGTTGCATACTAAAGGAGGCTCATTCAGTTACTAAATCTGATTAACGGCCTCAATAAGAAACAAGCTAGTATAGCGCACTAAATTTGGGCCTGGAAAAAGTAAGTTGCCTCCTTAAATGCTCGATTCATCCCCCAAACAGTTGCTTCACCATGCTAAATTGGCCTGCCCAATACCCTCAAAGACCCACTTTCAAAAAGGGAAGAAAAACCTCTAACAGAGAACTAAGCAATGAGTTGTTATGATTTCTCTACAACAGACCTATTTGGTGTTAAATATCTATTCCTGTAACCTAAATTAAAAAACATTTTTGAAAAGCCATTGAGTTGCAGAATTTTAAAAATGTATTTGATTGCCAGACTTGCCAATTGGGTCAGTTCTCCAGAGCCTTATGCTTCCGTCTTTACTACTAGGGAAGAGGAAAAGGAGGCAGCCAACAACTGGTGATTGAAACACAACTCCCCCTGGCATGTAAGTCTTGGCTAGCCCCTGTTTGTTATCCTGGCCACAGTCCTGTGGCACTCCCTGCGATTCCTGGGCCAAGGCCTGCCCTTCCTGATGGTTGCCCGCCGGATTCCCCTAGAAATCATGGTGAAAACCACTGCAGACTGCATCCCTGAAGCTCTTCGTGGTTTTTAATTGCATCTGAGTCTCAGAAAAGTCTGTGAGCGAATTAGAGGAGGAATAATTATTCCCACCTCACAGACGGGGGAACTTGGACTCAGTGAAGATAAGTGACTTACTTAAAGAAGCACAGTTAGTTTACAGTAATCTCGAATCCTAATCTTTATCTCTGTCTCTTAGTCTAGTGCTCTTTCCAGAACAATACAAGGACATAGAAAAGTCACTAAGAAAAGGAATCTGTGCAAAGTAGTTTGTCCTGGTTCTCAGACCCATGAAGGCTGGGATTCTTCCATCTGATACTCTTCTTTTTAAATCCCACCATGAGTAATCTGGCCACCAAAATCTTTGTTTTCATCACCATCGTTATAAAAAGAAGGTTGTCAAAAATCAATACATAGGATGGGATATATTATGATATTAATATTCTATATTGCATACTATAATATGACCAAATTATGAAATACAGCTTCTAATTTTATGACTTAAATTCAGGATTTTCCAAACTTATTGGTCATAGCCCGTTAAAATGGGTCATGAGTCAATTCAGTGAATTGCTATACCAGGATTAAAAGAAAAATAAGGTAAGATAAGGTAGACTAAAATTGAAAATGTCAGAGTGCATTGCATGTAGAAAAGGTAACTATTGTTCTCTGAACATTTCGTTCACATATTATGTGTACTAAATCACAATGTTAAGTATTTCTTACTAGAGTCTCCCTTTTCCTCACTTCCCCTTTCTCTTCTCTTTCTCTTTTCTCATTCCTTCTCTTTCTACTTCTCTATGTATATAGAAATGTACCAACATGTCTGTCATCTTTGTCCTATTACAGGTACCATCCACCATCCTCCCCAACCCTCATCCTTCTTGACATTTCCCAAGGGTCTGGAGCAGACACTGTTCTGTAGAGTTGCTCCTTCCTTTCTCCCCTCTATTGAAAAGGCCCTTTGGCAGTATGACCTACGAGACAGGATTTGCAAGTTCTTTCCATATTTTGTAAAGAAATTGCTCTATCTCTAAACCGTTACATTTCCATTCTAGGCAAAAACCACTCAAACTTGAAGAAATGAAATTCCCTAGGAGAACCATGATGTCTTTTGTGATCGTTGTGATTTATTCTTCCCAAGTTACACTGAGCTTGAATTTAGAGTCTATTGTTCATCCTTTGGTGAGTAAATCCACATCCGTTATATTTTTCCTTGTCACATTTTTCTGATTTCCTGGAATGTCACAGATAAAAATTGCTTTCAAAAATTTTTTTCAGAGCCTTCGAGAAAATGTTGTAGATGGGGATGGGGATAGTGAACATAAATGGATATTAGCATATCTACTGGGCTACAATTTACCATACTCAGAAATTGTGGTGATAGTACAAGTGAACAACACTCAGCCTTCCTCCCATAACTAAATTTACCATCTCTACACCCAAAGTTGCACCCTGTGAAACTGACGACAGTGACTTTATGCAGATTTATAGGACTGAGAAGGGCACGTGTTCTTGAAGGATCCATTTTAATTGGAGCATCAGACTAGAACACATTCCAAAAAGCATTAATCTGTATGTGTACTTGCAACAGTCACAGATAGATATATCTAAAGAAGCGGTTGCTATCACCTAAACGGTTCACTGACAAATTATCCAGGTCGTTTTGTCTCTGGGAAGTTAATGGGAGTTTAGCTTGACAAAAGGGGTGATAAGTACTCCTTTATTCTTTGTAAGAATTATTGGATTGTTCCTTCCTTAGCTCCACTAAACATGCACCAAAGACAGGGTGCGTTAGAGGTTATGAAATCTTGGGAGACTGATGTAATTGTCTCCATGTCTCAGTGTTTTCCTCTGTAAAGCAACGATAATAATAGTACTGATTTCCTATGATTGTTATGAGAATTAAATTAGTTAATATTATAAAATGTCTTAAAACTGTGCACGGCACATATTAAACATTAGAACACTGTTTGCTATTATTAGTTCTCGTACTGTATTTTTTCCTACTGATTTTTTAAAAAGATATTTTAGTGTTGCTTTATTAATACTGTCACTAGTGATATATTCATTGGTAGATTTTAATATTATAAAACATTTCTTTTTTTCCCTGCTTCGTACTTTTAAAAGATAATTCTTTGCCTTCTATTACAATTGTCAATTGTTTTCATATTTATGTTTGTCTGATTTTTGTCTTTTATTTTTTGTTTAGACCTTAATATATCATGTTGCTTTAATGCTTCTTTTGTAAACAACATGTGTTAAGAAGATTTTTTTTCTTTTAAGTCCAGTCTGAGTAAATCTGACTTTGTGGAATATAATTTATTAACATTTAATGTCATTTAAATGCTTGATCTTACTTTCAGGATTTTGCTCTATGACTTTATACACTTCCTATTTTCTGTTTGAGTGTCTTTCATTGTTTAACTTAGGTTTTCTTTGTCTTTTTGTTTATACCTCTCATGATTCAGGAGGTATATTTTATGTCTCTTCTCCAGAGTACAGGGTATAACCTGTACAGTCATGTGCAGTGGTTTATTCATATAAATAGAGAAAAATGTTTATGTTTCCAGTGGAATCGCAGGGTCAGTGCAGAGCTCTAGTTACCGCAGGCCTGTGGGGAGAAAGACAGAGCATGAGGTGAGGTCACCAACGGGTTAGTGTTACCTCTGTTACAGAATTTCCTAGTGTTCATGGCTGCAGCCATGCCCTCCTGCTATACCAGGTTGGTCCTCATTTCAGTGGCACAGGCCGGTCAGGGATAAGCCACTGACTTCCTAGGGATGCTAGCAGAATTTAAACTTTACTTTCCTGGAAGGCCCCACCACCACCCCAAAGGGCATCACTGTTTTCCTCTAGATCTGCCTTCAAGATATAATATCTTTGTACAGCCCAAAGGCCAAAGACCCCCATTGGAGGAGTGCACTTAAATCTGTCTTACCAGCTTATATGGCCCTAAGCTGCCATGCAGCTCCCACAGTTGAAGTTCAGCCAGTTTAAATGCAGCACATGGTGATGAGCTTTTAAAAAAAAGTTATAGTAAATACACATAAAATTTACCATCTTGGCCATTTTTAACTCTAAAGTTCAGTAGTGTCAAATATATTCACTTAGTTGTGCAATCTGCAGAAATTTCCATCTTGCAAACTGAAAATCTATACCTATTAAATAGCAATTCCCCATTCTCTCTCCCCCTGGCACCTGGCAACTACCATTCTACTTTCTATCTCTCTGATTTTGACAACTATAAGTACCATGTATAAGTGGAATCACACAATATTTGTCTTTTCATGACTGACTTATTTCACTTTGTATAATGTCCTAAAGTTGTATCTCTGCGGTAGTGTGTGTCAAAATTTCCTTCCTTTGAATGATGATCTATTGTATGTATATCCCACATGATTCATTTATCAATCAATGGACGCTTGGGTTACTTTCACCTGAAAGACATTTGGGTTACATTCACCTGAATGATGCTGCTAATGAACATGGTTGTGCAAATAAGGGGTGATAGGCTTTTGAAATTCAATGATACAGCTTCTTGAACATCACTGTGCACTTGCATCCCCCTTCTTAAAATGTAGGTTTCAACTCTGGGGTGAGCGCTCCAATACTGCCCTTGTCCTTGCTCCAAAGGTTGGACTTTGAACAGCAAGGCTGTAGACTCTCAGCTTTGGCTTCAGCCCTGAGTCTGAAGCCTGGCTCTGACCCTCACCATCTTTGAAAACTTAGTTGCATTTCCTCATCTCCTTAACGTTTTTCCTCTACATAATATCAGAATGAATACAGGGACTAGCACAGAGCAAGTACCTAAGACTTGGTAATTAGTTTTACTATTCTAGTACAAAATAAACCTATGTTAATATACCAATGCGAAGAGACATTCCAACAGGATCTTGGTCTGAGACAATTATTTAATATAGACACAAAGATGTTAAGTCTGAGATTCTAGATCAAAACAAAGAAAAATGAATAAAAGGACCTTGACAAGGAGAGGTGAGATCTGGCAACAACAGCTGGCATTTTTGGGGACGGCCTTGTTTGTCATCAGGTTCTGTGGGGCATTTCTTTTCTACACATAAAATGCCACCTCTCATTACTGACTGATCGTCCACTCCCATTGTAGGCCACCACCTCCACCCCCATAGTTATTTGTAAAGTCATCATGTCGGACAGGTGGGGCATTTCCTGAAATTAGTGACCTTGTGTCTTCCTCCTGAAGCTTGGCCATCAGGAAATTCCCCCTGAATGGAGCTGGGCTTTGTTGCTCAGACTCTCATCTGGGTACTTCTGCAAGAACAAGCTGAGGGAGGCCCAGTTGGAGGCTCTGTTATCATATCTGAAGAAAATGTTTAGCTGAGCGTTGGGAACCCTTGAAAGGATTTATGTTTTCCTCATGAGTTCTCTTCAACATCCAAAGTTTAAGAGAAGAGGCAAGTTCTGGAGTCTCACAGGTTCCAAAACTGGGGTGAAATGAGAACTCAAGAGTGCAAAGCTGGGCCCTTGTAACCCCATGGACAGCTGGACATGTAGGGATACACCACTGGCCAGAGACTGCACATGCATTTGCTGTGCCTTGGCGCATTCCTATTCACAGCATAAGCAGCTGAGGCCTAAGAGTGAGTGCATGACTTTTCCAACCAGAAAAAGCTCAGGCTGTGGGATTCGGTTCTTGGCATGACTCCATCATTTGCTTTATTGAAATTCAGGCTCCATGACTTGGCAGCCAGCTCTTTGTTTCTTCTCAAATCTGAGAAGGCCAAGGGTAGTCACCACCACCACTGGGGAACTCCTTGGAGGTTTTATTGCTTTCATTGTGTTTTTCCTTCATTTTCCCCAATGATTATAGGGCTCAAAGCATAGGTTCTTCTCAAAAAAAGTTGTGAATCCTAACCGGACAACAGAGAGGCAGTAAGTGACAAGAGTTCTGGAACCAGCACTTTGCAAAGATAGCTTCTGAAAGTTCTAGATAATCACAATAAAGATTCAGGAAACAGTTAAAAACCAGTGTTTTTCAAAAAGTGACCTCACATCTAGGGATGAGCAGGTTAAATAGTCAATTTTCTTCACCCTCCTCATTACCTGCTAAATCGGACTAGGGGTAGGGAGACAAGTGACCCTTATGCTCACAAAGATTTGAAATACTTTGCATGAGAGAATTGAAATGTATCTTGATTTTAGAGTGCAAGTGCCTACAGCAAGTCTTCAATTCTTTAGTCCTATTGGAAAAATGAAGAAAATGAAATCTTGACCTTGGAGTGCTGCCTAGAGGTGACTGCCAGTGATCACCTTCTCAAAGGCTGACTTTCCTAACCAAAGCCTAGGACGAGTAGACAGAGAAAGCTATCTATTTTTGAGCATTGACTGCTCCTTCTCAGTTCCTGCACATTTCAGTACAGCTAAAATAACTTCGCTGCAAAAAAGGAGCAACTGGATTTTTGAAATTCAAATCATCATCCATTTTCTATTCATTTTATCAGGAACATTTATGAACTACCACAGGTACACAATTTTTCTCCCCAGTTCCTACGGATGTTAATACTAGTCATTGAACAGAAAGAGGGGACAGAAGTAAGCAATAGAGAAGAAAAAATGCTAGGTAAAAAAGAGACCGTGTCTCTGAGACAAACCCACAGTTTCCTGAGGCATCTCCTGATAAGATGATGCAAGGCCTTTGTGCACAGACTAGCTGGGTTCAAATTTTGACTCTGCCATTTAAAAGCTGTGCTACTTTTCCCAAGATATTTGAACTCTCTGTGCCCATCCATGTTTTCTGATCAGTGAAATGTGGCTAATCTACAACTTAGGCTGTCGTGATAATTAAATAAGTTAACACACGTCAAGTACTTAACAGTGCCTGGCACATGGTGTTGAATACATCTTAAATGATTGTTTCTGTTATTGCTATGGTGTGAGATAACAAGAAAATAACGGTAGACACCGCAGATGGCAAAATGAGCTTTGCCTCAGGAGTTCAAAGGTATGTGGAGTTCACAGTGAAAGGCACACTACGGTGGGCAGGGATTACCTGAGGAGACTTCATAGTTTTGGGGGACCAGTGAGCCTTGAAAGGAGTTGAATTGGGAAGCATATCAAAGGAAAACCCAACTGGAGATGATCTTTATAGAGGTGAAGCCAGAGGCAGTGTGATGCTCTGCTGTGGAATAACATTTGCTATGTTGCTAATAGTAGCCTCAGTGCTTTACATTTCTTAATCATTTGATCCTCACAACGACCTAATGAGGCAAGCTATTTTATCCCTATATTATGGGTGAGTACCAAGGCACAGAGAAGTTAAGTAACTTGCTCAAGGCCACACAGACATTTTATGGCAGAGCTCAGATTTGAATTCAGTGTCTATAGAGTCCTTCTTCTTCACTATTGTACTATATGATGTAACAAACATTTAGTAAGAGCTTACTATGTGCCACGTTACAGTTTGCTTAATTCTCATAACAATTCTATGAAGTCAGTACCATTATTATTCCATTTTACAGAAAAGAAAACAGAGGCTTAGAGGGGATAAATAAATCTCTTTTAGGGCCACATAGCATAGAAGTGGCACAACCTTGCACTCAGGCAATTTGACTCAAGAGCTGGCTCTCATGGCTTCCGCCACAGGAAGCAACAATGGAACCATCTGAGCGAAAAAAGACCAGGGAATGAGAAAATAATTTCTAAGCATGGACCATCTAAAACAGATCTAATGACACCGAAATATTGGGGTGGGAACAGGCCGAATGCCAAGAAAAGATCGTGAGACTCATTGAAAATGTCACTGGAATGACTCAGGGTTCAAGTCTTAGGCAGAAAGCAGATTTAGAGGACACCGCAATTTACACTTCTTGACAGGACTCAAACTCCCAGAACTCTGAGAAACTCAGATACAGTCATTTCTAGTTCCAGGAGTGGAGCTAGAGACCGGTCTTTAAAAAATGAATTCCCAGGTCGTTTTATTTTCCTGCCCATTGAGTTGCTGTTTACCCAACTTCCACTGGGCACAGGTGCTAACCCAGAATCTGCAGCCCTGAACTCCACTCTATCATTTTGGGGCATGTGAGCAGAAAGCTGTTATAAAAAAACATCTCTAACACTAGCTGATAATTTTCTAAAATGTCCTTTCAGATTCTCTACGATCACGAACTAGCAGGGGAAGAGCCACTAAGGCAAAAACGAGCAGGTATGTAAACTCTTTGCTTGGTGATCACTTCTACTAAGTCGGATCAAATGACACTTGCTGTAACTTTTCAAAACTCTGCAATCCACATAATTCAGTCTCCAAGCACATCAGGATCTAATTTCTAGAAGTAATTACGAAGGCACTCCATTCTCGATTCTATCAAATGGCATTAAACGATCTTAGCAATGCATTACAATCCTCCTTTTCTCTCCCATCACCACTCCCCATATCCTGGAGATTTCCCAGGGCCTCTCTCTCCTCAGTTGCCCTCTGCCTCCATCAAGCCTGCTTCTCTATTCTCACCCCAGCAGTCTTTCCTTTTGTCTTTTTTTGTGTGTGCATGTGGGGTGGGGGGTCCCTTCTGTTCTCACTTATCATTTTATTTTGTGGATAACTTAGCTACTCAACTCAAGTTCTTCTCCTCTGTCTCCCATTCTAATTTTCCCACTAAATTCCAAAAATGGTCTGGAGAATATAGGGCTCCATGCTTTGGAGGGGTGAGGACAGGTGAGAGCTGTGAACATTCACTAGTACACTGATCCTCAGCGTCCTGTCCTACATGCAGGACTCTGGCCAGGTGTCAGCATATGTCTGCAGGCTGGTTTTTCCCAGTATCAGATCTTCCTAATTTCCTCATAGTAACCTTTCAAAAGCATCAGTCTGATTGTGTTAGTTCCCTGCGTGAAATTCTTCATGGATTCCCAATTGCCTTGGAGATAAAATCTAATCACCTGCTGGAGTCGTACTAGACCTGCGTGCTTTTTCCCACGTGTTCACCTTTCACACAGTCAGTGCCCCACCTACCATCCCTCTTTGTCTGGGGGACTCCAACTTAAGTCTCAATTCACATGGGCCTCTGCCATCTAAGGTCTTCCACTGAATCCCCAGACAGGGAGGGGCTGCTTTTCTGAGTTCCCATTGCCCTTGATACATTCCCATAGCACAACATTTGTCCCAGTATATTGTAATTATTTTGCTTCCTGTTTGTCATCCTCAGTAGACATGAGCTCCCTTGAACTCTCTTCCTCTCTTTAGCCTGGCATCTAGCCCAGTTTCTCAATAAATGAGTGAACAAATGAAGAGTGCACGTCTCTGTCATAGCTGCCTCTTTGTGAGTTCAGAGGATATGTTCTTATTGTTAAGAGTCTGCTGGCTTAGTGGTTATAACAACTGTGTGGAAGGTAAAACTTCTAAACTATAGCACTGTGACTGAATCATTTTCCAGGCTGTGACTTGGTCTTTTCAGTCTGGTGGTCTAAAGGAGATGCTGAGCTGCCAAAGAGAGTAAGCTTGCCCAGAGGTCAAAGTAGAGGTATACGTTAGAGCCCCTCACAGTATGAACCAGACCCAACTGTTGTGAAATGAGAATGACCACATTTTATTAAGCTCTCAAAATGCTCCTTGGAAGGTCATACCACTGATCACTTTCACTTTTCCTTTCTTTTCTTTTTTCTTTTCTTTTCTTTTCTTTTTTTTCTTTTTCTTTCTTTTTTCTATTCTCCTCTTCTCTTTCCTTTTCTTTCTGCTTCTCTTTCAGCTTATATCCCTATGTGACCTTCACTTCTCTTTTCTTTCCTCCTTCCTTGAGTTGGTCTATAGCACAGACTGAACTTTCTGTGCTTTAAAACAAGCATCATTACATCTATTCCATCCCTTGGGCCTTCCTGTACCCCATGACAGGAATAAGACCAGAAAGACTTTGAAAGACTTTTTTTTTAAAAGTCAAACCGTTTGTGGGTGAGTTCTAGCTCTAAGTTTCTGCCAGCTTCTTTTAGGACTCAAGTTATCAGCTTCCTCAGGGGCCGTTGGTGATGGTACAGCTATAAAAGTAACATCTTCCTGCACTTCTGAGCCTGAGGAAACCACTTCTACATCTAAGGCTTTGACATTCCAAAAATTTTCCAGACATGCTTTCATTAAAAACAATCATGAGTAGGATAAATCACAATGAAAACATTTTTTCTGCTTATTATACATGGTCCTCTGTGCTCTTGGGCCTCAACTTACCATCTGCAAAAGACGGATTGGCCTTGGTAGTTTTATAATGTCACTGAAGTAAGAAATGGCCATGGAAGGCCTGGGCGCTAGGCTGCAGATACCTGAATGTAAATTGTAGTTAAGAGCGTTGCTCTCCAGGAAAACTATGAAAGAAAGTAATAGGAGGATCATATTCTGCTGATAGTGCTCAGAGGTGTCTGTGTTCTGCTTGGTGTGTTATGTAAGTGAGGTAGTAGGATTGGGCTCTGGTTTTCAGAGTCATTCCTTTTATATATAGATACAGCTCCTTTTCTGTACCCTTAATGCCAGAAAGTGACAAATATTGGTTCTGAGATTAAAAGAATTCTCAAAAGTAATTTCTTTTTGTCACACTGCACCTAGTCTTTAGAGTCTAAAATAGAATCATCTTTAAAGTTAGGATCAATATTCATATTCTCAGAGCACTATGACTTCCTAAGTCCCTTTGGTTCATTATTTAATTTCATTGGGCCCTTGAGAAACACACACACACACACACACACACACACACACACACACACATAAATCACATATATGTGTATCATGTATATCACACACAAATACAATATACATATTACATATATGCACAAATTTTTATATATTACATATATGCATATTACATGGATACCATATATATGCCACATATATCACACACACAAGCACATACACACATATTGCATTACCTCACAGGGTTATTAAAAGTAATATCGTGTACATATTACTTTTAAAAACGTTAATGTGATTACCTGGGCAGTTATTTATTTTTTTGTTTGTTTTAATAGTTTTTTATTAAAAACAGTCAATTGATTCATTTAAAATAATATTATGTTTGAAAGGGACTTAATATTCCTGGTACAGAGAAGATTCCATAGAACTACTAAAGGCAGCAGGATGGATGGCAAGTTATAAGATTTAGAAAAACTACTTTAGGAAAACTATTTCAAAACTCTGTTGGAGAAGAGAAGCTTGCAAAAACCTCAGAGACCAGAGACAAGAATTAATGTGGATCTGCCTGTTAGAGCAGAGTGGCTTTTGGGGAGCAGAGGAAGATAGCAATGGGTTGAAGCATCAAGAATTGTGTCCTGATTATACCAGGAAGTGGATTCTAAGCAGCTGAGAGGCTGATACAGAGAAGGGACTGATGGAAGCCATCTAAAATGAAAGTTAGCCTGATGGTTATGGCCAAGTATTAGATGAGGAAGTCAGTACCCGGAGACCAGCAAGGAGGTTTAGCAGTATGGACCAGCATCAGCCTCGGCCCCTGCACTGAACCAGAAAAGGGCCAAGGAAGTGCTTGTGATTGGCATGTTGAGAATAGGAACAAAAGGACCTGGAGGCAGATTTGACATGAGATGAAGAGGAGTGATAATCCATATGACATGGTAAAGGTGCAAAAATCTGGGTGACTGGGGGATGAAAATCTTATTTTGGAGGTTTGTATATATAATAAGCCAGAAGTTTAGTCTTAAGGGTAATCATTGTAGGGGACTGGAAGTTGAAGTTATTGGTTAGAAGTCTCACAAATGTGTCCTCAGTGTCAGTTTGTGAAGTTGTCCATGCCAGGTTTCTGAGCTTGACTCAGAATGTGTCTTTGGCACTGGGTTGAAGAAGAGTCCCCAATGGTTTTTCCTTGGCTTCAAAAAGATGGTTGGTAGAAGACTAAATTTTTAGAAAGAAAGATTCTGGATGTCCTAACCCTGTGCTGGAGGTGCTTACCTTTTTATATGTATTTAGTGAGTGCAAAGTTTCTACTAGTTTGGGTTTTTAGCTGTCATTGTGGAGATCCTAACCTTTCTGCAGATCTGGCAGGCCAGGTGTCCTGGCCCTTTTTAATTTGGGTCCAGGAAATGCTGTGAATTCGCCATGTTGAAGAACAGATTTGGAGGTTTTCATGGCTTTCATCTTTCTGGTAATGATGTGTGGCATTTAGTGCTCTGAGCAGGCAGTGGTGGTGGCAGAGTAAGATGAGAAGGCTGGGTGCTCTTGGTCTGGTGTTTGGGTTTGGTTTTAAGGTTGACCTTGAATGTTGGGAGTGCTTTATAAAAAATGTCTCATTAGTGTTGTTTGTTTGTTTAACGATCTCAAGTTGAGACCTGACTGGAAGAGGGTTAGTTTTTCTTGACCTACCAGCAGACATCTGTATAGAATATGATTATTACATTTTTTATAATCAGTATTATTATTTCTACCTACTGATTCACAATAGGTATAATATGCTAGACAATTTACTAGGGGCCTTCATACAGTATTCCATCTCCTTAATGACAATTTTGCAAAGAAAATATTACCCCTGATTTACAGACGAGCAAACATGGATCACAAAGGTAATGTTCTGCTCAGGTAAAAGGGCATTCGGCCCAGCTCCCTCTGCCTCAAAGGCCATGCTCATAGCTAAGAGTCATAGTTTTCAACATGTACTCAGACCTGTGAGTGAGGTTCCATTCTATGCTTCTTGGAGCAGCTTTGTTGAGTGAGGGGCATTGGCACCACTGTTCATCTTACTAGGAAAAGAACTTTATGTGGTGCTAACTTTGGTGATTTGGGTTTATGATGAGCCGGTAGAATTGATTCTTTTTCCAAGACTTCATGGCCCAGGGTCTTATGACACAATGCTGCCCCTCTCTTCTTCATCTACACCTGCCAGGTAAGTCACAGGCAGGAATTTTGATGGTTTACCCTTGTGTGAACAAACCTTTCTAAAACCTAAAGGGAGAATAGGATCTTTTACTATCTGCTGATGGTGATAGAGTAGGATAAAGATGATGCTGCCAAATTGCTACCTAGTAGAACATGTCAAGAAACAAGTGGAAGAATAATCATCTTTTAATATTTACCTGCTACAGAGCTAAGAGGGAGAAACAAGAGAGCCAAATCCAGAGATAGAGCAGTATTGACCCTTTGGTCAAGAGAAAACCACACCCAACAACTTCATTTCTCCTGGGTAACGTTAGCAGACCTCCCCACCCCCCCCTCCTTCTCCTCCTCCTTCTCCTTCTTCTTCTTTTCCAGATGGGGGATCAATGTATGTATCTACATAGGCTCTGACTTTTAAGAAGTCAAAATTCCCATTAGAGATTCCAGGCAAAAATAGTACTTTTGCTCAAACAGCTGTGATTAAGACAGAAATGCTTGTCATAGTCTGTGGCCAACTTTCCAGAAATGTCTCTTTAAGATAAGTGTTGTGTGGCGGGGCAATGATTTGTGGGAAAGGAGAGGGGAAATCCTGCTTGGTTTGTGCCTCCTGGGTCTGCTGATAGGCCTCCGTCTGTGACACTGATGACACCTGGAATGTGCTACCTTTCATTAGGGACATTGGTGAGTCAGAAAAATTCAGACAAACAACACCAGGGCAAAGGAACCCACAAAAAGAAAACACATTCAACTGTCTGGGATCAGATGGTCCAGAGGCAGCAGAGAAACATGGAAAGGCCTCTAAAATACACAGTCACGAAAAGGTGGAAAGTCATCCTCATTCCTCTTTGGTCCCTTATAGCCTGAAAGAGGACAAGAAGCATCACTTTCCCAAGTTCTGAACTCCTCAGGTTTGGTGGAAGGAGCAGGGGGAAAGGGTTAGACATTTCTATCTCAAACTATAGGCCCATTTGAGGACTGTGAGCAGAATGTGCCCTGTGTTCCCAGCGCCTAGTACAGTGCCTGGGAAGTAGGTACTCAATAAATAGTAAAGTTACTTACAAATCAGTAAATCAAAGAACAAATTTAGCAGGGTTTAGTGTCAACATCCAGGAGTGTCAATGGCAATGGGTCACAATGTGTTTTTCCTCACTGTGGATTTCTAAGACATTTCTTACGTTAAATCAAATTGAACAAAGTTTTAGATAATTCTTCCATTTATTATAAATAATTTTGCCTTCAAATTTAATTTTATTTTAAATTTACTTAGGGAATTGCACACTGAGTTAAAGATACATTTAACACTAATACCTGATATTTTTATAAAACTAGGATTTCCAAACTGGTCACTTTCATTATCTTCTTTCATTTTGGTTGTGGCAGAGGATGGTTAAAAGAAAATAGACTTTGGAGTCAGAAAATGTGGCTTCAAATACCAACTCAAACATTTGCTGTCCATGTGGCTTCAACTTTTAGATTTCAGTTTTGTCATCTGCAAAATAAGGGTATATATACTGTCCTCATGGTACTGGAACCTACCAGGCAATGGATAAATGACAGCTCTTATTGTTATTGTTACTCTTATTACAATCACCATGGATTCATCAGGTAACACTGAAGAAAGAAGTGAACAGTACCAGCTTCATCAAAATAAAAGAGGAAAAATAAGAGTAAGCAAATACACTTGAACACTACCTGACTATTTGCCTGATAAGAACACCAGCAAGTAGTGTTTGAAAAGGAAAAGCAAAGTTAAAACCAAAAATAAAGTTATTAGAATGTTAAATCCCAACCTGCTTGATCACCAAAAGCACTAGTGAGAATTGAAAGAAAACACAGATTTCTGGGCTTAATCTATAAGATTCTACTTTGGCTCCTGTGGGTTGATGCTCCAAAATATCTGTGTCTGTAGAATTCTCTACAAATGTATAATCATCAGTCAAGTGTGAGTACCACTGGAATAGGTGATTCCCGAGGGCAAGCCTGTAGCCTTCTGAGTTATTATATGCTTTGAGCCTGCTTGGAAGAATTGCCTACTTTCAAGAATAGTTTTCTCCCCTATTAGGGGTTTGCCATCTTATCAGTCTCTGGGCAGAAGTGACACTCAGGCTGAGGGCTGTGCTGAAACTCCTTTAGAAGTTACTGAAGAACATAAGTAGATGAGAGAAAGAGAACCTCAAAGGCTGCTGCTTTAATTAATAGCTGCCCCAATCCTATAGAGTGGAACTCGCTAAAAGTCACAGAACTTTCCTTGTAGTATTTTAAGCTTTTGGCTCAGCTCCTTGGAAGACTTCAGTGAAGAACTAACTGCTTTGGTTTTAGCGGGAAATGATGACATTCATGAATCACCATGTGCTTTTCAAGCACATGCTCCTACTACAATTATGTCTTTAAAGAACAGGGGGAGGTGGGCTTAGGCAGGCATTGATATTATGCTGGGATCAGACCCTGAGATGCAACAATGTGGATGATGAAGTGGGTAATATGGGATTGTTCTTGACCTCACTCATCTCAAAAGCAGCTCCTGGCCAGGAAATCCTGTTTACATTCATGGGGGTGGAGTCTACTGACCACAGCAAAGAGGGTCGGTCCTGGAGCTAGGAATCCTCTGGAGAGTGTAAACACTGCTGCACTACTTTTCAGGAAAAAGAATGTGCACTAAGGCAGACCTCGTAAATACCATGCAGCTGCCCTCTTTGCAAACATTCCCAGTGGGCAGCACACTGTGTCTCGATTTCAGATTATATAAATAAGATAAGCAGGTTTTTCCAGGAAGCTGGTTTTTATCGCAAAACCATTTGAGAATCAGAAAAATAAAAAATAAAAAGAAAAAACCCCAAAAATTCAAGGTGATGCCATAGTATCATGACAGACTAAGATTCCATATTGAGTTTTTCAAGTCACTTTGTTGAACAGTAAATGCATTTTTATGAGGAGAAAATACACCTTAAGGTGCACTTTGAATTTTAAGAAAATATGCACAGATGTTTTTGCAGTTGGAGTTAATTACATCAAATTGAATGATGCCAAGATGAAATAATTGTCAACAAGGTTGATGAGTAAAACCAACCTCTTAAAATGAATCTAGTTTTAGTATTTCACATAAATAATCCTTGGAACATTTATAACAAAATTCTGCAATATTACGAGAGACCTTCTTGGACTTTTTAGAAAATACTCATAAAATTTTTATTTTGTGGTAAGGTATGCATCATAGGTCCAGATCTGCTTAAATTTTAAGGTAATAGTTTTTCAGGTATTCACTAAGCTTTTTTTTAATTGACTAACAAAATAAAATAGGCCACAACTTGCCCTCTCAACGCATCTATGTAAAAAAAAAATTCCTATTCTTTGAAGGTTCTTTATTAGATACAAATTGAGTTCATGGCTTCTGCTTCAGTTATATGCTTCAGCCAAGAATAAGCCAAAGATTTGGGCAGTGACAGAAGGCTGAATATGTGACTCAACTCGGAGAGTCCCAGGTTTAACCAAAACTGATTAGACACCCACTCATTATGTGGTGAACTCCATGCCAGGTGGAGTGAGTAAGGCCATGAGAAGTGAAAGAAAATTTCCCTGCCCTTGAGAAGCTTATAACTGTGAATCAGACATGATACAAATAGAAAACTATGAAAGAATATATAAATATATATATATATATATATATATATATATATATATATATATATATACACACACATATATATAGTCTGCCTTGTGAACTTGTGAAAGAATATATATGTATGAAAGAATATATATGTATGGTCTGTCTTTCCCGCAGTGGGCATGTGTTGGGGAGCAGATGCACCTGAAATGCCAGCCAGTCAACCATCCTAGAGAAAATTTGAAAAAGCAATGAAGAGATGAAAATCTCTTTTATTTTACTTTCCAATTTGCCAATTCCACTTTTTGTTGAGTAGCTATCATGTTCTGGACACCAGAGATACAGAGAAAGAATGAAGAACCATATTGTGTACATAGGCTGAAAGCAAAGAAAATTAACAAGTTGACTTTTCCTAGATCTCTTAAAGTTATGCATAGTTCAACTCTCAAAATACATGCAAATCAACTGAGTGGTGTTCAAAACATAATGATTCATCCTGGTAAATCAAGACTATGGAATTTGTTGTCTAGACTGTTGACATATCACTGCTTCTATTCTTTCTTCATTATAGTCTATTCTCCTTGGACACCAAGAGAATGGAGAGGAAACAAAAGTCCTGAGCTTAGCCTGTGAATAATTCAAATGTCCAGAGACCACTGCACTGAGACCAGACAGATGAGTTGTCTTCCTCCTTTAAGTAGCAAGTTTGTGAGGAAAAAGCATCATGAAGGGAGAACTTACAGTGTTCAACAAACAAACGTTACTTTTCCTCTACAAAGTTTTATTAGAAATTTGGAAAGGCTGATGTGTCTAACATCCACATGTTTCTGTCACTACTTTTAAATGTTAAATGTCTATTATGTTCTCTTTCTGCCACCATGGTAATTCCTCACAGCCTTCATTTGCTTTCATTTCAGTTGCCATGAGTAGTCCTGCAGCTAAAGAATACACTGTTGATATTGAGATCAATTTTGAAAATACCTCCTTCCTGGAGCCTGTCAAAACTTTCTTGAATAACCTCACTTTTCCAATTCGAGTCAATGACAGTGACCAAGCTACTATCATTTTGAGCATGGAGGTGACAACAGGTGAGTAAAAGACCCATTGCTTTGGAATGGCGGATTGAGCATCTCAGGAAAAAAAATGTCTAAGGTCCTTAGAATAAGAGCAAATTATACTTAGTAGGCAAGGGAAATGATCCAACAGGCCTGATATGTGACCTTATGATTTTGTAGCTTTTTAGATGAAGTCCTTATTGGTAAACTCTGTAGCCAATTTCTTTATTTTAAATGGTTAGCAAATGTTTACTTTGTGGTTTGTTTATTGGTTGTCAAAAAGTGGTCCCAAAATATGGTCATAACAAACTACTGGGTCCTTGCACCCTGGGTAATCAGTAGGTATAGCAAGGACAGGTTCAGGATATTAATAAGTAGCAAGTTCCCTTTTTGGGGGCATCATAGGTCAGGAAATAGAAACCGAGTACATGCCTGGATGAGAAGCAAGGCATTAACTTTCTGGTCACTGACTCCCTATCAAAGTCATATCAGCTCTCTTATGTCTCAGGGGACATCACATATGTGCAGTAGAAGCTGTGACATGGTATAACCATTTGTCCTATAAAAGGTTACTGCTTTATAAATGGCAAAGCACTACAAATGTTAGGCTTTATTATTCTTAAATGGAGGCAAGAATAAAATTCTTGTTTTTTCAAAAATCTTTTTATTTTTATATTTCAAATAGTCTGTCACACTGTCAGTCTATGCATCTCAATTTTTAGTTCTTAGTATATGCTGCTAGAGCCTGAAATAGCTGTCTTATAGCTCCCTTTGGATTCCATTTCTACATTAACAATAATTTCCTTGAATTAGTGGCTCTGTGATCAGATGCCAATGTGCACTGAGTCATCCAGTAGCCAACAGCCTATTCCGTGTTCTTCAAGTGCATTTGTGCACAGGACTCTTCCGTAGAACATTCACAAAGCTAGTTATGCTGGCACATTATAGGAAACACCCTTATACGTTCCCATAGCACAGGCCTTTGGCCTCTGAAATTATTTCTCCTACTTATGTGAAAAAAATTAATAATTTAATAGATGTTTAGTCAATTCTGTTTTGCTTCTCATTTTTTTAAGGAAAACTTTGGTATCTCTTTAGGTACCAGAAAGCAAATCTAGTAAACAAAACAGACCAGTAAATGTCAATAAATAAGTCATTTGTTTTCATTGAGTAGCTTGTGATTTTGAACTTTTGAGCTTTCGCTGTGAGCTTATGTTGCATACACTCAAAATAGACAAATTAACAAACTCTCCCTGGTTTATTTTGTTCTACTGGAGGAGGCTTAACTTCAGGGGATTCCACTATTTAGGTCATTTTAGGAGCTTGTGGACCCAGGTTTACAAGTTGGGTTAACAAGTTTACAACTTGGATAAATAAGTTTCTCTTTTAAGATGCAAATGCCTGGCAGGGTTTAATTATCTTGCCAACAGGAGTGGTCATTCAGTGTTGAAAGGGTGAATCCCTTCTGATGGCTGAGAGATGTGGAGGCTCGTGGACCTCAGGGCCAGCTGGGAAGGCTGGGTAGAGTTGACTTAGAGAAGCGTCAGTGAGGTGGGTGGGTAATGAACATTAGATTTACTGGCTATGATACAAATATTTAAGTGTCCCCAAATCTTCTCCATTCCCCTCTTCTCAGGCTTCCCCCTGCCCATTCTTCCAATGGCTGACCTGACCTTTTTTAGAAAGACATTTTTAATAATAGCAAATAAAACCGAGGCATTTTAGAACCAGACAGTATGTGTAAAGCACCAAACAATACCTGAAATGCAGTAGGTGGTCTGGAGTTGATAGCTTTTGTAATCTTTTTAAAGCATATTTGTCTTCTACATGAGAGTCAGAAGTTCTTCAAACACTACCCCTACATCCTTCTCAAAAATGAACAAAAGTGAAATAAAATGTGTTTTTGCAGTAGGATTTCATATCAGTAGGAAAGATTTTTTGCCAGAGGGGGTCTTGTTGGTTCCCTCAAATCCTCCCTGCTGATGTGCAGCACCCTCTCTAGCTGCCTTGATTTCTTCTGTTCCTTATGTTTCTGCTCAATTCTCACCTACTTCTGGGGAACAAGATTGTATCATTGTCCAAGAACTAACTGGAACTCTCTTGTTCCTCCTATTTCAGGAACAATTATTCGATTGCTTTCCTTCAGATAGTCACTCTGCTGAGCCTTTGTCTAGATGCCCATTTGCAGAACAAACAGCTCTCAGTGATATGACTTTGGTATAGTTTTAGAAATAAATTCAAAGCCCTTTGTTTCCAGAGCATTTTTCAATACCCCCATAGCATCAGAGTCTGTTTGGGCTGCTCACATTTGACTTGAAATATGAAAGGTGCAAGTTTACTTCTACTCTATATTTGTTATCTATTGCTGCATAACAAATTATCCCAAACTTAACATTCAAACCACAAAAATGTATTTTGTCACACAGTTTCTGAGGGCCAGAAATCTGGGAGGAGTTAAGCTGTGGCCCTAGCTCAGGATCTCTCATGAGGTTATAGTCAAGCTGTCACCCAGAGGGGCAGTCATCTGAGGTTCAACAGTGATTAGAAAATCCACTACCAGGCACACTCATGTGGTCGTAGGCAGGCCCCATTCCTCACTAGTTATTGGCTGGAGACCTCAGTTCCTCACTCTGTGGGCCTCACCATGACATGTCCTCATGTGATGACAGCTGGCTTCCCCCAGAGCAAGTGCTCCAGGAGTGAATGGGAGAGATTCACCAAGATGGAAGAGCCACACTGTTTTTCATAACCTAATCTCAGTGATATACTGGCATGTCTGCTATATTCTATTGGTCACACAGACCAACCCTAGTATAATATGAGAGAAAACTATAAAAGGGTGTGAATGAATACCCAGGGGCAGGGATGGTCAGGGGTGGCTGGCTACCTTTCACTGCATGTCCAGGAATCTGTTTATCACATTGTCATTGTAGGAATCCCCTGGATTAGTGAAAGTAGTCATCTTTTATATGGCCATGCCTCATAGCATGGTAATGCATATGGAAACCATGGGTGCATAAAGTACTGAACTTCCCAGAAGGGCATTATGGAGGGCAACTAGTCTATAAACACTTGTAGTCTATAAATGCAAAAGGGGTGACCACCTTCTCTCTCTTCACTGGTCTCTTTGATGATAGTCTGCAGACCTACAGGAAATGAAATCTGGTGCTCCTGCGAGACAGGCTATAGGTGGCCTCAGAAACAGTGCCTCAACAGTCTCACTTGTCAAGAGCATGACAACTCTCCTGCAGGACATCACTGCAGTTGCCTTAAAGGACTGCCTTCCAAAGGACCTTTTTGCCAGCTCCAGGGAGGTAAGTAACTGCTCGTTAAATATTCAGTTGTTGAGTGGCTATTTAATATCAGCTCAAGCAAATGGTTCTCTGTCTTGTGTCCACTTAAACACTAACATGAGATTTTGAAATTTGCCCTGTGTTTTTCAGCTGTTACCCTGAGAATGTCGGTCAGACTCAATGTGGGCTTTCAAGAAGACCTCAGGAACACATCCTCTGCCCTGTACAGATCCTACAAAACTGACTTGGAAAGAGCAGTAGGTTTTGGTTCCAGAAGCCTCTTAACCAACTAATGCTTTAGGCTGAACTGAGTCTATTGCATTGACAGTGGATGGTTTGCTCGGAGCTGCCAGAATTTACAAATGTGGATGTCCAAGCTATTCCTATACATCTAGGATGATGAACTAAGAAGTGCTCAAATAAGACTATTCAGGAGATGATTTGACATCATCTTGACCTATAGGTGAAATTCTTCCCAGGGTAGAATTAATTCAGATAATATTTGGTGGCATCAGCTCACTGAAACCTATACAGAGGTCCAAGAATCTGGTCTAGATAGTGTATTTCTATTTGACTTCACACACCACATGGATGAAACCCCTAACGTCATTTGGGCAGACCAGCTTAAAACTGACTGACACAGAGAGTTCCAAATCACTCTACACTAGATGTCCCTAGGCATTCACATTTAAGCTTTTAATTTTACTCAGGTAAAAATAGAAAATGTCTTGATTGTTAACTGTGTGCCAAACATTGTTCTAAATGCTTTACATTTGATTAATTCACCCAAACCTAAATGTTTTGCTTGAGTTAACTCATTTGGAATATAGCTTTCCAGATGGTGTGGCACAAATTATTACAGGTGGGCTAAAATAATGACTTGCCTTAATTCTGGGCAACTGAGCCCCTGCCTCAGGCCAGGAGGAAGCCAAGGACTTATCCCAATGTGTCATACAAATATTATAAATTTCCATGGGTGCCACGATGGAATGCTGATACAATAGTATTCTTAGACATCTGATTTGCATATCTGTCCTGTAATAGTTCTGCTCATGAGAACCCTCCTCATACACACACACACACACACACACACACACACACATACACAGACACATGCATGCATACACACACTCCACACTAAACTGTTTACTTTGAGGGAAGAAAGAGTTATATATTAATCTTTGGATTCCACCCATCCAGGTACCCGGCACAGTGCTTTGAACATCGCACCTGCCCTATAAATGTGATTTCGAATCAAACTGAATCTCCTGTAGGGTTGATATTCAGAGAAATGAAGTAGAGTAAAAACATCATCGAAAACTATATTGGCTCAACCAGTGCTGCAATATATTAAGTGAGGGATCAGGCAGTGTGGTGGCCATAAGAACACACCTCATGCATCTCTAACTATAGGGAATGTAATTGACCAAGAGCTCCAGCTGCTGCCTCTGAAAGCCATGGCAGTGCTTGCTGCTCTCTGTTGATGAATGAGCATGGCAGATCTATCTATGTCTGGCAGGGACAGACTCCTATGAAAGCCTTGCTGAACTGTCTCAGGCTGAGTTTGGGATGAATCCATTTAACTGTTTTTCCTACTCCCTTTCACTCGGGGTCTGATGTTTCTCTCTGTCTTCCCACTGCCTTCCTCACACTCTTTCTGAGGCATTTTTCTGAGTAAGTTTCTTGCATGTTTAATCTGGTGTTTGCTTCCTGGAGAATCCAGACTGACATAGGTAGGTAGATAGGAATTACTTCTTCAAAGACCTGCCAATGCCAGTGCTCATAAATAAAACATACAGGAGAATACTTTCCCAGGGTTATAGGAATATGCACTTTTTACTCTGCTTTAAATCTTTGACATCTCTCCCACTAGACCTTGATACATGACACTTGTCTTGCTTTATTTTCCAGTTCCAGAAAGGTTACAGTATTTTACCAGGCTTTGAATCAGTGACTGTGACAGGGTTCAGGTAAGAAAGCTGTACTTTCGTCATTTCTATCCAATGGCAGGAGCCAACTCATTAGTGAAGGAGGAAAGCCTATTACAAGGGCATCATCTAGGGGGCTAAACAGGACCCGGCGTGGTAGAGGTGAAGACAACGCCAGATTGCTGGACGTTAAAGGGACTTAAATATTGAGAACTATAACTCACTACTTAGGAGGAAGGTAAAAAAAAAAACAAAAGACTCATTTATTCTATGCACATAAGAATTCTACAAAGATACGAGATAAGTTTGTAGTCTAGAGAGTTCAGATATAAAAGTGAAATAATCTCATGCAACGATGCCTTTATTAAAGAAAAGTTGGCCAGCCAACCATGACTACAGATGCATGCTGCAATGTAAACTGCACCACCCTGGAGTTGGGCACCCTGGTAGACCTGAGAGGGTTTGCACAGTGTTTCAAAAAATTAGTTGTCAATCTTAAAAATTAAGTGTTTACAGAAACATTCAGGATTTGGGCTTCACTTGATATTCAGCATATCTATAATTCTGGGCCAGGCCAGTATGGCTGTGTGACAACCATCTCTGCATTATGGCTGCCAGCTGATGACCAGCTTATGTGATTCAGTTCCCTCATCCCCGACTGGCTATTTCCTTCATCTGCATTACCTGTCTGCAGACATAGGAGAGTGCAAGCTCTGCCTTGGGCTTCCAATTAGAGATTAAAAGCACATTGATTTCAGTGAACCCTTGATGAAAATAGTACCCAGGCTGTTTCTGCCATTTCATTTTCCCATGCAAATAAATCATAGTGATCTAGACTCTTCCAGGTCACTTACTGCTTTACTGAACTGAGTGGTTTTCATCCAGGCCTGGAAGTGTGTTTGTGAAATATGAAATCAAGACTACAACACCATCACCTGAATTAATGCGCAAGGCAAACGAGCGAGTGATGCATAACCTTAATCAGACCTACAGAATGGACTACAATTCCTTTCAAGTAATTTCTAATAGTAAGTAGAACATTGCTACACATTTCCTATGTATAGATTCTATCTAGATATAGCAATGGTGTTTATCGTGATTTTTAACCTAGGAAATTATATTAAGATGTCCTCTGTGGAGAGAGTCACCAGTTCCTGGCATAGAAGATTATGGGTCATCTCCTTGTCTTAGGCTGGCACAGAGCCTCCCAACAGGGCTGATGTCACTAGTGGTGAAAGGTTTGCAGGGAGAGAGATTTTATAAGGGAGCCACAGAGCCATCTGGGTTCATAGATTTTTAAACACCTCAAAAAGGCCCAAAACATCCAAAAAAAGTAAAACCAACATTGTGGTGAGAGTTGGGATGTGAAATTAAATGCAATGATATTAAATCGGGGCCATTGTTTTAGAGCGATGGTTCTCAAAATGTGGCCCCAGCATCACCTGGGAACTTGTGAGAACAGCAAATTCTTGGGGCCACCCTAGATCAACTAGGACCAATCAGTGTTTCAGTAAGCCCTTTAGGTGATTCTGGTACACAGGAAAGCTCGAGAACTGCTGCTTTGGATCACATATAACAGTGGTGAGAATTCTAGGATTTTAGATGGTCTCCTCCACTTTACAAATGGTGTTCACAGTTGGGCTTTGCTGTGAGTAAGTGGCCGGGCCTATTGTTGCTTGTGGGGTAGTAAGGGGAGCTGGCTGGGCAGAGATTTGATGGGCAGGAATTGGCTGGCAGATGTTTTGGGTAACTCAGGCCCATGGTCCCCCAGCAAAGGTGGCTCTCCTTTGGAGCAGCACGGTCCACTGTGGGGAAGGGCATCTCAAGAACTGCTGCACAACTGGGAGAAAGGAAACTCTTTTCAGCAGGTAGGCCGTCCTCAAAGCAGGTTTATACTCTTCCTCTTTACATTACCTGCTGATATTTTTAGACATCAGATTACTTTTAAAAATAAAATTCTGAAAGAGATATACACATGGTAAGAAAGTGATAACATACAAGCAAGATAAAATAGCAAAATAAAAATTCAGAATGAATAAGGCAGTGACAACAGAGATTAAAATCAGAAAATAAAAGGAAAAATAATTTGAGGCCTCAAAGTGAACACTCACACCGAAACAATTTAGAGATGCCACCACTTCCTGACCCCTAATACTATCTCAGCAACTGACAGATGCTTTGTCGTGGAAAATTCTTTTTATTTACAGTTCTGAGGATAGAGGACAGCAGCAGTTTCTACCACAAGTAAGCTTTAATTATGATTATTCTTCCTCCAAAATTTCCATTGTGCTGATGAAGGTCAGCCATTTAAATAAATAAGTATATAGGAATTTTACCAAAAGGTGGCTGTCAGTTAAAAAATAATGGCACTGACAGTACAGTTGACAAAAGTACTTTAATATCCATGGTTTATTCTTCCAAAGAGCAATGAAATTGTGGATTGTGCTTGACCGCCCTTTTCTGCAGGGGTCTACATCTATCTATCTCCGTCCTCCTTTGAAGAACAGAATGTGGTTCTGTGATATACACAGCCTTGCACCAATAAACATGAACGTTTGTCATGTGCAATACTAGTGGGGAACTTGGACACCATCCTGCTCTCCATAGTTCTGCTGGTGTTTCCCCAGAATACAAATATCCAAAAAAAGTCAAACAACTAAGTATTTTTTTAAAATTGTAATTACATTCGGCAGGCAGGGGAGAGGAAGAGAACAAGAATGAAAAAATGTTGAATGAATGAGTTGGGATCAGACTTATTTTTAAATTATCTTTGTGAAATAGAAGGACACATGGGAATCTTCAGAATAGTTCCATTGATTTTGTCATCTATTAACTTCTAGTGATATCTGATGAATCAGCAGGCTCCCTTAACCAGAACGCTCCTTTCTTTAATCACTCCCAATTAATTCATGGTCAGTTCCATACAACCACAGGATACCAGTAATTTTACTAATCATAGTATTAGCGACAATAGTAATGAAAAGAGGGGCATGATTACTGTATCTTTTCTATGTTAAGCCCAGTGTGTTGCACGTATTTCATCTTCATATATTCCGCGAGACAGATAATATTATCTTCATTTTATAGGTGAAGAAAGGGAGGCTCAGAGAGGGTAAATAATTTGCTCAAGGACACATAGTAACGCAAGTCTGTGTGACTTCAAAGCCAGTTCACTATATTAAATATTTGCAGATGGTCTTCATTCCTAATAGTTGAACATGATTTTTAAAAATCTTATTTTACTCTGGAGCGCCTCCCCCCCACCCAAAGTGATAAGAAATATTTAGATATCTTGATAATTTAACCAGAACATTGTACCACTACAAATTAATTTTATGGTGTTTTAGCCCCATGTTTACAATATGGAGAGCATCTGGCCTAGGCATGAGGCCCTGTGCACATGAGACCTACGGAGCCTCTTTACTCAGCTCCTCTGATTTTCTCAACACATGGAACTCAGAGCACAAGAAATAGCTTGGAAGGGAAAGAACTGCCTGTTATATAAGCAAAGAACAACTTTGAAAGACACACAAAAATAACAAATATCGTGTTTTTATTTCAGTGAGATGACTTAATGCAGTGGTTCTCTAGAATTTTCCTGTGAAATAATAATAGATACTATTTCCCCAGATCACCTCCCAAGGTAGCTTGCACTGTTTTCCAGACAAGGGGGATAGACAAGCTCAGAGAGGCTAAGCAAGTTGCCCAGGGCCACACAGCAGGATATAGCACAGAACAAGGATTCAAATCCAGACCTGTATGTCTATAAAGCTCCCACACTTAAAGGCCCATGGATATTAGGTCTTAAAAAATTGTTTCCCAGGAAGACATAATTATTAAAAAAATTTTTCCCTTATTTCTAATACATGAAAAACATAGAATAAAGCTTTGAGTTATCATGAGACACCAGTTATTGATAAAATTCAGCTGATATTTAAGACAGGAACAAAGAAACTTGATACTTAAGTTTCTGGTATGGCTTTTTCATAAACAAATAAGCAGTTTTCTACCAGACTATTCGAAATATTAAAAATAGCTTTTGGACCCCCATTTCTACCACTTAGGACTCATAAATGTACACAGACCCCCGAATAGAAGCCATGTCCCCAGTAGGCTGCCACTCTTTGGGCCTCGGATACCAGCTGTCTGGGGATGGAACGAGGAAGGCACGTTGCCTTATCCTTGTCAGCACCACAGGTGCGGTGCCCATCTCCTGAGAACATTTGTGGAGGTGGCATCTGGTGAGTAGCACTAATTACATTTATTTGCTTTCGAATCCTCATAATCCTTTTCTTTGTGTTTCCAGATGAAACTAAGTTCTCTATCACACCAGAAATCATCTTTGAAGGGGATACGGTAACTCTGATGTGTGAAAGTGAAGTTTTGTCCCCCAACATGTCCTGGCACTATGTCCCAAGGCACTCTGACATCCAGAACAGCAGCAGATTCTCAATTTACAGCTCTGTGTTCAACAATGCAACCTCGATGTCACGCCTCATCATTTATAACATCACTCAGGAGGACGCAGGTGGGTTTCTATTCAATAACTGGTGGCAGGGAAGTAATGAAGAGCCCATAAAGAAGCAAACCATAGAAAGTGTGTCTGGCATTTTCCTCTTGGAAAAGAAGTCATCAGGCTCCATTTTTCAAAAATGAAAATAATCTCATAGCATATCAGCCAACAAATTTAGCGTTGGGAGACAAATATAGTTTTTCACATTTACTGAGGCTTATGATTTGGAAACTGAGAGTAAAATCAGACTTTTGTTTGTAATTTTTTTAAATTTTAAGACAGCTTTTTTGAGGTGGTACTGACAAGCTGTACACATTTAAAGTATACAATTTAATAATTTTTGACATATATATATATATATATATATATATATGCACCTGTGAAACTATCATCATAATTAGAATAGTGAGCACATCTATCCCACCACCCACTTTTTTGTACTCCATTGTAATCCCTTCTATCCGCCCCTGCTTGCCTGTCTCTCCCAGCCATTGTAGAAGCAGAAGTCTTAAACCTGACATTCTAGAATTTAATTACCCATCGTAATGAGAAGTTTCTCTGAATGAGAAGTTGGGTTGTGGACACATGGGTCCTATCACGTCTTTGTCAGTTTGGATTTTACCCCAATTATCCACTATCTTCTAATTCTCCAAGGCTTTCCAATTTTTTCTTTCTATTTCTTCTATCCCCACACTTTTCTCTTACCAGCAAAGCCTCTGAGATTTCTGCTATTTCCTTAGAAGATCCCTCTATTCTTTACCTTGTAACGTCAGAAATATCTGCACTGACCTGCATTTCCAGCATGTTCCTCTAGGGTAGTTTAGACCAAGTCTCAGATGCTTTCGAAAATGGTGTTTCTTGAAGCACTGACGTGACACATGAGATGAGGCTATCATTCTTCTAAGGTGATACATGTATGTAGTAATTGTAAATGCTCTTGTGTATTCTTTGCAGGTGAATATAGTTGCAAACTGACATTAGATATTTTTGAATATGAGTCAAAAAAAAGAATCAATGTTACACCCATCCAAATTTTGGCCAATGAAGAAATGAAGGTGACGTGTGACAACAATCCTGTATCTTTGAACTGCTGCAGTGAGATTAACGTTAACTGGAGTAAAATAGAATGGAAGCAGGAGGGGAAGATAAACATTCCAGGTAAGAATGCTAGATACCCTTTTGCAAATAGGTTTTTACCTTTTGGCCAAGAAAAATTGGGAGATGCTGTGAGTAAAAGAAGAAATGTCAGACGGCTGGTTTTTTCCCCAGACTCAGACTGTGAATAAGTACTAGGTTTGATGCCAGCTCCAGCTTAGCCATTCTAGAACAAAATTCCAAAAATATGTACACACAAATGTCATGGATTGTAGACGAGACGCTGGCAGAGAAAACCCAAAAGGGAGTGACCTGATAATTTAGCTTCATAACATCTCCAGCTTACAGAAAACCTTGTGCCCACCTTCTTTTCCTTTCCATCTTCAGATAGAGCTAAGGGTGAGTCATTGGCTTTGCTTCAGGAGTCTGACTTGTAACTTCTCGTTTCTGTGTCTCTTTTCTTGCTGTCTGTCCTTCCCATTCTTCTGCCTTTTAGTTCTCTGGGTTTTGTTTTGTTTTGTTTTGTTTTTTTCATCTCTCTGTGTAGACCTGTTTGCCTTTCCATTGTTTCCTGTCAATTTCTGATCCTGTTTGCTTTCATTTTAGATCTGAGATCATACTTGAAGTTCCCCGTTCCCCCTTAAACTTTATACTGATGAATGATAATAAGAATAAATTAAAATAGAAATGCTGACTCCGTTTTATGTAACAGTTTATAATTAACCAATTAAAAAAAACATATTATTTCTTTTAATCACATTTAAACTTGATCACAAGTTTGAAGCTGGCATTTGTTGCCTCCAATTTCCAATAAGAAAATTAAGGTCTAAATTAAATTACTTATTCAAGGTTGTCACAAGGAGGAAAGAAAAAGAATTGGAACTCACGTCAAGCCTTGTTTCACAAGACCAGTGTTTATCTTGACCAAACTATATTATCATGCCTGGTGAGCCACCACTGGAGTGAGCTGACTTTTTTGGCAAAGTTTGTAATGAAGCAGAAGACTGTTTTCTGCCTAGAACCCTCACGTAATAAAGTCCAGTCCTTCTCTTAAAAAATGATAGTATTTAAATACTCCTCTTTGCAGCAAAAATAATAATAATAATTCAAGTGAAATGTGGCTTTACCCGTGAACTACATTACATTAGTGTTGGCAGAGACTTGATATTACAAAGACTTTGCTAACAGACTATATTAAATTATAAAAATAAAATAATGATCAATTTACTTGCAACTTTTCCTGAGCACAGCTGTTTTGCAAAGCATATTTCAGCTGCAGCATTTGTATTCAACTTTAAAGCACTCATAAGAATGGGAAAGGCATCTTATAACTGTTGAAAAAGTTGACATGTGGTACATTTAGTCACTTCCCTGATTTTTAAGGAAGAGGAGGTGTGAGCATCCTGAAGGAACTGCCAGACGGGAGAAAGACCTTGCAAACTCCCGTGGTATTGACTTAGAAGCTTTCAACTCAGAGATGAAAAGCCTAGCTCTCTGGTAGAGGAACCAGGAAGTCTGCAGTGCAGATGCTCAGGGACCTCTCTGTAGCCACCACTTCTTCAGACATTCCTGGTGCCCAGTGTTGGCTGAACCGACAACAGAACAATGGATTTCCTGTCACAGGGCTGGCTGCCTGGGACCTACAGAAATGAGGTCTCTGATGAATTCAGCTTCTGCTCTCTGCACCCTGCCCTTCTCCTGGGTCCCGTGCTGCCCCCTCTCTACAGCAATGTTTTTCCAAATTTCCCAAGTGCTTTAGCACTCATTTTTCCTGGTCGGTAGGAAGCAATCTAGATAAATAATTCACCCCAAACATTTGAATGTGTTACCTCTTCCCCAAAACAGATGTATTCACTTTCTGGAAAGAGGTAAGACAAAAGAAGTAATCAGCAATGGTAGAATTTCTAGCTTTAAGAGAGGGGATGTCTTGAAGAGGGAGGGATTTTTGTGGTTTTCAAATCAGTGGGTGCCAACTATAATATTAACGATAGTGGTAGCAGAAGTAATACAGCAGTGGCCCCTTATCCATGGGAGATACATTCCAAGACACCCAGTAGATGCCGAAAGCCACAGAGAGTAAGTGCTACACCCTAGATATACTGTTTTTTTCCCACTATACATACATACCTATGAAAAAGTTTGATTTATAAATTAGGCACAGTAAAAGATTAAAAATAACTAATAGTAGAAAAAAACAATTATAACAATGCATTATAATAAAAGTTATGTGAATGCGGTCTCTCTCAAAATATCTTATTATACTGTACATGCAGCATAGATTCGCCAGACAAAAAGATGATTCACATCCTGGGTGGAACGAAGCTGGATAGCACAAGATGTCATCACACTACTGAGAATGGCGTGCAATTCAAAGCTTATGAATTGTTTATTTCCGGAATTTTTCATTTAATATTTTCAGACCATAGTTGACTATGTTCAACTGAAATGGCAGAAAGTGAAACTTCAGATAAAGGGGGACTACTCTAGTATTAATTAATAGTAGTAGTAGTAATAGCACAGGTACTAATTACTGGTATTATTAGTGTAGCTTGTAGTTTTTCTGGATCCAATACTGGCTCTGCCTGTATAGGAATGTATTGACAAGCTGAGGGAATTTAGGGGCAACAGAATTCACAGACTCACCATAGCTCTTCTTATGTGGTATGATGTTAAAAAACAATGTAGCCTTAGTTCCCCCTTTGCCCACACATTAAGACACTTCCCAAATGAGTTCATAAACCTCTTTGTGGCCCATCCACATTCCCTTGGCCCATCATCACGAAAAATATTCATAAAATAATTGAATCTTTACAAGAGAGTATCAGCTCCCTCCTGGCTGACTGTCAAGGCGTATGACAACAGGAAGCAGCACACTGAGTGACCTGTGAGAGGAAACAGGCTAAAACGCCACGATATCCCTTTTCGTGTCTTTTCCCCCAATTACTCCGCTTAAGCTTTTTAAGTTTGTGTTTTAGTGTGTGATCGTGGGCCACCTGAGTGTTCCTTTTGCAGCCAAACAGCATAAGTAAGAGATAATAAGTGAGAATGCCTTTTTCCCCTTATTAAATAGATATCAGTCTTGTGGCTTTCAAGCCACTTTATAGAGTGCCACTAGAAGCAGGCCTGCCTCAGGGACTAAGGCAAGACCTAAGTAGACAAGCAGCTAGAAGTAGCAAGTAGCTGGTTAGAGGCAGCATTCTCATTGTGGCTGCACATGAGGCTCACCTTTTCTGCTTTTAGAAAGACCAGGTGTCAGGGCTCTCCTTTGGAGCTACTAAATCAGAATCTCTGGAACTGGGCTCCAGGCAGTAGCATATATTCTTAAATTTCACAGCAGATCTTGTTGGGCAAAGGGGCATAAGAACCATAGATTTCGTCCAATCCTTCATTTACACACTAGGAAATTGAGGTGTTCAGGGTCTCTCTGACAGTGGCAAAGTGTCCCAACTCCTTACCTACCACTTTCTCTCCTTCTCCACCGTGTCCCTCTCTGTGATGCAAGAGATGGATCTGATTTTAAATATTGATTCCGCAAAATTAGACCTAAAAAAAGGAAAAAAGAAAAGAAAGAACTTTAGCCATATCTTCTGGAAAAATCAGCTTTACAACCCGTGCTTTCTAGTAATATAGTCTGGGGTCCTGAAGAGCTGTGATTCCAGCCCAGAATGTGCCTTCTTCCTGATGCAGGAGCTGGGTCATGTCATTGGCTTTTGTTTACTAAATAATGATAATGGTTCCTACTTTACAAGACTTCCGAGGGGTGAATAACTGAGGTGGTAAATGTAAACATTTAAAACAGACCTGAATATCGTGAATCTGCCACGTGAATCTGCCACGGTAACTATTTTCTGCTGATGATAGCTTTAACCCTTTTCCCTCTTGCCCAGAGAATACTTGCTGGAGGCTCTTGTGCCTGCAGTATTTACCCCGAGATAACTCATAGAGCACAGTTCTAACCTAACCCTCAAAGTTTGCTACATAGTACCTAGCTTTTATTATTATTTTCGCATTGCTTTACTATATCGATAATCTTTGGAAACAAATGATGTAAACAAATGATGGCAAGAGGATCCGAAGAGAAATGTGCTATTTTTCTGTGGAATATGATGTTCCTCTCTGTGTTGTTCTATGCTTTGAAATTTGCCACACGAAAAAAAAATTATTAAATACTGATCATCATATGTATTTCTGTTACATTAGGATTAGAGACAAGTTCTAGTTAGAAATAGATCCAAGAACAGTTTTTATATTTTATTTTCATATTGAAAACCAGTCAAAGAGCAAGCTGCATTTTTTTTCCTCTAAATAAGAAATGAGTTAAAAATCATGCCCTCACTTTCCCTTTGGGTGGTGAAAATATTCCTTGGATATTATCCAACCTTGAGGAGCAAACTCAAAATTTCATACCATCTCTTCTTCAGAAAGCACAACACTTACTTAGCTGCATTCAATACTTCCTGGGCAAGACTCCAAGGTGCACAGCTCCAGGGGTTTATATGATATACAGTGTGAATACCAGCAATTCAGAGGTCCTACTTTTGTTTTCTGAGCTACAGTCTCTTTAGAACCTTATCTCCACTCTCTCTCTGCAGGTTTTAGCCTCTCAGAAATACTAGTTTTCCTAAACAAGCATGCTGCTGCTTCTGTACAGTGGCTCATATAAGTGGTTTCTGATTTAACTGTAGAATCCTTTCTTTAATCAAAATCTTGTGTGGTTTAATGTGGGGTTTCCCAACCTCGGCATAGCAGCATTTTAGACCAGATCATTCTCTTTTGAGAGGCCCTGTCCTGTGCATTGCCAAATGTTTATCAGCATCCTCGGCCTCTACTCACTAGATGTCAGTAGAACCCCCAGTTGTGATAGCCAGAAATGTCCCCAGATATTGCCAAATGTCCCCCAGAGGCAAAATTGCCACTGGTTGAGAATCACACATCTGATCTGTAAAGCAGACCAGAGTGAGGCTACTTGATTTATAGAAAAACTGTAGAGCCCGCACGGCTTATTACCCTCATATAACAAAACCCAGGTCCAGCTCCTGAAGCAGGTTAATGGAATATCCAAGTTCTCCAAAGAGTGCTGATTCACACACACATAACCCACACAGAACTGCATATCAGAACGTCACAGCCATCATTTCTATCTGTGCCTTTTGAGTCTTAGAGCAAATCATCTCTCTTCTCTGAAATCTTCCCTAGTCTCCCAGCTAAAACTTCCCTCCTTTAGTCTTCATAATATATTTATTTCACTCTTACAGAATTTATCTAATGTGTATTATAATTATTTCTGTACATCTCTTTTATGCTCTGTCTTACATAGCTCATTGTCTTGCAAATTAGTGAGAAAAGCTGAGCTTGAAGGATGAGTAAAAGTCAATAGGAGGAGGGATGGAGAATATTCCAGGTTTGAACACAGGTATAGAGTATGAAGCTACAGGTCATGCTGAAGGTCCAAGGCTTGACCTGGTTTTTAAAAGAGTGATATAGATGAGATAAAAAGTACAAAGGCAGATTGAAATCATACTGTGAATAAATACATATACCCCACTAAGGAGATTTTAGTTTATTTTGTAGGTAATGGTGAGATTTTAAAGATGAAAGGAGAAAATGACTGATCAGGGATGATCAGACTGAACTTTAGAAAAGCAAATTTTAGAAAATAAGAATAAATTTTAAGAACAAATTTTAAGCTAGTGTAGCCAATAGATTGAATGGAAAATAACCAAAATAGAGACTCAGTTACAACAGCATGCAATTGGGGTCCAGGCTAGTGACCATGGGTTGGAGTGGATAAGACAGTTATGAGATGTTTTAGAAGTCTAACCTGAAAAATTTAACAACTGATTAGAACTGGAATATGAGGAAATGTAATTAAAAGTGACCTCAGGTTTTTAATTCTGTGAACTGCCAGTAGCAAAAAGAAGAAACATTAGAATATGAAAGTGTTTTGTCTGTGGAGAAGAAAGATAAGTTCTTAGTGGGGTGTGTTGAGTTGGAGGTACCTCAAATGTCAAAGTGATACCTGAGAACTTGCTTCTGGGTTTCCAACAAAAGTGTTTCTCTTAGAGATAGAGGGACTGGACATCCAAATACAGGATATAATAGGAGCCATGGGTGTAGATGAGATTGCCCAATGAGAGAGTAGAGAAAGAGATAACGTTAAGGTCAATATCAGAATGCTTGGGGCAAGGCCACTGTCCTGGGAGATACCACTATTTATGAAATAGCCTAGGAAGTAGACCCAGAAATAGAGATAAAGAGAGAAGTGAAGCAGGAAAGGCTTGTGGAACTGAGTGAACCAAGTCACAGAGAAGGTGGTCAGCAGAACAGAATGCTCCAGGTAGCATGAGAAGAAGACACTGGATATGAAAAAGAGGAAATCACAGTTGACATTAAAGAACACTTTAGGTAGAGTATAGGGGAAAGAAAGTAAATTACAATGGTCTGATGAAAAGTGGGAGTGGAAGACTAAGATGACAAATGCAGAGCTTTGCGGTGCAAAGAGAAAAAGAAAATGCTGTGCTGACTAGAAGAGCTTTCAGATTTGGGGGAAAGATTATTTTAGGAGGGGAAGACTTGAATATATTTGGTGGTTGACATGAAAAAGCTCCAGGAAAAATTAAAGAACACAAAGGAGAGGAATGATAAAGGATAGAATAGGGCCTGGAGGAATTGGAAGAAGTGAGTTTGCAAAAAATAAGTGGAGGGGTGAGCCATAGAGATAAGTAGAAGCACTTGTGCCTGTGAACTAGGAGGTAATTTAGTTAAGGTGGGTGAAAATGAAAATCAATTTTGTATTTTTAAACAGCCATTTTGGGGACTGAGGAGAATAGCTGGCTATAAACCAATCAAATTATTTCAAATATCACAGATTATCCAGATGAGACTGAAAAAATGCATTTACGTTGGTTTATTATGAAAGTTTATTCTTTTTCCTTAAATTTTGGAATGATTGACAGTGTATGAAGGATGCCTTAAGAATACATGGCAAGTCTAAGGCCATGCCACCTTGAACAAGCCCCATCCTGTCTGATCTCAAAAGCTAAGCAGGATCGGGTGTGGTTAGTACTTGGATGGGAGCCACCTAGGAAGACCAGGTGCTATAGGCATAAAAATAAAAAATAAAAATAAAAAATAAGGGATTGTAAGCTGACAAGTTCCTTGCAATCTTTGAGGTCAACCAAGGGTTGACTTGCCTAAAAAAAAAAAAATTCATGGCAATAGGCAAGATTGGAGGAGAGGGGGACTGCAGTAGAAGACATTCACCAGGGGGATATTATAGAGCCATAGGCAGGAAGTAAAGGTGGCTTGGAGAACATGGCATCTGGGGAATGAAAAGCAAGATATATATACGGAAGAGAAGCTATTTTTTAGAGGAAATGACTGGTAACCTATAAAAGCGAGAAGTTAAGCTTCCACTAAAACATACAGACTAATAAGAAGAAACAAGTTTTGAAAAAGTTTTCAAATGATATGAATATAAGAGGTTTCAGTCTATGTCTTTCTCCTTTCAATAATAATGTTAATAGTAATAATAATTTAACTAATCTTACGTTTTTTCTTTTTAGTTGAATCATAACCAAAGATCTTGCTTCTTTTTTTTAATTTAAAAATTAAAAAAATTTTTTTTCACATTAATGACCTTCACTAAAGGGGCAGGCCTCAGCCAGGCACTGTTCTAGGTGATTACATAAATTAACTCATTTTATCTGATTACAGTCCCGGTCTATCGCTATTATAATTTCTCTCCATTTTACATCTGGAGAAAGTGAGGCATGGAGTAGTTCAGTGACTTTCTCAACAATGCCCTGCCAGTAAGTGGTAAAGTTTGGGATCTGTAGCCAGACAACCTGGCTCCTGAGTCTGTAGACCTACCCAATGCACTGTCCTGCCACCTCTCCATTCAAAGAGAAGAAATTTAATTTAAATAACTCTTTTTCACTGATTTAGCCACTGTTACTAAATCAGACAGTCAACTAGCTGTGATAGCTAAAGAACTATTTATGTCATTGCAGGACACTCTGAAACAGACTCAGATTCCAGCTGCAGTAATTACATTCTCAAGGCCAATGGAACTCAGTGTCTAAGTGGGTCTGCAGGAACGACAGTCATCTATACTTGTGAGTTCATCAGTGCCCATGGAGCCCGAGGAGCTAAGAACATAGAAGTGACATTTACGTCTGTGGGTAAGGACTCTTACTAGAATTTTTAGCCTTACACCTCAAACCAAGGGCTGCCAGTCAACTGGGAACATCCATGAACAATAAAACAGGGGCTTCCCTGGTAGAGGGAGTGCTATTGTGGAAAATCACAAAATGGGAAAAAGAAAAGGATTTCCCCCTCTACCATTTAGAATTAGATAAAGTCTTCAAAATCTGGAAGGGGAGGGGTGGGAAACAGTGGCTGAAGGGAAGGGAGAGCCTGCATTGTGCTGGTAAACAGAAAGCGAACTGGGAAGCAGAGTTTCATATTCAGATTAGTCCCATGTGATCACAGAATTTTTAAGAAAGAAAATACTTCTAACTTTCTCCTTTTCCCTTCTATAATTTCATTCTTCCCCTCTGGGATGACAACAACATAGCCTGACTCATTCTGCACCACCCTTCACCTCTGTCTATCCTTCTTCCTCTCCCATTTCACCTGTCCTAGGAAGAAGGCTGCACAAAGCTTTAACAATCTGATAGTTCGTGGTTATTTTACAGTTGTAACAGTGTGTTTGAGTATTTCGATTAATTCAGTTTACTCAGACTTCTTAAACATCGCTTTTATTCTCCTCATATCATAAAGCATTATAACTTTAGCTCTATTGGCCAAGTGGGGTTAACTTGTTTTTCTACCCATATTACAAAAAGAAACTATTTAGAGAAATTATCAGACCCCACCTGTGACCAATTTTGAGAAAAGAATAATATAAATCTACTTGTTACTCTCTTTCACATTGTTTTTTTTATCGTGACTTGGAATTTTTAAAGAGAGCAAGATTAGGTTTACTTGAAAACATGATTGCCATAGAAGAGTTCATGGGTCTTTTCGAGCCTTTTGCAGTTGTCTGTAGTGAGAGCAGTTGTACACTGCATGTTTTAACTCACCGTTGTGCCCTCAGGTGGGCTTTTGGCTACCTTAGAGACATGTTTAGATTTCATTGAAAAGCACTGGTCTGGTGGTCTGAACCTCACCTGAGAATCAAGGGAAGCGGATTCATGGTTCCATGAGCCTTTTTCTCTTTTCTCTCAAAATTCACTAAACCTTAAAAAGCCACCTCAAGATCCCCACGATGTGAGGAACATAGCAATCTCTGCTTGCATGACTTTGAAGCTCTATCTGAACACTCGAATCCCACCTTCTAAAATGTGTTATGGAAAGCCCTGATTTCCTTCGATTGTGCTAAATATAAGATTTTCTACTGATTGGAAAAGCAGGCCAGCATCGGTGGACTCGAGGCATGAAGCTGTTTGCCTATGGAAGACAGAAGTGATGGCATTTTGAAATGTCAACTGTGTAAAAGACAGGTTTTAAGAAGAATGGAAAGATAGAGCAAGAGGCAAAAATAGTGGCACTTTCATATGAGTTTTTATATTTGTAAGGGTCTTGTTAAAATTTTTAGTGAGTAAAGCCTCACGAATAATTACCTGAAAGAGAGAAAGTGATGGTTAGGGTGCCTATGCAGCCTGGTTCGCTTGAGGCCGTATAATTATTTGGGCAATAAACCTTATGATTCCCCTACTTAAAATGTAGTTCCAAGTAAGTACTGACTGGGATCCCAGTGCTAAATGCTGGGGATACAGACACAGAAGAGAGAGAGTCCTGTGGGGCTCACATTTTTATGGAGAAGAAATACAGAAAGACAGAAATAAAAATACAATGTGGTATTATTTTTTAAAATATTTAAAAAGGCTAGAGAATGGAGTTGTTACAAGAACTGAGCCATTTAGTATTCCTTAAGTTGTTGTGGAAGAGGTTGGAAGGGGGCTGGGTTTAAGACAACACCCCTAAGTTTGCAACCTTTTGCCCTGCTGATCATCAGGAGATAATTCCAGCCACAAGGGGGAAGTGCACGAGTTCCTAAGGCATGTGATGGAAATGAGTACAGTTCAGAGCACCACCGGGAACAGCCTAGAAACCAATAAAGCCCAGGAGCAGCAAGGTACCAATCTCGTGTTGACACAAGTAGAATCAGGACAGTCCGCACTTTCTGTCTCTGTCTTAAATTTCACTCATGTGTCCATGGCACCAGAAAGACTAAACATCGTGCTTGTCGGTTTTCTTTTGTCTGTTTTGTTTGCATTCTTTCAGCTAACATAACAATAACCCCGGACCCAATTTCTATTTCTGAGGGACAAAACTTTTCTATAAAGTGCACCAGTGATGTGAGTAACTATGATGAGGTGTACTGGAACACTTCTGCGGGAATTAAAATATACCAAAGGTTTTTTACCACGAGGAAGTATCCTGACGGAGCAGAGTCCGTGCTGACAGTAACGACCTCGACGAGGGAATGGAATGGTGAGTGAAAGGCCAGTACCCTACTCTGCCACCTGTATCCCTGGATATACTCTGTAATAGTTGCCATCCATGGAGGGCTTGTCCTGAGATAGGCCTGTGCCAGCCACGTTACATTAAATATGTCATCATATTTCATGCAACAATCTTTTGAGGGAAGAGGTCGTTATTCCCTTTTTACAGATGTGGAAACTGAGGGTCAGGGAGGACAGTAAGTACATCTAAGCTTCTACACCTTAAGTTGTAGGAACAGAACTGGAACTGGTCCCTCTCATTCCAGAGCTTGTGCTCTTGCCAGGACATGAAGAGGACTGCTTTTAAAAGTACTTTCGCCAGACTCTTAGGAATGTTTTACCCAATTGTGGTATCAAAACATCTAGGTAAAGAATTTATATGCCTTTTTCCAAAGATAGAAACCATTTTATATCTTATGTATCTCTACACATTATCATGTTGGGGAAATATGCAAATCTTTGAGGGGATGGGACGAGACTTTACTAGAACTGCTGCACAAATGGCTGACTTTCATTGAGCTCTTATGATGTGATACGCACTGTGCTAAGTATTTAAGTATCTAAAACAATAAACCAAGAAGATCATGCTATTATTATTCTCGTCTTACGGGTAAGGAAACAGGCTCGGTGAAGCTAAATAGATTATCTGAGGTTATACATCTCATAAATGACAGAACTGAAACGAAACTGAAACTGCCTGGCTCTTGTGGCCAATCCTTACCCACTTCACTCTGAAGTCTTTCACTTACTGTACAGTTGATCACCCCAGATCCTGTGAGCCCCAGCTCTCCTTCATTTTTACAGATAGAGGCCAGGCAACAGTGTACAAATAACTTGATGTTATCTGGCTGTACTTGGTTATGTAAAATCAGAAAATGAGAATCTTTTCTCTCATGCTGAGCTTACACCTACCTGTCCAGATTGCTCATCTCTTCTACTGGGCAATAACTTATGAGCAGCCATAACTTTTCCAGTCACATTAAACTACTAACCAGTCTCATGCTCAAGTACTAAAAAAATCTATCTCATTAAAACAGCTACACTTTAATTTTATATTGAATTTAAAATTTCCTTCCCTCCCAAAAGAACTGAAAGGAGTTTCTTCTCTGTTTTTGTTCTACCTGTTTATCCTCTGGTTAGCTGCTGCTCCAGCTTCTCCAGAGTTGGAGCAAAGAGGGAGAACATAGGGGAAAAAAAAGGGTCTTACTACACTATAGGTACTGTTATAATCTTTTTAGTACTGTCCTCATGGCAGCTGCTCAATTAGCAGCTCATATTTTGATGGGCCCCGGCACAAAGTCCACTGAGAAAAGGTTCTTTCGAAAAGCTCAGCACACATACTTTCCACAGTCCACTCTGTCTCACCAAGCACTGGGAATGCAAGCTACTCCTGCTGCCACCTTCCCTTTTACTCCAGCAAAGTCAGCCAACCTCTTATCTTTAGACTTTTCTCAATAAGCGTGAGACATCAGACGTCTACTTCCAGGGTCCACAGCTCAGGTTCTTTCAAGAATCCATTCTCTCTCTACCTCTCTGTCTGTCTCTCCCTCTCTCTCTTGTATCTCTGTCTCTCTCCACACACTCCTGGTGGTGTTATGATGGGTCCTAGAAACTTAAAAGTCTACTCACTTAGAAGTGGAAAGAAGGAGTGTCACAAGATCACAGTACTCCATCTGGCTGATGACTTTCAAAGTTTTTTCAAAGAACTTTCCATCCCAGCATACAGCAAAGTTTCCATTTATTCCATAGTTAATAAAAGAACCTTGGAGTAGGTATTGGAAACCTGTTCTGAAACCCAGTTCCACCCCTAACAAGCTGTGTGACTTTGGATAAGCGGCTTAATTTTATATAAGAGTAAGTGACTATTTAGGTGACTCTTGGTCAGTCCTTCAACCACATAGAACATCCAGGAGGGAAGTCGATTAAGCCTTTTCTGACTCAGTATCCAGGAAGGTGTGATGTGTCCTTACACAAGCTTAACAGGGACAAATAAGCTTTTTCTTAACCTTCCCAGCAAATGCCTTTTTGGAACAATGATTTCATTCTATCTAATTTTTGCTTCCTTCCACCCAGGAACCTATCACTGCATATTTAGATACAAAAATTCATACAGTGTCGCGACCAAAGATGTCACTGTTCACCCACTGCCTCAAGAGCCGGACATCATGGTTGACCCTTTGGAAGCTGCAATATCATGCAAAGGTTCCCATTACTTCAAATGCTGCATTGAGGAGGATGAACACTACAAAGTAACTTTCCAAGTCGATTCCATTTCCTTTCCTGCTGGTAAGACACCAACTGCTGAATTGTTAGTGCATAGTATTCACTATATGTGGAGTCTGAAAATTTAACCTTAAGAATAAAGACATACAGGGATTGCATCAGAGACAGGATATATCAGAGAGAATCTCAGGAGCCATTATTACCTCCTAGTTTGCTCTGTGACTGGTGGCTCACTGGTTTGTGGCAAAATCTTAAGAGTTTGTGAGGATGGAGCCCTCTGTTTTTAGCGGGAGCTGTTGAAGACAATATTAAGGTGTCTTCACAGGCCTTCCACTTCCTCGCTATTGTAGACCCATTGTTTTGATAGTCCCTCCTTCTGAGCTGTGAATCCACATACTGTAAAAGTACCACAAAAATCCTTTTTAAGTGCACAGTTGAGCATGCAAGAAAGAAAGAGAAATAACCAAGGGTCAAACACAGTGGAAAAGCTGGGGCTTCCCTGAGAACATCTGCCAATATAAGAAACCTAGAACCTTGAGTTTTAAGGCTCTAAAGGTCATGGAAAAAATGACTTGCTCCCTGTGCAGTAGCTAAGGTACCTCTGCCACACTAGCACAATGTCAGGACCCTCAAAGAGTGACGTGCTCAGTAAAAGAATAAACTAGAAAAACAGAATTCATCTGCCAGAGTTAAGAGCTCGGTGTCATCTCTGAGTGGGCAAAAATCTCTCCTGATAATTATAACTGTCTTGTCCTCACTCATGTTGGGAGTTTGAATATTTGCTATTCGTGTGATCCAGGAACTCCAAACTGAAGGGTAAAGGGGTCCATGTGGTTAAAAAAATTAAATCCTCTCTGGTAGAATGTACCCTCAATCCAGATCCCAGATCAGGATTTTTTCAGCTTCAGGTCAACCAAATATGAGCTCACACCTCAAATCTCAAAATGTAGATACCACCATGAGCAAGGCACAAACTCATTCATTCTTTCAACAATTCTCGGGGACCTACTCAATGCAAAATACAATAGTAGGCAATGAAAAGGAGATAAAAGAAGTGGGACACATATATTAATATATAGAAGGGCTCATGTTATATAGGCAATGCATATAACATTAAGTATCCAAAATGAGCAATGTAGGTCACAAGAACACTGCAAATTCAGAAAAGTAGGAACCCCAAAAGTCTGGAAAGTTTAGAGAAAGTTGCATGGTAGAGAGAGATGAAATTAATATGGATATTGAAACATTCAAACATGTTTCACATTCTGCGTTCAGCATAGATGCATTCAGTGCTATCTCAATGTGCCAGATGCTGAACTAGACACTAGGAGATGGAAACATAAGTAAGACCAGATACCTTCTCTCCAAGACCTTATGGTCTAGTGTAGGAGAGGACCCTAAACGAATGTAGTGAAAGCAAGATAGGATAAATGCACGGGACATGATGGGATTTAGGCAGGTGGAAGGCATTCTGAAAAGCATTCGGATTCTAAAACTGTGAGCATAGATTCAGAGTCATAAATGGTAAAGTTTTGGCTTGCATGCGTGCATTGTGGCTTACATACCCCTAGGCTGGAGGTATTTTAAAAACCACATTATAAATGAATGTGGCACATTCCTGGGAAAAGTTGGGACAGGTATACAAAGTGGATCATTTTAACAAAATCTGTGCTTGGGATACTAAGATTGTGACTTAATTCTTTCAATAATTCTGTCTTAGAAAAAGAAGATTTTGGAAAGCAAGTGTGTTACATATTGAATTTCACGGGAAACTCAGTTCCCTGGTGTCCAAAAAATGTTGACGTGTTTTGTCACTTTACCAATGCTGCTAATAATTCAGTCCGGAGTCTACCTATGAAGCTTAATCTGGTTCCTGGTGAGAGCATTTTAAATTTTAAAAAAATGTTATAATCATGAGCAGAGATTCATTTATTCATTCACTCCCTCATTCACCCATTTAACAAATAAATATTAAATACCCTCATGCGGCATGCCTTGGGCTACGAGAACATGGGGGTGGGGAGGTTGAAAATATATAAGCCACGTTTCCTGACTCCAAGCTAGTTGGGAGAGGGATGTAATGATTAAAAATGTGTATCACATATAATGTGGCAAGTGCTAAACTGGAGACATTGTGGGAAGCCAGAAGAGGCTGCCTGGTTTAACTCTGTAAGTAATAGGTGGGAAGAAAGTGATCAACAAAGGCTTGCAGATGAAGTCATGTTTCAGGTGAGTCTGGGCAGATAAGAGTGGGCAGTGTCTGTGTGGGGCTAAGACTCCCTGAGGTGTCAACAAAGAAAAGGTGTGCCCACTAGCACTGTCTTCCTGAGACTAGGCTACATGAGAAGAATCAGTCTGAAGAACAAGCAACTGTCTTTCCCATTGTTTGTACTCACTGAGACAATATCCCCCCACATAATATTTTCAATGTAGAAGGTCAGATTTGTGGAACCATTTCATAATATCTGATACTGAAGAGCTCTCCTCAGTAGCACAGAAAAACAAGTGAATACTTGATGGTCCTGGGTTTCCACCATAGGTAATCCCTGCCCCCGGAAATCTTCTCTGCAATAGGACTCCTGATATCAGAAGGATCCACAGCCCTATCAACAAGCCTATTTGAGTTCCCTGAATGATTTGTGGCTTTTCTTACATCTGTTGGTAACTGAGCCCAGCACCAAAGTAAGAAGTAATTGAGAGTCTCCCATCTCTCAGAGTCACCGTTCCTTACCCTGCCAAGCACCTCTTCTGGGGGGCAGCCAAGATCACTTTATTGTTCCCCTATTTTAGCGCAGCACCAACATATTTTATTCACTTATCTTCTTTTTTTTCCCTTCATACCAAGTCTGATTTTGCTTTCTTTTCCTTATAGAACGTTACTTATGTATTTCAAAATTTTATACATGGCTGAGAACTCAATTAATGTTAAATTTACAAATTGGTGAAGAGAGGAATCTGCTCATCAGAGAATCAGGAGATTAGAGCTTCTGCAACAAATGTCGTTTTTCCATTCAGGTCTTGAGTAGAGGTGAAATAGAGTTGCCCTCAAGGAAAACCAGAAGGAAGAAATTCTTACAAATATTGCCTAGACATTCAGGCCATGGTGCCTGGAATTCCTACTGCTAACTGTATCTTTGGATTAAGGCTCTACTTCTCAACCTTGGCTGTACATTGGAATCACTGAGGAAAGTTAAAAAACTGTTAATGACTCAATCCCAGCTGGAGAGGTTCTGATTTACTTGGGCTAGAGTGAGCCTGGACATTGGTATTTTTTAAGCTCTCCAGGGGACTCTAATGCGCCAGAGTTGAGAATTCCTTGAAGTACGTCATTATGTCCTCAAGGCTCCTGGAAACCTGAATACCTCTTATCTGGATGAGTGCGTATTAAGCTCTCATTATTTTCCATGGCTTAGACCTTATAGGTAGTAGAGAGAAGCTTCCTACGGATTGAAGGTGGGAAGGAGCTATAGAGAAAATCAATTCTGTTAGGAAGAACAAGTGCAGATTAAAGTCAGACACATGGGAAAACACTAAGAGGCTTTTGGAAATCAGGTGCAAAATAAAGGAGTTAGCTAACTTCAAGGAGGTCACTGAAATTAAAGAGAGAGATGAATTCAAACATTGAATTCTACCTAGGCTGGACCCCATTTCCACTATCTTTTCTCTTCCTTTCAGTTGTTTTTTTATTTCCATGTTTCCAATGCAGGAGAGAACATCACATGCCAAGACCCTGTAATAGGTGTTGGGGAACCTGGGAGAATCATCCAGAAGTTATGCCAGTTTTCAAACCTCCCCAGCAGCCCTGGAGGGCTCATTGGTGGAATCATTACTTACAAATGTATAGGGTCTCAATGGAAGGTGAAGAGAAATGGTTGCATCTCTGCCCCAATAAATAGTCTGCTCCAGCTGGCCAAGGTGATCTTTAAACCTTTGACTCAGACCTCTTGGTGGGGAGAGCTGTCTAGCTTATCATATTTCTTAGCAGTTAGGAAAATGGGCCTTGGGCTGATTTGTATTGCTCTCAAAGCTACTTTTACTTGTTTATTTCCAAAGAAGATGTAACCTTAAAAATACTTAGAAATTTTGTTTAACTGCAAATGTGGAGGCAACAAAATATGTGTTCTATTCTAAAACTGGCCGTAAACATTTACCTTGCCTTCTTCAGTACCCATTCTTTGTTACCTGCAAGGGTCAGTGGTAATATCCTCTCTAACTTCACTCTTTTGAATAATTTTGATATCAAGCAGATAGCTCTAATCTTTACAGGAAGAGGATCAATATAAAAAAATAAGGTTGGTCATTAAAAAAAAAAAAGTAGTTGGGCTTAATGCTTTTACAGGTCTGAGATTTCCTCAATCCTTAATGATAATCTGTAGTTACAGAAGAAGGGGCTAGTTTACCCCTCTTACCTACCATAGAGGTTACTGCCATGTGGTAGGGGAAAATTCCATTCTTTCCATCAAAATAAATAAATGTCATCTCATACTTAAGTCATTAGGAATAAGGAACTTCTAAAATTCCATGAATTACACTAAATAAATACCGATTAGGGCAACTAGAGGGCTTATAGTTAGTAGCAATGTCTTCAGACAACTGGTTCCAAATCCTCTCACCCTTGGAGAATTGAGGAAAAGAGGTGATATTGATTCGTGCTTTATCTAGTTGTCTTCAGCCTCTCCTCTTGTCTTACACCAAATTCATAGAAATATCTACTACGTGCAAAGCAGTATTATAAACGCTATTAGGGTAAAGAGGCCAAATTAGAACTTGACCTCTGATTTGATGGAAAATATAGATGTTAAATACATGTTAATTTTGGCTAGGATAATCAGAAAGTTCTGCTTGAAAAACTGGGCATCTAAGTTGGACTTTGATGAATGAAGCATTGGGGATATAAATTATTCTGAGAACTCAACGTTGGGTCCTGGTCCCAATTCTAGATGCCTAGACACATATTCATTGGAAAGGAAAAAGCTGACCTATCATGCTCCATTTGATTTACCTATTTAACATATATATTATTAAACACCTACTGTGTGCCAAGTTAAATGACTTTTACTATGTTAGGCAGTATGGGACCTGAGAAGGATATAAATAAATATAACACACACTTTACATTGTTAAGGGGCTTATAATTTAATTGGAGACACTGAAATTAGAACACAAGATGACATTGGTAGAGATACGAATGTGAAATATATTAAAGAAAACAAATACTTATGCATTAAGAAGAAGATATTCCACTGTTGGAACACGCATCAAAGTTCTTCATAGAGAAGATAGAATTAGATTTTTAAATTGTAATCAGGAGTTAGATAGTTAAAAAACACAAGAATAATCATTATCCATAGGGTGTTCCTATTATTTACCAAATCAGAACACTTTTTGAAAATAAAAGAGGGCACAGTTAATAATTATACTGGGACAGCAGATATAAGCCAGAACTGTCCCAGGAAAATTGGGATGAATAGTCACCTTAAAGATCATCAAAGTAAGTGATAAGAAAAAGCAAAGAGTAGCAAATGTGCTTCCCTACAAACCATCCATGTGTCAGTTTTACTCAACTCTAATCTAGCCCTCTAGCAACCTACTTCCTTTTTTTTCCCAGTTAGTCCTCAGGTTGACATACGTTTTTCTGTTCCCTTTCTCTGGGTGAGGTCTTATGTAATGATCCATTCTAAAAAGTACAGTTCAAGATAAAGTAAGTTATTTTATGAGATATGTTTATTGGAATGGAGAGAAAAAGGAACTACAGACACGAGAGATTTCATTATAGGAGAATCAGGAGGATTTGATGACTGGACTAATTGGCAAGATTTTTGTGTGTCTTTTTGTGTTGGCTTTTGTTTTACTAGGACTTGATCAAGAGCCCCTCTCAGGACAGGAAGCTGCCTTCATACCTAAGGGATCTTTCTATTATCACAGACAAGGTGGCACATGAAGTCAGCTCATCTCCTGGCAGCCTGGGAGCCATGATTAACATCCTTAATTTGCTCTCAACAGTTCCAATCCAAGTGAACTCAGAAATGATGACGGTGAGTTTGTTTATGCCTTGCAAAAGTTTGGGGTCTCATCTTTTCAACCCTCAGGATTTACGGTCAAGAAACAACGTCTCCCCATTGCAGCTTCTTCTCTGTCTTTTCCAGAGCAATGCACTAGACATGAGTCACGTGACATGCTTTGCCAGCTATGGCTTTTCGGATATCAGGGAGAGTTGCCAATACTCATTTTGGGACCTTAAGGAGATTTACTTTGTAAATCTCTGGTTTAGTTTCTTCAGTAAGATAGAATTATTTCTTCTTTCTAAGAAAACTAGGAATTCAGGGTTTTTAGAATAAGTAAAATGTGGGATTCTCAATGGTCTAGCACTAAGCATGAACTTTGAAGTAATCAGTGTTCTGGGAAGAAAAAGAATTCACCCATGAGAATGCAGATAAAGAGACTTTGTAAAAGTAAAGCCAAGATTTAAAAAAATAAAAAGGTGGTGTGACATTCAGAGGTCAGAAACATTTAGGAGCCATTACTACTCCTGGGACTAAAGGAAAAAGGAGAGGAAAAAGTGCACCCCAGCTGAGTGAAAGCTGAAGGCTTGGAGCTGGGAGTCACTTAGCAGGAGCTATATAGTCTTGAAAGGACATAGTTACGGCCGAAGGTGTGCTGGGGAAAGTGTGGTTGGGGGGGCGGTGTGAGATGGGCAACAGAAAAATTTTTTTCAGCTTTTTTTCCTCCCACCATCCCATCTCCTGCCAATGCTTCCCGTCGGCCGAACCCAAACAGAGGCTAATTAGCAAGCAGCTTGGGTAAGGAGGTTATATAGATTTCTTGGGGCAGCTATAACAAACTGCCACAAACAAGATGACTAAAAATAACAGAAACTTCTTCTCTCACAGTTCTCAAGGCTAGAAGTCCAAACTCAAGGTATCTGCAGGGCCATGTTTTCTTTGAAAGGCTCCAGGAGGGAATCTTTCCCTGCCTCATCCAGCTTCTAGTCACTCCATGCTTTTTTTGGCTTGTGTCTGCCTCATTCCAATCTCTGGCTTTGTCTTCACATGGCTTTCTCCTCTGTTCCATTTATCTTCTCCTTTTATATCTCTTATAAAGATACTTACCATCGAATTTAGGGTCCACCTAGGTAATCCAGGAGGATTTTCTCTCAAGATCCTTAACTCAGTTACATCTACAAAGACCCTTTCTCCAAATACCATCACATTCACAGGATCTGTGTAGAGGACAGGTCATTTTAGGGGCCACCATTTAACTAATTACAGAGACCATAACAGAACAAGGCAAAAAGGGTTGAGAAACTATATTGAGAGAAGGCACAAATAAGACATGACAAGCCCAGATTTATAAAAGAGAGAATCAAAATATTTAGACAAAAGGAAAGATGCCTTTGACGACAATGGCATTGCTCATTTAGTTTTCTGCACTTGAGAGGGTCTTTTGTGACTACCTTGCTGGTATAATAGTACCCACTGAAGAGCCTTTACAGGTTGGCATTTAAAATAAAATTAAACAATTAATGAAGATCCCTGCCAGACTTCTGAATTAACCTCAGTTGATGGTGGGGGATGGTTCTCATTTTCACTTTTGCTAAATATCTAACAACCTCTCACTCTCTTGGGGACTGACTCATCCTCTGCTAACTCCTTGCAATGTTTCATGTTTCTCTTCTCTATTCCTCTTACCTATACCTGCGCACCCAGTTTCCAGGAAGATGTTATTGTTATTATTATTATTATCTTTTATGATTGAAAGAATTTGGTTGGCTTCATCCCCTGTCATGTCGATTACAGCACATCCTGTCTATAGTTAATGTCATCCTCGACAAGCCCATCTTGAGTACCTGGAAGATGTTACAAGAGCTACAGACCAATCACAGCTCACAGCTACTGGATTCAGTGGAAAGATTTTCTCAAGCATTATGGTCAGAAGATAGCACTCTTTTGTCCATCTCCAAAACTAATGTGCAGATAAGGAGCATGGTAACAAAATCTGGCCCCCCAAAATCTTACAAACAGGTCTTTGTTTTCTCAGACTCTGACCTCTGGGGCAACGTGGCCATTGACAAGTGCCAGATGGAAAACCTGCAGCCAGATTCATCTATTGTCACCGTGGCTTTCCCAACTCTCAAAACCATTCTTGCTCCAGATTTTCAGAGAAATAATTTTGCAAACAGCTTAGTGATGACAACCACTGTCAGGCCCCAAATAACTACACCATTTAGGATTTCAATGACTTTTAAGAACAACAACTCCTTAGGTGGGAAACCACAATGTGTCTTCTGGAACTTCACCCTCGCCAACCACACAGGGGGATGGGATAGCAGTGGGTGTTATACAAAAGTCGACGGGGACAGTGTCTTCTGCAGCTGTGACCACTTAACATCATTCTCCATCCTCATGTCCCCTGACTCTCCAGACCCTGATTCTCTCTTAAAAGTACTCCTGGATATCATTTCCTACATTGGGTTGTGCTTTTCCATTTTGAGCTTAGCAGCCTGTCTAGTTGTGGAAGCTGTGGTGTGGAAGTCAGTGACCAAGAATCGGACTTCCTACATGCGTCACATCTGCATAGTGAACATTGCTGCCTCCCTTCTGGTGGCTGACATCTGGTTCATTGTGGCCTCCACCATCCGCGACCATTACTACCTACTCAACGAGACTGCCTGTGTGGCAGCCACCTTCTTCATACACTTCTTCTACCTCAGCGTCTTTTTCTGGATGCTGACTCTGGGCCTCATGCTCTTCTACCGCCTGGTTTTCATCCTGCATGATGTAAGCAAGTCCATCCAGAAGGCTATTGCATTTTCTCTTGGCTATGGCTGCCCTCTTGTCATCTCAGTCATCACGGTGGGGGCCACCCAACCACAGGAAGTCTACATAAGGAAGAATGCCTGTTGGCTCAACTGGGATGATACCAAGGCCCTGCTGGCCTTTGTCATCCCAGCACTGATCATCGTGGTGGTGAATGTGACCATCACAGTTGTGGTCATCACCAAGATCCTAAGACCTTCCATTGGTGACAAGCCCAACAAGCAGGAGAAGAACAGCCTGTTTCAGATCAGCAAGAGCATTGGGGTCCTCACGCCACTCTTGGGGCTCACCTGGGGTTTTGGTCTTGCCACTGTGTTCCAAGGAAGCAATGCTGTGTTCCATATTGCATTCACCCTCCTCAATGCCTTCCAGGTGAGTTTTGCAGTGCCAGGCTCTCAGGAAGTATCTATGCTGGTGGGACGAATTAATGATAGAAACACAAACAGAATTGAGAATGGGGAAGGATTTCAGTTCAGAGGAGGATCTAGCTGTAGAAAGCAGTAATCACAAGAATTCAATGAGCCAGAAGGACACATTTCTCTGCTCCAATGGAAACTCATACCTCTTATCTCCTGTATTATGATTTAGTTGTATATGCGACTCCCTTCTAAATGCCCCGATAACATAAGTGGGAGGAAAGTCTCTTCCCTACCTTGGATTTTGCTATTTACCTAGCATGATCTTGATGTAGTTTATTATCTCTTAAATGAAAATACCACTATTAAACAAAGTAATCTCTCCAGTTCATTTCCACAAGCACTAAATGAGTCTGTCTTTATAAGGTCAGGGACAGGATCTGTCTTGTTTATCACTATATCCCTAGTGCCTAAAAAATACCTTGGCACAGAGTAGGTGATCAGTACTTATTTTGGTGAATGAAATAAATGTTAATGCACCACATAGTATGTCCTCGGGAAATCTTTGCTGAAGAATGAAAGAATGAATGTCCTATGTAAGATAAACATTCTACTCTATTATACTAAAGTGAAAAAGGTACCCTCTCTGTTCTTCTATAGCACATAACAGTATAATTTAAGCCAATTTGTTAGAAAAGCTTTAGCAGAGGTATAGACAACAAGCCTTTGGAGCACAAAGAAGGAAATACTTAATTCTGATTTAATCAGTGGACTGGGTGGTAAGCATAGACCCCAAGAGCTGGTGAGAAGGCAAGGGAGTCTGGTGGTGGATTCGAGACATTGGCTCCTGAATGCTCAAACCCAGACCATGTAAATCCTAACTTCTGCTACTGAGCTGATGGCTCAAAACTATAGGGCCCATGTCTAGTGATGTTTATAATACACCATGACTAGAAGGGACTAATTATTCAACCCCCTGCCTCAGGTTCTCATCAGCAGCAGCCTGTAGTTTATAATTAAGGGGAAATAGAAAATATCCTTATAACATATCATTTAAGGTCCTTTGGGTAGACCTAGTGCATCTCTTTTAACATGATCATTTACTAGATGCATTTCATAGACACCGATGTGGAGAGAGGTAGTACAAATTCAATGCCAGATTAACAGTACTTGCTATTTTGCTGGACGATGGAATATGATTAAAATACACTTCTTTTCAATTCATTTTTCAGGGATTATTCATTTTACTCTTTGGATGCCTCTGGGATCAGAAGGTAAGAACATGATAGTTTTATGCTCATAGAAAAGTCTAAAGTGCTTGTGGCATGTTGAATTTATGATGGCTTTTTAAAAACAATGCAGGTACAGGAAGCTTTGCTGAAAAAGTTTTCACTGTCGAGATGGTCTTCGCAGCACTCAAAGGTAACTCTTTTCTTTATAGAGACTTGAAAAACTTTTCTGTCTGCATCCAGTGTTAGCATAGATTATTCTGTTGGTTTTGCTTCTCACCTGATTCTGCCTATTAAACACAGCCTTGGAACTGTCATTAAGATGCTGTCCCCGCATTTTTAAACCGGGGTCAAACAGCACAGATAATATTGATTGGAGGTTAAAATCAAATTTCAATGAGAAATAAATGATGAGTTCCTAGGGAAACTCAAGGCAATAGAGAATACAATTTGAGGAATAATGATGAATACAATTTTCTGTAGCTCATTTTGGAAAATAACAATTTCACTCACATATATTTGACTGTTTTCATTTGTCAGAAGATGCTAAACTCTATAAAACAGTAAAGCATTTATCTGAAAGTTATTTTTCTAATACCAGTGTTGTGATTCCAGTGCTTCAAGATCCTCTCCTGCTTGATTTGTTTGAAGTAGAAATTCGTGCTCATCCAGGCTCTCACTTTAAATTGGAATGAGCTATGCAGGCAATGGCCACTAGGGGGCAACAAATGAATAGCCCAGAGAGAAAATAGGGCCTTGGTCTAACGCGCTTCCTTTGTAATGGTCTTTTTTTTTTCCTCTTTTCTAGTCAACATCCCTAGGTTCTTCCACACCTGTATTCTCTATGAGTTCTCCAATATCAAGAAGATTTAACAATTTGTTTGGTAAAACAGGTATGTAGTGACCTCCAGCTACTCCCCAGGTTGACCCAAACGTACTTGACCCACTAGGGAGTCTTGCTTCCCTGCTCTTCATGGCATTTTCTTCAATGGTCTCATTGGAGGCAGAGTTAAATGTAGGAAAATAACTTGCTTAGATTTTCCCAAACCACCAGGAAGCTGGTACAGAGGACAACTGCCTTCAGTGGGCAACTAATCATGATTTATAAAGAATGAGATTTGGAAAATGTAGGTAAGCCTGTGGAGAGCTGTCTGTCAAAACTATATTGACCATAAAAATGGAAACTGTAAACTGTTGGCCTTGTCAAACACAGAGGTTTTTTCTATTCATGCAAAGTAGGAATAGGTGGGCCATATTTCTGGGTTATGATGCAGCAAAAAATTTTAGAGAATCCTACTCATAGGAACTCAGACTGTGGATTTATTTCCCTTTTTTATTCTTTCCTTTTTCTTTTTTTCTTATTTTCCTTCTTTTTGGAGTGTGCTTGTCTTACACACTGACATTTAAAAAACTGCTTTTCATGTAAAAGCAAAATTTGAGAATGCCTGTTCATTGTTAAAACTGCAGAGGACTTGGTATTTTAGGCTTCAGTGTGAGGCAGTACTCAGGAAACAGGAGGACTTTTACTTTTGATTTTAAAAGTCAATGATTAGACAGACCTGTTGTGAAATGACAAGACCTTCAGCAGGTTTTAGAACTATTGCACTTGACCGGCATTGTCCATGGGACCTGGTTATCATTTTCAATAAAGTGAAAAGAGTGAAAACTCTATGAAATGATTCTACAGAATCAGAATTATGCAATATATAAGGCCAATTAAAAGTGTTCCTTATATCTGAATCAGTCAGATAAAAGTTGGAATTGGGCTCTGTTCCCCAAAGTCCCAGGGCCTGAGATTCCCAGTCATTGCCACTGATGGTCTCTTGGGGTCATTAATGAAGCTCCAGGTTGTCTTACTTGAGAGTTCCATAATCCTATAACTTTGGTTTATGTTGTCAGCAGCCCCAAAAGGCCCCCCAGACAATGACGGAAACCCTGTTAGCAGTGGCAGTTCATCATTCTGATGGTAGGGTGGGCACTGTGTCCCTTCCCTTGCCCGACACACCTCCTACTTGCGCTGTGCTTAGTCCCTGCCCCCTGCTGATACAAGCTTGTGTAGTAGCTCTGCGGCTGCCCTCGCTGCTGCATTAGCTTTTAGCAATTTTGTTGGCATCCCCTGACTTCTGCTTTTTCAGTCCTGCTGTTTCCTATTCTGTAAATTCCTCTTCTCTTGCCTTTTCCTTCTTTCCCACCTGCCTTCCAGCTCAGCCTCCGGGCCCTTCCTAAGAGCTTCCTCGAGTCACCCCAACCCAAGGGAACCAGGGAGGATCCTCCATACAGATGTCCACAGGCTCATGCATGTGGTGGCATGTGGAGGGCTACCCATGTGGAGGGCTACCCATGTGGAGGGCTACCCATGTAGAGATCTCCCTGTCCTTTGTAGAAATCTGTCTGCTGGTATGATGGGAAGTAATTAGTGCTTGTCTTGTCGCCTGCCACGCATGTTTGAGAAGGTCAGCTTTGTTCTCCAGCACTTCTGGGTCTCGGGAGGAGGGCAGGCATGGGTTGGTTTGTTCCCAGGCATGTTGAGCTTATCTGGCTCCTGAACTAGGATTTCCCCTTAGTTCCATAGAAGAGGTTCACACCCCATGATCATGAAGACCTACCTGCCTTTTAGGCTGAGTTGCTGCTCTGTTTTTCAGGAACATACAATGTTTCTTCCCCGGAAACAACCAGTTCATCCCTGGAAAACACATCCAGTGCTTATTCGTTGCTCATCTAAGAACAGGAAAATCCAACTCATGTGACCTCTTGAGGAACAGTGGATGTGCTCTGAAAAAGAGATCTTTTCAAAGCCCTGGGTAAAATATTTTCTCCACAGGCTTCTGGGAGCAAATGCTGAAGAAACTGTTTCATTAGGGAAGAGGCTTTCTCTTGTAAAGACAGACTAAAAATAATTCGATTTATTTTGCTTCCCCGCCCCCACCCTTAGTGTGATACCAAATGTGTATAGTATTTAAGTGAAACTCAAGTCCCCCAAGGTCCATCTTCTCTGTCTGTGCTGTAAAATAGAATTTCAAAGAGACATTTTTACTTTTCACACGTTATGCACCAAGATAAGCTTTGATTAAAATACGTGAAAGGCTAATATCTAGGAAATATTCTGGTGAATTCAAGGAAGTGAGGGTAGGAGAGAGGGAAGAAAGAAGGAAGAGGAAAAAATAGAAAAAAACAACATTAAGGACCACATTTTAAGATTTCCACGTAAATGATCTAATGCAATTACTCAGATACTGCAATGCTGAGAATTAAAAAATGGCTCAAAAATGGAAACTGAAAGTAAGCCATAAGGACATTTTAATATCTTCCTGGTATTTCCTTAGCAGGGGGAGAGGGGAAGGAGTGGGGAAAAAGAAATAACAGAGAGAAAATTGTATTATTGGGATGTTTTTGAGTAGATAATAAGATATATAAGAAATGGATGGAAAGAGACATGATTCTATTGATACTGAACACATACGTATATATTTTTGCACTTAAGGTTTGAGCTAAGTACAATGAATATGCAAAGAAAGTGTGATAACCATCTTTTAGCAGATCCAACTGCAGATTACATTTCTATAGTTTATTAGAATTGCCTTATGTTTTGGTTTATTCCATGTTTGAAAGCAAAAAAAAATACATATTTTTATATCCATTAATTGCCAAATGTAATATATTGCACTGAAAACAGACCCTAGCTGTCATTTGTTATATTTAATAGCTTTAACCAGGTACTTCTCTGTGCATTATAGGATAGATTTTATAATCTTGTAGCACTGTATATTAACACTGTTGATACTGTGGATTTAGTGGGCGTTGGTGTGTCATACAGCTTTCTATGGATTAGCTCTTTCAGTCTTTAAGTTCCCAGACCAATATACATTAAGAATCTTGTATGATCTAACTTGTGTTTCCTCCAACCACTTAGAAATTTTTCAGAAAGTTTTACAGCTGGCTAATCTATGCTCTTAATGACACTTTACCTTGACAAACAGATGGAGGAGGTTTTCCAAAGAATTTGATTGTGATTTTTGTGTGTGTATGCCTTTTGTACAAATACAAATATTTATTAAAATTTCATCCATCTTGAAAGTTAACCGTGTGCTGCAACTACAGCAACCTTACATCCAAATCAAAGTTTTATCCCTGGGAGATAAAGAGGCAGAATAAACTGTGGGGCTACTTGGGAAATGTGAGCTGTGCAGTCTTCATAAAGACTGGAACCTAAGTGGACCCAATCATTGGGAAGACAGGACAAAAGAGGCTGAGATTTGACAGTCATTTATTTATTGAGGTTCAAAGAGTTTTCTTTTAATATTTTAACTCTTTAAAATCTCTTCCTGTTACTTTTAATTTTAAATTCTACTCTAGCTTTTTTTCTTCATGAGAAGAGGGAGGTGGAACAGAAATATGAATAATATTTAAAGTAAATAAACTCTTTATTTCTACATATTCACAAAAGACAGACACATTGATTCGTATGTTTGCCTGAAAATTGTCACGTCACTAAAAGTCTTTAAAGGAAATGATGTCAGGCTATAACATTCTCCTGGGCATGAACTCAATACTGTGAAGACAGTCAGAAGTCAGGGTGGAGGAGCCATGGAAGTAGAATTAGCTTTAGAGAAAGATTAGCTTTGTCTGATCTGGTTCCCAGGGTTTTATCTGGGAGAATCGAAGCAGGGTTCCAGCACAACGTCAGTGTGGCCATGTTGGCATGATCAGCAAAGGAAAGCACAGCACTCAGGAGGAGGCTGTGGTTCTCATGCTCAAAAACACAATAAGATGAGAAACACTGAACTCCCACCCACTTCTGTAGGGGTCCTTGGGGAATCACTGTATTTGACATTGTAAAGGAACCTCTGTAATGGCAGGAACCTGTAGCAGAGTTCCACAGGGTGTGGATCTGGCCTTCTGCCCACGTTTGTTAACTGAGGCATGTTCCCTTACTCCCAACACATACACACACACACACACACACAGTGCATGTACCTCCCACTTTTCCAGCCACAGCACTGAATATAAATTCCAGAAAACTATGAAAACAAAAACTTGGAGAAATACTTGCTGGTTTTGTACCTACCCACAAGATACATAGTTCAAACCCTGTTTGCCAAGAGTATGATAAAAAGAACAGTAGAATTCAAATTCTAAACTGTAAAAGAGCATCCATGAATCTGTAAATTTTATGGAACTGGAGCCTCAGTGGCCTTGAGGTCACCAGTTCTCAGTTAGCAATGGTTACAAGCTTTAGTGGCTGATTTCTGAGGAAAGAGAAATGTCAGCTCTGAAAATGGTGCAAAGTGAGATGTGTGGTCTCCTTTGGCTGGAAAGTGCCCGTGCTTCTCCACATTCCTGCATCTCTCAGTGCACAGTCAATTTCATTGGCCAAAACTTTCTTGCATGAAGGGACCATCCATTAAGTCAGTTTCTTGCAAAGGGATCTGTGCTAAGGCTTCAGATGTCATGAGAAAGGAGCATCTACAAAGGAGCTGTTAAAATAAAATACAGAAATATCCTCTGGGAAGATTGTTAAGTCCAGTAGAACATATCATCTCTTGAATGAGTCATATATCTACCTTTCTTTCCCCTATTTCTTATTTCTTATTGAAAAAGATAAATAAAGATTCACAAATTTTTCAAGATATAAGTTGCTAAGGCCAGAAATTAAGAAACACTGCAGAAAGTCATAGTCTTTTGTGGTTTGTATAGAGAACTTTAGAGGGGTCTGTGTTGGAAGATCCAAAAAAAAAAAAAAAAAAAAAAGGAGTTACATGGAAATGAGAAAGGTTACAGCAACCAGTAACTGCAAACGCAGTGAAGGAGTTATTCTGAGGTGGCTGGAACAGAAAGTCATGACCATTTGAGACGATAAGAGGAAATGGGTGGTCATAGACATGCCATGCAGGTGGAATGTGTTTTATTTGTGGCATGTCATGGTAGTGTCAAACAGGGCTTCTGCATCCGAAAGAGACAGTCGGTGGCCCAGGCCAACAGAAACCAGATTCCTTGAGTGTCTAAAATAAAGGAGGAGCTTACTGTGGGTATATCTTCCTTATGGATTTTTTAAAAAATTCAGTGGAAATAGTGTCTCATCATTTCAAAATGTTAGCTTTGAAATGAGATGATATAGGTCTCTAAAACTGTTACTTGGGGTTCAAAATCATGTCTTAGTGTGCCAGCTTACAGCTAGTTGTGTTTCCTCTCCATGCTTATAAAAATAAAATATCTTACAAGATCTGGTGAAGCTTTCTTTAAATTGTCTGCTCTTATGCAATATATTAGTGTTGCTGTTTCAGGCTTCCCTGTGTCAACTATAACTTAACTCCGTTCTCCAAACAGTGAATGATCCTTTCCATTTCCCAGGGATGGAGTGGGGTAGGGCCGAGGCCAGAATCTCACAACTGAGCTCTGTTGTCCGACAGGACTGATGTCTTTCCTCACGCCATCCACACTCCCACTCAGCATGTTCTGACATTTGTGTGTGTCTTGGCTGGGATTTTCCTGGACAGCTGAAAATAGATTCCCAGGAGTTCTGTTACCAATAAATGTTTCTGCAACATGGCCCTACATCTCCTGTATCTGTTTTCTGTTTGCTGTGTAGTGCATTACCACAAACTTATAGGCTTAAAACACCCCTCATTTGTTATCACATATTTTCTGTAGGTCAGAAGTCTGGGCATGGCTTACCTGGGGTCCTCTACAGAGGGTCTTACCTCAGGCACCACCTCCAATCTCCTTGCTTTTTGACAGAATCACATTCCTTGTGGTTGTAAGACTAAGGCCCTCACTAGCTTGAGGTGTCCTGCTGTCTCCCACCATGTGTTCCCTCCATGACCTGACATGTTTGCTTCTTTAAAGTCAGTAGAAGAGCTTCTATACTAATTTGAATATCTCTGACTTCCTTGGTGTCTGACCTTTAGACTCCCTTTTTAAAGGACTCACCTGATTAGATCAGGTCCATTCAGGGTCACCTGTCTTGTGATTAACTCAAAGTCAGGTGATTAGGGACTTTAATTACATCTGCAAAATCTCTTCACCTGGTCATATAATGTAATCTTCTCAGAGTAGTGATAGCTCAACATATTCACAGGCCCCGCCCACGGTCAAGGGGAGAGGATTATACAAAATATTTTGTCAGATGGTTTAAACAAACCAGAAAAGTTAAGGACCCGACACTGCTTTGTAGAATCTGTGTGAGGCATTAGCTGTGGAAATGTGACCTGTAAACATTGCTTTATCCATGTAACCACACTGAGAAGGGTCTCTCGGGTAGTATCCGTAATAAAGCTCTCATGCTGTAAATATTTTGTCTGCTGAATATGCAAATATGAAAGAAGTTACCTTTCCCAAAGCCATGGCATCCAGCTGTGTGGAAATTCAGAGAAAGGGTACTATTTGGCAAAGCTCCATTTATCCAGGTGAAAAGAGGCACACCAAATCAGGAGCTGACAACCCTTCCCGGCCCGGTGTGTATCTGGTGTGCCAGGTAGAGTGAGCCCAGGAAGCAGTGTGCCCTTGACATTTAGCCCAACAGATCAGAGATGCCAGCCAGGCCTCTGAGCTTTGGTACATCTGACCTCCCAGTCCTTAAAAATGAAGTCCAAATGTTCCTTCCATGCTGGGCACTTCTCATCCTTCTGAACTTCCCAAGAAATACTGCCATCTGCAGCCTGCATTTTATGTCTGGGACTGGGGAAGTTCTCCAACAGTCGTAGACCATAATCTCTAGTGGGGTCTAGACCCATGTGTTTTCATGAGTCACAGCAGCTTGTCTGAAGTTTTCTGCTTATTTGGGATGATTTTTTTTTTCTTCTTAGTGTATACATCATTTAGGAGGAAGATGTTTATTTTTGTATTTTATAGACATTTTTTCCCACTTAGCTTTATGAAGTTTATACTTTATATAAACAGGGGGGAAAGCATGCTTCCTAAGAATACTTCATGTAGAATGACACTTTCTCTAAACTGTTTGATAAGGTCTTTGAGAGCTGCAATGCCTAGGAGAACTATGACAGCCATGTGTATTTTAATTTTTTTAATGGCCACATTTAAGAAACTGATAGGTAAAATTAATTTCAAAAATGCATTTTATTTAACCCAATGCATCCAAAAATGATCAGTTCAAGATGTAATTAACTTACACTTATTAATGAGATATTTTACATTTTTTTTCCTTTTTGTAATGTCCAAAATCCAGTGTGTACTTTACACTTACAGCACACTTACAGTACTTTACACTTACAGCTGCAGTAGTCTCATTTCTATTGCCCAAAAATCATATGTATCTAAAGGCTGCTGCATTGGACAACAGAACTTTAGAGTATAAACCAGAGGCAAATGCTTTCTGCTACTTATTTCTGCCTTCTACACATAGACAACAAGGTAGGAAAATAAAATTGAAACAAGACCTGTACCATATCATCCCATCCAAGCTGGTATATGCAGAGGCTCTGCCCATGGGTTGCAGGGGGAGGGGGGTTGCCAGGAAGGGGAGAGAAATTCATAAGGCCCCAAATCTCTCTCTTCCATAGAACTCCTGCCCCTCCAAGCTGGCCTGAAAGCCACACTGTTAGAGGTTGCTGACAAACACAGGGCATTGACCCCAGAAAATCACAGCTTCCCATCTTCCCCAAGAAGGGCAACGAGCCTGGGGATCCTCATCAGCCTTCCTTCTTGGAGGATGAACTGGCTGTGTCATTAGTGTCATGTAGCACAACAAATACAGCTCCTGGAACGTGCCTTTTCTACTTACCTGGGCCCTTCACTAAACCTCTCTGGTGCTTGGTTTGCTCATCTGAAAAATGGAGATCATTTTAACTACCCCTCAAGGCTGTTGTCAGGCTCAGAAAGAATAGTTCATATGAACACATTTTGTAAGCCATCTTATGCAAATAAAATATCATTTCCAACATCTCTGTGAGAGGCAGAGAGGGGCAGACGCAGGGGAGATTCCGGGGGCATTTTAAGCCCTGGGCATCTTGAGGTCATCAGGAGGGCACAGGATCAGGATAGGAATGACACAGTTTGTCAGATACTCATGAGGAAGTTAGGAAGTGCTAAAAAATTGTTGACTTTGAAGATTTCCTTCAAGCTAATATGTGTTACGAGGTGATTTTTTTTACAAGGCTCCAAAACACATATGGACATTGGCAGAGTTTTAACCATGTTTCCCAAAGACATGCCTTCACCCTGACTCTTTGTGCTCCCTGGGGGAGTTGAGGCCTGACTCAGAATGCTGAGTCACAGGTCATGACTCAGCCTCTAACACATACAACCCAGTGGGTGCCTATTGGACACCTGTTGCCCAACTGAGCAGGGAGCCCTATCAGAGGCCCAGGACTATGCCACAACCCCAAGGGCTTTCAGAATCCCTCTGAGAGTGGGGAGTTCCTGGCGATCAACTTCTGTCTGCAACTACTTGAAGGCACCTTCAAGCTCAGGCCTGGAGATCAGATGACTGCAGAGGATGTAAGTTTGGGAAAGTGGGAAAGCCTCACAGTTGTGATCGCTGGCTTCCCAGGGGAGGCCTACTCTGAGTGATGCTTCCCGGGCATCAAATTAGGTCCACATGGCAGACATCCAGGGACTGCCAGCAGCAGTATCATTCAAATGCCATCCTGTCCCTCTGGAAGCTCACATCAAATTATCCCTGATCTCTGCAAAAAGCAGTAGGCCAAAGTGAGAGAATGGAATTGGCGCCCTGGCCAGGCCGGTGATGTAACCGCTTCTCCCTGTTCCCACCAGCATACTGAAAAAGTGGGGCAGTGAGGAAGCACCTGATTACTTCCGATTTACCATCCTCAGAAGACTAGGGCTCCACACTGCCTTTCTTTATGTCTTATATAGGTGGGTATTTAAGCTTATCTTCTAATACATTCTAGAGAGGAAATAATTTCCATAAGTCTTCCACTCTTAGTAAATATGGGACAGACAGAGAAGAAAAGAAGGAAAATTGGGCATAATTACTTGTACCCATCCTGTGTTAGAGCCCTGTTATTTATTTCCAAATGCCATTTTCCTGTGTGAGGTCTCCTACGAGTTAGATACAGTCCTCTTGTGTATTTTTGAAATGATTTTCTAGACACTCAGTCTTTTCCTCCCATCTGTAAACTTTGAGATGGAGAGCTAAAAGGTCGCAATTCTTCTCCCTGCACAAACGGGGCCATGGGCAGGGAATACGTGAGCCCATTCACAACCCAGAGTTTTTATTCTTTAATTCAGAGCCAAGTCCCAAACAAAGTATGCTGGTGGCTGTTAAACACCAAACAAACCCAGGAATCCAGGGGGGGAAGAAAGGCTTTTTCCTAGCATGAAAAGCAACAGGAACTGATGGGGTAAGTCATGGGGAAAATGCTGTTGCAGCCCACTTCCGACGTTCAACACACTCCAAGAAGGACTTCGGGCCTTTTTTGAAACCCGTTTTGATTGGTACCATCCTCCGCTCCCCACCCTGCCAAATGGCGCCCACCCCAGTAGTGGTGGAAAGAGGTGTCGGATTTTGATTAACCGAGGAAAATCATGCATGCATGTACTGCTTCTCTGGAACTGCGAGCATTTCTCATGCCCCAAGAGCTCTCTCACAGCTGTCCTGGGCAGAGCGGTCCTGACAGAAATCTCCAGCTGGGCTAAGGAGTGACAGACAGCTCTCCTCCAGGGCACCCACTCAACAGGTCGCTGGCTTCTTCTGAGGCTTGATCGCCACCTGATGGTCCTTAGAGGAGGCGCCTCCTCTGGTCCCCAGGTTAGAACCTCCAAGGTTCAGGGTGCAGAGTGCAAAGAAGTAACTTGGGGTGTATAAACAGAGTGAAGGTGAAATCAAGGCCTGCTGGCTGACAGAAACCAGGAAAGGGGGAGATCAGACGTTTCAGTCACATGGTTTCAGTGAACAAGATGGATCTGCAGGCCCATGCCCATTTCTGAGATCAAACCAGCTGGGATAGCTCCCTCCTTCTGTTTCTTTCCTCCCTCACTGACTCATTTATGGAACCAAAGGCAAAGCGAAAAGCCGGCCTAGAAATCACCTGATTCCCTTCTCCAAACAGGAGTCAGGAAAATAGTTTGAGGAAGCAAAATGGGTACATTCGGTGTTTCTGAAACTTCAGTACTTTTTCATCAGTGTACCTACAAAAGGAGGAACTGGGATGGTCCGATTCTTTTTCAATCCATGTTGAAGCCACAGCTGTCCCAGCGCCGTGTGACACACCAGCTGCAGCTGCAGCTGAGGTCAGTTGGTGAGTCTAGCCTTGGGACACACATGGAAGAGGAAGCTCCTGGCTATGCCAGCCAAAGTGTGATCTCAGAAGACTCAGGAGAAGCAAACAGTACTGACTACTGAGAAGGCTGGCCCTTGGGGCAGACGAACAAGCTCACCTGGCCTTGAATAATGAAGCAGACGACTTCTCTGACTGTGGGAGAAAGACATATGCCTTAGGATATTGCTCATAACCCCTCAGAACACCTCTCATACCTTTTTCTCTTACCCTAAACATTCCTCTAACAGAAAACAACATCTCAAGGAGAAACAAGGCTTAACATGCAACAACTTCTGGGATAGGCACAAGGCAAACGAAATGAAATTGACCCTCCAGTGGAAATGGCTGGTAATTGTATAACCATGTTAACTACCATTTATTTAGATCTTACCATGTGTTTGGAGCTGCCCTAAGCTCTTTATGTATATCTTAAAGCAAACCCAGGTTGAGTAAATATCTTTTTTCTCTTTATTTTACCAATGAATAAACTAAGCATAGAGAGGTTAATAACTTGCCCAGGGTCACATAACGCAAGAATGGTGGAGCCAGATGTCGAATGCAGACTCTCACCTAGACCTTGTGCACGCTCACGCTATTGCTGCTCCATGCAACATGATGCATGTAGACGCCACTAGTGGTGACAGTTCCGAGTATGCAAAATGAGAGAGGCAGAGCAATGGTGACAGAAAGGGTGAAGTTAGCGCATTTCCAACCTTAATCTCGATCATTTCTCTTAGGAGCAGCAAAGAACATAATGACCAGTCTTCTTGGCAAACTGTAGAATCGGCCCATTTCCTTTCTCAGTCTCTGATGGAGTGTGAAAGAACCCCTGCTGTGTTGCTTTATATATAGAAAGCGGATCTCATATTAGCCACCTAGTTCATTCCCCAAATGGAGCAGTTTGACTGTACGTGTCATTTTCATCTTTTGTCTTCATCCAAATGAGCTTCCATGAGGTTCCAATCACTGGTGGTGGTATTTTTGTTCCTGCCAAAGATCTATCAAGCATTCTTAGACTGTTGGATGTCATTTAGACACAAAGGGGGGAAGTATGACTTCCCAGAAATGAAGTATTTCTAAGGCTGTGTTTAAACAGTGAAAAATTGAGTCAATTGTCTTAACAAATTTGTTTACGTCATGGATTCCCTTGAGATATGTGGACCTAAGCAGCAGCTGATTGGCTGCTTGAATTATTTGAAGTCTCTGCTTCACTTTGCAGGGGTGGACACATTCAGCTGTCTTTAGCACAATTGTCAGCTGATTTAGCAAGTAGACAGAGGGGGTTAAGAGTGTGGGTTTTGGAGCCAGATCTTGCACTTTCCAATTGTTGGTCCACCTCTTGGTTCTGTGACCTTGGATAAAATAACTCTTGTGACTTAATTTCCACAACATAAAAAGGAATAAAATAAAATGGTTGTTGTAAAGAGTTATCCTTACAAAGCCCACAGAACAGTATCAGGCACATGGTAATAGTTGAATGATGTTATCCATTATTATTTTGTACCACAGAACACAGGTTTCAACACAGTCTCTACTCAGAATAAAAATACATGCATACTCCACGTTTTCACATTTAATTCATGGTTAGGAGTCTTTGAAAAGAACCCTGAAGAGACATGATAAATACATTACCAAGGTCTATGTTTAACTCATGCCCATTATGAAGCCAGAAGGGGAGAATACGACACTTTAACAAATGAGTGAGCCTGGTTAACTCCCCAGTGTCTGCATCTCAATTCACCTTTGGAAATCTTATGTAATACAAAATCCTATTTAGTCCTAAAATGAATCTCATTACTTCCCCTCTACAGATGAGCCAATTATGTGCTGCTGTAGCAGTAGAGTCGGTTAAGGCTCTCCCTGTTACAAGAAATAGAACCACAGCTCAAACTAATTTAAGCAAGAGTGGACATTAGCTCACATAGCTGGGAAAGTTACCAGATTGGCACACCTTCAGGTACAGCTGGATTTAGAAGCTCGAACAGTTGTTCTCAAGTCCTCCTCCCTTTTGTGGCTCTGCCTCTCTCTGTGTGTTTATTTTATTCGGAGACAGATCTTTAAGGAAAGAAATCTACAAGGCCTGTGAGCCTTAGGTTGAGATTTAAAAGGAAAAGCAAGTCTTTTCTTCCCCCATTTGTATGTGCATTTATGGCCAGGCAAGGTATTGTGATGGACTGAGTCCAAGTCATGTGCTCACCCTGCAGAAACCATCATATCAGTGAGGATTGTGTTTTCTGTGAGCAACAAAGAATCAAAATAACAGGGACTTAAACTACAAGTTGATGTTTCTAGCACATAAATGTGTTGATAAGCAGACCAAGACTGGTATGGTAGACTTCATTCTATGTAGTTTTCAGGGATGTAGTAATGTCCATCTTTTTGTTTCTCTCTTCTCAGGGTCACTGCATAGCCAGCCTCTCATAGCAATTCCTACTCTGGCCATGATATACCCTTATCAGTCATTAGGACAGAAGAAGTAACTAAAGGGTTTTACACTGAGGCTTCTTAAAGAAAGTTCCCAGAAGCTGTCATTCAACCTTTCTGCTTCATTCCATCAGCCATAACTTGATCACATAGTCCCATCTAGTTGCAAGGGAAGAGAAGAATGTAAACTATATTCTGGGTAGCTGTTTGACCAGCTAGGACTTGAAGATATTATTACCAAAAACAACGGATAGAGGGAGAATGGATATTGATGATAATTTTTGCCTGGGGCTGATAATTTGAATGTCTCTCCTGCCTCTAACTTCTCTTCATACCTTTCTCATGATTCTAGTTACCTACTCTCCTTTTGTTCTCTTGACCAGATATAAATCTTTAAATCTTTAAATATTACTGATGATTCCATTGAGTCACACATGGGTCAAATTGTTGTCCTAAATTTGTCTAGACCCTAAGGGAAGCTGTGACCCAGATTAAAGCCATGTCTCAATCTATTCTGGAATTCTAGGACCAGCCCTTGGCATATGCGAAAGGTGGAGAGAGATAGGTCTTGTTTTCATTATCTTGTCCCATCTCTTATATGCACTCACCCGTGTATTCACACACACACACACACACACACACACACACACACACACACACACTGTTGGCCTGCCCAACTCATGTCAAATATTTTTTCACATTTTTTCCACATCAGTACCCATTATAGGTTACCACCATCCCACCTATTATCCCCCCCACAACTTCCACACTAGGGTTTATAATAGTTTCCTAAACAGTACTCATAGCTACAGGATATACATAGTAGTCTTTTTAAAAATCAATTATTTTGGTGATTTTTGAAAAGTATATTGTGTGTTTATATTAACTAACACAGGAGTGCTGTTTTAGCCATATTCATAAACACAAGAAAATTTGAGTAGGTTACTAATCAGACGAAATAACATCCAAAATAAAGTGAATTAAGCACAGGCTTTACAAATTGTTAGGTATAGATTAGTCTACACTTCATAGCTACCCTCCCACCTCCCCTCTCAAAAACAAAACAAAACAAAACAAAACAAAACAAAACAAAACGAACAAAACAAAAAAACCTACTGATTTTATTAAACCACCCCGGCAATCAAAAGAGGATAATAGATTTTGCTATTAAGTGGCTTTTGACCTGCCTCTGGTCCCTATTCTCTCTAGAATCACCTCAGTTTACTCAAATGCAAAAGTTGAACTTCATGATCTCTAAGTTTTCTTCAAGCCATAAAGCAGATAACATAATTCATTAGGAAGGAGAAGCTTGAGAAGGAGAGGTGTTAGATTATCTGCAGTTTCTCTGTAAAAACATTAATATCAATATGACACTGAATACAGCGGGCAGGTTGACTATATTCCACACCTAGAGGAAGTTAGATAGTAATCAAAGTACACTGAGATACTGTGGTGGTTGGCACTGAAGGATCTTAATCAAAAGTCTGCACTGAAGAAATATCTACAGAAAAGCTTTTATATATTGTTCTCTGAAGCCACACGAGAAGGGTTGTCATTAGTATAAAGGATGCTAGAAACCATCTTTGCATTAGAAAAGTGGAGGGATCAAACACCTAGAGGCACAAAACTCTGACAGGCCCAGTGAACTAACTTTTAGTGTAGAATTTTAGACTAAAACTCTTTTTGGTCCCGACCTCTTACACTTAATGGAATATTTCATTGGCTATTTCATCAGATGTGTGGTTTTTCAAACAGGAATGACTTTGCCCCCAGGGACATTTGGCAACATCTGGAGACATTTTGGGATGTCATAACTGGAAAGGTGGTGCTACCGCATCTAGTGAGCAGAAGCCAGGATGCTGCTAACATCCTACAGTACATAGACAAGCTCTCACAACAAAGAATATCTTGTTCAAAGTATCAATAGTGTGAAGGTTGAGAGATCCTGTAGCAGAGAGTTATCTGAACCTGGCCTTCAGATTATTTGGTTGCATATGTCTAGAGTACACCCCTAACCTCAGATATTTCTGTGGAGCCTAAAAACACAGAATAGTGGCTTCAGTACATTTACAAAACAGGTTGGATGACTTTGGGGGGCTTGATAGTTAATAATATGTGAACGTGTGGCAGAATTTTAGAATCTGGATTCATTTTAACATTGTGAAGAAGGCAGGTTATAATTTTTACCCACTTCTAATTATCAGAGCCTCCAGACATTACCTAAATCATCTGACATTTGTAAATGGCAAAGTTGGCTCAGGTCAGTTCACAGAAGAAATTGAGTGAGAGGGGCCAGGTATCGGGTCAGGGAAGGCATGAGACATTTTCAGACTTTCGAACTCTTCTGACTCCTTTCTATTATGTAAGACCGAGAAATTCCCACTTTTTTCAAGTTGCTCTTCTAAATCCTAAATCCCACACTGCCTAGAGATAATAAAATGCTTATTTCTTTACTCTCTCTCCATCACACATGCCCAATCTTCCATCATCACCCCCACACTTCAAAAGAACAAAATATCTGTTAACCATCCTGGAATGATCCAGGGCTTCAGGCTCAAAGACAAAGTGATTGTAATATCTGGTCTATGATAATCCAGGTTCTTAATCCATCAAAATAGATGGCCTATGTAGTAGGCGTGGTGCTGGAACTAAGAACCTACAGAAAAATATAAAAATATTTGACCTTCAATCTGTTTCCTCCATATCATTATCGTGACCTGGCAGTTTTAATTTACAGTACTAGATCAAAATACTAAGTTACTCTTGAAATTTGGGCTTCTGCTTCCTCCAGAGAGAACTAGTGTAAAGAAATGTCCTTGATTTAGAGTGGGACCTCTTTTTCTGAACTTGGCAGGTCCAAACAAGGTGTGGCCCAGAGCACCTGTTCTTCTAAAAAAAAAAAAAAAAACCAGCAGTGACAATAATGTCTGGAGCTCCCTTTTGAGGTAGGAGACTGACAGAATGTGGAGAGATTGACCTTCTCCAGGCCCAGCTTGCCACCAGCTGTGGTTTTGCAGACTGTGAAGCACATGGGGGAGCAAACCTAGAGCTGATTTCCAATTTGGTATTTGGAGAAAGGATGGCTGAAAAGCTTCTCATCCAGTTTGAAGATTTAATAGTACAATTTGTGCATTTTTAACTCTAAAATATGTTCTTACTCATCATCCTATAGGTGTTAAGATAGATGGAGGGAGGTAGTCGCCTATTACTTTCATTCGACAGATTAGTAACTGAAGACCAAGGGCTTAAGCTATTATACTAAAATTGCACAGCTAAGTAGATGGTCAGTCCAAGCCTGCAGCCAGGGTGCCTGACTTCCAGATCTATTTTCCACCCAGTATCAAAGTGATTCTGAGTGTGGCTACCAGAACAGCAGCCTCAGCATCACCTGGGAATTCATTAAAAATGCAAATTCTTAGACTCCACCCTAGATCTACCGAATCAGACCCTCTGGGGGTGGGGCTCTCCATCTGTGTTCTAACCAGCTTTCCATGGGACACCAAGACACCTCAGCCTGGAGGGTCAGTGTCCAACTGGTGCTATTTGCACCTGATACAAACTCTTCTCACACCTCTGCATTAAAGCCCTCATGTTTGTTTCCAGATAGCGATAAAGTATATACTTATTAAACTGGCACCCTAAAGCCTGGACTGCTCAGCCTTGAAACATTTTCTTTGAGTAAACTTCCAGAGCAGCTCACCATGGGGCTTGTACTGAGAAACTCAGCTTTTTTTTTTTTTTCTTTTTTTTTTTTGGCTTGGTAGATCTTGGAACTTTCTTGCCCTGGATAGCTTTTATCTTCTTAGGAACTGTGGAAAGGAAGTATATCTAAAAATACTTCTTCAAAATTCTCTTCTACTTGATACTTTCGATTTGATAATATAATAATTTTATACTGGATAAGCATATAAAATGTACTTGAAAACTTAAAGGATCTGAGAAAGTCCTTTCTGACAACTCTCCCTTTGCCCCTCCACACACACACGAACTTCCATGTAATGCTGGACACATAGAAATTACTGACTAAATATATTATTAAATTTGTTTTAAAAGCTTTCCTTAGGATCAGAGGTGAAAAGCAAATGCTGTGAAACTCTGCTACTATGAGGAATCTTTATTTGAAATCCTTTAACACACAAGACACTCAAAGAGTCATACCACTACTGTGCCTGACGAAAAACACGTATTTGAGTACCTGATTCTAACACAAATTATGTATGAGTTTTATTGTATATATCTTACCTGCAGTAGAAATGAGAGTTTCTATATCTTAGTAATTCATTCAATATTGGTTCATTCATTCACTTTTATTGAATGCCCACAAGTACCAGCCCAGCATGCTTCCAGACACTGGAGCCGGCACAGTAAATGGGGGTCTGCCCATGTGGGGCTTACAGTCTATGGGAAAGATGGTCAATTAAACAAGTGATTTACAGTGAAGCATACTAAGCTCTGTCACAGGACACATGAGATACATTCGGGGCATATAGCAGGTGACAGAACCATATGAGCGTTGGGGGCAGAAAACCAAAAGGGTCACATAAGAGGCTAGAGGCCTTGGTCCTTGGAGGCCTCTTTAAAACAAGGCTGATAAAAACCATGCTAAACTGCGCTCAGCACAGGAATGGAGGGTATGAGTGGAGGAGGAGTTTCTTTGGTCTAGCCAATGCCAGCTGGAGGGTCACTGCTTTGGCTTTTGGAATAAGATGGAGATGATGGTGAAGGTCAAGAAGACCACACTGGCCGTGCCACCAATCATCAGGCCCATAATGCTGCCATGCACCTGCATTGCCTGGCATCGCTCTCCCGTGTAGAAGAAGGCATGGCTGGAGACACACCTGAGGGAACAGGACACAGGGTGGGTATGTGTGGGAGCCATCCAAGCTTCCAGCACTTTCCAGCAACAAGCACCAACACATTGATAATGGCAGTTCCATATGTCCAGCCCAATCCCAAGTAATTTATATGAGTCAATGCATTTTATCCTGTAATAACCCTTTGAGGTGGTAGTTATTTTTAGGCCATCCTCGCCATCCTCACTCTATAAAAAGGTTAAATAACTTGCTCAAGGTCATGAAGTTAGTGTTTCACACATGAAGCCTATTTATTACTGGAGCTCTATAACTGGACTTGGTACTTTTGGCCTGCATGTGTAAATTTCAGGACAAAGGTTTGGGATACTGAAAGAATATGTTGCCTGACACTAGCTCAGATGATAAGACACAGGGGAAATTCTTCAAAAAGCATCTGGCTCAGTGTATTAGTTGGAGCCCCAAAACTTCTAGACAATACTCATTAAAGTGTTACTCTAAGGTGATATGTTTGGCACACAGTAGGCACATAATGCCTATGCCTTGGAGTTTTTTCAAAAAATATTATTTGGTATAAGTAATATCAATACTAATTTCAGAACCCAGGAGTTAAGAGTAGCGTTTCATCTCTCCCATCGTACAAATTCTAGCCTTTGTGTCAAATAACATTCCTGTCACAAGGTCTACTCACAGAGTAGAATGACATGCTTAGAAATCAAGGCATTCTTTTCTTATCCTGGAACTATTTTATCTTTAAAGACTTCATCTCTAGCCCCAAAACTGGCCTCTTAAAGATCACTGAATAATAGCAAGTCTGTGCAATTTTTCTCCGACCCAGTCCCCTCTAAACTCAGATTCATTATATTCTCTAGCGTTATCTTTGGGGAGCTTATTCCACAAACTCAAAGCTGCAGATTTGTGAGAGAAGAATCATTTGGCTCTTTGGAGGCTGACACATGAGTGGAAATCCCTGGCCTTCTTTACCTTGAGAAGGATGAAGCCAATCGGGACATATACTGAAATCTGGTACCCAAGGACCTATCAGCAAAGAGCTGCAGACCCATGGCCATGGGCCCTGAAGAAACAAGGTAAGCACTCTCCAATAAAAGGAACCAGGGTGTTTGGAAAAGTGAATGATTCCAGGGCTAGGGCGAGTTGAAAAGGCACAGAAGCCAATCTGAAAGAGCTCCCAAAGGCTAAAGCTGAAACAATACCAATACTGGCATTACTAAAATGTGAATTCTTAGGGATACAAATAAATAATTACCTAGATAAATGAATGGAGAGAATGGGGCAGTTCTTCTTCTAAAAGAATTTCTCTTAATGAACGTAGAGAGAGTAGGGAAATAGAAAATCACCATTAAAATATTCTAGTAGTGATTGTTCCAGTGGGATCCGCCAATGATGACGGGTAAGGCTTTGAGGAGAAGTGGGATGTCTGCATGGTCTCTGAATATCTCTCTCAAGATATATATTAATTATAGAGTGAAAGATGATAAGTTTTCCATTGAGAAGCCTGGCAGACACCCCCTTGGTCAGGTGCTCAAGATAGCATCACCAGTAGTAACATGTATTAACATCAAATACCCCTCACATGACACACTGAGAAGAGTTTATCTCATCTTTGCTATGCTTGCCCAAAATGTACGACCTCAATTTAATCATGAGAAAGCATCAGATAAAACCAAATTGAGGAATAATTTATAAAATAACTGACCACTACTCCTCAAAAGTGTCAAGGTAATGAAAGACAAAGACAGAGAGTTGTCCCAGGTTAAATGGGGCTAAGGAGACATGAGAACTAAAGTAATATTAGAGATCCTGAATTGGATTCTGGAACAGAAAAAGGACATTGGTGGAAAAGCAGGGAAATTGGAATAAAGCCTACAGCTTAGTTAATACTGTTGTTAATAGTATTGAGTTCATTAATGTCCATTTATGTCTTGTCCTTCCTAATTGTACTATGGTTATGTAAGATGTTAACATTAGGTTATGGGGATCTCTGTAGTATTTTTGCAATGTATTTGTAAATCTCAAATGATTTCAAGATAAAAGTCAGAAAAAGGAGAAACAAAGTGGAAATTAAAGAACTTAGAAGAAATGTAGATATTTTGAGCCAAGCAGAATTGTTGCTATATCTGCTACTATTCTGTCAAATGAAACGGATGCTTTTGTCATTGCATATATGCTATGATAACACATTTTATGCAAAAAGCATTACAAAAAGAACGAGTAAATTTATAGCAAACTGTGCAGACAGACAGAACTGGTTGCAAGTCCCAGATCCAGTATTCACCATCTGAGTAATTTTAGAGAAATTACTTAACCTCTCTAAGCTTCAACTTCCTTATGCACTAAATGGAGATAACATGGGTCATTATCTCACAGTGTGGCTATGAGGAATCATTTAGATCATGCATGTATACTGCTCAGGATAGCTGTGACACACAGCAAGCAGTTCAAAAATACCAGGTATTCTTATTAGTACTATTAAAAACATAACTATAATCATAGTACAAAAGAACTAATAAATAATAGAAGAATAATAACAACAAATAACATTGGCATTCGGGGAGGATGTTAGCTTGGTCCTGAGTCTCACTGTGACAGGTCATGAACTAGAAAGCCCCTGGGCTAAAAGCTCTGGATCATTTGTGAGGCTGTGGTGAAGTTCAAAAACTCAACATTCAAGATGTTGTTGATGATGATGCAGAGGCTGGAAAGCAATAAAAGTCGAGAGACAGGAGATTTGGGACTCCTCTGACCTGGCAAAACCTTTGCTCTGCCCTGGCAGCATGAGCCCCAGTGATTTAGGGCACAGCTTTGTGGAGTCAAGGACAGCCATGTATAGGTGACTATCTGATGAATTCATTGCCGTAATCTGAAAACCGTGCCTTTAACCAGGTTAAGCAAATACTGTGCTCACCTCTGCTGATTCACCACCTGCTTCTCCAGCCACAGGGCTTACCTGCAGCTCGCCATCCCCTTCACATTCACACAGATGCCATCATTTTGGCAAGGATTCGGGTCACAGGGGTCTCTGAAGTACTGTGGCCAGTTGTGGTCCTCCAAAGGGCCTGTGTTCTCCACGGACCGCTTCCGTCGGCTGCCAGGTAAGGCTTTCTCTAATGAGGCCTTTCCCGAACCTTCCACTGAGGTCTGCTGCTCTTGCCCTTGGAGAATGAGGCCTCGAGGAGTCATCCTTGTTTCTTTAGTGGGAACTTCAGTGTTCTTAAGGTAGGTGATATCTTGAGGAAATAGACAAAGGGTGGTGAGGAAGATCTACAGTTACTATCTGATTACAATTCTCTTTCTCGCCTGGAAAAAGTTCTGGGTGGCCAGTATCTCTCATGAATGTCACGTTTAGAGACATGGAAGAGTGGCTTTAAACCCAGCTGACTTCTACAAAGTGAGTTATTTTTACTTTCAAAATAGCTCAATCATATTTTTATTTAACTTGAAAAAAAGAAATATAAAATTAGCATGGATAGACTGATTGAAACTAAATTAAAGTCTGCAAACTGATGTATTTGATAAATTATCAAAAGAGATGACATTAAAATTTTAGTTTCTCCCAAAGACCATTAAATTAAAGATGGGAGTCCTTTTGCAATAGAGTAATCTATGGTTCCCTCAGAAACAACTTCTTTTTTTTTACTTAGTGCTCAAAAAACAAGCAAACAAACCCCACTTTCCTTGAAATACTTAAAAATCAGTAGAAAATCAGCAGAACACCCAGAGGATAGAATGATTTTTCAAGAAGATCAGTAAAAGTACCTTCAAAGTCCACAGAAATGATAAGGTCATCATTTTTAAGGAAACTTCTCCTTTTCAGCATTTGGTGGGAGATGAAATTACTCTGGCCCCAGCTGATGCTTCTATAACAACTGCAGTCCTGATTATAAGATCCCACAATGGATGGTCTGTCCCAGATGACAGAGCCATTTATTGCTGCAAAGTTGTAGGTAACACAAAATCACATTACTTCTTTATAATTTGTCTTTAATGAACATGTAGAGCTTTGTTAATCAGAAAAACAATGTTGAAAATCAGGTTATTTATTTTTTCCGGGAGAATAAAAACTCAAGATTGAAAGAGGGGAAGGGCAGAGAACCACAGCTCTGAATGGTCAATTGTCCACTACTGAATGACTTCCTCAGTAAAGAGGGAGGAACAGTTACAGCTTCTTCCTTTTCAGGCCTAAAGCTCTTCATTTGAAAAAATAGTTTGTCCATTTATTTATTGGTGCAAGTTGGTTTCATGAATATACTAATGATCAGTAATATTTTAGGAGTCGGTACATTAGCTCTACACAGAGCCTAGCAAATTGTGAGTATCTGATAAATGATTAGCAGTATCTTTTTCCTCATTTAGACTGAGCTCCATGAAGCAGGAACTGCCCGATTTGCTTATATTCTAAGAACCTACCACAGAGTTTGGTGCATTGTAAGCCTTTAATTGATGCTTGATCAGGGAATTCAGAAAAGAGAAGGAAGATAAGATGACACTGAAAAATTTAACTTAATACTCCAACATGACTATGTTATTGATATGCCCAAGAGGGAAATGTGAGAGGAATGTTAATCTCTCTTACACAGATGAAAATCACATCTGTTGACCCTCCACGTTGAAGGGCAGCTCTTAGAACCACTTACCTGAAGCTGTATGTGACGTAGAGGTAGTGAACACCAAACTTGCAGACATTCTGTTCCTGACATCAGGCTCCTGGTCAAGTATTGTCACTTTCACCTGTCTGTTTTCCGCTGGCCACTCCAGGATAGCATCATTCTCCCCACTGCACAGGTGAAAAGCAAGTCCTAAGTAGCCAGAGCTACCGGAGTTTATACTACCATGAGGGTATAAGGCCAACCCCAAACCATATCCCTCTGAATTGTAGAATCGAGGGCTTAGGATCCTTTCTCCTTTAACAGTGGTCTGAAGGACCTGGGAGAAATTCCGTACTGTCCAAACTGCCGAGGGGCATGGGGTCTCTGTAAGAGTGATGTCATCTAGGTAAATTCCTCCATTTGAGTTCTGGGGGTCACCTTTTGTGCCCTCGAAAAGGTAGCGAAATTTCTCCTCTTCTCTCAGTGTCACTTGGGCAATTTTCCAGTTTTGATCAGAATCTCCTGAGGACAGAAAATAAGATTGGTGACAACTGTGGCCAACATTTATTGAGCACTGACTATGAGCCTGCTACTGTGCCAACTACTTTACATGAATTATCTTATTCGAACCTCGCAACAACCTTATGAGATGGCTACTATTATAAACTGGTTAAGGAATTTTTCTAAAGTCACATATCTAGTAAGGAAAAGTAGGCATAAAAAGATGCACTATGATTTATTTTAAAATTTATATTTAAATCTTAATTGTGAAACTCTTTTCATTTTTTTCTCTTCTTCAGGCTATCTAAAATTACACCAAGTGGGGTGTAATATGTAAATGATTATAATGAAGTCAATACATAAAAATGGCTTGTTTCTCATCAACTTCACAAGTAGGCTTCAAGTTTACTTCAGCATGTTATATATTGGTATCATTGTTTTCTGCTACAGGTGCAAAAATACTTGGTCAAATTTTTAACCACTCTCTCTCCAGCAGCATCAATTCCTGCTTCTCTTTTATCTTCCAGTCTCCACCCCTGAACCATCTATTTTCTCTGTCCTGGCTTACTCCGAAGTTTTAGTAAAAATTGGATTTACATATTCTGATTGGTCTCTTAACTGACGTGTATTTCAGCCTCACCTACAACCGTCGACACTGCTTTTAATATCTGAGCGATTAAAACATGCCAGACATGCTAAGAATTTAGAAGAGGAGTAAAAGAGGTGGAAAAGAAGGGAGGAAGAGGAGAAAGAAGAGAAAGAGTGGGTTGAAGAGGACAGGAACAAAGAAAGGCAAGGAAGGGTGAAAGGTGAGGGGAAGGGGAAGAAAGAGAAGGATCATGATTTCAAATTTTAAGCCATGTCAGTCCTTGAATCAGTGCTTTTAGGTACCTTGAAAGGTCTCCCACTTGACCAGCTTGCGAACATTGCCAGTACTGTCATCCCTTTTGATCCAGATGACAAGTCTATCTGAAGGGCTCCCTGTCATTTTGTAGAAAAACTGCAGGCACTGCTGTTTCCTCTTTGGGTAAAGAATCCGAGACTCCAGCAGGGCTGCCTCTTCTACCACTCCTGAGCTGGTGTTGAAGTACATGAAGTAGCCAGCATCTGTGGAGAGAGCACCCAAAACCTCATCTGTGGCTAACCAAACCCCAGGACCCCCTCTTCCCAGGGTGAAGTGAAATAGTGAAAACTACTATTACTCAGATAACAAAAGCTAAAATTCTTCTGGGGAAAATAAAAAGAAAGTCATTTGTCAGTAAACGTCCTGTTTGTCCCCATGAACAGACTCGCTGGCTAAAGCTGCAGTTCCCCACTGCTTCTTTTGATTGACTTTGTTACCAAGTTTGGGAGATGTATACCTCTGACTTAAGAAAATATAAGCTTTAAGCAAAGTTTGATGGAATTTAGCGTCTGTGAGATTAAAGAGGAATTTTCCACTCAGATTGCTAACCTTTAATTCGTATAGGCTGAAGGGCAAGTTGACCTTGAGATCAACTGAAGACTCACAACCCCTTTTGCTCTTCCTGTCTAGATAACAGATGTATCCCCCTTTGCTTGTTCTGTCTAGATGACAGATGTATTGCCTTTGCTTGTTAAGCCCTATAAAAGTAAGGTTACCCCTGAGCTCGGGGCCCAGATCTTCAGAATACTAGCTCTTCTGGGACTTGGGAATAATAAACCTGAGTTTTCCAGCTCTCTGAGTGGTGCTTGGTCTCTTGCCAGTCTGATTTTCTGCAACAAAATGAATTCTATTTTCTTTGTTGACTTTATCATTTAGAACAGAGACCCATTCCAAGGAAAAGAACTGGCCTCCTAAATGTGTAAGAAACTGGGATTCAGAAGTTTAGGAATTGAATTTTGAACATTCACAATATTCAGGGCTCAATTTCACCTGTGTCTAGCCTAATACCTGGGTGTATTATCAGGGGTAAAGATTAATCTTTACTGTGTCATAAGAAAGGGCATTCAAGGCATGTTAGGGACTAACTGGAGATTTCTCCTGAATGTAAAGAAAACCTTCAAAGAACATTGAAAAGGAGTGGGGAAGATGTCTACATTTTGCCCACCTAGATATCTCAAAACTCTCCCCACCCTGCAAGCAAGCAGGCTGCTAAACAAATGTAATTTGGAATACCAACACACTTTTCAAAGTCAGGTGCAATAAACAATTCTTACATATAAAGAAGTCGTTTAACTGCACTCCAGAATTCAACTTCTTACTAAATGCTTCACTCAAAACATTCAACAAAGTGAAAATGAAATGAGCATCTACAACTGTCCCAGGTACTGGGGCCATAGTTTTTCCTGCCTTATTCTGCCTCTCACATGGGGCATGTGCCTTTCATATTAGCAGCAAGTATAGATCTTTAAATAAGCTTTCCAAAAAGCTTAAAAATATTATAATGGATTTAATATTACATCAAGAAAATTTATATTTTCTTGCATGTTCTTTTCAATACTTGAACTTACTAGTCTGAGATCTCTGTCTTATGAGTTATTGAGTGCTTGCACTAAGGAAAATGAGCTCACAGGTCTAAGAAGGTCTCCGGGTGGTACTTGCTTAGGAATTCTGCCTAGGTGCCTAGGTGTACTCGGAATTATGAAGTGAAAGAACAATAACTCAGGCCTGGGTGTCAAAAGGCCTGAATTTGTGCTACTGACTCAGTGTTCATTCATTACTCTGGGTTTCAGCTGGGATTTGGCTTCTATCCTTCAAGATTTTCCAGTTTATGCATCTACCTGAACAGTACCAGTGCTCTCTAGCAAAGGGACAGGGGTTCCATTGAATGCCTCTTGTGAAAGAAGCATAATGGCTGGTCAAATAAACCTGATAAAGTTTTTCTAGATATTTCTTCTGGGGTGTGGTCCCTTCCTTTCCTATTAAGGTGCTAGAAATTCTTCCAACAGGTTTCTATCACGTGAAGATCACCTTTGTTTATCTGGAAATTGCATGTTAGCCTTGAAGCAAGCCCACAGAAAAGATTGGATTAGAAGCTATGATAGAAATTTAATGAGAACTTTGGACTTAAATTATCTTTGGATACTTGAGATTATACGTTTAACAATCTGATGTGTAACACAGACTTTTACCCTTTGAAGGCCAGAGGAAGAGTGGCAATGGCTTATAACCTCTGACATTCTCCCTCGTGGCCTGACATCTGGGTGACAGGCTGAGTCCCTTTTGTGAAGGAAATCAAACCAACTCTCACATGGGCATAAACTAAGGGACTTCACTATAGTCCAGTCTCTCAAAAGCAATTACAATTTATAACTCCACCTGCTTCCAAATAGGGTTGAGATGACTTCAATGACAAGCAGTTACTAAAAAGGTGCTAGAATATATTCATATATGGAACCTTTCGGGAGAAAGGGAAAATAAAAAAAAGTTACTTCCCTGCAACTAAAAGTTCTGTATGCATTATGTCTTTCTATCCTCACTGTAAAGTATCAACATCTTAATGGTCAGAAAGGCTTATAAAAAAAAAGATTTTAAAAATAGCAACAAAAACAACTTCCTTTGGTTACAATCAGCAAGCTGTGAAGCCAGATTTCACACCTAGGTCTGTCTGACATTATAGCTTTTTCACACACAAACCATACATAGGAACTATCTGAAGCCATGCATACAGTATAGTGGCTACCAAACACATGTGGTTATTAAGCACTTGAACTGTGACCAGTCCAAACTGAGGTATGCTGTGACCATAAAATACACAGCAGGTTTCACATACTTAGTATAAAAAAGTGTGAAGTATTTCATCAATAATTTCTATACTGATTACACACTGAAATGTTAATATTTTAGGTAAATTGGGTTAAACAAAATGTATTATCAGAAAGACTTGTTCTTGTTTCTTTTTTTATGTGACTATTAGAAAGTTTTACATTATATATATGGCTGCATTATGGTTCCATTGGACGGCATGGTGCTAGAGACATTAGCCTTATTTACAAAGGCATATCTGCCTCTAGATACATTATTATTATTTACAAAGTCACATCTTAGCAGTTATATCAGTTTTGTCATCATTTAAGTGCACGTTCCTTTTGCATGTCCAGAACCTGGATGCCTTTTTATTAAGTGAATAATAAAGATAAGAGAAATGTCCTCTGCCCTTGTTCTGAATTCTGAGTTTGATAACTAACGTCCTGACTAAAGCAAAACATGCTAGCTGCTGTTGCCAACTGAACTTGACGAACCACCTCAGTGTGTTTACTTTATATGTTCACCAACCTGTGCATTGTCCCACCAAGGTGTGATCCACTTGTCCAGGCTGAGTGCTGTCCTCATGGACCCAGTCAGCGTCATCTCTGGTGCCCTGAATCATCCCACAGATGTTTGCCTTCTCAAAAGCACAATAGTCCAAAAGTGTGTGAGTTGTAGCTGCAAATGACATTTTTGTTGCTTGGTTAAAATTTTAAGGCATCTCATTCCAAATACCTAATGTCTTGGGCTACTAAGAGCTCATTGTTTAGATATAACAAGATCATGAATCTTTCCTTCTCTTGACTTTTTCTCAAATGCAAATCCTATTGTCATCCACTAGATTATAGAACTTGCCAACGTAGACAACCCTACCCACTTCACAGAGTCATCGTCAAATAATAAAAAACCCTATCATGGTGCTTTGCTATAAACACCAACCACAAATTCCTTTAGATCAAGAACAAGGTACCTATAACACTGGACTTTGTACTTAATGTATTTTCTGTACACACACATGGAAGAGAATGAAAGAATGTATTCCTGAAAACTAGTGGGGTCATTTTAGAAAACATCCCATCTCCGAGCATTAGATTAACTCTAGGAATCCTTTATCCCAGGTAAAGAATTTTGCCGGCTACAAAATATCTTCAAGCCTACTACCTATCTGAAGCTTTACATAATAACACTCCCTCCAAAAGGAAGCTAAAGAAATTGGATAATCACTGCTCCTTAAATTGCTCCAATGCTTTCACCTTATAAAACACAAACACATAATTGCTTTTCATAACCATCTTGTGATATAAGTGTTATAATTTTTTTGCTCCATCGATAAATGAGGTTATGTAGTTTGTCCATTTCCCTTAACTAGAAGACAAAAGAAGGGTGAAGGAAAGTGTACAGGAAACCTGCAGGGCTGGAGAATCTCTGTTGAGGCTTGTGGACCTAACCCTCAGCCCCAGAGGTACTCACTACAATTGTACATTCGGTTCAGCCTCTCCAAATCAACGGCACTGAAATCCACGCGCTGCCCAATGATGGAATTAAACTCAGAGATCTTGGTTGTGATGGTAGGGACACTTGCATTTTTGTTAAATGAGAAAGGTCCATAGTGCATCACAGACTCATAATCATAGGGTGTGTTGAGATCTGTGATGATGTCGTCATCATAGGTTTCAAAGTTGTTCTCGTATCCTGTCAGCGAGAGAATCCACAGGTTCTTTTCTGTCATGTTATTTCCCCATCCTACTCTCTTTGATTAGATTCTCAAGCAGAGCCAAAAAAAAATAATTTGTGTATATATATATATATATATATATATATTATACACACATATTTTAATATTTCTTAATTAGCATAATACTTATAAGATTAATATATATTATTAACTAATATTAACTATCAATATCACTATATTATATAATGGTATATACAATTACTTAATATGAATATTAAAATACATGTTATAATTAACATATACATATAAATTATTGGATATATATTTAAATCAAAGATCCTTTTATAAATAAATAAATAAATGTGGGGGGGTTTATGAAAGAAAGATAAAAATATCAAAGTGGGAACAGGTGTTCTAAATAACAGAAAACAGAATTTCTGAATTCAGGAAAATATTTATAACTAATACATCTTTTAATAGCATCTTATCCAAGAGCTGTACCCAGCCAGCTCTCCCACAGGTTAGAAAAAGGAAATCTGAGAGGCAGAGGAAAAGGTAAGTAGCTGGACAGAACTGGGCATCCTGTCAATCAAGGCTCACATCCTTTTGTTCCAGAAATAGCCTCATAGATAGAAAAAAATAAAATAGGAAGAAGAAAATTGAGTTTCCTTTCAAAATAAGAAAGAAAAATCTTCTTATGAGATTAGCCCAAGTAAGATAATACATACTACATACACTGTGAAATGCTGAAATAAGAAACCAATCAGATGATCTTTTAATCCACTAGCCATCAGAAATTTACTGTTTCAGTTGCAGATTTTTAATTTTCTTCTTAGGAAGTGATAGAAAGACTGAATGAGAGTTCTCATAATTCTGTCACTCATAACTTCCCATCTTCATGTTCTCCTTTTCTTGTTTCCCATCTAGTTGCTTTTAACAATTAGAGGGAAGAAAATGTAATTGTCAAACGCATCCACAGTTAGGACTGAAGAAGTGTGGTGCAACCTGGTGGGTGGTCCAGCAGGTTCTGGAGAGAGTCTCCAAATGTTTTTGGAAAAGCCAATGAACCTCTTTGATCAACACCTTGTTTTAATTGTAAAATGAGAATACTGATGTTTTATTGTCCCGATTCACAAGGATTTTATGGGGACTTAATTTGAGAGGGATCAAAGGATTTTCAAAAGTGAGATAGGATTGCAAGAAATAAATGACCCAAATAGGGAAAGGGGAAAGTAACTTCTTGCAAAGCACTTAGTCCCAGGATGTCAATTGAGGGGGTAGGATTGAGAAAAGCATAACGTGGTATGCGGACTAGGGATTGGGTCTGGGATCTCCTGGTGACTCCTGGCAGCATCCTAATGATGGCCCTTTTGACACATTGAGAATGGTATGTTTTCCTTAACTTTTAATAAAATCATCAGGTTAGAATAGATCATTTTATTCTTTATTATTCAAGTATTCTTATCAGAATACTTGATTAAATAAATGTTTGGAGTAATTAATTTTTTAATTTACTATAATTTGTCATGCCCACTATCTACTGGGAGCTGTGGTAGGTAGGTGGTGGCCCTTGGCAGTGAACAGGACAGGATGGTTCTTTCTTCAGCAAACTCACAACTATGAGCCTTGAAAAGGGAGTGATCTAGTAAAACAGAGGTCAGTCATCAAACTTGTATGTAAAGGGCAAGAGAGAAAATATTTTTGGCTTTGCAAGCCATATGATCTCTGTCATAACTCTGCCATTGCAGCACAAAAGTAGCCATAAAAAAATAAATAAACTCATGGGGGTGGCTCTGTCCCCATAGAATTTTATTTACAAAAAAAAAAGTGGACATGGCCCAAGAGCTGTAGTTAGCAAACCCCTGCTAGACCTCAGAAGTTGTTTTCTTAATGGAAGAAGGAAACAGATCCAGAAAACACAATACTGGATTGAGATATGGAGAAGAATTTGGGGAGAGAACTTCATTGACAGTATAGTGTCTTCAGTTAAATAATAAGATTACGATCAACTGAAGATAAGAGGCAACAAAATGCATAAATTTCCCTGTGCAATAATAATGCCTTGCTTATGATCTTACTAGATTTGATGTCTCATTTGAGAACAGTTCTTCAGTGATATGGGCAATTTCAATATATGGAATTATACCTGATGAAAATAGAGATCGGAGAGGAGCAAATATGTGTCAAGTAACCCATGCTCAACCTAGTGCTGAGCAAGTCTGCAAATTCCTCTGACAAAAGGGAACTCAGTTGGTCTAAAGCCATCTTAAAATACTAAGCACTGTGTTTTTCAAGACTTGAAAATGTGAATGTTTTCTCCTTCTTCACATAAGTTTCAACTGAGACAAGTATATATATGGGAAGGTAAGAAATTCAGGCCTCTGGGCAAATATAAACAAAGTCCTTTGATCTCTGATCCCACTGTCCTTTCCTCGCTATATAGACCCAGCTATAATGCAATTACCCTGAGAGATAAATATATTAAATTTTATCTGTTGTTTCATATCTGGGTGAATATTTCTCTAAATTGGACTGGGAGGCAGAGAAGAATATCATTTGGCCCATAGCTCAGTGATTGGGTGACATAATGGATAGAAATGTGTATATGGGTCCCATCTTGGGAACATAACAGGTTTTTACATTTACCTCCTTCTACCAGCACTCCTTTCATACGAATATCAGAATAAGAGATACTGAGAGGGACACAGACTGAGAAACCCCATAAGTTACTTTGATATAATTAGCCATTCTCATGTTAGAACCACTGATCCACCCTACTCCGAAATGCACTAGTTCAGAAGTCTTTTGGGAATTCATATTTAATTTTAAAGTATGACCAGTTCTTCAAAGTCCCTTCAAGTAAAATTATTAGAAAGGCACTTCAATAAATGAATTCATATATAAAATTGGGATCTGAAAAAAATATCACATAATTACAAGGCAATTATTTGCTTTATGAAAACCATCTGTGGTCATAAGATATTTCTTATTAATTCTATTCCTGCCAAAAATAATGCTTTTCCACTCCCTGAACTAATTCTTAATTAAAAATTGGGTGTTTTTGGAAACACAGCATTGACTTTTTCCCAGAACATCAGGAAACTGTTTGATAAATCATGTTTTAGTTTACTCTGAAGCACTCTACTTAGTTGCCTCAAGCAATTAAGAAAGATAGTGTCCCAGGAAGTCTAACAAAATTAAATAACATTGAAATTATTAGAATAACATAACTGAACAATAATATGAGAAATAAAACTGTGTTTTCATGTGTATAAGCTAGGGGGCAAAGAAGAGTGATGCTTAAAAAGGAGAAAGAAAAGGCCAATAAAGTTTGGTTAAACAAAACTCAGACCATTAACCAGAATTAACAGAACTGGGGGTAAAATTTCAAAGAAAAGCATTCATTTTTGTTGTTGTTTTGTTTTGTTTTTAAACACCTATCATTAATTTGGCAAAGCACAAATTAAAATCTTGAGTACGTCATCAAGTCATCATAAATTCAATTTAAAGCTCCAGTTGCTATATGAGATTTTACATCCAGAAAAATTACCCTGTCATCCTCAGAGAACTAAATTATTTTACTCACTAAGCTGGGGAAGTAGATAACATTTTAGATAGATTTTCAACAAAAAGCAAAGCCTTCTGATTAATTTTCAATTACCTCCCAACATACACCATTTCCTGACACCCTTGTCTGGGATCAGGTACAATCAGATCTGCAGTCTACTGGACAAGCCAACATATCATATTCACTTTGTATTTTGCATCCCCACTGGAGTAGCTGGAGCACCTGCCCACATTCAGATTTGGCCTGGTTATCCCAGCATTGGTCTCTACAAATGAGGAAGATTTCACTCATCCACCTTGAGTTTGTACACACCTTGAATAATTTCATCCCACCAGATTTTCACATAATCATCCCGGTCAGTCCTTGACTGCTCATGGAAAAATCCCAAAGCATGCAGAATCTCATGTTCAATGATGGCTTTATAGTCACACCCCTGGCCGATGGAAATGTTCTGTCCCACGTGTTGGTTACCGACCTCGGACCAGCACCTTTAAAAAGGAGAAAGAAAAATTTTCTCCTAGAAAGTTCTTAAGTGGCTACAATTCAAAGGATTTCAGAACAAAAATTAGAAAGACATTAGGTTTGATTTTAAAAAGAAATTATCACTAGCATTCTAATATACTTATGGTTCAATAGAAGACTAGTTAAATAAGAAACATTCTCTGGAGGGTGTTTTGCAGGCTTTAAAAATGATGTTCCATTACAAAAATAGCAAATTAATCCTAAAAATGTATCAGATAGAAAGAAATAAAACTTGGCATCTTTCCCCTCACCTTCACAACCCCATGTGGCATTCCAAAGAATCATAGTATAGTTTTTATACCAAAACATTGTCTCTGAGTGGTAGCTGTGGTTAATTTAAATTTTCTCCTTTATTCCCTCACAAATTTCCAAATTTCCAGTAATCAGCAGGTGTAAATTCTATGATAATGAGAAGAGCCTCATTACTGACAGCCCAGATCGGGCTGCCTTATATCTGCAGAGCTCCAGGCGGGGAGTAACCATAACCTCCCTCAAAAAGCAGTGGACTCAGAAACTGCTGGGAGATACTCTAAATTTCTCATGGTACATAAATCTGATTTTCCGTCTCTATTAGCAATCCTGAATCTTTCCACAAATTGTCTCCTTATCTGCTTTAAGCTGTGGAGCAAGAATCTATACTCTCACCAATGCTCAGCAGAATAAAAGATTTGCCAATAGTTTTAAATGCTACGACAGATTGCATGTTTCTTGGTGACAGTCACACTGTCTTACTTGTTTTTCCCCAAGATTGTTAGTATCATATACCTTCAAAGCTAACGGGTTTGATCTTTACTTAAAGATGGGTCTTAATTATGTTCTAACAACTTAATTAAGGCACAATTTATATACCATAAAATTCACCAATTCTGAGTGCACAATTCAATGATCTTTAGTAAATGTGCCAACTTGTCCAAGTATTACCATGATCAAATTGCCATTCTGACAGTAGAATTTTGTCATAAAATCAGAGTTTACACTCAAAGTATCCACAATCCAGATGATGCATTTATCACTTCTTTCTCTTTTTAAAACATTTCTTCCCATCAGCAAGGTATAATTTGCAAAAATTTTACAGCTATCACTCTGTGAATTTTTGACCTTGTCTTTTCAAGAGTCCAATTAACTTACAGCTTCAAAGAACCAGGACCTCAAAGAATTTGGGGCACTTTGGGCCAGTTTCTGCTTCAGACTTTATCCTTCCTTAATCCCTTCCTCTAATTTAAATGAAACAGAGACAACTCATGGACACAGACAATGAGTCAACCCAGATTCAGGTTTTACAGTGTCCCTCAAAGCTGACCTACCCCTTCATCAAGTACCTGGAGACTGAGTTACAAACTGAAAGAAAATACAAATACAAAACCAAAACCAAAAACAAAAAACAAAACAAGAAAACCATACTGAGAAAGAGAGACCTTTTAGAAAGTGATTATTTTGACTTTGTTTTATTTTAAGAGGAACAACTTCTCTCTCTCTGTAAAAAAAGAAAACACACACACAGACACACACACACACACACACACACACCACGGTAATTAAAGAATGTAAATAAAAGTTTTCAGAAAATGGATTTTTTTTCCCCAGAACTTTTTAATGAATGATTAAAATCTTTGCTACTTTCTTTAAGCACAGAGGTTGCCAAGGGACAAGACGAAAAAGTCAAAAGCAGAAAACCTCTCAAATCTGTGGTCTACTTTAAATGTTTTCCCTTCACATAGAAAAACACTGTTGAAATAAATATTGGTTACCTCCATCTATATGACCCACAAAAATCTCAAACAGTAAACTACATGTCCAGAAATAAATTCACTATCCTATAAACCACATTGATTCTCCAAGTAATATCCTCAATCTCAGTGAATGAGATTACCACCCACCAGTCATCCAAATCAAAACTGTTGATCATCCCTGATCCCTCTCTTCTTAATTCTTCACATCAACTAATCACTAGTTTCTGATAAGTCCATCTCTTTACATATTTCAGAAATCCATTTCCTCTTCTTACTTCAATTGCCTCTTTTTCGTGTAGGTTCCTTTCATTTCTCTCCTAGGCATCCTTTAATTGGTCTCCTGCCACCAGTTTTGCCCACTTTGATTCTACTGCTAGAGTAATTTTTCTAAAATGGAAAATTGAACGTACTTCTATGAAAGAGTCAATTGCCTTACACACAGCTCCTTATTACCAGACTCCTGTTTATCTTCCTGGCTCCATCACTCATCACTCTGCCACTCACATGCAAAGCTTCAGACATTCTGAACTTAATGAGTTTTTCAGTAAGCCAGATTTCCATTCATGTTTATTCTCTTTTCTTTCTTCTTATTCTCTCTTCTCCTCCTTCTCTTTCTTCTTCCTTCCTCGTTTCTCTTACAGTCATTCTCTTCCAACTCCCATTTCTTCTTCCCCCTCCTCTCTGCTTCTATGTCCTTCTTTCTTCATCTTTCTAACACTCAGCATGGCTCTGCCTGACACTTCACCTCACACTATGTTAGAGGTTCTGCTTCTGTTCTCTAGCCCATGGCACTTGCCATAGCATATTAGAACTAGTCACCTGTTGTTTCTCCACCACCCCCACTTGCCAATGGTAAACTTTGTGAGGTCTATGACTGTATCTCATGCTTCTTTGTACTTACAAACTAGCATACTTTCTGGTACATAATAGTATATATATTTTAAATAAAAGAATGAGCTAAGAAAATATGCAGGTTAAGTAAGGTACTTTACTTGTATCTAAGTAATCAACAGAATTTTATTTTTTCACTGCTATTTTTTGCATACTTTTTACTTAAGAGGCTGAATCATATGCTAACTTCTTTATCTCTCTTATCCATCCATGATTAATAAAAACTTCATCATCAGGGGAGAAGATGTTCATATATGATACATCTGATAAGAGATCAATATCCAAAATATGTAAAGAATTTATACAATTCAATAACAAAAAAAAAACACAAACAATTCAATTAAAAATGTAGGCAGAAGACCTGAACAGATACTTCTTCAAAGAGGAAATACAAATGGCCAATAGACATATGAAAAGATGCTCAAGGGCACTAATCATCAGAAAAATGCAAATTAAAACCACTTTGAGATATCATCACCTCATAGCTGTCAGAATGGCTATCATCAATAAATCAAAGAACAAGTGTTGGCAAGAATGTGGAGAAAAGGGAACCCTCATACACTGATGATGGGATTGTACATTAGTACAGCTACTATGGAAAACAGTCTGGAGGATTTTAAAAAATTAAAAATGGATATGCCTTGTGACCCAGAAATTGCACTTCTGGGTATTTATACAAAGAAAACAAAACAACAATTCGTGAAGATATATGGACCCCTATGTTCATGGCAGCACAATTTACAATAGCCAAGAAATGCAAGCAAACTAAATGCCCACTAACAGATGGTTGGATAAAGAAGTTATGGTTCATATGTACAATGAAATATTACTCAGCCATTAAGAAAAAGAAATCCTATCATTTGTAATAACATGGATGAATCTAGAGGTTATTATGCTGAGTGAAATAAGTCAGACAGAGGAAGATAAATGTGACATGATTTTACTTATATGTGGAATCTAAGGAACAAAAGGAACAAACTAATCAAAAACTGACTCACAAATGTAGAGGATAATCTGGTGATGGCTAGAGGGGAGAGGGGTTGGAGGGCTGGGAGTAAGAGATGAAGGGCTAAAGAAGTACAAATTAGTAGTTGATAGATGGTCACAGGAATGGGGAGCACAGCATAAGGAATGCAGTTAGCATTAATGCAATGGCGCAGTGGAGAGCCAGAGGAGAGAAAAAGCAATAAGGAAGATTGTTTATAAACTATATAAATATCTAACCAATGGACTGTATAATTGAAACTAAAAACAAAACAAAACAAAAACAAACAAAAAAATTCCACCATCAGAACTTGACAACCAAATCCAGCCAACACTTAGAGGTAGTAAGGGAACTGCAGTGTGAGCTAATACTTCCAGGCTGGGCTTGAAAAAACAGAGTGACAGCAGATGGTAGCTTTGCTTCCCAACCTCATCTGCCCAACAAAAGAAAGATACAACCACAACAAAAGAAAATTGGCTTAAAAAAATACACACACACACACACACACACACACACACATGTATATATATATACCAATTATTTCTTCTTAGAAATAATAACTATGAAGGGCAAATTTATGTCTAGAACTTTTCAAAAAAGGTCCAGCCAACAGAATACCATAACTTAAAACAGTACATAAAAAGAGTGTAATTTATACTTTAATAAACTTGACTTTTAATAAGTACTGTAATTTAAAACATGACCTAAACCTAGAAAAAAATTGAGATAAATTTCCCTGGGACCCAGAAGTATCCAAACAGTTCATTCTCTACCTAATATGTTAAAAATGTTAGATAATTTAAAAATTAGCAACGAAAGATTTGATTTTGTTTTTAGTTTCTTTTCAATTTTTTCTTTTAGCCTTTGAAAAAGATATATCACTTTTTATAAACCAAAAAATACACAATTTTTACACTCTATAAAATTTCATACTAACCCATCAAACTGCTGAAAAATGATATATGAGTCCTCTCCTTCATAGGGCTTGAAATCCACACAGGACTTGAGGCGGAACATTTCAAAGGCATAGAGAATAGTTCCTTTGGCATTCAGCTCTGCATAAGTCAGTGAAAATATCAATGAGCATTATTTAGATTTGGATAATGTACATTACACAGTTTAGAAAAAATCACACCACCCCATGAAATTCAGAGGTCCATTATAGATTTTTTTTTGATAGTAAATAGATTCTTTGGAAACTAAGACTAAAAAATTATTTGTGAACATAAATGTCACCTTCATACTCTAAATACATAATGTAAATATAACTACAAAATAAGAATACATGTATGTATGTGTATGCAGCTAAACAAAATCATAAAATAACTTCCCCACTTTCTCTTTTGCCTTTTTACTCATTCAAGTAGAGATTCTGGGTGCTTTGTCTCAGGAGTCACATTGCTTTCATTCACACTGATGAATAGATAAAGTACCTTGGAGAGAGGCAATGAAAATGATTCCTTATCCCAGTCTAAAAAGACATTTCCTCTTTCTGGAATAAGAGAGCAGAATGTAGAGAGATTTGTGGATTCTGAAAGTATTAGTACATATGGTACATATTAGTACATATACCTTGCTTCTTTGCAAGACCCCTGGGAAGATGGCAGGGCTAGACAGTCAGTACTATAGACAACCTTAGAAAAATTGCTATAACTCAAGCTTGAAAACAAAGGAGTACAAGTCTAATTGATGTGAAGAGACAAGAAAAATAGATGCCCACTGGTAAACTGTGTGGACCAATGACCAAAAATCAAATGTCTTTTTTTTCCCCACCTATCATGCTCACACCCTGGTGTTGCATGAGACAAGGATGGGATGGGGGAGAAAGAAGTTCCAGAAGAATGAAAATTACGTTTTACTTTGTGTGTGTTTTCTTTGTGATTCTTTGTGTGTGTTTACTTTGTGGTTTTTCTCTTCCATCAACTCACTGAAGTAGGTCTCTAAGTTAAAAATAAAGCTAAGTCATATAAAATGAAATTGTATTTCCTGGATATTTGGTTTTGTGCATTCTCTTAAAGAATTTGTAATTCTTGGCAGTTTATTATTTACTTGTTTCATATTATTCTGGCCCTTATTTCATTTAATAAACTACCAAGTTGGAGACTCCACAGTTCAGATGTCATAAAATCATATCAAGGTCATTAAAAAAATAGTCTTTTGAATGATCAGTTAATTAATGTTAAATGTTAAAAAAAAAAACCCAACAACAACAAAAAACAAGAACATGAATTAAACTTATTGGAGGATTTTCATGACCTCCTACCTATTCTTTTTTAGTGACATCTATAATATGAAGGTATATACCTAAAACAGCTTGGTTTTCAAAAAAGTGTAAAGTGTAAGAAAAAAACATTTGATTTTACTTAAATTATGCAGTCAATAAGGTTATGTTGCTTTTATTGTCCTCAAGCCAAATAGAAGGAGTACTAAGAGTGGTTAGTTTCAAGATCACATCGTTTCTGACCTTCTCATACCCGAATAAGTTATAAAAAGGGAATCAAGCAATTATACTTTTATAAAAACTGTTCCAACATTATTTGAAATGAAAAAAAAGGAATTGAAGCCTACTTGAAGCCTCCTTTTACACAATGAAGCCAATCCTGAGTGTGCTTCCTCTGAAAGTCACACTTGATATTTTGTGCATTGTCTGCTCCACTCAGGACATTCATTGTTAGTTCCTTGTTAGGAAGGAGCTTACCTTTTGCCTCATTGTATTCTTAGTTCTCAGTTCTTCACTCTGCCATGACAGAGTAAGTTTTACATAGTTGTGTCTTAAACAATCATGTTAGATTTTAAAGTCACTAATCTTCTTTAACCCTGGATCAATTAGTATGAGAAGAGTTTACTTCAGATATTGATGATTCTACATATTAGAAGATGAGCATAGCATGGCTAAGTATATTCAGTTTAAGAATCCATTGACAGAATTTTTGATCTGGTAATGGTAGAAGAGCTTGAATCTGACTAACTCTTTTGCAGATAATAAACTTTGGAAAAAATAAGAAAAGAAAGTCTTCGAATGCACTGTAAAATAACTAAAATGGAGAAACTATAGGAGAGTTTATTCTTGAAAGGAAGAAATATCATTGATTAAAATTCATATTTATACAGCTTTTGCATGAGGGCATGCCCCAATTCTTTCAGTGTGAGGAAGAGAGAACTCAAACATAAATTTGCAGTTGTGCTTTCTTGACATGTTACAGGGAAGATTTTTGGCTTGCCTGAGTGGCTGAAAATCAAGGAGGAAAGTCTTGGAAAGTAAAGCACCATGATTGATTGAGGACTGGTGGTCCCAAAATCTTTGTAAAAAGAGCTCTCCAACTTTGTCTGACCCATGAACTTTGCATGAATGGGACAGGTCTCCAAGGAACTTAGTGGAAAGTAGCAGGCAAAGGCTGATTAAATTAAATAGATCTCTCAGCTGCTTCCCACCACAGTGGGGAAAGACTTTGTAGTTTGAGTCACGTCAGTTAGAGGGGATGGAAAAAATCTTGGGCAGTCCACTGAAACTCCAGAGAGGCATGATTATATCTCAGCACAAAAGGATTTGCTTTGAACTAAGGACAAAACCAAAACAAAACCTCCACAAATCCAAAAATGATTAGTAATTTACTGCTCTCACACAAATTAACACTATTCAGAGAAGAAACACAGAAAGCAGAATCTTTAAAATGTAATATTTACAATATCTAATATATAACCAACAAACACTTTGACCTATTTAATGCTGATAGAATAATGTGCCCCCAAACTACAGAATACAAGTTATTTTTAAGTATACATGAAACATTCACCAAGATAGAACATAAATTAAATGACAAAACATGTCTCAGTAAATTTCAAGAGATTGAAATCTTATAGAATATGTTCTTTGACCTCAACAAAAACTTGAAATCAATATATACTACCTAGAAGAGCTCCAAATATTGGAAATTTAAAAACACACTTCTAAATGACTCATGGATTTTTTAAAAATCACAGCAGAAATTAGAAAATACCTAAATTAAATTTTAATAAAGATACAATATATCAAAATATGTGGAAAAACAGTAAAATCAGTACTTCAAATAAAATGTATAGTTCTAGATGTCATATTATAGCATTATATTAGAAAAATGAAGATTTAAAATTAATGATATAAATTTTCAAGTTAAATAGAAAAAAAGAACAAATTAAACCTGACATAAGTACAAAGAAAAAAAAAAGGTAAGAGCAGAAAGCAAAAAATACAAACCAGAGAAGCAAGAGAAAAATTAACAAGTCAAAAGCTGGCTCTCAGAAAAAATTTAAAAATTAATAAAGTGCTTTAAAATAACACAGACTGAGAGAAAAAAATTCATAGATATCTGATAAAGGAATTTATAATATATAAAGTTCTACAAATAATGAAAAGACAAATAATACAATAAAAAATCATGAAGAAGTTGAATAAACGCTTCCTAAAAAATACACAAATGGCCAATAGCACATAAAAATGTGCTAAATATCATTAGTCATTAGGGAAATTTGAACTAAAATCACAGTGACATACCATTTCACAATTGTAGAATGACTACAATTAAAAAGATTAACACCACTAATCTTAGTGAGAATGTGGAACAAGTGGGACACCTGTACATTGTTAGTGAAAATAAAGAATGAGATTTTCTTATGAAGTTAAACATATATTTACCAGTGATCAAGCAATTTTGTTCCTAGACATTTACCCAAGATCAATTAAAAACATATTCACATAGATTTGTACAAGAATGATCACACCAGCCTTCTTCATAACAGCTCCATACTTGAAACAACCCAATGTCTAGTTACAGAAATATGGATAAATAGTTGTGACATATTCATACAAAGAATATCACTTAAGAGTAATAGAATTAAGAGTAAAAAGAATTAACTACTGGTCTACAACAATATGGAAAAACTTTATAACCATGTTAAGCAAAAGAAGCCAGATACAAAAGTAGACATATCATGTAATATTATTTATCTGTAAACCAGTTGTAAATCAAGTAAACTAATCCACAGAGAAAAAAATTACAATGGTAGTTGTCTTTTGGCAAATGGGAATGAGGACTGGCTGGAAACAAGCATATAGGACTTTCTGGAGTGATGGAAGTATGTGTTACATAAGCTTAGGCATTTATCAAAATCCACTGACTTGTACACTAATTTGTATATTTTACTCCATGTAAACTTAATAAAGGAATTGCACACAAATACTGAACTCTAATTAGTCTGATTACTTTTCGCAATGGTGTGGGTCCAGGTATCTGAACTTTTTGTTAACTCTGAAGGTAATTCTCATGTGGATCTGCTTGAGAACTACGACTGTGTCCTTACTGCTGCTACCTATTCCAGGCCACCTGTCTTCAATCTTGCTCTCCACTAACCTCTCACCTACCTTGTTGCTCAAGAGACCTTGTTACTCTGGCTGTGGCCAGGAAACCAACAGTATCAGCTTTCACCTGGGGGAGTGCCAAATCTCAAGCCCCACCCCTGACCTACTCGGAGTTTTAACAAGCTCCTCAGGGTACCCTTAGGACATTAAAGTCTGAGAAGTACTAACTTATACCTTACAGAGTCATGGTGAAAGGTAAATAAAATATCAGGTGAAGGCTGCAGTGCCTGACACATAATAGAGATTCAGTAAGTCTTGGTAGGAGGAAGTAGCACAGGTGTGACAAACAAGAAGACAAATGGTTATGGCAAAAAAAAAAAAACTTTTAAAGTTGATGTTTCTCAAATCATGTCCCAATAAATATGAGTGGTTCAAGAATTGGCAAGTGTGCTAGAAAAACACTAGGGTAAAGCAACTCAGCTCAATTTTTCATAAAATTACTGACAACAATAGCATTTGTTTATATCTAGAACTTTTCTGGAAAAGGGATCAGAGGCAGCACTAATAACAGTGTTAGAAAATTGACATCTCCCAAGAGTGAGGACAGCTGAGCAGCCCATTGAATGGTCTTGTCCTAGCTTCCCCTCTCCTCTCTAATCTTCCTGGTCTACCCAGATGGCTTTCATAGGCCAAGCATCACTGTGGCTGCTCAGTTATCAGTCAGCTGCTTGAGGTTAGCCCAGTGTCCACATGTGCCTTCTGATATTGATTTATTCCCACCAAGTATTATTTCCAACAATTAATAAAAGGTAACAGTCCTTTATCTTAAGAGAGATAAAAGAATAGAATTTATTAATACTGAGGGACAAGGACTACCACTATGTAAAATATAGATTTTTTAGTTCTCAAAACTGTGTATTTACAACTGATTTGCAGATAAATAATATTATATGCTATGTCTACTTTTGTATCTGGCTTCTTTTGCTTGACATATTTTTAAAATTTTTCTATATAAGTGTTATAACAAAAAGGGGAGATCAATATGCCATATTTAGATTCACATAAACAAACTATTAGTTAAAGTGCAGATTTTTGTTGCTATGATGCCAAATTATATTTTATCGGGTTTTTATTCTTTACAGTGCTTCTGGTTTTATTAACATGTTAATATGTTCTACCTTTTTAAAATTATTATTTAATACTTTGTATATCAAACTGGTGAAGCAGCACTGGTTTCGATATAATGTCATTCCTTTCATTCGAGGAGATAAAAAAAGGCCAGGGTTTGGAAACCCTCTAATACATTGGTGGTGCCAGTGAACCGGAGGCAGCAGAGGGAGAAGAGTGAAACTCAAAGCTTCTAATTAAGAACAATTTGTATTACCTAGATTGTCTGCCAGAATATAAGGAATGGGGAACTGCCACCTGGCGTTGGGGTTTCTCAGGGCATTCCTGGAATTCTGTGAATTCTGTGAAAACAAAGCAAAGATAAATAGGGAGGCTAGTCCTCAAAGCTTCTTTGGTCTTTTCCTTCACTAAACTCTCACACCACAAATAATCTGTCACATAATTCAACAATTTAGTAGCATTTGTCTTCTGATTATAAAAGTGATAGTTCATTATCAACAGTTTGAAAAATTCAGAGAAATCATTAAGAATAAAATAAATAAGACCCGCAATTTTCTGAAACTGAAATAGACACTTTCAATATATTAGTGCTCTTTTTTTCCTCTCATTCTTTACTTATTAGAAAAATTGGGTGGGCATGCGACTCAATAATTCTAGACTCTTTTGTGCCATTTGCTAATATTTTTAATCTGCTTTTTTTCACCACTAACCACAGTAGGAGTACTTGTGAGTCCAGATTTTGGATTAGATTCTTTCATTTCCTCCTCATTGCCCATCCCAGAGCTCAACACAGAGCAGAGGCTCACAGTCCTATGGTACAGCTAGTCCTATGGTTCAGATCACACCAAACATCACACCATCACTGTGTCACTGGCAGGTACTCACCTGCAAGAGGATGTCTCCTTGAAAAAGTTTCAATTTTGCAGCTAGATGTGGATTTTGAAAAGAGAAAAAAAGAGAAATAGTTGAATGAGCATTACTAAAATCTATCTCTCATAATAAAATTTATTTTTTTCCATTTTAAATCTTTATTAATTATTAATTTTTTAAATCTTTATTAATTATTAAATCTTTATTTAGTTATTACTCTTCATGCAGTGAAACTCTTTGAAACAATGCAAAAATTCCCTCTAATTGAGCAGATGTAAATAGCCAATAAGTATCATATATTGTCATATCTCCCATTTTCATTTTTGGAACAAGAAACTTTGTCCAAGAATTTTAAAAGAGATGAGTCAGCAGAGATTTTTTTGATTATGGACTCTAAACCTCTCATGCTTCAAGGTGTGAAATATGGAATCCTGAGACAGGAAATGATGTATTAGGTGGTCAGTGGCTGCCTGAGCTTAGATCTCCCGACTGTCCCATCCAGAACCCTTTCTGTTTTTATACCATCCTTCTTTCTGACCTAGGTAAATGGGTTAATTTTGCTCTTTCCCATGAAAAAACAATGGTACTCTCTAAAGCCAAACAACTAAGGCTGTCCTGTATCACCCCTTTCCTCATTCATACATTTTCCAGATTTTCTTAATCTCCACTATCCTAACCTATGTATATGATAGCAGCACAACTAACAACAGATAGCAATGACACCAGTGTTCTACCAGTGGTAGGACCCAGGTTTTGAACTTCCTTTTCAGTAGGGGTACTATGTGCTGGTCTATTCACACTCTTGCCCAGGTTTGTCATGAGCAAAAGTACGCATTTGTTGTCTTAGGGCAATGCTTCCCAGATGTCATGATCAGACTCTCCTGGAGGGCTTGCTAAATACAGATTGCTGAGCCCCATCCCCTGGGCTTCTGAGTCAATAAGTCTAGGGTTGGGCCTGAGAATTTCTTTTCTAACAAGTTCCCTGGTGATGCTCATGCTGTGGTTGGGGGACCACACACTGAAAACCACTTATGAAGAGGAGCAGTTATGAAGTCAGGGTGACTGGAGAGCTCAAGTAAGAAAGAGGAAAAAGAGCAGCAATAACTCGGCTTCTGTCTTTTCTCAGTAATGGGTGAAACTGATGGATTTCTTCAAGAAATGTGTTTGTAGACAAGATGTCGAAATGGAAACACCTTTGCACTCTTCTCTAAGTCCCAAGCAAACAGTTGGTAGTAAATATGACAGAGGGACTGGGTTTTTTCCCCGCACACTAAATATAACCATATGCAAGTTCTTTTTATCTTTCTTTAGCAAGCAGAATAATCATACATTTTTCTTTCCTTTTTTTCAAAATGAAAACTGGCAAAATTAAATACTTGTAAACAAAAACCTTGTTACGTATCTAGATCATTATGCACATGCTGGTTCTAGAAAATCTGGTCTAACCATCATTCTCTTTCCACATTTCCATTTGTCAGAAAATGCAAATTCTAATGAAGCACAAATAAATACTCCCCCCCACCACCAAGTTATCCAATACTATATTATGAAGGTAATAGTTTTTCAGCAATTCTATTATAGGATTTAAAATTATTTCAAGGCGTTAATAATGCAGAAACTGAACCCACCTAAATTGATTTCTGAAATGTCCTTCTGTTCATCAAAATGTGTATCATCTACTATTAAAAAGAGGGGGGAAAATCGTTACTAGTTTTGCTGAACAAAAGAGAGAAAGCTCAGAAGCACTCTCTATGCATATTAATTTATCCTTACCATTTCCTTCAGAAAGATTCTTAATCTGAAAAAAAATACAGAAAATGGATAACATATACTATAATTAATACGTCGAAATACCCAGAAGAGCAGAACTCTACTTACCGATACAGCTGCTATGTGAACAAAAAACAGGATGAATGAGAAAATGCAAGTGGACCTAGTCCAAGCCATTGTTGCAAGTGAACAGAGTTTAGCAAAGACAGCTTGTGGTAAATGCCTCTTGGACCTTGCCCTGGTTGTCATATTAGAAACTTTGACCCTTCCATATGTACTATAGAGCTAAAAAAAAAAAGTAGTCAATGAAAATGTCATTGACCCTTTTGAGGACAAATACTAAGTTTAACATAAAAGCTCAAGATTCAGAGACCAGGAAAATGTTTGAAAAAGTTAATAATGAGACAAGCATATAAAAATCAATAACATTCCTATATACCTGCAATAACTGCTCATGTAAGAGGTAAAGGATCAGTTTTGCAGTAGAAATAAAAATAATTTATAAAATAATTTTAAAGTATTAAATATAATAAAAAACGAATTAAATTTTTATGGAAATCTTATAAAGCAATTATCAGAGGACATAAAACATTTTGATCTAGCTCTCTATACACACATATTTTTATAAATAAATAAACTTACATATATATTTATATCAATAAACATTCATAGATGAGAGGGTCAATATAAAGATGGTCATTATTTTGATATCAGGCTATAAGTTCAATGTTATTCCAATAAAAATCTTAACAGGGTCTTTGTGGAATTTAATAAACTGACAAACTTTCTGAAATTCACACAAAAGAGTAAACCTCCAAAAATAGACAAGTAAAATGTGAAGAGGAAGAATAAGGAGAAAAGAACTGTCCTAACTGTATTTCAAGAATTTTTGTTAAATTATGGTAGAGAGTGTGATATTGCCAAAAAAGAAAAAAACAATGGATCTGTAGAATGGAATAGAGAGTATCAAAACAGATGCAAGTATATATGCAGATTTCATACATGAGATAAACCAAAAGTTAAAAGGGAAAATTTGGTCTTTTCAATAATAATGTTAGAAAAATAGCATTTCCCTATAAGGAAAAAATTAAATTCTCATAGCATTCACAAAAGCAAATTATGGGTAGATTAAGGACATATATATTGAAAAAAAATGCCTTTAACCTTGAGGTCAGAAAAGATTGTTTAAACAAACAAACAAACAAAACCCCATAAAAATCATAAATTTGACTATCAAAATTTAAACTTTTTTTATAACAAAAAACAGTGATATAGTTAAAGGACAAGCCACATATGAAAGAGGATATTGATACTGCACATAATTAAACATTGTTAAGGTATATAAAGGAATTCCTACAAATCAATACGAAAAAAGCAAGAGACATTAAATAAGCATATTGAAAAAGTTTCAACTTCATAAGTAATCAGAAAAATATCAATTAAAATAACAACCTCAGGCTCAGATTGCCATAAATGAAGATGGCTGACAATATGAAGTTTTAACAAGAACATGAGGAAGCAAGAAATTTTACACTCTGCTGATGGGAAGCTATTTAATGCTATCTAATAAATTGAAATGTACATAGACATTATATAAGCTAGAAATTCCCCTTCTAGATATATACCCTAAAGAAATTCACTCATATGTACACAAGTTACCATATATTTATTGTGGTATTTTTTGGTATAGCAAAGAACTGGAAAATGAATTTATACTAGAAGAAAAAAAATTATGGGGTATATTCAGTCATGTGCAGATGAGTGTTTAACGACCCACGCTCTGAAAGAAAAAAGAAAACAGCCTTTATTTGTAGCGTTTGCTGATTTCTGAGGTGTAAATACTCCTATCATGATCAATTTCAAGCCACCAACACTATGTCACTAAATGCAGTGTTGGGAAGAGATGTGCACAACGGTCTCTACCTGCCCCAGTACAGTACTGCATATGTTTACACATCCTCCTATTTTTGCATGCATGAGGCATAAGAATCTTTAGTATTAGAGTAACCTTCAATATATAGAGCCTGCACATCTCCACCTCAAACCTACCACTGGGGCAAGTGGGCCAGGCCTGCTGTCAGAGGAGCACTTCTGTTCAGAAAAGTCTTTCTGGAGGTAGGAGAGTAGGGCTTCCGGAGCTGTAAAACAGGAGGCCTGACAACTGGGAGGGTGGGGGCGGGGAGACGGTGGGGTGCAGGCACACGAAGTCTATGATTGACTTTCGTTTTCCCAGTCCCTGTTGGTAAGGTTGTAAAAGAAGGCGTAGAAAGTCATCTCCCAACCTCTCTAACCACTGAAAACCAGCAGTGTTTTTCAAAAGAATATGAATTTGCTCAACAGCTGCAATGACTTAAGTTAGTACATATAATCTTTATGATTAAAAAATAAGAGAGGAGGGACTTGACAAACATCAACATCATGCTAACTGGCTCTAAGTATCAGGGAGGAAAAGACAGGAGAGTCTTATTTTTTAAATGTATTGTTTAATTTTTTTCAATCTGAAACAATTATAACAAAAATCAATATTTTTTATTTCAGAGGATAAAAAGTAAGGGTTTAGGACTCTGTTATGTTGTTTTCTAAAGAAAAAGCCAATATTCTTATGCAGAGTTTAAGAACAGGCCTCTCCCCAACGTTCCACCTTGGCATATGAATTATTTTGAGCTGAAGGCAAGCAGGACCTTGAAGACTCAAGAGAAACTTTTACCTCTTCCTTGAAGAATTTGAATTAGGGGCCTTGCCCATAATAGGCGATCAGAGATAACCTTTTTTGAGCTATCTATATGACAGGGCAAACTATGAATTACTGAACCTCTGTTCTTCTTACTGTCCTGCAATAACCCTCTGAGGCCCCAAGGTGTTTTCTTCATCCTTAGGTCAGGATATATCTATATCTATATCTATCTATATCTATACCTATATCTATATCTATATCTATATCTATCTATCTATCTACACACACACACACACATGCACAGACACACACTTCATTTTTCCTTTCTGTCTTGGAACCTCTCATGCATGTAGGATCTCTGACTCATGTACATGAGAATCCCATGTATACATATGTAATTAAATCTGGTTATTTTTTCTTGTTAATCTGTCTCATGTCGATTTAATTATTAGACCAGCTGACAGATAGAACCTAGGAGGGTAAAGGCATGTTTCTTCCTCCCCCACACTTACTCTGGTCCTGTTCCCGACTAAATCTCAGGTATTAATTTTTCAAATAGGCAGTAGTAGAGCTGTTTAGTTCTCTCCACTTTCCTTTGCCTGCAGATGCGCTTTAATATTCCCCTTTCTCCTAAAACTTATCTGAACAATATACTATAATGATGGTTTTGGAGTCAGATGGCAAGTATTTAAATCCCGCCTCCATCATTCACTAGCTGTGGCATTTTGAGCATTAGCTTTTCATGTATAAAATGAGTAGTTGTGCCTACTTCGTCGGGCTAATGTAAGGATTCAATGAAATAACCTACATAAACCACAAGTACCAGAAACATAGGAAGTGTTCAATAAACTACAGGTCTTTCTATCTACACACACTACCACCTGGCAAAAGACAGACATTAAGGATGCAGAGCTCACTCAGCACTTTCCTTGTTTAGCGGACCCCTGCACCTGGGAGCATAGGTCTTAAAAAGACATGACTTGCCTCTGGTGATTGTTTTTCATGATCACGATAGCGGGTGTTAATTAGTTACCAGCTATATCTGCAATTCTAGGCACTCCATGTCACAGGATATCAAGTGAATGTGACTGGAGCCTTAAATCCTAGGTTTGAAAGGTTTATGGCTTTGGAGATAAAAGGTTGATTATGCCCTCTGCTAGGCAAGGTCCACGTTCATTTTCTGTATCTACCCCAGTGTCACTATGTTTCACCATGTGGGGAAAAATCAGACAAGAGGCTTACTTCATTTTTGCCAACCTTCATAGAATATTTGAATTTGAAGCTGTCTCAGCTAAGAGCCGTCAGATCACCTCTTGATTTTAGGAAAAGTCTCTAACCTCTGCTAATTGCAAGTGTCATCACTGCTCAAGAAGCCCATTCGAGCCATGGCATCTGGAAACAAACAAATGGGGATTGTTGAGTAAATGAGAGACACAACTGACGTGGGCTTTTCTCCAAAAGGAAAGGCATTCTAAAGAAGAAGAGATCTATTTGTTTTCTACTATCAAATGACAAAACTAAAACAACTGAGAAATGAGTGTGATATTTTTTATTCAAGAGAAAACAATCCATGGGTTGGGGAGTACCATGCCTCACAGTGGTGGAGAATGCTTCCCAAGGGACTTTGGGTAAGAGTGAGTTTTATAGAAAGTTAGAAGCAGCAATAGAACAGGGCATGACTGGCTTGGATTGCATATTTAATCTTATTTAGAAAGATTAAGGAACAAGGAAATAAGTACTGTACAGATCCTAGAGTTGGCTTGGCATTTGGGTGTTTACATACTGGATATATTTACTTTCTGGTCAAGCAGAACATTTGCGGGATCATAAAAGTTCAATTTGCTGATGCAGCACCCTGTACAAAAGTGGCTCTATCTTAGGCCTAGAAATTTATTTCAATACCACTGTCCCTGAAGTCATGGTGCAAGGAAAAGGCTTAAATTGCAAAAGGGACTACTAATTGTTAGATATAGAGACCTTCCTGGTCATATGAGGATTCTTGGATCCTAAAGTGTTTTAAGGAGGGAGACAGCATTAGTCAAAGAGAATAATGCCAAAGCTACAGTTTGGGGGTGAGGCAAGCATGGACAGATGAAATTCTTCAGAAAGAAGTGGTGTTGGACAAAGAGTGGATGTTGCTTGGTCTGGGAATTTTTCTTTGTCCTGGGAGAAGTCATTCAGTTTTAAAATCATTTAATGGCATCAAGATGATAAGTCACACATGTAACTTGATCCAGAGAACAAGAGACTCAACCCTCTTAGAAAACAAATGGAAATTACAATCCCATTGCCTTTTGAAAAACCACTAAATTGTTTTTGGTACAGCTGATTCTTTTATGCAAGTGCCAGCAGCTAGTTCTGGGCCAGTTAATTGCATTTTGTGACACTTCGATAGAACTCTGAGCACAAGGGGAAGGTAATAGGACAGGTCATATGGGGGGGACTATTGGAAAGACTAAGAGTAATTGGTCAAATAGATGAGCTACGAATTGACCCTGAATTAGGAGCAGGTCTGTTTACAGTCACATGATAAATCAAAATTTTAAACGTAAGTTTATTTTCTAACTACCAATGGTGGAAATGGGAAGAATACAGTGGCAGCCACTTTTCAATGCAGTGCCACATACCGTACACTAATGAGTTTTGCATAAACATGCAAGCAAGAATGTCACTCACATGTGAATAGAAGGGCTAAGTGATGCTACATAATAGGGAGGGAAGAGAACTAGCCACACCTTGGTTTTTCAGCTGAATTTCTGGGATGAGCAGTTTCATAATTCCCTACAAATTTCCTCCCTTGAATTATATTTCTTCTTATTGAAATAATAACAATTTTTATGATAACCAGATGATTTATTAGGCACTTATTATCTTGCAGGCACTGTATGAAATGCTTTACATAAGCTATTTCATTTAATTCTCATAAGGAAAAAATCATGGCTCTCATTTTATAAAAGACTAAGCTCAGAGATTTTATATATAGTACCCAGAACCTGAAAAATATCAAAGTAGAGAATCTAGCTTAATCATGTGGTCGTCTTTCCGGGGCAGTCTTTATTCTCCGTTTTTAGCTGAAACAACATAGTGTATTGATGATTCATTTGCTCATCTAGGAATTCATCCATAAAATTTTTATTAAGTGCATCTTCTGTGCCAGACATTTTGTTAAGCACTAGGGAACAGCCATAAATCAGACAGATGCTGCCCTTGCCCTCGTAGAGTTTAGACAGAGGTAAACATCATGGAGAGGCAAGTACACATCAGCATTTCAGTAGATCCTGAAGTAAAGATGAATCAACAGGTAAATAGATGAATAAATTGTGACATATTCATAGATCACAATAGACTCCTGCTGGAATAAAATAAAATACACAATAGAAGACTGTTACCATGGAATTCTACTGAGCAATAAAAAATTTGAATTGCTGATGCACACAGCAACATGAACAAATCTCAAAAGCATTACACTAAGTGAAAAAAGCCAGATACAAGACCACATGCTATATGATTTTACTCATATAAAATACTAGAAAAGGCAAAACTATGGTAATAGACTCCATATCAGCAGTTGCCAGGGCCAAGCGTTAAGGTGGAAATAGGTTGACTACGAAGAATAAAAGGAAACTTGGGCGTAATGGAAATATTTTATATCTTGATTGTATTGGTGTTTATGCAACTCTGTAAATTTGTCAAAACTCAAGAAATTGTACACTTAAAATTGATTAATTTTTATTAATTAAGTTGCACCTCAATAAAGCTGACTCTAAAAAATTAGGATCCCTGAGGTCTATATCTCATCTATTCCACTGACCTACCAGATGACATTAGTCAAAAACTGAATGTATGTTTTATTTTCTTTTTTTCTAGTATAGAGTTAATGAGAACTCTTCTCTCAATTTTATTTCTAGGTCAAGAGAATTTCAAATGTACAAGAGAAACGCTTTACTATGTATTAAATGCTTTGTAAACATGTAACTTCTTGTTCTCTCACTGAAGACCATTTTATCTCAGTTCTTAGAGGTCTAGAGTGAATTTAATTTGATAAGTTTTATAACATTTTGGGTTTTGTTCTGTAGGAAGGACAGCCTCGGAGGCTGGGTCAGAATGGTTTAGGGAAGACATCACCATTTGCTCCTGAATTTGGACCATCAAGTGGCTGAGCAGTTGGAAACATCTTCTGAAGCTCTTTTGCCAAAGACCTCACATCCCTACATAATTAACAAGTTCATGTTCCCTGTTGGACTGGTTGAGAGACAAATGCTGAGTGTGGATCCTTGGAGCCTGGTGACAGCACAAAAGAGGCAATTGATGGTTGGCTGTGAGTTTAGAAAAGCTACTTGATTCTCATCCAGGGATTTATCTCTTCAGTGCTGGCTATTTTCCTGAAGAAGCAGAAATGTTCTCTTTTCAATTCTGAAAGCTACCACTTTTTAGTTTATTTTATTTATAGTTTAATGTTACCAATTTTGAGACTAGTCACACTAAGAAGAAACATGAGTAGCACAGATAATCTATCTAGACATATTAACCATCCAGCCAGTATTTGATCCACTCACCATTACACACTGAAGCTCATGCTGAGTGCTGAAAGAGAAACCAAGAATAGAGCACATCACTTGTCCTCAAGGCCTTAAAATTTAACTTTTCCTGACAGTTTGGCCTTTTAATTTACTGGGCCAAAAAAAAAAAATGTTTATAACGTTAAAGCATGTTCATTATGAAATAATTTTAGAATTTAAAAACATATAAAAAAGAAAAGAAAAATCATCACGAATCTCAATCTTGACACATAGTCTGTTTTCTTTCATTTTTATAATATATGCATATAGTGACATAAATTTTTATCCACTAAAATTCTGACCACTAGAGCTTTCAAGGAGTCATTGAGTTGAAATGTCATCTATTTTTTCTAAATTATTCTTCTCAGGAATGCTCATCAGTGCTGAATCCTCCAGCAACAGGTTTTCACCAACACAAAGACCCAGCAAAAACACTGTGGGTCCTCATCCTTTTCAAAAATAATGTTTATTAAGTTTTTCTGTATTTCCAATCAATAGTTATTCAATGCAAAAAAAATGAAAAACATAGTAGGAAAATGCTAACTTTAATCCCACTAGCATCATGGTGTATGTCTTAGATTTTTTCATGTTTTTTTTTTTTTCATAAAAAAAATGTTAGTTACATCAAGTTTACAGCCTGGCTTCAAATGTTTTCCATGTTGATAGATATTCCTCAATAACATGCTTTTTTGGTGACTACATAAAATTCCATTCAATGAATATACTGAATTAGCTAACCAAGCCTATATCTTGGACGTAGAGGTTATTTTCAGTTGATTTTGCTTAGTATAAGCAATGCTATAGTAAATATCTTGCATTTGCAATAATATATACCTCATTGCCTTAGAACAAATTCCAATAAGTAGAATTGCTGAGTCAAAATATACTGTTGTTTTATTTTTTCTTAAGAAATGCAGGTACAAAAGATCTTCAATTCTCTCACCCTTGAAAACACACCTCAGAAATGTGAAGGCAGTTTGATCTCCTTTAGTCTTAGTGTCCAAAGACACTAAGAATGCAATAATTAACTCTTTAAGAGGAAACAAAACCTTCATTGTGCCCTTGAATCTTGCTTTTGAGTCTCATCAACACTTGCAAGCCAGGTACTTGCTCTAATCCTCTCGCTATCAATTAAATATCCACAAGGATACACACAAACACACACACACACACACACACACACACACACACACACGATTTAAGACTATGTATCCCAATCCTAAGAAACATGTAGACAACACAGCTATTAATTTTTTGGGCCATCATTTATTTATTGAAGCCTGTTCTTGTTCTCATATTCCCCATTTCAGTTACCATCCACCCAATTGCCCCAAACCAGAAACTTAGAAACCATTCTTGCCTCTCCCTTCTCACAGTAATTAATCTCAATAAGTTCTGTGTGCATTCACCCCCATGACCACTTCTCAGAATCATGTGCTTCCCAGTAGCCCCCATCCCATCATAGGTCAGCATCGTCACTCCCTTCTACGACTGCATCAGCTTCTTAACTATCTTCTCCATCAATTCACTCTGTGTAGGATGAGAAACTTCAAGAATGTTTAAGGAATGCAGTACAGTATGGAGTTACTAAAAGATCCTATATTTGCCATTCTACATGTATATATTTCTCTTGACACATATCTCTATGTGGTCTTTTAGGGACACTCAGCATGTTAATACTATTTTCATTAAAAGCCTTAAATTCTTAGCAGTGCCTCAGATTTATGATGTTTTATGGTTTGAGGACAAGTCATTTAAGTCATGGAGCTTTGGTTTTGTTATCTGTAAAATTATGTCTCACCTTGATGATGTAACACCTCACATTCTAAGGTTCTATGATGTGTTAATGAATAAACTTACTCTCTGCTTCTAAGATTTTATTTACTTTTATAATTCAAAGCTAGGGATTCAGTGTGTACAGGGTGAGGGCTACTGTGTTTAGACGTTAGTACTCCCTGACTGAGATCTGTCTGTCTTTGATATTATATGGCCCACAAGAGGGCGCCCACTTTCTAACAAATTGAACATTTTAGCTTTGGTGTCACAGAAATCATTCTCTTACATTTCAGGGCAATTCCATCCAGGATAGGATTACAAGCCCTTTAAAATGCGCCTGTAACTTATTTAGATATTTCAAAAGACAATTGTTAAGGCATATTGATTTCAAATTTTTTAAAAAGAGCGTCTCCACAAATGATGAATTGATATTGGTGTGATGAGATATATGAATTTGTATGGAGCTAAACTTGAGATTGTATTCAACACTACAGAGAATCCTCAATTCCTTAATTTATCAAGTTCCTACTTAATGGTCATACTTCCCAATTACTTCTGCTTGATTGACATCAGGAGGCTTTATGGAGATTAACTTAAAGTCTATGAAAATGATCTGGAACACTATCTAAATGTAGTTTATTGTTATTAGACAGAAATTCATTGCTGGAAAATCAAAACTCAGGATATATGTTAATTATAATTATATTCTTGTAAGAAAAAAAGGTAAAATGAAATCATAAAATGATCCTTTTTTTCTCCTTTGAAATCTATTTACTTGAAATTTCCATCAAATAGTGAAAAGATACCCACCTAAACAGTAAGCCTGAACTCAATGGCATTGTACATTTTATGCTATATGGTGACTTTATCAAAATAAGGTCACTGAGTTAAACATTTTCATTATAAAAATCAATCTGGGCACAATTCTTCACAAAAACAATGAAATACTTTGGAAAGCAATAAGTCATATTGAGGGAAGATTTTTCTAACCACTGAAAGCTGGTTCAAGGATGCCCATTTATGGGCTTGGGTAAATTATAATGGGTTTGGTGATAGAGATGGTGGTGATAAAGGGGGTGAGACAAAGTTGATAAGAGAAGAGAAGAAAAAAGGGTTTGGAGATTTAGTGGTGTCCGTGAAGAAGAACGAACAAGTTTATAGTCAAAGGGGCTCTGTAGGCAGACAAACATTAGGTTAGCACTTGAGACACTAGAGAGCAGCTGTCAAGCAAACTGAACAACAAAACTCAAAAAGTCTCATGAAAGGCAAAGAAGCCACCCAGAAGACTAGTCATGGCACCACGAGAAGAGGTGAGAGATGATGTCCATGAGAAGAAGTTCTTATACGAGGTTGTGGAATTAGTAGAAAAAGTCTGGGCTTTTTCAATATGGATTAGAGTGACCTTGAGAATAGAATTAACTTCTCATGAGTCTCAGTTTCTTCAACCGTGAAATAAGGATAATAATGCCTATCTCTGTATATTATGTAAGGATTTAATAAATTAATGCATATAAAGCTGTTTATGGTGAATACTACCAAAACATAATCATATCATAATTCTCTTCTTCATCACCTTTATTGTCATCATTATCATCACGTTACTTTCTTTCTAAGACTTAAAGATGAAAGTCCTTAGGTAGACATGCATAGCCAATGGCTTTCATGGCTTCCCATGCATGAAAATTAAATATAAAACAAAACTCTGATAAAGTGTAACATACACATACCCTATGACCAAGTACTTTCACTCCTAACTATTAACCAAAGAGAAATAAAAATATGTGTAAATAAAAAGTCAGGCACTCAATGTTCATTGAAGTTTTTTTTATTGTAATAAGAACATTTAACATTAGATCTACACTTTTAACAATTTTAAGTGTATTATACAGTATTGTTAACTATGGGTGTGATGTACAACAGATCTCTAGAATTTATTCATCTGGTGTAATTGAAACTTTATTCCCATTGAATAGCAACTCCCCATTTCCCTCTGCCCCAATCCCCTGGCAACCTCCATTCTGTTCGTTGCTTCAATGAGTTTGGCTATTTCAGATATCTTAAATGAGAGAATCATGCAATATTTGTCTTTCTGTGATTGGCTTATTTCACCTAACCTAATATCCTCGAAATTCATTTATGTTGCTTTATATGGCGCGATTTCCTTCCTTTTTAAGTATTCCATTGTCAGCATATACCATATTTTCTTCATCCACTTATCTGTTCATGGACATTTACATTGTTTCCACATCTTGGCTGTTGTAAATAATGCTTCATTGCAGCTTTAATCATAATGGCCTCAAATTGGAAGCAACCGAAATGTTCTTCAAGTGGTGAATTAATAAACAAATTGTGCTAAATTCATCCAGGGAACAAACGACCAACACAGTCAATAACATAGTTGAATCTCAAACACATTATGTTGCATGAAAGACGCCAGAGAATAAAGAATGCACACTAATTATTTCTTTATATAAAGTTCAAGAAGAGGCCCAACTAAATGACGGTGACAGATATCAGAACAGAGGTTAGGGAGAAGAGGGATAGTAGAGATTGCCTGGAAAGGGGCGTGGGGGAACTTTCATGGACTATGGGAATGTTCTAATCCTATATAGGGTATAGACTTCATTGGTATACATTTGACTTTTTTCTTAACCTTTGTGCATTTGACTTATGTAAATTATGCCCCAATAACATTTTAGTTCTTAGGAAAAATAAGACAAAATTAACATATCTATGATATTTACCTAGCCAAAATTTCTCACAAAGTAAAGCTGAGCTAGTGAAGGCAGCATATACAGAGACAGCTTCCCTGGCAAACAGGCAGATGCATATAGTGATGAACAAAGCAAGAGCAACTTTCCAGAAGAATAGGTACAACCATAGCCATTCAGAAAAATAATCAGCTGACAGAGGCCACCCCAGCAAAAAAGATTTCCTCTGTGAAAGCTGAATTGTCATCAAGTATAATCAAGATCTGTGAAAAGGGTTGATGGGGCACATCCTGAGCAATTGTCTGTTTTCTATTGACTTGTCTATTCACCCTACAATTGGGTCTTCTGTTCTTCCATAGTATGTCCATAATCTGGGTGCTTCTCACTGCCTTCCCTACAGCCATTGCAGCCCAAACCACCATCACCTCTACCCTGGTGAAGGCAATAATCTCAGTTACTCATGTCCCCACTTCTACTTTTGCCCTTCTACAGCCTATTCTCAACACAGTAGCCAGAGAAATGTGGTTAAAAGCCTCTGGTAGTTTTTCATGACCCTTAAAAATGAAATGTCCAGTTCTTGCCTTGGTCCACAAGGTCTGCATGAGCTTGCTGCTGTCTACTTCTCCAACCTCAGCTCCTTCTCTGAGGCAGTCTCCCACCACACACGCCTGCATCCTATTCTCTTCACAGTGGCTTCTTACTGTAGCACGAATATTCTGAACTTTTCCCAGGTACAGGGTTTTGAACTTACTTTTCCCTTTGTTTGACACGATCTTCCTCTATAGCTTCTTGCTTTTACTTTATTTGTCACTGTTTAAATGCCCTCTCCTTGGAGATATCTCCCTTTGACCCCCTTTTATAAAATGGCACCCCAGTTATTACCTTTCCTATTAATCCTGGGATGATTAATTTTATGTGTGTACTTGACTAAGCCATGGGGTGCCCATACATTTGGTCAAACATTATTCTGTCTAATGGTCAGGAAGGATCTCTTCGGTATGATAAAAGTGTGCTAAAATTGGATCATGGTGATAGTTGTACAACTGTAAGTTTACTAAAAATTATTGAATTATATACTTAATAAGAGTTGTACCTCAATAATTTTGTTTTTTTAAAAAAACCTCATCTGATATCTGTTGGCTCCTTGCCAGTTAGTTCTAAAGATTTCTCAAAATCTTATGTAGTTTAACATTTTTATAAAATCAATAATATTCAGACCTCAAAGGACACTCACTGCTAACATTTCTATTCTCAACTCTCCTGAACCTGGTATTTTGAGACTATCTCAGTATATGAATTAAGTAATAATTAATTCTTTCTTCCTATAAAAAGGTATTTAGGTATAATTTACATATGATGAAATTTATACTCTATAATGTATCATACAATCATTCAATCACCACAACTATCAAGGTATAGAAAAATTATATTACCCTAAAAAATTAACTGTGCCTCTTTGTAGACAATCCTTCCCCAATGAAATCAGATAGTGTTAGTCCTCCAACATAGTTATTTTTCTAAGTTTTTTGGACTATTATATATATACTTCCTTTGTTTTTCTTCATAAATTTTAGAAACAGTTGGTCTAGTGCTATAAAAAAATTCCTGATGGGATTTTGACTGGAATTTCACTGAATTTGCAGAACCGTTTGAGAAGAAATGACATTTTAACAATATTAAGTCTTTCAATCAATGAGCATTTATATCTCTTAGTTTGTTTAGATATTTGATTTTTTTCATTAGTTTAATAGTTTTTGGCATACATATATTGCTCATATTTTGTTAGATTTATTTCATGTGGTTTTGGTTCTAATATAAATGGTACTTTTTTATATTTTTCAGTTACCGAAAGTTCATTGATAGTAGACAGAAATAAGACTGATTTTTTTTTAAATTGGCTTTTCATCCTTTAATATACTCACTTGCTAGCTATAATGACTTTTTTTGCAGATTATATGAAATTTTGTAAATAGACAATCATGTCATCTGAATAGAGATAGTTTTATTTTTTCATTTTTAATCTACATTCTTTTTTTTCTCATCTTGTCTTATTTCATGTCAGAACTTCCAGTATAATGTGGAATAAGAAGAATAAGACATCCTTGTCTTGTTCCCAATCTAAGGAAGGAAATATACAGACTTCCATCATTAATTATGATGTTAACTATAGTTCTTTTAATAGATGGCCTTTATCAAGTTGGTTTTCCTAGTTTTCTAAGTGTTTTCATCTTGTTTTATTGAATTTTGTCAAATGCTTTTTCTGCATCTATTGAGATAATCATATGGTTTTCCTTCTCTAGTCTGTTGATGATGGTGAATTACTTTAAATGATTTTTGAATGTTGAAGTAGCCTGAAATTTTTGGGAGAAAAAACTACTTAATTATGATATATTTATCTTTGTATATATTTTGTATGTTGCTGGATTCCATTTGATAATGTTTTGTGAAGGAATTCTGAATCTGTGTTTATGAGGCATATTAGCCAGTAGTTTTCTTGAAATGTTTTTGTCTAGTTCTGTTATCTGAGTCATATTGAAAATGAGATGTTGGAAAATGTTTCCTCATCTTTTATTTTCTGGAGGAGTTTATATAGAATTGGTATTGTTTCTTCCTTAAATCATTGGTGGAATTTGCCAGTAAAGCCACCTTGGCCTAAAGTTTCCTTTTTTGGATGGCTTTATTTGTTTGTTTATTTATTAGGTGGGTCAACCCTTGGTTGACCTCACAGATTGCCTACAGCACCTGGACTTCCTAGTTGTCTCCCATCCAAGTATTAACCAGGCCTGACCCTGCTTAGCTTCTGAGATCAGACAGGATCGTATTTGTTCAAGGTGGCATGGCCATAGACTTTCTTGGGTAATTTTAACTACGAATTCAATTTTTAAAAATAAAGATAGAGTTATTTAGCTATTTCTATTTTGAGAAAGCTTTGATAAATTGTGTCTTTGAAGAATTTTTTCCATTTCCTAAATGTTAGCATAGAGATGTTCATAGTACGTACTCTCTTGTTAACCTTAATTTCTGTAGGGTTATCTCATTTTTATTCATGAAAAACCATCAAATTTGCAGTTTAATAGTTATTCTAACATAAAAGAACTAGGGTTATCTAACTGAATTGACATACTTCCAGACCAAAGCAAAACTTGATGTTTGAACTGTCCAGGTCAGTTTTATTTGTAAGAACAATTGATTTCTGTTAGTTATTTTGAAATAAAACTCTTTCAATGTCCTCAGTGGTATGTTTGCAATCCAACGATCTAATCGGCTCCATAGCCTTTTTCCAGATTCTTTGAGATTTTCTAATAAACAATCATGTCAACTATAAAGCAATCTTTATAAAAGAGAAAACCAAGATCAGAAATGTTAAGCAGTTTGCCAAGGAACAGTTTGGATGATGGATGATGGTTAAAACTCAAGAACTTAGCTAAATCAAAAAAGAAAAGCAGCTAAGACAACTATATAAAAGAATGGGCTGAATGATTCAAGTATAGCAGGTACAGTTTGCAACCTTGCATTAGTAATTTATTGTTTGATTTTGACAAATATCACCTCGAAACTTTCATTTATTTCTCTCTAAAAATATTTAACTTAGTGGGTCAGTATGAAGTTTTGAAGAGATTAATACAAAACGTCTGATGCGTGGTCAATGCCCAGGAAATAGAAGCTTCCATTATTTTCCATGGCAACCAGCTCAGTAATGTGGGTTCAAATTACACTGTGTCCATTTCTAAAGACAGAAAGGGCAAGTTCCTCTAAGTTGCAGAAAAAACCTTTCTTAAATATTCCAGTGCAGGTCCTGTGAAGTTATTTTCAGTGTGTTTTGTGGGATGAGGAGTGGGGCGTGGATCTTTCTTCATCCTCATATAGAAAATACTAGTGACTTCAATTTAGTCAAGAAATATGTATAGAGTATTACATGTTACTAGCATCGTGTTTAGGCCTGTAGGGGAAACCAAAGAAGTATAGGCAGAGCTTTGCATGTTAGAGAGTTTAAAGTCAGATGAAGCTTAAAGTGGTATCCATGAATTAATTAAGAGAAAAAGAAAACTTTATTTTAATAAATTCAATTAGAACTGAAAGCTGGGCTAGACAGTGTGGGTCTTAAATCTGAGATGGCTTTATGGTAGAGGGGAATACTGAAAGAGGAATAAGTTTTAGAGAGGCAGGAGGAAAGATGGAGGGTATCTAGCAGAGGCAACAGGAACCAGGGCCCTGTTCAGAGAGGCAGGATATCACAGCAGTTATGAGGCCAGGCTGTAAAGCTACGTTGCTTAAATCCAATTCAAGCTCTGGCCCCTGTGAGATGTATGATGTGGACAGATTATATCATTAATCTCAACTCCTGTGTCCTCACTTGTAATAGCAGCTACCGCAAAGAATTGTTGAGCAGACAGAAACATGTCTGAAACATTGCCTGGCACAGAGTAGATATTACCAGATAGTGAGCAGCCCAGCTTGGCAGACACCAGAGATGTTCAAGGAGGAGCAATCAGAAGTGAAATTAGATTAGGGGTCAGATATATAAATATTCTATTATGTTTCATAATTTTGATTTATCAACTTGATTTTCAAAAATACTCTCTGAAAACTGCAACTCTATGTAAATGTTATTCTTGATCAAAGTAACTTTAAGAGTCTCCTTCCTGAGAGGCTTTTAATCCACAGTTTAATCACTTTACCTTCTGGATTTGCCATCTCTTTACTTAACTACAAAAATGCTGGGGGGAAACTCAGGAGTGGAGATAGTATTATCTCCCAAGCCATAATAAAAGAAGATGAACTGAATGATCATTTTAACTATGACATGATAGTTCAGTATGAAATATGGAATTTAGTTGATTCTTTGTTGTTGTTGCTGTTTCGTGTTTTTATTTGACTTCACCCATGAAGTTTCTCATCCCAGGACTTTTAAGAGAACACTGCCTGCCAGTGAATGGAAACAGAAAGCAAGGTGTTGGCCTTACTTTATAAGATCAAGGATGGAAATCCAAACACCAATAAAAAACTTTAACAATGTTTTTGGCCAAAATAAAGCTACTTGTGACTCTCTCTCAATAATGTCAAATAATTCATGCTGTGACAAAATAAATCCCACTACTTTCTTTGATAACGTAGATACCAAACAATAAGATTATTGATTGCCTTTTACATGTTTCTAACTAGTTGCTTTAATTCCATGGAGATATAGTCTGAATGATCTCTTCTATGGTACAATTTTTAAAATTTGTTCAGTAAATATTAATTTTTAAAAATAAGGTATAAAAATTTTCCATGGCTAAGAAAAGATTTCCTTGTAATTCAAACAGTCATTGGCCAAAATAAAAACCTAATGCTATACTAACAGGCATTGAAATATGCAATGTTATTTATCCTTTTGATCTATTGGAAGTATGACTGAACTAAGAGTCAAAAACTTTGAGTTCGAATCCTGATTTTGCCCTTCAAAATGCATGAAGTTCAATAATGCATTAAAAGAACATTTGTTAAAGCCCTTCTGATATGCTAGGTAAATATGCTCAAAGAAATGAAATAAGTAATCAGGGAATGTCTTCATTCTGTGATCAGTACTGTATTAGGGTTCTCCAGGGAAACAGAACCAGTAGGACATGGAGATTTATGAGATTCGAATAATCAACACATGCAATTACAGATGCCACAATCTGCAGACTGGAAACCCAGGAAGCTGGCAGTGTGATTCTAATCCAAGCCCTGTTGTAGCTGCCAGCCCCCGATAGACACATGGACCACCAGAAATCAGTGAGTTATAGGAAACACACTCTTTATTCAGCCAGCTGGGTCTGCCAGGGGTATGCAGACCCCAAATTAAGCAGCCCTGGAATGTAGAGGTACAAAGTTTTTAAGCCCAAAATCCCTTTCTTCATTCTGTTTGAACACACAAGTCTATTTTTCTTCTTTTTACTAACTGTCAGCCCACAGGTTGGTTGTGCAAGTGTGGGGTACAGAAGCAGAAAGCTTATTGCTAGAGAGTTATGTTCCCATGGGCGATAGCCAAACAGTAATTTTCCAGCCAGCACAATTCAAAAGCCTGACAACCAGGGTTGCTGATGCTTCTCAGTCCAGAGACAGGAGAAAACAGATGTCATCAAGATAAAAGATAATTCAAGATAATTCATTGTTGTCCTCCTCCTTTTGTCCTATCAAGGGCCTTAGCGAACAGGATGATGGCCAACCACATTGGGGAGGACTGTCTGCTTTACTGAGTCCGGTGATTCAAGTGCTAATCTCATCCAGAAACACTCTCAAAACACACCCAGAAATAAAGTACACCTGATATCTAATCCCCTAATCCAGTCAATTTGACACAAAATTAACTCTCTCAAATATTGTCATTTAAAAGACGTCTGTATTAGTTTGCTGGGGCTTCCATAGCAAAGTCCCAGAAACTGGGTAGCTTTAACAACAGAAACCTGTTATTTCACAGTTCTGGAAGATAGAAGTCTGAAATCAAGGTATCATCAGAAAGAGTGCCTTCTGAGGGCTGTGAGATGTTAGAGAGGAAACCTCAGGCCCAAAGTTGAGTCACTTGTGCTAAAGCCCATGATATCAAACCTAGATTTAATATATGATCTACTTGCTGTTTCAACCTGCCCCAGAAATATAATCTTAATCAACCAGTCTGGGATTTTCTGGTCAATACCCATGAGATCATCTGTCACATGGGCCCTCTCTATCCCCCATAGGAAGAAGAGGCATTCTGCATGATAAAAGCTCTTGCCATCCTCCCAAAAGATGTCCCCGCCTAAAAATAATGCTTTCTTTTTCTTTTCTTTTCTTTTCTTTTCTTTTCTTTTCTTTTCTTTTCTTTTCTTTTCTTTTCTCTTTTCTTTTCTTTTCTTTTCTTTTTTTTTTCCTTTCCTTTCCTTTCCTTTCCTTTCCTTTCCTTTCTTCTTCTTTCCTTTTCTTTCTTCTTTTCTCTTTTCTTTTCTTTTCTTTCCTTTGCTCTTTTCTTTCTCTTCTCTTTCGTACTAGCTCCCTTGCCCCACCCTTCTTCATATAAAAACCTTTCATTCCAGTTGTTAGACGGGACACTGACAGATTCATGAATCTTTTAATGAAGCCAATTAGAGCTTCAAATTTACTCAGTTGAATTTTGTTGTTTAACAGAGGAAAAGATCTGTCTAGGCCTCTCTCCTTAGCTTGCAGATGACAGTCTTCTCCCAATGTCTCTTCATATTGTCTTTCTCAATGTGTGCCTCTTTTTATTGTGCTGGCTGGAAAATTACTGTTTTGCTATCGCCCATGGAAACATAATGCTCTAACAATAAACTTTCTGCTTCTGTACCCACCGCTTGTACAACCAACCTGTGGGTTGACAGTTAGTAAAAGAAAAAAAAAAATAGACTTATGTGTTCAAATAAGATGAAGAATGGGGTTTAGGGCTTAAAAATTCTGTACCTCTAAATTTTGAGGCTGCTGAATTTGGGGTCTGCATACCCCTAGCAGACCCAGCTGGCTGAATAAAGAGTGTGTTTCCTATAACTCACTGATTTCTGGTGGTCCATGTGTCTATCGGGGGCTGGTGGCTACAACATTATAAGGATATTGATCATATTGGATTAGAGGCCTACTCAACTCTAGCAAAACCTCATCTAAACTAATTATATCTGCAATAACCCTATTTCCAAATAATATCACCTTCTGAGGTGATAGGGAATAGCAGTTCAACATATAATTTTGAGGGGATACAATGCAACCCGTAACAACTTCCATTTCTCATCCGTAAAGCCAAGATAACAGCATTTTCCAATATTTTAAAACTTGTTTTATCATTTTTTCAGTAAACATTATGCTTCTAGGTAACAAGCATCCAAAGCAGAATAAAGCACCTTCTGGAACACACAGTCTACTCAGGTCTTATTCATCTTTTGAGTCTCAGAACCAAGAAGAGTGTTAGGCACAAAACATAAGCTATATAAATATTTGATGAATGGTAAAAGGAACGGGAGAAAAGAAGGGAGTGTGGGAGGGAGGGAGGAAAGATTCTGCTTGTTACAGATCTTCCCTGGTAACAAAAAAGCTATTGCTTGTCATTTCCTTAATTAGTCCAAGGCTTTGTATATAGTCCAAAATCATTGATTCCAACAAATAGAAACATCTTAATTTAAATATTCAGATCAGATGCCTGGTGTGACTTCATCAGGGTGTGGACAAAAAAGGGGCCAAATACTAAACCTGACAAGTTCAAGGGATGCTAGCATCATGGGCCTTACAAACTCAGAGGCCAAAAGTAACCATGTAAAATGGTCTGAATATAAAAATTCTTAGCTAAAAAAACAAAAAAAACAAAAAAAACAAAACATCATGGTGGGTAGTCATGTCCTAGGCCTGAAGTTTCCTTGACAAAGGTCAGTCTTTATTTCAAGCAAACCTGTCTATTTTTATATCTAAGATAACATACCTTTGCAATGTCACAGTAATCTTTTCCAGACCCCTCAGGCACAACTGCCAGCACCAGAGCAGAGACCACAAAACTCCTCATTGTTATCTCATTGCCCGAGGACCATCTCTATGTGCTATACCCACCAATGTAAAAGAAATATGTGTTTATCGATTTTTCCTTCTTACCCAATCCCAGAGATTTTCCTGCCTTGCTTTCTCCCATCCCCCTTGATCTACCACTAATGGATTTCATACAAACCTTCTGATTTCTCCTCCTTTTAGTCTGCTGTATAAAATAAGCTGTAAAATTGCCCTTATCTGGAGCATTTTCTCAATCCATTGAGATTTTGCTTCCTGGAAATTGTCATCAGTTTGGCTCAAATAAACTTATAAGAATTCTCTTCATGTTAGGATGTTTCTTACGTCAAAAAAGGACAACATCTTGCTTTATCTTGGTTTGTTAGTCAGCCTAGGGCTATGGGTCTCAGACTCTGTATGAAGATTCTGATATCATAACTTTGTGACCAAATCTCCAGACTCTTCTTCAGTTTGGTCTCTGACCCTGGTCAAGTGAGTAGGTCATTTTGCAGTCTTAAATGCTGTCTGCCTGATGAACTGCATTGTTTCTTTTACCATAAAACTTGTTTTACTAGTTTATTTTGCAGATTTCAAGGGAAACTGAGGTGTTTGCCCAGGCCTTGCCACCTCTCCCCACTTCTGCTGACCATAACTTACTACTTTGACTGTTGACCATATCCCGTGACTCTACCTGCTGACATGAGTCAATTGAAACAGCCCATTGTTCTTATCTCACAACTCCGTTTGCTGACCACTGAGTCAGTTTACTCTTGAACATCCAGTTGCCCCTATCAATCAGAAAATGAATGACGTAGTTCGCAGTCTTATTTTCCTAGAAATTCATCCCTTTGACTCATACTTTAAAAACCCTGGCCTTATTTTTCCCACCACAGAGCACATGGCTTCACTTTATACTGAAGACTATGTTCTCTGATTTGCAAATTATATCAGAATAAAACTTGTTTAATTCCTCGGAAGAGTTCATTGTAAATTTTGTTTACAGGCATTAGATGTGATCTTGGAGATCTAGTTCTATCTTGTTTTATGGGTAAGGGATCCTGTCCCAGAAGCACTGCCCACAGTCACAGAACTGGTTTGTTTCCCTGATAAGTCAAGCCCAGAATGGCTTCTCTCTTCTTCCACTGTCTTTTCTATACTCTAATGCTGCCCTTGCTTCTTCCAATAACATAAACAGCTAATCCCTCCCTGCCTATGAGGGTGGGAGAGAGCAGATGAATACCCCAAATACCAGACCCTTCAAATGCTGTAAATCATTACACAGGCCTTACTGAAATGAACTGAGTATCACCTCGGAGTGAGAGCAGGACAAATGAAGGTCATTTATTATTATGCATGCACCCTTTGAAAGATGAGCCTGGGGTCACTGTGAAGTAACCTCAGGCATGAGGCTACTTGGTTGAGAGCTTAATCTCACTCAACCTCTCAGAATTTTAGTTTGTGATATCAACCAGGGATGACACTTACCTTGGAGCCGTGTCATGCAGATTAGACATAAACATGTAAAGTGCTTAGTACACAGTCTACTGGCAACAAATTCTTGATACAAAGAAGTGATTTTAATACCCGCTCCCTGTTTTATACAAAAATTCATGGGAGAAGAAGTATATTCCTTCTGATGCCTTGATGAGAATAAGGATAAAAGGAGAACTCAATAAGAACACTGGGAGGCTATGGGGTTATGGACACTTAGTAAAGGACCCTGAGATCACTGTACTTATCACAGTTTAGTCCAAGTCTGTCTGGCCAGTGGAAGACAAGGTATTATCCATGTCATGAAACTAGACAAGGGATATTTATAGACTGAACAATGAAGAGCCTCATTTGGTCTGTAAAAGGCATTATTCCTGCATGCCTTAGGAATTCCCGATGAAAAACTGAGCTCACTTCTAGAGAAATACATTAGCCATTACATGAGCCAGTTAGTTACAGTGTGCCAATGCCAGCATTTTGCACACATCCTCTCATCTCATCCTTACGGCAACACCAGAAAGTAAGGGTTATTTGGCCTCTTTCACAGAGGATGGATACAAACTTAAGTCTACTTAACTCATTAGCCCATAATCTTAAAACTGTACTTATTAGAAAAGACTGGTTGCAAGGGGAAAAAAATAAAAAGAGGTAACAGTATTATGAAAGTAGTTATTTGGCAGGTTTCTAAGTAATGAATCAAAATTTGGAATTAGAAAACTGTTCTCTCTCTCTCTCCATTGATTATCTCAGTTTTCTCTTTGTAAAACACCTCTCTACCTTCTCAGCGCTATTGTAGAATTAGCCATTCATGAAGACTCTTTTTGAGTTCCCAGAAGGATCATATTGGTCCAACTGGAGTCAGGGGTCTTCCAGTAGTACAAACATGGCAAGCAGGAACCACCTCTGTGAATTTCAGGGTATAGAGAAAGGATTGATGCTCAGGGTGGATAAACACTGGAAAGGTATCTTCCCAGCTATACTACTTTCCTTAATGAGTTCAAACAATTATTTCAGAAAATTCAAACCTAACATGGTCTATATTAACATAAGCATTACTTGAGGAATGTATAATAAAGATGTTAAGTACCTAAAGACATTGCTTCAGGCAGAGAAATTAGCAAACCTGGAATGTAGGGTAGCCAACTAAAGTATACCAGGCCAGTTGCTTGCCTTAAATATTTTCTAGTTTCTAAGGTGGGCGGGAGGTTGGGAGGCAGGGGGCAGGAAGCAAGCCACATATATAATTTTAAACATTTTAGTAGCCACATTTTTTTAAAGAGTGGAAAGAATGAAGTAAAATATATGTTAATAATATTTTTTATTTAACCCAACATCCAAAGCATTATAATTAGGAAAAATACAACTAAAAAATAAATGAAGGAAAACAGCCTACTAATAACATGTGGATTGCTCCACAAATGTGAGCACTTGACGAATTAACAGTGCCTTCTTCAAGCTAAGTGCCTAATTGCCTTTGATTCTGTTAACATCTCAGTATCATTAACATTGCATTATGGTTTCAACATGTAATCAATATTAAATATTTTTAATGATCTATTTTACATGTTTTTGTACTATGGCTTTTCTTATTCTTTTTCTTAGTACTGTTTTGATTCAAGGAAGGAAGAGACAGCTCCATCTCCCTTTTCTTGGTGTCCCAGTCTTCATCCCATTGATCCAGTGGCAGCCCCTTCTGCCTGGCCCTGCAGCGGTAGTCCCGGCACTCAGGTTCGGCCCTGGAAAAGAGGAAGAGAACAGCTTTTGAAGAGCAGGAAGGAGAATCTGTCCTGGCTTTGGAATAGGCCTCTCTTCCTGCTTTCTGCATACAGCCTGGGCACCCCAGCGGTCCAATCAACAAAAGAGGCCAAGTTTGATCAAGCCTTTCCAAGCTATGCATAGGGAGGTCTCAGACAGTAAAGAAACTGCTTGGAGGTAGAGAAAAACAATGTGCTCAGAGTGAGATGTTAACAGAATCAAAGGCAGTTAGGCACTTAGCTTGAAGAAGGCACTACTAATTCTTTAAGTGCTCACATTTGTAGAGTGATGAGCACATTATTAGGAGGCTGTTTTCCTTCATTTATGTTTTAATTGTATTTTTTCTTAATTGTAAAAGCCATGTCTGTTCATTATAAAAATATTTTAAAAGTACAGAAACATATATGGGAGAAAATAGAAATTACTTATAATTATATATGTACTGTATGCATTGATGATTTTTGTAAACAATAGTTACAGATGAGATAGAAAGACAGATAGATTATTGTACACACATGGACAATGGGAGGTGTACCTATGTACCATTTTGTATAAGAGGTCAAAGGTGAATGTGTGACTTGCTGAAAGACATCGGTGCAAGCCACTTCATAGAAATAAAACTTCAGCCAATATGATGACAAATGGAATTTTAGAGAATAGATGATGGTGCAGGTAGGACAAACAGTATCTTAAGTGCAAAGCATTATAAAAAGCACACTTTGTTCTGAGGATAGCAAATCTGCTTGTTCCTCAGCCCCCATTCTCCCAACAAGCTGGAAATGACCTCTCAATTATCAAACCACATTCATTCAGTGTCCCTCTCAACATTCAGTGTCCCTCCTCTGCCCTGCTATTATGACCCCTGGCACTTTCTGTCTTGTATTAGTTATTTGTGTAAACAAGTTGTCTCCCAGAGAGAGAACTCCTTGATGTCCCAGCACTGTGTCTGACTTATCTTTAAATTCTTTCTAGCATTTAGTTCAGTGCCATGCACATAGTAAATTTCCAAAGTATTTGTTGAACTAGAGATGTATGACTTAGAGAGGCTGACCCAAAAGTTGATTTGTTCCAATAGGATCCCTAGGATATTCAGAAAATTGTCAAATACTGTCTAGGTTTCTTTTGAAGCTCTCTTAACTTCCTTCCTCTTCATCATCCTGGCCCGGGAGCTCACCTACTTGCAAAATGAAGTGTTGAGAAATTCCTTAAGTGGTTTCCTCACCTATAGTCTTTAAGTGCCTCCAGTCCTACCTGCACAGCACCGCTGCTGCCTTGTCCACTGCAGGAGCAACTTTGCTGACATAGCCGTTTCAGCTCGTCAGTGCCCTGATGAGTTCACATTCATATGCTCGCCTAGCTCACTGTGGTCACCTGCCCATACACCTGACTTTCTCCACTTCTCACCAGTGTGAATGCTCTGCTTAGCCAGCCTGCTCCTTCCTCCATTATCCTTCCTCCTCCTCACATATACAGTTTCCAACTTGGTGCCTTCCTTCCTAATCAGCATCTTTCTCCCTCCTCCATTAGCCAGGTCTTAGCTATTTTTCAAGGTCCAAATTAATTTCCCCTCAACCAGAATTGCTCCCTTCAAACCCCGATTATTCTCAGAAGGGAAGTTCCTTGTGGGGGATGATGCTGAATAGAAATGACTTACATGTGATGCTTTTTTTTTTTGTCTGCTCAGCATGGTCTGCCCACTTTCCCAGGCAGTGTAGTACTGCGGACTATTTGGAGGAAGCACTCTTCTCCCACTTCAGCTATGCTGGAGTGTGAATCATGCACATCCACCTACTACTAGTCACTAGGGAGGGGCTGAGATTACTCAGAGAAAGTCAGTGGAGGAGAATCAAGGACAGGACCTTGAGGAATTCCAGCGTCTAAAAAGCACGTAAAAATAGGAGCTTGGACAAATCATAAGATTTTGTAGGTAGAAGGAAAACTAAAAGAGAGTAACATCAGATAAAGCAGGAGAGAAGAGCTTCAAGATTATCAAATACCAAATTAGGTGGAGGTAAGATGTGAATTTAGACAAGGCCATTAATTTAGCAAGACCTTCCCTGGTAATTTAAATGAGAGCTGACTGTACAATGATAAATCTTGCCTATGTTTCATTTTAGAACTTGGTGCCCCATCTTTCTTACCTGACTTAATTTTTATATAATCTAAATAATAATTATAATAATTATATGTCATGTTTTAAAAATTATAATGCATAATTATAAACATTATAATTTTTGTATGATTTAAAAACAATATATTTTACATAACTACCCCACACTAGTCATTTCAAACAATTAATAAAACAACTTAAACAATAGTTGGCTGGACTTCCTCGTTTTATTTTCTTGACCTGAGATCACTTAGTTGGCAAAGACCTTGATCACAGGCTCTTGTTTTGTAATTGAGCCCCTTGTGATTTTAATGCCCCCTAGTATTTTTGGCCACTAGAATTAAATAATTTAATTTTTAATTAAGTTGTAGGTACAGGCTTTAACTAAATGTTTCAGTTGCCTTCCTTGTTAAGTAGCTTATGGTCAAAGATCAAGGAAGTATGTTAATTAGTCATGTTCTGAAGGACCGCCTTTGAAGCAAGTTCCAGGAGAAATGTGTAAAAGTACATTTTGCTTGAGATAACAGAAAAGTATAGCTAGTTAAGCTCAAAACAATAATAGCTTAAACCATGGCGATGGTCACAAGACGTCTAGTTTCTGCATTTTGCCTTAAGGGTAACTGATACACATTTATGGATATTTTGCAGAATCTTGGTTTTTCAACCCAGCACCCTTTGTCCTCACAGTTGAATTTTGTGTTGCTGATGTGCTGTTTCTTTGCCAAGCAGTTTGGAGAGATAACTTCATGGTCTCGAGGAGAATTTTTGAGTTTGTTTTGCAGAAAGAAAGAGTATCTTCAAGGTAGCTGCGACCAGCTACTGACACCCAGGAATCTTATATGATAAAGGGTCACCTGTGACTAAAGAAACACAGACTTCTCCCTCAGTTTCCTGGAACTCCCGCTGCCCCCTTACCCCCGTTCCATGAAAACTCTCTACTTTTGCTTTTTGGGAGAGGTGAATTTGAGAGATCTTGCTCTCGCATCCTCTCACAAACTGAATAAGCCTTTCTCTATCTCCAAGTACTAGTGTCTCGATGTTTTGGCTTACTAGCTCATATGGCACATGAACCTTAATTTTGGGAGGTGATTCTACAACCATTTCTCTACCCTTTCTATAGCTGAAAATGAAAGGACTTACTTCTCCAGGAAAGCCACACAAGCTTTCTGCCCGTAAATCTGTGCAATCCTCTTTGGTGTGTCTCCAAAGAAGTCAGGGGCATCAATGGCAACATGCAAAGCATGGAGAGTTTTGAGCACATTCAGATGGCCTGACTCAGCTGCAAAATGAGCTGGGGTCCAGCCCACATCAGTTACCAAGCAGGGCCTGGCTCCATATTCTATGAGGAGTTGCATCCCCTCCATATGACCTTAGAGGTACCAAAACAAAAAACAAACAAACAAACAAACAAACAAAAACAAAAGAAAAACAGGAGGTTAATTGAGATTAAAATGTTTCCACTGGCCAAAGGGCCAGTGCTCATCTAGAGAGCACACAAGAGGGGAAGACATATGCCTTTGAGGCCCCTCTAGTTTCCTAGCATCATCTCCTCCTCCCTTTTCCCTTTCCTTAATGAGGAACTCGGTGCTCCACCTTTACCCTCATGAACCCTGTTCTCAACCTGAGACCCTCTATTCCCTCTATTCCCTCTACTCCTTCCAGGACACATCTCTTGACAGCCCATTCCTACAGGCCCTGTCTGGAAATCTTGCTTCTTCTTGCAGGTCACTTATATACTTGCCTGTGCTGATGACACTGGTAAAGCATTCTGCTTTTGGCGTTCACAATGTTGATTTAACAAAATATATATTTTGTCACAACATGAATGAAACTCAAGGGCATTATGCTAAATCAAACAAAGACATATACTGTATGAGCTCACTTTTTGTGGAACCAAAAAAAAAAACACCAAAAAACAAAAATCAGGCTCATAGATACAGAGAACAGATTAGATTGATAGTTTGGGGCTGGGGGAGTGGCAAAATGGGTGGAGGTGGTCAAAACGTACAAACCTCCAGGTATAAAATAAGTAATCCATGGAGGCATAATGTATAGCATGACAACTGTAATTAATAATATTGTATTGCATATTTGAAAGTTGTTAAGATAATAGATTTTAAAAGTTAACACCAGAAAAAAACTTGTAAGTATGGATGGTGATGGATGTTAGTTGACTTATTGTGATAATGTCATAATATATATAAAAATTGAATCATTATGCTGTGATTGATACTGATATAATGTTATAGTTCAATTATACCTCAATAAAAATAATTTAAGTACCCAGTTACATTATAGCTAGCACAGATAATAGCACAGGCTTTCTGGCCAGATAGGTGGAGGTTTATACCTAACAATAAATACCACTTGCTAACTATGACATCTGGATAAAAAACAGATATCTGAGGCTCAGTTTCTTCATTTGTAAATTAGAGGTATCACCACTTATCTCAGTGAGTTCTCGTGAAGTACAAATGATATAAAGTACATAGTATAGTACCTATTATATAGCAAGTGCTCGCTAAAAGATTCTCTAGTATAGCTACTGTGACACTGTACCTAAATTTCTACAAAATGCTCCCAACTGATTGTTCTGAAGCCAGTCTTGCTTCCTGCCAATCTATTCTCCATACAAGAGCCAAAACAAATTTTTAAAAAGCAAAGTTGGCTATAACTCTTTCTTAACATTCTTCATGGTATTCTATTGGTAAAGGCCTTGACAAGACCATTGGCTGAGCGATTGCCACTATCCTTCTCCAATTCTATAACTGAGCAATGCTAGGCATGGGGACAAAATAAAGAAAAAAACAAAGTCTCTGTCCTACTATAGGAACGATACTCCATTCCTGTTAGAAGTCCAGAGAACAGAGACTAATATTAATTGAGAGCAGGCTATGTGCTAGGCACTGTACATCCATTATCTTACTGAATCCTCACAATAACACTCCAAGGAAGCATTATCACTCTCATTATTTAGACGAATAAACTAAGACCTAGAGGCATTAAATAACTTGCTTAAAGTGCTACAACTAGTAAGTGGTGGTGCCATAATTGAAATGTTCCATCTGGCTCTCAAAAAATATTTTTTCTACTACATACAGGCCATTGTCATGGATGGTGGCCTCAAGGGAATAAATTCTACCTAGGCATTGCCCACTCACCTTTGATTGCAGCCCAGTGAAGTGGGGTTCGGTCATTCCAGTCCACATCCTTATAGTTTGGGTCACAAAGACCTTTCTTCAAAATCTTTTTCACTAACTTGTAGTCCCCTGCAGCCACAGCTTGATGGAGCTTTGTCATGTCTGACATTTTGGTTAATTCCATGATGAAAAACAACTATGGGAAAAATATGCCAGTTAGGAAATTTTCTACAACTCTTTATTTCTAGTAAGTGAGTCCATAAGATTCTTTGCCATGTGCTTTCTTTCTTAATTCAAAAATTTGCAACCAGGGTTGCTTCATTTGTGTGTTCTGAGTGTATATTTGGATCTTAGCTGCTATAGTTAGTGCATGCCAGTCTCCCACTCAAAAACTATCGATGGCTCTCTTCTATCTACAGGATTATATGCTAAATTCATGAGCTGGCATTTGCTATTTGGCCTCAAAATACTGTCCAGTGCTATTTCCTACTCCAACTCCAAAGTGCTAGTAGTGTTACTCTAAGCTAATTGTGTGATTCTGCGCCTTACCTTTCTCATCTATAAAATAGGTATAATTTGTCAGTGTTGTTGTGAGGATATGGTGACAATCTATGTGAAAAGTCTATACCAGATACAGAACATATCTTCCATGGAAATTAAATACTATTGTCACACCAGTTCAGGAGAGAGACAAAGTATAAACATTTAAATTAAATGGTAAAAATTATTTACACATTAAGACATAAACCAACTGTTCTTAAATCATAGCCTATAGACACTTAGAAATCCCTGGGGCTCTTTTAGGTATCCATGAGGTTAAAATTACTTTTATAATATTAAATTATTTTCATAATAATTTCATAAAATTGCTCTCATAATATTAAAATGTCATTGACCTTGTTCACTGTACTAACAATTGCCCTGATGATTCAAAAGACATGGTGTAGAAAAATTATTGGTGCCCAAAATAAAGAAAGGCAGCAGTGGCAGTGACACCAAACTGGACTAGCAGTCATGGTATTCTTCACCATCACACACATACAGTTATAAAAATAAACAAATAAATGAACAACAACAAAAAAACATAAGGCTAGTTTCAGTAAAGAAACTAAAGCAATAAGAATTATTATTTTTTTGTTACATTTTATCCTTGATTACATGACTTGATAAAAGTGATTTTAAAATATTGTATAATAAAATGTGTCAACAGTTGGAAAATCTACATAACTCTGTGAACCAATATTTTCTGTATGGCAACTGTATGTTATTACAAAATTATGCATAAATAATGAGATCTATTCAGAAAAGGCAGATGGATTTTAACAAAACAGAATATGAAGAGCACACTGAGATCATTTCTGACTTCAACTAACATTAAAGCACTACCCCTTGTCTAGTTTTGGTGTAATAACAAAGAAAAATATCGACAATTATCAGAAAATGGTATAAAATACTCCCTTTTCCAATTTCATATACATGTAAAACCAGATTTTTTTGTATACTTCAACCAGAATAAACTGAATGTAGAAACAGATATGAGATTCCAGCTGTCTTCTATTAAGCTATGTATTAAAAGATTTGACAAAAAAAGTCAAATAATCACTCTTCTCACATTTTTGTTCTAAAAAGTATAGCTATTTTTTATTAAAATGTTACTTATCATGTATTAGGTTTATTATGATTTTTGCAAATGAATTAATACACATTTTAGAGTTTTCTCAGTTTTAATTTCTAATAGGCTAAATATTAGTAGCTATAATCCACATGAACAAAAGCTCTTTCTGGGGTTCTCAATGATTTTTAAGAATGTAAAGAGATTGAGAATTACAGACACAAAAAGTAAGGGACTGAGATAGAGGGAAAGAAATGAAGAGAGAGCTCCTTGAGAAGGGGTCATTGGAATTATCTCAAGAAGTTGGAGTCCACCATAAAAATTATGACCCAGTAGCAGAAGTACTACCCAGGAGTTTTAGAAATGCAAATTTTGGGCCCCAAATCAGACCTTCTAAGTTAAAAACTGGGGTGGGAGAAGCAATCTGTGTTATAGTAGGTCCTCCAGGTGAGTCTGATGTATGTGGAACCATGAGAACAGTCCTAGAATAAGAAAGAAGAGGAGGAAATAACACAATTAACATTCAATGCCCTATGTGTTATGATGACAGTGATTTTCTGGGGACAGAAGGAAAGACTCATTCACCAAGACTAGGAAGTAAAGGCACTTTTCTCTGAAAATGACCTAAGCTGGGTCCTGAAAGGAGGAATAAGAGTCATCTTGGCCACTGACAGTGATGAAGGAATCCATCAGGCACAGCACATCTATGGCAGAAAGGTACATTCTGCCAAGTGCAAGTTGTCCCACTTCTAATGTGTAGACCAAGCATCCACAAGCTTTTCTTGTAAGAGGCTGGATAAGAAATTTTTTAGGCTTTGTAAGCTTAGAGTCAAAAATCAAGGTTGTTATGTAACAAGAAAAACTCCTTCTCTATTTACAAAAAGGTGGGCCTTCCTGGGAGAGGAAGGGTTGGCAGTGGTAGGTGAAAATTTAGTAGACATTCAGCTGAAGACATTCTCAAGACAAAGAGCAACTGGCCCAATGGGGAGGGGACTGGCCCACAGGATGGCCACTTTCACTCTGTCCCAGTAATACCCAGATCCCTGTATGCCCTTGCTCCTATCTAAAAACCCGACCATCACAAGTTGACAGCTACTGTGAGGCACGGTGACCTCACTGGACTGCAATTCCACTGCTCAGTGCCCAGCAGTTGCCAGCAGTTGCCAGCAGTAGAATTCTCCAAGTCTAGGTGGTGACCAGCAGGGCCCTTGGCATCAGCTAGGTACAGTGGTGGACTCAGGAGCCAATGCTGGGAGCAGACAGGGGAGTCACTGCAGCTGGCTCTCTCAGGCTCACAGTGTCTGCCTAATGAGACCCGCCACCACAGGTGGTGACCAGAAGCCTACATCTGGGATCTTGTTCAAATGCAGATTCTGACTCAGTAGGACTGGGCCCAAGGTGGCGCATCTGTAATAAATCCCCACAAAGACTACTAGTTCCTAAACCACACTTTGAGTAGCAATATCCTTCTAGCCACAAAACAGGGAAAAGACAGCAGAGAATAAAACTGGAGACCTGAAGGTAGAGGCAGTTGGGCTGTAGCAGCTGTTCTTCACTAAAAGTCTTCATGGAAATCATTGGTGAGTTTTAAAAATAGGTGCCTGGAGAGAATGCAGTTAGCATTAATATGATGTCTAGGTGGAGAGCCAGAAGAGGGAGTGAGCAACTGGAGGGATCATTTTATAAACTATATAGATGTCTTACCAATGTACTGTATACTTGAAACTAATTTTAATTAATTAATTAATTTAAAAAAATAGGAGCCTAGGCCTCAGTCCAAAGTGGTTTAGCATATCTGAGTACGTAAGACAAGAACATGCCCTATTGCATGAACTGGGTACTCAGTATATATGGTAGGTAACAGAAGATGGCAGAAGACACACTTTATCTTTTAGGTTTGGCTCTTATTTTTTTTTAATTTTATTTTATTATTTTTTGGTAGACAACTCTTACAGTGGAGCGTTCAAATAAAATGGTAAACAGAAGTACTAGAGTGTTTCTAATCTGCACATATAGTGAAAAGCCAAGCCATTTTTAGACTCCGTTTCTGGAAGCCTTTTTGTTTGCCATTCACACAAAACTTTAAGCAGATTTACACTTAAATCAATTCCATTTGTCCTACATTTGAGTTCATTCCAAGGAAATTCCACAACTTCTCATGAATACATTGTAATTTAAGTAGATGTTTTCAACAGGTAGCTAAATTTATTTACAGAGAAATTGATGAACTGGTCTTCAAAACTCATAGAAATGCAAGAGATTCAGAATAGCTGAAGCAATCTTGAAAAAAAGAACAAAGTAGGACTCAAGTTTCCTGAATCCTAAATTTACTACAAAGCTATGGTAATCAAGACAGTGTGGTACAAAGTACAGTGTGTGCCTAGACATATAGAGTAATGGAATAGAATTGAGACCTGAAATAAACCCTTATATTTATGGCCAATTGATTTTTAACAAAGGTGCTAGGAAAATTCAATGGGGAATAGTCTCTTTAAATGATATTGACACAATTCTATATCCACATGCAAAAGAATGAAATTGGCCCTCTACCTCATGCCACATATAAGATTTAAAATGTATGTATCACAGACCTAAATGTAAGTCTTAAAACTAAAACTGTTAGATGAAAACATGGAGGTAAATCTTCATCACTTTGGGTTGAGCAAAGGTCCATAGATAGAACAATAAAAGGACAAGCAATAATAGAAAAAAAAATAAAATAATTGAATTTTGCTAAAAATAAAAACTTTTGTTCTGTAAATGATACCTTTGAGAAAGATTTGCAAATCATATGCGTGATAAGAGATTTCTATGCATAACTCTTACAACTTAACAATAAAAAACAAACTCAAAAATGGTCAAAGAAAATAAAGAGGTTTCTCCAAAACAAATATGCACATAGCAAATAAGCACATGAAAAGGTGCTCAACATCATTAGTCATTAGGGAAATACTAGACAAAACTACAAAGAGTCATCACTTCACACCCACTAGGATAATTATTATCAAAAAGACAAATAATAACAAGTGTTAGTGAGGATGTAGAGACATTAGACACTTCATACACTGTGGTAAGTGTATCAAATGGTGCAGCCACTTTGGAAAGCAGTTTGGTAGTTGTCCAAAAGGTTCAATATAGAGTTATTACATGACCAGTAACTCTAATCTTAGGTATATACCTAAAAGAAAACATATGTCTACACAAAAGCTTGTACATAATGTTTACAGTGGCATTATTCATGATAGCCCCAAAGTAGGAACAACTCAAATGTCCATTAATGGATGAATGCATACATAAAAGGCAGGATATTCATACAATAGAATATCATTTGGCAATTAAAAAGGAATGAGGTACCGAGATGTGCCAAAACATGAGTGAACCTTGCAAATATGCTAAGTGGAAGAAGATAATCACAAAAGACCACATATCATATGATTCCATTTATGTGAAATGTACAGAACAGGCAAATCTATGGACTGAAATGAGGTCAGGTTGGGAAGTGACTGCAAAAAAGTATAGGGTTTCTTCTTGGGGTGATGAAATGTTCTAAAATTAGATAGTGGAGGGTGATATTTTCACAATTTTGAATATATTAAAAAACATTGAATTGTGTGCAGATGAATTTTATAGTGTGTAAATTATATCTCAATAAAGCTGTTTAAAAATAAATTATACTATTAATTAGATACTTCCTGTAAAAACTAAAATATTTATTTGTAGAAAACATGCAATTCACTAGCTTACCACTGACTACTAAAATTTAGCAAATTTTCCTTCACATGAATCCCTGTATGTTTGATTACACGCACTTGAATTTTTATCTTTCTGGTACAGGTGTCTCAATGTAAAAATGTAGCCCGTAATTATAAGCTCTAATAAATATAAATGATCCATAGAAAGTGCAATAAATATCTGAAGACAAGAGTAATATAAAAATACTTACAGTCTTGTTTAAAAATAAGGTGCTTGGTGCTAACAGGGAGTCTTAGCTGCCAGAGTTCTTGTTGTGTTCACACCATGGAAACTGACCCCTCCTTCCTCATTAAAGCCCATCAATCAACATTAGCTGCACTAGGTAGTAACCATCTGGTGGCCTTGGGACTGCCCCTCTGCTTTGCACTGAAACTGATCAGCAATTTTAGTTCCCTTCTGTAGTTCAAGTTTGTCCCTAACAGGTTTTTTTCAAATAACATTTTGATCAAAGAACATGAAAACTGAAAAAACTGACTGCCAATCCCATGACACTGTGGTGGTAAATTGTTTGGCAACCGCTGTGGAGCAGTGGGGACAGGGTATACCCCTCACATTCAGAATCAGCTGTGAGATCTTGGGCAAGACCCTTAATGTTTCCAAGCCTCTTTTTTTTTTTCTCACCAATTAAATAAATTTTGAACACCTTTCTGATAGGGCTGTGAAAGACGAGGAGCAGAAATAATTTATAAGCATCTGGCACAGAGTAGAGGAAGGGAGAGAGAGAGAGGAAGGGAGGACGAGTTCTTTTTGCCTCCTCTTTTGTTCCCTTATTCTAAGCATTTCCTATCTTTATGATGATGCTGGTTTAAAAGACTTTCTTCCTCTCCCCCCGCCCTCATACCCCACATTGACTATTCCTCCTCCTCCTCCTCCTCCTCCTCCTCCTCCTCCTCCTTCATTTTCTTTTCTCTCTCCCCCCCCCTATTTTTTCTCCCTCCATTTCTCTCATACTTCTTTTTCCCACATGTGTTTATTGAATGCCTTCTACCTGCCAGATATTGCACTGGGCCTTGTGAAAAATTAGGCACTCACCGTTTCTCTCTTCTTTGAACTTAAGAGTCCAGAGAAAAAGACAGACCATAAGAAGGAAAACAAATAAATGCATATATATTGAATGCTCTAAGAGAAGCACTAAACACTTGAAGACTTAACATGTAAGGATCTTTAAAGCATGCTGGAAATTTTCCATTTGTCCCATTAGATCCACTCTCCACTATTCACTCAGAGGAGGGTTACCTGTAGGGACCATACCCATGGGCTTCAGTGCCCTCTGACTTCTTGCTGGGCCTGACTAATTTCCAGCACAAGGTTGGAAGGTGGAAGGAAAATTGGGTTGGAATATTTAGTCATTGGCTTTCTGCCTGGTGGTCAGGGTTTTGCTGCAGAAGTCACAGCTCTTATAGGTGGAGTTATTCTCACTGGGCCCTAGTCATTGCTATCTCCTCTTGCTTTTTCAGGCCCATGAGTGTTAAGGACTCTATTGTGTTGTTGGTCTGGAGTCCCTGTACTATGCCTTTTGGTATTTCCCAAATTCTACTCTCACCTTGGTAAACAGTCATCAAATAATCAAATGCTCATCAAATAATCCAGATTGAGAATACCACTTGCTTCCTGCTGGGATCTGGACCAATGAAGTAGGAATTCTATCAGCAAAGTGGGTAATACATGAAATCCAGAATGGATGAGTGTAAAGTAAGGTGAATGTGGGAAACCTATATGAAAAGGAGGTTGAGTCCAGATCCTGGAAGGCCACAAATGCCATGGCATGAGATCTGAACTCTATTTCTCCCTTTGTACAATGAGAAATGTTGACAGTTTGTGAATGGGGAAGTAAAATGGTTACAAGTCCATCATTTTAGAGAAGTAGCTTTGCCACAGAAGGTGTAATGTATTCTGGGGCAAGGGGCAGGGTGGAGGAGGGAGGAAGAGTTAGAAGGCAATAAAAATGCATATACTTTGACATGAAACCCACTTCTAGGAATTTATCATAAAGAAATAATTTAAAACATGCACAAAAATTTGACTGCAAGGATATTCACTGAAGTGCTATTTAAAAATTAAAACTATAAACCACACAAATTTCTAATAAATAACCCAAATTTCCACCAGTAAGGGAAAATGTTTTATAGACTTTTGAACTGATACTACAGGTGTGTATTGATTAGGTTGGTAAAATATTAATATTATATTGCTAAATTAAAATAGAATCTCATAAAGCTGACAAAAATTCAGTATTTATGCATGTACTTGTTTTTGTAAAGAAAAGTTTAAAATGATATACACTGAATTTGTATTAGCTAAGCAGCATTTCTCCTATAATGGGCATTTATAATTTGTGCAATAAAAGAAACATTTTGTACTTATCAAAGTAGAGCTTTGGGGGACTTTGATTAGCAAGATAATAGTAGGAATGGGCAGGAGGGAACTGACATTGCGCATGTAGAATCAAACAACTCTGTGAGAAGTGAAGGAGTTAGGTGACTGTGAGTCATAGTGCTGTTAAGAGAAACCTGCAAGCCTTATATCAAGATAAAATTCCTGTATCTTGATGATGCTAGTAGAAGTATTACCAAGGACTTAAACAAAAAAAAAACATCTTGGAGACTGGTTTTGCAGGCCAGATCTTGGAGCCCAATTACTGAATGCATACAAACAAGTTGATTGTGACATCCACCATTCCAGTATCTAAGAATCAAGTCTACAAAAGGCATTAAAACATCGCCAAAGAGGAATGAAGACTAATGCTAGGCATTAGATAATAAATTTTGGAATTCGCTAAAATATCGAATAAATGATTATCTTCTATCCACTTTAGAAACTTGGAGGTATGACAATCTGGGAGGCTGTTGTCCTCTGACTGTGTTTCACCTCTGATGTCTTGTGATTCAAATTCCATTCTCTGACTCTGACATTCTACCTTCCCACTTCTGTCACTCTGCCTACAGTAAATTCATACAACACACTCGAATCACCAATATTTTATAGTTCTTCCTGGTTATATGTATGTACGTATGTATGTATGTATGTATGTATGTATGTATGTGTGTATGTGTGTATATGTATGAGTTCTCTTTCCCATAAGTGTGTGTAGATATATACACATACGTGTTTATTTGTGAGTGTATGTGTGTGTGCATGTATATGTATATGTGTGTGTGTATATATACACACATCTCAAGGTATGTATATATGTATGTATATACCTTGAGATGTATATACATGTGTATACATACACATATTTGTGTATATATATACACACATCTCAGGTGCTCACTCTGCTTACTAAATGTTGTTCTAAGCAATTTACATTCATGATCCCTTTTAATCCTCACTGCTATCCTGCCATATAGATGCTATTATTATTTCTATATTATAGAGGAGGAAATTGAGAGATTTAAATGCTGTGTAACCTGCCCAAGGCATTAGAACTAGCAAACATAGAACTTGACTTAACTCCAGGTCTGTCTGACTCAGCCCTTTTAATTACTACACTTATATCTGGAGAAGTATCAGGAAGATATGTACCAAATTATTAAATAATTACCTAATGAAATTGGGGTTATGGGGACAGCCTCATCTTGTATTTTTATTTATTTTGTCTTGTTTTGTTTAGATTTCTAAAAATACAAATGTGTTATACCTCAACTAGAAAAAAAAGTATTTCTTTTCAAATTACCATCAATTCCCTCATTTTCTTTGCCTTTGGTCAATCTACTCTCCTAATTTCCAAACCCAAGTTACCGTCCTCTCTGGTCTTTTTCTTGGACTGGCAAACATTACCGAGGAAAGTGCATCACCAGACTGATTCCATGATGGAGTGAATTACAGCCACCATGAGGCTCTGAAGGCTTGACATCTTCAAGCGTATTTCATGTCCATTCCTTTGATTTTCACCTTCCTCATATTTATCTCACTTATGCTACAGCCATGATTTTTTTTTCTTTTCATCTCCATAAAATGTTTCAAAAGTAGTCTACACTTAGAGTCTTTGTATCTTCATCTCTGCTCCTTACTGATTCTCTGCCTTTAGCCCTCAATTATACTAAAATTGGTTTTAGGGGTTACCGTTGCTCTCCTAAATGCTAAATTCCTCAGCCTTTTCTTCCATCTTTATCCATTCTTTTCAATCAACAGTGTTGATCATATTTACATTTTAAAACCCTTCTTCTATCTTGATTTCTGTGGAGCTTCTATCTCCCATTTTCCGTTCCCGCTTTGACCAACCTTCCACAATTTCATTCACTCACTCCTCTTCCTCCTGCCTTCCACAAATGTGATGTTCTTTAGAATTCTATCTTCTACCTTTGCTCTCTCTAAAATCTCTTAATGCCCAAATACACTGGGCATTTTCACTTCCAAATAACTTCTGCCAGGTCTATACTGGGCTTCAGACATGCATAATTAACTACCCATGAGATGGTTCCACCTGGAGGTGTGCTAGCTCACTACAGAGGGTAAAAGGCCAATTTTCTAGTATTTGCTGATCTCTGTGGAATGAAGACCTCACTACGACTGATTTCCCGCCCTTCATGTGAAGTCACTGAATACAGAGTTGGAAAGAAATGTGTAAATGGTAGAAAATATATTTTAGATCAGTTATGTCCATACCTACATCTTTTTCAGTAATAAGTAGTACAACTGCTCTGCTTAAAAATTCTGATGGTTCCCCATTGCCCCCAAGACATTTTCATTCATTCAGAAAACATTTATTGGGCAACTACTGTCTGCTAGGCTCCTTACTGAATGCAGGCTAATAAAAATGGCAAAGTTCCTATCCTTAAGAAGCGCACACTGCAAACTCCATTGCATTACTCAGAAAACTGTTATGGAAACCCCTACTCATCTTTTCAGCCTTACCTTTTGCTCCATCCTATCTATATACCCGATGCTCTTGCCACAGTGGAGAATTGATATTCCCAAGGTATATTGTTCACTTTTAACGCCCTCCCCACTCTCCCATGCCTTTCCTTATGCTGTTTCACAGTCTATAGAATATTCTCCCTCTCTTTCTTCCAGATGCACTCCTACTCATCCTAGAAAGCCACTATCTTGGTAAAGCTTTCTTTTTCACAAATTTTTATTCTTAAGAAGTTTTAAATATTTAATCAATGTAATCATGCACATACTCCAAATAGTTAAATAGTACTAAAGTACTAAAAGAGAAAAGGCAGAGTCTCCCGCCACAGCCCACCCCAATTCCAGTACCATTTCCCAAAAAGTATCATTCTAAGTGATTTCTGTTTTTAGATAACTGGTAGTTATCTCTGTGTTTCCAAAACGATATACTACATTATCATTTCTTAGTGTGTCATCTTAGGCACTATCTCATTTCTAGCTCACCGCATACTGATCTTTTCTCCTCCCTGACCCTCCTAATGGAGTTACATATCTACACAGAGGCCCTCCTGCTGCTCTCCCCCCCTGCAAAGTTACTATGTATCCAGACCTTTGTTTCTTGTTTTACCAACTACAGATAGTATGCGTTTACTCTTCACTTACTGAAATGAGACCCTTAGTAACCCAATCTTCTCTCCACTCTGCTCCCTACTTCTACCTCCTTCTACCTACCTATCTACATTTACTTTTACATTAAAAAAAAAGTTAATCATATTTACATTCTCATGTATAATCATAATTATTCTTTGGCTTGTTTATGAGGTATTCTAAAATTTAAAAACCAATAAGCAATGTTTCAATCATTAAACTACATGAATTTTGTTCTCCACAGTAGAGTGGAGCGTTTGATCATACTTTCTTCTCTGGGCTATTTTGAGAAGTATATTCTTAAATTTTAAGTTTAAATATAGTCTTCTTTTTAGGTACCACCCAGTCACTAACTCAAAATCAATCCTTGTATTATGCTTTTCCTGGTATGTTTTCCACCTTGCAGTTCCTAGTTTTAACTTAAATTTTTTTATTTTAAATTTAAGTAATTTAATCTTTTTCCTTTCATTCTGTCACCTTCTAACAGGCTCAAGGGTTTCTAAGTTCCAACCATTCTTTCAGTTTTATCGAATTCCATTTTTTCTTTCAGTTTGCTCCAGTTAAAATGTGTTAGTTTCCAGGCCTAGGCACAGCTGTGATCCTGGAACTTCCCTCATCTTCGCATCTGGATTGGAGCCACTTTTCTTTCAATCTTGTGCAACAAGGGCAGCTTTGATTCCTGCCCATTTGGAGGACAGCTCACTCTCTGAACTCCCACAGTCCTCTGCACTTACCTACTTGTAGTAGCACTCCATGTTGTTATTTTCTTAGTCTTCAGGGAAAACATTGTGTCTTATTCATCTTTGAAATGGTACCTGACATACATCTGGCCCTTAATAAATACTATTGAAAACATTATTGAGTACATTATTATTATCTCAACTGATATCTTAATTGAAAGGGAGAACCATCACTTTTGTTCACATTAAAGAGTAAATAAACACTGATATGTTGATGGGAAATGAGAGTGAGAATTAAAAAAATAAAATAGCTCAATGAAGAATTATCTTATAAACACAAGAACATGATTTCTTTTCCTCACTAGATGACACTAAAACAAAGCCCATATCAGATTCACCTTATAATCTATATGTTTTGTTGTCTTCTTATCCTTTTGGAATTTTTAAATTAATTTTTTTATTAATTTCACTGGCGTAGGTTGCCAGATAAAATACAGGATGCTCAGTTAAAATTGAATTTCAGAGAAACAAAAATAAATTTTAGTACAAGTATATTCCAAATATTGCATAGTACATACTTACACCAAAACTCTTTCCTTGTTTATCTGAAATTCAAATTTAATTGGGTATCCTGTAGTTTTTTTTTGCTAAACCTAGCTACTCTACACTGGATATCTTTTCAAGGCACTAATCTAGTAAATGCCAAACACCATGTCTGTCTCAGAGAATATGATCTGATGATGATGGGAGAAGATATAGAGCTGGTTTTGAGAGAGAAAAAATATATATATCTCATACTAGCCTTCAAGATCTACTTTCAAAGCCCACCATCTTTTTAGGTGTCATGTAGGGTCTTCTGCTTTTTAATTTGGTCTTAAGGTCAAAGGGAAGAAGGCCTAGAGATCTCTTGGGTAGAGCAGAAAGTACCCTTTTAGAGTGATATTCTGGGGCAATTTGTTTTATATCAGGTTATCTCAGGTAGTCCAGGGAAATGTCATTAGGCTAATACTGCTTAATATAAATTTTCATCTTGTTAGGTGTAAATGTCAGTCTTAAAAAATATTAATATTAGATATTAATATTATCTATCATGCTGGGCTCATCCTAAGCATTTCACATGCATTTCCATTTCATTCTCACAAAGAGTCTCTAACTAATGTACTTTGATCATCTCTGTGTTAACACTGAGGAAGCTGAGAACCACTGACATGTGCGGGAGAAACTAGCTGTAATGCATGCCATTTAACTGCAGTCCTCAGAATAAAAATAAAATAAATTTCATCTACAGTTCTGTCACCCACCCCAAACCAAAAATCACTATTTAAAAAATACCAACTTTAATAACATACATTTCAAATAATCTTTCCCGAGTCTCTAACGACAACTTTAAATGTCTATGTTTTCATTAGAAAGTAGACCGAGGAGAAAGCATTGCAAAATTTAGGAAGGGGTTCCAGTTAAACCCAAATAACTGAGATAAATAAACTGAGCTACGGGTGGCCCCTCTGACGTCACCACCACTCCCCAGTCATAACCTCTCTTCCAGATTGCCTGGCAGGATACCTCCACGGAGAAATGAAACTACCACAGGTGGCCGGCCTTTTCGGTTTAGAGCACATTCCACATAGTGCTTTTGAATTGCTGTCCAGTCTACAATCTTCACACAGAAATGCGAAATGCAGAGGGTCCGTCGGATTACAGATTGGATCAGAGGGAATCTGGTGAAACAAGCCAAGTCGGTTTGGTGTGGACAAATTAAATAGGGAGCAGGTCTGATCGGGATCGGAACCGAGGCACAGCACCCTCCCTAGGTGCTGTTTAGATCCATTCCCAGGGCGGAAAAGGGTAACCGCGAGTCCAGGATGCGGGACCCCGGGCTCCTCCTCGGGAGAGTGCTGGCGCCTGAGTCCCCTAGCGTCCCCCGCTGTCCCGCTCGTGGGAGGGAGGCTGCGGGCCACACGCTCCACCCCGGCCCCTCCCCTGCAGCGCGGGGGATGGAGAGGGCAGGGCGAGACGACCGCGCGGGGCTGACCCCGGGCAAAGCCCGCGGCCGCCCACTGGCCCGCCGCACCCCGGCTGCCGAGGCGCCGGCCGCCGGCAGAGACCCGCGAGTGGTGACAGCGCGTGGCAGTCGGGTCTGGCGCGGGTCGCCTCGGTGCGCAGCGGGGCTCGCCCAGGGTCCCCGGTTCTTGCGAGCAGCTCGCCGGGGCGGCCGGGGAGGAAGACGGCGAGGGAGAGGCGGGAGCCCGGAGCGGTGCGGGGGACCGGGAGCGGCGACGAGCTGCGGTAGAATATTGGGGGCGGGGTGTGTGTGTGTGGGAGAGAGAGAGAGAGAGAGAGAGAGAGAGAGAGAGAGAGAGAGAGGGGGGGGGAGAGAGAGAGAGAGAGAGAGAGAGAGAGAGAGAGAGAGAGAGAGAGAGAGAGAGAGAGAGAGAGAGAGAGAGAGAGAGAGAGAGAGAGAGAGAGAGAGAGAGAGAGAGAGAGAGAGAGAGAGGAGAGAGAGAGAGAGAGAGAGAGAGAGAGAGAGAGAGAGAGAGAGAGATGGACAGATGTGAGGGACCCGGTTTCTTGGAATGAATTGTGAGGAGACACTTTCCTGAGAGATGGCCTTGAGACGAATCCCCAAAAGACGGGCTCGCAGTTCCGGGGGAGGGAGCCACAGGCCCACTGGGAACACGCTGGCTGTGCTCTGGGCCCAGCTGGAAGAAGCTGGAGTGTGGTGAGAGGAGGGGAGCCGAGGAGTGAGGCTGAGGGGCAGGGACCAGCTGAAACAGAGCCTCATAGGCTGAGGCAAGCAGTCTGGGCTTCACAGGCATTGAACAGCCCAAAACAGAGGCGCGATATGAGAGATTTATTTATTTATTTTCATAGGTAACTCTGGCTGCTCGGTAAAGAATAGATTATGGGGACGGGGGAGGAAAGAAGTAAGGAGATGGCTCCAGGTTTATTGCTGATGATCTAGTGGATGGTAGTAGCAGTAGGTTGGCAGAGCCGTTTTTGGAGGCAGAGTGGGAAGTTAGTGTTTCTCAAATTTCCCATCTATTTAATGGAGATGACATTGCTACATCTGGCCCACTTACCTTGTAAAAATAAATAAGCCAGTGAATATGCTCTTAAGGGTAATGAAAGATTTAACTACTATCATCATTTGCTATTTGCTATTTGAATTCCCTGTGCATCATTTTCAAAATTTTTGCAATAAATTTCAGTGTCTTTTTATATTGTTATTTTTAATTAATATAATTTGTTAGATATATAAAAAATGTTTTTCTCTGTTGAGAGCATTGGCAAACCTTAACTCAGAGTTACCAATAGAACACACCACCAAAGAGTGCAATGAAATTAATGCTAAACTGATAGCCGGTTTACTTTTAAAAGTTGAATGTGATCAGGTAAAACTCAAACTAGAATATATGAAGCTTGGAATTGGAAAAAATGCAAAAAAAAAAAAAAAAAAAAAGACTTAGCAGCTTTGCCTCTGTCCTGGATACAGGACACTTGTGCACTTATATTTGTAAGGGGAAATATCTGTCAATAATTGAAAATCTGTATGTGGCAGTAGAATTTCTGGAGAGGACTGTGAACCAGAGTTGAATAGTAGTATTGTTTTGCTTAGTGCAGCATTCTCTCTCATGGGAACTCTTGAACTTTCACTAGTTGATCACTAACTAAATTTTAGAGGGCCAGGGAAAAGTTTTGGTGTTGTTTACCAAGTGGAGTAGGGATGGCCTCAGCAACAGGACAACTGACTGCCACTATGAGGCAATCCTGTTTCTCTTTCCTGCCTCATTTTGATGCACAACTCACGATAAAGAAGTGTTTCTGTTTAGAAGCAAGCTGAGGCCCTTTCTCATTTACATGATGTGTACTGGAAGATTCAATTCTTAGTGACTTAACGGTCTCTAGATTACTTTCACGTGCCAGATTCCATTAATTATTTATTGGTCAATGTGTCTGAATTTCAGCTTGAAGTAGCCAGTCTGGTGATTCAAATTGCAGACAAAATGTGACTCATTCTGGGACCTGTACGGTTTCTTTTCTGCCATATTTACCATCATTGTCCTGTAGGGTTGAAGGAGGTTGGGGCATCTTTAAGGGAGAGAATAAATTTCCTCCTTGAAGCCACTATTCTATTCTGTTGAATAGCTACTCTCTTTTAGTAAACAGTAGATTTTACATACAAAAATGATTTTTCAGCTTTTCTTGAAAAATAAAGCAGAAGACTTAGTAACACGGGGCTCTCATTCTTACGTGACAGCAATCCGATGGAATAGAGTAATGTGACTCCTTTTCAAATAGTCCAATTTGCCAAGTCCCCACCACTGCTTTTTGTATTATATAGGTCCTGTTTAACTCATATAAGTTGCCTAACTGGACCTTATAGACTTCTGATATTAATTAAGCCTCAGGTTTGGGCTTTTCTAGCCTGTCCATTCCACTTTCACCCTCATTATTACAAGAATCCCTTTTCCAGAATCTTTCCTGGTAGCCCAAGGCCTGAACTTAAACTGCTCCCCTAATATAGAGAATATGGTAATTGTAAAGCTTCTGAAAACCAAGTTCTATAGTCTGGGTGCAAATGGAACTAGTTCCTTTTCCATAAAACTAGCATAGCTGTCATGGGTTTTCCCCCAGTAAACATCTCTGGTTTCTTCAACAGCTCCTCATGTGACTTGCTGCCTTATTCCCTCACCAGTCTGGTGTCGGGTTTCTGTTCCTTTGATTAAATTTCCATGTATTAAAATCCCTAAAGCCCTACTGGTTTCATGAAATGTGGTTTAAATGTGATGTGGAATATCCCAGCATGTTATCAGTTTGGCTTCAAACTGCTCAGTGATCTTAGATAACTTTTAGTATTTATGCTGTCAAAACTGTAAAGGGATCCATACATCTGGACATTTGCCAACTGGATCCAGATGAGTTCTGATTTTCAAAATCTAGGTAGACTCAATTAATTTTATTTTCCTTGCAGCTGTTAAGAACTTGTACTTATAAATGGCCATTTTGTTAAATTGCTCCCACAATAGGGAACTGCTTCTCATTTTGCTTTCTTGACCTTTATCTCTTTTCTTAGGTTATTGTGAAATGGTTACACAAGAGTTGTGTCTACTGTGCCCAAGATAAGAGGCATTTGATAATTTTACAGAAGCCACTTAAAAGTTACACATTTGAGATAATGTCCAGACTAAGTTTTTCATACGGTAGAGAGAACATAATATTGAGTAAGTATTTTTTTTTCTTTCCTAGTTTCAATATTAACATGAATGAAATAGGAAAATTTTGCTGATGCTTTTAAAAGGAATCACACTTCTTAGATAGAGATGGAACCTCAGAGACCAACTGCACCCATGAACCCATCCTTTTTTCAGCGCCCCTGGCAGGGGTCTACTTAGCATTGTTTGAATCCTCCTCATGACAAAGAGCGCACTCTACATTGTGACCTGTACATCACAAATTGCCTAATTATTAAAAAGTTCTTCCTTATATTGAACAAGCATCTGCCTACCTATAGCCTGTTTCAGAATGAAATAATATTTCTTCCTTATTAAACAAGGGTATGGTTTCACCTGCATCCCTTAGACCAGGGTTTCTCAATCTCAGCATTATTGACATTTGGGGCTGGATATTTCCATGTCATGGCAGCTGTCCTGCGCATTGTAGGATATTTAGCAGCATGCCTGGCCTCTACTCACCAGATGCCAGTAACAGTCCCAGTTGTGACAACCAAAAGTGTCTCCAGACATTGCCAGATCTCTTCTGGTTGAGAATCAATACTACGGGATGATGTTCTAGCTGCCTTTAGCCTGTTTCAGAATGAAGTAAATATTGTCTCCTTATCAAGTAAGGGTATAGTTGCTTTAAAAATATTGCTTATGGAAAACTATATGAAGTCACCCTCATTTAATTATGAGTAGGAGTTTCTACTAGTTCCTGAGGAGGGAAGGAAATGGGTATAAAATTACAGAGATCTGAGCTTTCAGAGTTATACTTTTCTGTAATTTTCAGATTTTTAAACAATGACTATGTGACACATAAAATAACAACAAAAGACACTACAATAAAAAAGTAATAATGAACTGCTTAGGAATCAGGGCTGGAAGATTAAAATGTCCTGCTTTCATCCTATTGTAAAATATCCAAAGCAGATTTTACCTTCTTAATCCTTCAGTTTGTTATGGGGTCAATTTTGAGATTTTAAAAATCACTTTCTTTGACTTTAGTTGAAAGTGAATTGGTCTGTTATTTGCTCTCTGGTTTCCTTCTATAACTTTAGGTGCTCTGTATTAGTTTTCTATTGCCGCCGTTATAATTTATCACAAATGTATTGGCTTAAGGAAATACAAATTTATTATCTTATAGTTCTGTAGGTCAGAGATCTAACAGAGAAGTCTCACTGGGCTAAAATCAGACTTTTTAGGGCTGCATTTTTTTGGGGGGTGCTCTAGGAAAGAATCTGTCTCCTTGCTTTTTCCATATTCTAGAGGCCACCCACATTCTTTGGCTTATGGCCACCTTCCTCCACTTCAAAACCAACCGTGGTGGATTGAGTTCTCCTCACATCTCATCGCTCTGACTTCTTCTGCCTTCCTCTTCCACTTTTAAGGACCTTTGTGATTACATTGGGCCCACCCGGATATTCCCAAATAATCTCCCTATTTTGAAGTCAACTAAATAGCAACCATAATTCCCCTTTGACATTCACAGGTACTGGGGATTAGGGTGTGGACATTTGGAGGGTGGGGTAGTAACGTTATTCTGCTTGCCATATACTCCAAAAAATATATATTTCTTCTTTATTAAACAGAAAAAAAATTGATACTTATGAGAGAGCATTTTCTTTCTCTTTACCAATAACAGAAAAGTTAAGGAACTTGCCCTGATCTGTTGCCAGGACTGGGTTTTACTCTGACATATTCATTAACTCTTGATTCAAAATCTCAACTTGAAAATGGACATTTTACCTATTGTTTTGGTTTGCCTTTTAATTCAAAAGGGATATTATGCCTGATGAGAATTTAACAGTGACAGACAAATAGGGGAAAATAGGAATAGCAGAGGTCATGGTAGTATATATATGGAGGTCTCAGTTGAGATTTGAAGGGCAAGTAGGGAATTTGCTTTCAGTGGTAGAGATTTCACAGGAGAAAGGCAAAAAGATGATATCAGCTTTTAAGTGGATTTAAATAGGCTGCGTTCTCTAAGCTCTCATTTAAAGGTCTTCTTCATTTGCCAAGACGATATTTTACCTAGTGGTCAAGGAGCTAAAATTGAAGAAAATGATTTGCAGCCTTTACTATTTAAAACATTATTGATTTTTTAATGTAAATATTCTCATAAATTAAAATTTTTTAAAAAGAGAAAAATAGAGAGGATAAAAAATTATCTTTAGTTTCTTACTATAGAAAACTCTCCAAAGAAGATAAACTTTGTAAATATTTGTTATTTCTTTAAACTTATTTTATTTCTTCTTTTTGTTGCTCCTCTTTCTCCTTCTCCTCCTCCTTTCTCTTTTCTTTTATGTATCTGGGATCACAGATAATTCTTATAAAGCTCTATACAACATTTTACTTAATACTAAACATAAACACTTTTCATGGTCATACAAACTCTTCTTAAGCATACTCTTAAATATCACTTAAAAATTACTTCTTATTAGTAAAGCAATACATTTTATTGTAAGATATGCAAAACAGGGGGAGAAAACACCCATAATTCTATTACCCTTTTATACTGTCTTTTTAGTATGAATTTTATGTGAATTTTTATATAGCAATTTTATATTCATTTTACAATTGGAATTACATTGTAAACAGTTTCCTAAGTTATCAAGAACTATTTTGTAAAAATAATGTTAATAACTGATTAAAATCCCACTGGGGATATTCTCTTACTGTTCAACATCTCTAAGGTTTCCATGTGTGTGCGTGTATGTTGTGTGTGTTGGCTTTTATAAAAACAGTAGAAATAAACACTATAATGCATTATAGTTTTAGAGTTTTATCTCCTTGTTTAGAAGATGTTTTGTGTGCTGATCTCAGAAATGTGTAAAGATCAAAGGATATGATCAACTGAAGTCTTGCCAGATTGCCTTCCAAAAAATTAGCATGCCTATTTATACTCTACTAGAATTATTGACTTTGTTTTAGTAAATTTTGTACAGTTAAAGAATAGGTAAGTCCTATGTTCCTGGAGTTTGGATCACCAGTTATTGCCCTGTTTGACCAGTTAAAACATTTTGTATTAACTGGTGATGGTGATAATGGGTTTTCATCCATTGTGATAATGAAGACTGCTGTGTCAAGGGTTTTATTGTTGTCACCTTTGATTCTGCAGTTCTAAAGGTTCAAAGTAAAGATGAGACTTTTCAGGGACCTACTTTTCAAATATAAATATATTTCTAGCTAACTCATATTTCAGGTTGAGAAAAAGCATTTCCTAGTGCTTGTTATATTCTGAGCCCTTTGTTAAGTAGTAATACTAAAAAGACAAACGAGACCATTCCCTGCCCTGGAGGAGCTCACGGGGTATTGAGAAAGCAATTCTGTGAACAGACAATTGCAGTAGAGGATGAAAAGTGCCCGAATGGAATGGAGCTGTGTGCAGGAAGCTGCCAGAGCAAAGAGCTGGCAGCCTTCTGTTCTGCTAGTGGCCCATGGCCTGACTGTACCCAGACAGGTGAGCCTCTGCTCACTGAGGTGGGACATGCCTTTAGTTCAACTTCTTCTATTGCAATTCAGTATCTATTTTCTGGATTCATACACAATGCTCTGCAGTTTCCAACCATTTTAGCATGTTGCTCCAAATTTATATTAGAACAAAAACAATGAGACTGTCTCATCTCTTCGGAGAACAATTTCCAACTCTTGTTATTGTTGTTGTTATTGTTTTTATGTAATTTTTAAATTAAATTAATTAGGGCAACATTGGTTAATAAAATTATACAGATTTCAAGTGCACAATTCAATAATACATCATATGTATATTGCATTGTGTGTTCACCGCCCAATGTTAAATTTCCTTCTGTCACCATATATTTCACCTCCTTTACCCTTATTTGTCTATCTCCAACCCCTTTTCCCTCTAGTAACCACTAAACTGTTGTCTGTGTCTATGCTCTGTTTGTTTGTCTTATTTGTTTGTTGCTTTCAGTTTTATATGCTACATATGTGTGAAATCATATGGTTCTCAGTTTTTCTGACTTATTTCGCTTAGCATGATAATCTCTAGATCCATCCATGTTGTCACAGATGGCAGTATTTCATCTCTTCTTATGGTTGAGTAATATTTTATTGTCTATGTATCCCACACCTTCTTTGTCCAATCATCTCTTGAACTCTTCAGTTGTTCCATGTCTGGCCACCATGAAAAATTCTTTGTTACGTCATCTTCTCA